>CAWUFW010000198.1:132500-1332500 GCA_963921515.1 Calotriton arnoldi | reverse complement strand
GAACATAGCAAAACCAAAGGGGATGATGGACGGAGTGTTGAACATTGCAAGCACTCACCCCCAGTCAACTGATCTGGGTTTAATCCATCATCATTCTTTAGCTCGGGCTGGACTGTTCCCATGAGGCATAGGGTCAGACTGATTTGCATATGGCCATGTCTGAACCGGGGTGGCGGAGTGAGCTAAAGAATGATGATGGATTAAACCCAGATCAGTTGACTGGGGGTGAGTGCTTGCAATGTTCAACACTCCGTCCATCATCCCCTTTGGTTTTGCTGTGTGAAAGTGAACCACAGCAGTCTGCCCATTATAGGTGATTTGGAAAGTAATGCCTCCAAAGAAAAGGAATGGATCTGTCCCATTTGTATTAATTCAGGAATTCTCAGAATGCAAGGCAGTATAACATTGGGGCAGATAAATGCCAATTATAAGTTACTTAGTGGATACAGTTTTGTGTTTGATATACAAATACATTCCTTCAAGAGAAAGGTTCCTATAGCCCCTTACTCCTGCCTCTGAAGCTCCGCACTCCCAGCAGACTGAGTGAGAATAGACAGCATTGCGATGTCTGAATCTGTGCTTGTGACCAATCAAGCTTTTAGATTCCATCATTAATTTATGGAAAGTGTTAAATATTCATGCGAACAGATAAAACAAGGTGTGTACATTTGCTCTCTTTTATCAGCACCCTGTATTAGTGCCCTCTTGCCAACCTCTGATTTTACCTTTTAGTCTCAACTGTCGAAGCTAATCTATCTGAAGATGTCATTCCTCTGTAAAGAGCTTGAACGTGCTTCTAGTAACTAATTTAGAATAACTGATGACTTTTATACGTTATGATTGTGTGGATGATACTTTAATCACTATCCTTTTCAAATAAATGGACCTCTTTCAGGGGTTGCACATAAAATGCATGCATCAAATGAGGAAGATGTGAACCTCAGCCAACATCTCCTGCACTAAATTGCAGTGCCTGAATGAGCCCGGTCCACGCTTCTAAAGCTACAAATGGTCATAGACTTGATATTGCGGTATATTTTCATTTACACTTAGGAGCCGGATTCAGAGGTGGGCAGTGCCATTTTCCATATCCCCCACCTCATTTAGAGGGCAAAGCATGGCTGTTCTCTTGATGGCAGAGTTGCCACCTGATCTGGCATATTAAAAATGCTCTCCGCTGGGCTTCTGTCACATGTTCTAGCATTGGGTAGGGTTCGGGCAGGCATTGGCAGGTTGCTAATCTGTGATTTATGGCAAATAGTGTTAAGAAAGTCATGACATTTCATGTTCAAGTTTGATGATTATTTAGGGACATATTGGCAAACGTGCCCCTGAAGCTCAAAATATGTTTGCGCCTCTTTTGCTCTCCCCAGACATGTTGATGTGCAGTAATTTTGTGACCCTTTTTATAATCCCATTGGGAGGTTGCAGAGATACAACCCTTGCAATGTAAAGCTGTGTTCGCCCTTTTGCACATGATAGTGTCCCCAAACAAACGAGAGAAAGCAAGCTCATCTGTGCCATATTGCTTATGTAAGTGGACACGCAAAAAGTCATTAGCATCCTCTGAAAGTGGGACTGGGCATCCCACAGGGGATTGCAGTCACAGACTGCACCCTCCTGGTGACGCCATTCTTATTCGAAGGGTCCACATTCAGAGACACCAGCAGGTCAGTAGGAGCCATGCTATCAGTCATTGGTGGAGGAGCCTGGATCTCAGCTATATTGAGGGCCGTGAAGTCCACCACGAAGGTGGGTGTAGTCGGTAGCCATTTTCGTGTGGGCCATCAGGACCCACTCAGGATTCAGAATTTCACCTGTATGGAAAAAGGAGCAGTTGGTGGACTGTCCCATTGTACAACTGCGGTGTGTTGTGTGCAACGCATGCATTAACTTCCACATTGTGCAACTGTGGTGTGTTGTGTGCAACGCATGCATTAACTTCCATAAGCTCCAGGCAGCACTTATTTATGCCAATCATGCACAGAACACTGCTCTGTGGCAGGCTGTGCAGTTGCCTTATTTAACAACATATTTACAAGTCCATCTTTAAAATGTTCTGAACTAAAGAAAACTCAAAAGTATAGTCTACCATCGAAAGAGGGTTCATATGTAAGGTTTGTCAGTTTACACACAGATCTTCGGATCCTGGAAAAGTGGGATATTTGTCTGGTAGAACTGTAAGAAGACAACTGCAAACTTTTTATAAAACACACATTTTGGTTGGCGTGCGTTTTTAGTTGGAAGCGTTCCAGTCAGTATATCTTGCCTATGACTTGTAGTTATCACCATTGGTAGAGCAACTTTCCCACACAGTGCACCTGCAAGAAGGAGAATTTGAATAGAAAGGATTTCGGCTAATGAAGAGGTGGGAGTCAGCAAAGTGAAAGACGGATTGGTGCCTGTTATTATGACAACATTTTGCATTCATGCGAGGAGCCATCTGTGAAGCACTGCCTTCTCTCAAGAGCAGTGCACGAAGAAACAATTTCCAATTTTTACCGAGAGTGAATGCCGTTTGACCATAGGTAATCCCCCACTTAGTGCGGGACAGATGGTGTGAGTGAATGAAATGCTGATAGCCGTGTAATGGATCTCATCCACAATGACATCATTTTAACCTGGCTGTAGGGCTGTATCACTTTACGCTACATCTGCTTTGTTTACCCTACATCTGCTTTGTTTAGTCGACGATTCACTCATAATTGGATGATTTTTTGTTGTGTCACTGTGGGTAGCAGTATTTTATTTTTTTCTCAAAAGATGTTTTACCCCCTGGAATTACATATAACTGGTGAAAAAATACTGCCAACTAATAGGAGCCCTGTGAGAGGTTCACAAAAAACACATTGATAAAGCAGAAACACACACAGACCACACACTCACGTTCTCCTCTCTCTCTCTCTCTCTATATATATATATATATATATATATATATATATATATATATATATATATATATATATATATATATATATATATATATATATATATATTTAGCCTCTGGGAAAATATACAGTTAGGGCAGCATTTGCATAGGAAGACTGTTTTTTAGTTTGTAATAACTTTGGCACTGTTTGACGAATCTCAATAAAAATTTCCAAAAGGAAAAAATTTCATCCACCTTAACTCCTTCTTGAAAGGTTTTGGGGTGATCTGTCAAGCGGGGGCCAAGAAAAAGAGTGGGTCCCCAAACACAAAATACTCATGCATTCTCCATAGACTTTTTTTAGGCAGCACTACCACAAAAGCTGCTGAACAGAATTACACCAAATTTGGCAAGAACCTAGATCTTAGTCGAGAAAGTGTGCTTTTTGTGATTTAATGCACATCCTTTCAGTAGTTTTTGAAAAATTAAGGATCAAAAATATTTGTATATCTGGATGGTATGGTTCACAGGACTTTTGCGAGAGTCCCTCAAATCCAATTTTAAAAAATAGAGTGCCCTGATTGGCTCAAAGGGCTTTTTTTTTTCCTTGGGCCAATTCTCTTCCATGTGAGACAGGTACCCACGGGAGCGAGCACCCTGATTGGATGCATGCAACATGAAGGAAAATATAGCAGGCAGCTATTATAGGTCTCGGGATTGAGTCCCCTGTCCTGAATTGAAATGTGAAAATTTTTTGGAGGGTGCAAGGTAGGGACACCTTGATCCCCTAGGTCGTTTGGGGTGTCACAGAGGGAAAAAAGGATATGCTAGGGGCCGCAGTGAAAATCAAAGGGGAGGGGGCATGCAGCTCCCTCCCAGAGCCTCATCAAGACCCTGAGGAGCCCATCACCTTGGGCCAAAGTTTATGAATAAGGGAGGGAGCCCACGGACCCCATTCCCAGGGGCCAGTTCTGTAAAATAAGGGGGGGGGGGATGCGGTCTCCCTCACCAAGCCTGTATACGCTCCGGTGACCCCATCCCCTGGAGCCTAAATATATTTTAATTGGGGAGGGAGGCATGCATCCCCCCTGCCCAAGCCTTAAAAAGCCCATGGGAGCCCATCCCCCAGGTCACTGCTCTTACACTGTGTCCTGGGGAGCTCACCCCCAGGTGAGTTTAATGTTTTAAACTAAAAAAAACACTGAAATTCACCAGTTATAGTTATCTCTAGTAACTATAACTAGTGCACGAAGGTAACTATAACTTGCGCTCTAGGGTAACAATAACTTGCGCCCTCGCCATGTGTCTGTAAGCTGTAATGCAGTTTCATACGATGTGTGTTATCAAATCACTGCATGCTTACAATGTTTGTGAATTGTCTAAAATCAGAATAATTATCTATGCTGATAATGCCCAGTTCTGTCAAACTCGCAGTACATGATGGAATTCGTGATCTATATGGGTGGGGAACATTGTTAAGTGTAGATAAATTGAATCATACTAATAGGTTGAAAGGAGGGGAACATTTACAATAACAAAAATGCTAAAAAACATACAATCAAGGCAAATTGGATTCAATGCCAATGTGCGAGAACTGACCCCTATGTCTCTAACCAATATGCAATTTTGGAAAGCTACGTAGAGGTATCCATTACTACCCTTTGGTCCAATAAGGGCTATGTTAGTGAGGGCAAAAGGTCTCATAGGGTCCCAGTTTAAAGAAAAAATTGGATGGGAAATGTAAGTTCACATCTTATGGTCAGGTGACAATATGTCCCAATGCATGGAATTCTGGTCCATGTCACTGAATACCACAAATAAAAGAATATATGAGGGGTACTGTAGTGAATAAGGCCTCAGTGGGTGTTATACTGAAAACTGCTAGGTATTCAATAGATGAGCATGTTTCTCAGTGCCATCATCTACTAATAAGTTGCCACCTAGAGCCGAAAAAATTACTTTAAAATTGGAAAAACTGGCAAAACATGATGAAGAAGGGCCATGTTATATCAATAATCTCAAATGAAATATGGAAAAGTTGGTATGCACAGGCTAGACTGTACACAAGGCTATATTGCAAGACATAATAGATTAGCCAGGCATACTGAATCATAGTTGCGTGTCAAAATTGGAAATAGTTATGCTCATAAGAAGAGTCCAAGGTTAGCCCTCGTGGACCTCCAGTTCCTCATTCTTATTGAGGACATGCAGATGTTTTGTTGGTAGATTTATAATGTACTTAGACTCCAGTTGTCGTAAGATTTTAAATCCATACCAAGAATTGCAAAGACTACATATAACCCAACGGGAGAAAGAACGAGAATTAACAAATTCATCAAATGTTCCTCCAATTATGGATTTTATGTACTGCATTGTCCGTGTAAATTACAACATGTGGGTAATACCATCTTCCCCATGAAGAAGCGCATCCTTGAACATGTTACCCATAATAATTAGGTATTCACCAGTTATAGTTAACTAATTTAACTATCACTTGTTCCTCACCGTGCATGACATCTCATATGACATAATTGGTGACATCACTGATGACATTAATGATAATACTATAGTCATGTACAGCACAGAGTTACTGGGTGTACACGTGTGGGATGATAGCATAGAAATAGTGTAAGCTTTGGGGAGAAGTGTAATCATGCATTTTAAAAGTTATATGATGCACCGTTTACAAATCACCAAAGTTTGGAGTGAAGGAACTACTCCAGGTTAAACAAGGTAAAGACTGCATGCATCTAATATGTGTTGTAAAGGTATGTTTGAAAGAAGTCTGTTGCTTAAAGCTAAAACCTGTTCCAAAAAACTGTGGGACAGGCCAAAGCTGCTGTTGACAATACATTAACCAACAGTGAAGATCTATGCACCTGCCCATGTAAAATAATTGTAATACAGTAGTATAGACAAATTCTATAACCTGTGCATGTTTATTACTAGAACTTCACTATTGATTTGAGGCACTGCCGATGTAGAAGGAAGTGGTTGCCTACTTAGAGGTGGATTATCTCATACTGGTGTTGTGAGAAGGGCTCTAAGGCTGTATGCCATTATGCCCATCTCAGGAATGTGCATAGTCTATTTTACCAAACTAAGCGTTAATCATAGCTGTCGATCTCTTAACTTAAAATTGCAGTTCATGTGAAGTCTAATCTTATTAATGTGAATAGAAATTTGTCCACAGGTATAGTATGTTAAATTACAGTGAAAGTGACAGTCACCACCAGTGGCGGCTGGTGGATTTTGAAAGTGGTGAGGTGAAAAATGTTGTACCCTAATGTAATAAGCGAGCGAGCGAAGCTTGCAAGCCCGAACTGCAAAATGAGGGTGCCGGAGGTTTTCCCCCCGCAAGAAAACTTTGAAAAAAATGGATTCAAATGGTGAGGTTTACACCACATATTTACTGCAAATTGTTGAAAAAAGGGGGATCCAAATATAGCATTTTGAAGCACAAGTGTGAAGAAAACATTAGAATCAAATCAAAAATGTGCCCAATCCTCAAACTGGTCTGCTTGCAAAATGACCCCCAAGCCAAGCACATACAACCAACGGAAACAGGCCCTCTAAGTGTTTCCCACCTGTAACACATCTCTGAACCACCTATGTTTTCATTGTATATAATAATGAAAATGCTGCAGTTTGTTCTTATTTATCTTATGCAACTTACAACCATTGACAAAGCCTATAGTCCTGGCTGGTTGTAGGTTTAATGTCACTCGTATGTAGCACAACAAGACAGAACATAGCACCCACCAAAGCATATGAACACATTACAGCTTAATACAATATCACAACTCAAGGCACACCACTGCATCGCATCATAGCTCACTGCAACCCATCACAACATCAGAGCTCAAGGCAACTTGTAACATCATAAGACACATCACACCACCACAGTGCAGCTCGTCACAGTATCAGTGGGACATATACAACACAAGGACACAGCTATACCCACAAGATCATTGAAACAATCTGTGTGGAAAGGGGCCAGGGTACACGCAGCCAACTGCGCAAGGCTCTACCTGCCTCACATCTTACACCATCACCACAACTTCCATATTTCTTGAAGACTTTCTCTGAAATCACTATGGAGCTGGAGTTCTCCAAACACATCACACAACTTGTTTGCAGTTTCGCATCGGAGGCAGAATTACACCACGGCAATCCTAACATCACAACACATTAGTTACCGTGGTTGGAATGGTTATTCAAGGTCTCACCACTCATGCACTTTTTGACGCACAGATGGCTGAATTGTGGCATTTTGAGTTTAAGAAACCTACAGGACATTAAAACCAACTGCTATGAAAAATAGTGATGCCCTGATGTTTACGGGCAAAAGCAACACCAGGCATCGTCCGTTTCGCCAGTACAATGTGTGCTCGCATGAAAGAGTGAGTCATGCTAGTGCTCGGGTAGAAAATAGCCCATTTTCGGAACTCAGTGCATTCGTTGTATGTTCAGTGGAGTAAGTCGGGGGTGTTGGTGTTTGCGAGAAGTCATTCTGGGGGGAAATTCAGACGAGAGGTCCGGGACGACATGGGGCGCAGCCTGTAGGTGTGGGAGGACAAGGAACAGGAGCTGCAGAGGCTGCTGGTCAGCGTGGCCGCCCTGGAGGTGGGGGGCAGCGAGGAGTGCCCCAGGAGTCAGACAGAGGTCCTGGAGGATGGCAGCGACCCGGAGGATACACGGACACCTGAGGACAGTCCGGAGGTCTGGGCTCAGGAGGGACAGGAGCTGTGCAAAAACAGCCCGGAGGGGCACACGAGGACTCGGACACGGGGCTGAGCTCCATGCACAGCCAGGACTCAGACTCGCTGCCGGCCGTGTGTGAGTCCCTGTTGTAGGGGGTGATGCCCGCAGAGCACTCAGGGACCCTGCGCGTGCACTAGTACTGCTCCGTCCGATCCACTGGTCTGTGGCGGGAGTGGGGGGTGGGGAGCAGCTTTGAACAGCCGACAGGTTTAGGACGAGGTAGGCTGTCCTGTGACTGACTGTCTCCTCAGCCACACAACACCTTTAAGAGGCATTCACTCGTCACTAAAATACATACTTTAAATGCGATCACCTCGATGCTAATTTTCTTATGTTAAAAATGAAAGCCGAGCTTTTGATTTAGCTCATGCCTCACCTGTCGACTTTGTCCCAGGCACAGAGGCTTTTCTTAGGCCGCGCTTTAAATCCCCACAGTTGAGTATTTCCCACATTTATGCAGTCACGGCTCGCAATACACGGGAATGGGGGGTAAAACAAAAAATAAATAAAACTTACCTGACCTGGTCCCGTGCCGCCTCTGCTCCTGGGCCCACGCTGCCTCTGCCCTTGGGCCGGGTCCCACGCTGCCTCTGCTCCTGGACAGGAAGGAACAGGCATGCTCCCTCCCCTCCTGTAAGCCAATCACAACGCTGTAATGGCAGCGTTGTGATTGGTGCGGAGTCCCGGACGGCGCCCAGCCGGGCGCCTGTAGGGAGGCCATTTTCTCTATGTAGGCTGCATGCAGCCTACATAGAGAAAATGTAGAGTGCGCATGACTGCTTTGGTCGGCCCCAGGGCCGACCAAGCGGTCAGGGCACTCAGAGTGGTGCAAGCCACTCCTCCCAGACCCGCCCACCCACCCGCCCCCAACCAGGCATACCCCTGCCGTCTGCTTTCTCGCAGCGCGAGAATCAGCAGAAAATAAAATGGTATTTTAAATACCATTTTATTTTCTGCTTCTCGCACTGCGGAAAGGGTGGCTAAGCAAGAAGGAACACATTGGTACACAGAGAACTGATCAAAGAAGCATTGCAATAAACTGGGACATTTTGGGAAATTGGACAAAAAAGCAAAGTGTAAGAGCACGAAGTAGAGGGGGCTGAAACATGCACAGAGGGGCACTTTTAACCTGTGATCACTCACAGGGCGCTACAGATGCTTGGATACCTCACCGTTCACAGGATAGGTGTGAGTAAATGTGGTTTGGTGTTATGCAGTGCTGTGAGCTGCATGTCAGGCAGATTCAATACACACAATTAGGTGATCAACGCAATAGTATCTTTCCATCAAAAACAAAGATGACTCCTGTAAGCAAATGTGAAATACAATTGATGTTCCTTCATTTTTAAAAAAGGCACTTGCATGAGCTAAGAAAGCATAATTTAGTGTACTTAAAGCAATGCACCTGCCTGTCAGTGATGAAACACATTAACCTATAAGCGAGCCAGACCTATTAGAAATTGGCAATGCTTGTTTTAAAGAGTTAGTCACTTGCTATTGATGTCTTTCTGGCCGGAATTCACACCTCGTTAAGACATGTGAGGGTGCATAGTCGGCAGGCAAGAGATCCAACAAAGAACTTTTCCATTGTCACAGATGGAGGACGCTGCCAATAGGAGTTCGAAAGTACCTTGATACATTACACTTTTCCAAAATGCAAGTAGAAAAGGCTGTGATGTATAAAGTGACATTACAAACACCTCTTACCCCCCCCCCTAAGCCCCAAGTTAAGGTGGAAGGGGTTCTTTATCATAAAATAGTGGGGGTGCACCTTACCTGTGCCTTGCTGCCAACTTTTTATAGTCACTGTTAACCCCCAGTAGCTTATCCCTGTTTGTGCTGCTCAGATGGTCATTGTGGGAGCCCCACACAAACACAGGGGGTCGACGAGGCCTAATATCTATAGACCCCCTCTGTGTGCGCCTTCCCATAGCACCCAGACACTATTGATTTCCAGCACACAATCACTCTGCCACCCACCCTCAGCACCAAATCACTATTGGCTTGTAGCACACTCTGCCCCATGCCCTCCGCACCCATTCAGAGTGGGTTTCCAGCACATACATCACTCTACCTCCTGCCCTCAGCACCTAATACCTGTTGGCTTCCATCTGGCAACTGCTGTGTAGCTCCAGCACATCATTCTGTTACTATGAGACCCCTGCTCCCGACATGAAGTCGCTAACTGCCTTCAGCATACTACTGCTGAAGAGGACTGGGAGACGTTTATGCACAGCGCTCTAGGATCACTCAGTTTGGTCAAGCAGGAAAACTGTGATTAATCCTTGGTTTTCCAGTCTCACACTGTCCAATTCAGCTACCAGTTAGGGATCTTTTTCTAACATCAAAGGTTAATACTTTTAGAGATTAGAGCTTAGTCGACAGACTGAACCACATTTTACTTTTGGCACTTTGACATCATGCGAACCATTCCCAAGGACATGCAAGAGCTTCTCAACAGAAACAGACTAAATTCTGTTATTGTCCTCCAGCACAGGTTCGTGGAGTCTGCTACAAAATTACTTACTTTGAATTGATCCGTGACCTGCACAACACACATACCACTCACTGATGGACGCTGGGCAGGACACTTCGGGTTGCTTCCTGCCTGTCTACTGCCTGGGTGGTGCAGTATGCTGCGGTGGGTGATTGGCGGGGACAATGTTCTGCACGAGTCTGACTTAGGACATGACAGGTCAAAACCAAGGAGGGACAAGCCAATACTCTACATGGAGGCTCTCATTGGTAGCAGTTTCTCCCTCTCAATGATTGATGGCCCTGTTACACTGGTGCCTGGAGATGGGTAGGCACTTGATGGTCACTTTAAAAACAAAAGACTGATTTTGAGTCATATTTAAATGCATTAGTGTGCTTTCCAAAAACATTTATACATCTCTATTTTACAATTTATCGACAAGCAGAAATTACATCTAAAAGGATAATATTTATTTTTGCAGACAAACCTACAAACGAAATCCGTATATAAAAAAAAAAACCATCTCATAGTATTTTTCTAGAACATGTGAGACAATGCCGATCATATTGGATTAGATGCTTAAATATGAGAGGAAATGGGACCTGAGGTGCCATTCTTTCTTCTAGTACCGAACTCCACAATTGATGCCTCTTGTCTGTGTGGACCTGTGCTTCTGTCTCCCAATGCTAGTGCAGCACAAACTAGTCCTCAAGGACCGACACACAGTGCGGTGGTGACTGAGACTATGCAGCAGTGAAGTAAAGTGCACATTGCTTGTTTGAAAAACAGCCGCAGCACATGCAGGTAAGAGCGGTGGGGCCAGGTGGGGGCGATTTCGACGGATGATGACGTGCGAAAATTAATTATTTATTTAATTTTTCATCATCCGTCGAAATCCCCTGCCAACCCGGCCCCACCGCTCTTACCTGCATGGGCCGCCGCTGTTCTGCCAGAATATGATGGCGTGAGAGAAGCGAGTGGCCTGGTAGCAGTTTATGGCAAACTGCAGGCCACTCTCTAAAAAACACATTGGCAAAGAATACAAAGAAAGCATCGGTAAATCGCAAATAATAAAAAAGCAGGTGAAAAAGCACTGCCATTCAAGTGAAATTGAAAAGGGTGCCGGGTGGGATTAAAAGGATTACCACTTTTTTATATGTCTGCTGTTTAAAGTCATGATTCATTGATTCGCAAATCCTGCCAATCCCATTAAAAGTTTTGCCAAATATCAAAGATCTCTGCAAAAAATTTAATCTGTCATCTTGAAAATAGCAAATCGATTTTGAATAATGACACAAGGGCTGTAAACATAAAAATAATCACGGGCGAGGAGAGACACTATAAGAAGTGTTTGACCCCAAGACAGTTGTGGGGGGACCCAGAGGCACAGAAACCCTGATTAATAAACCAGGAAAAAACCTGAAAACGGCCTTTGCTCCACGATTAACATTATGACGACCTCGGTGGCTGCCATTTTGAGTAGTGGATTTCTCCACCATTTTGTGTAAAAATCACAAATCAGATTCAATTTGTGACTTTCACAAAGGGTTAAAAAAGAAGAGATGTAAATCAGAGATAGAAAGAGAGGCAGAGAAAAAATGGAACAGAAGGAGTGAGACATAGGTTGTGCGCAGCAGGGGTTGTTCACAGCCGGTGTTTGGCACTCGGCCTGATTTGAGTGCAGGGCCTGCATGCTAGACCCTGCAACCAACCCCCAAAGATTATGTGCAGCAGGTTTTGTTGATAGTATGTTATAAAATATCCTATATAAATGCACTGAAGAAAACACACTTAAAAGCTGATGTTTGGTTCTGCTGAAACATGCAAAACTGAAATTTGGCAGTTATGGTGTAAACAGAGATTGTGGTAGTGCTCAAACAAAGCGGCACAGAATTTTTCACATGTGTTTACTTTCAGCAAGGCTGCTTTTGCTAAGGAGTTGCACACTTACTGGAAGAGTTATCTGGGTATTTTACCATTTGAATTGTTCTGCAGCATTCAACTCATTACCACCTAATAACTTTGAGTACTTCGGACAGACCTTTAAATGAAGCAAAACATGCTATTGTCAGGAAATTACCTTTGCGAAAAGTGATTACATGAAATTAGATTATCTCAATGGAAATAGATGTTGTCATGTTCATTAAAGATTGAAAAAAACAATAAACCGTGCAAGGACTACATCTACCATAATGCTATAGGGCCTTATTGAAGGTAAACACCAGTGAAAAGTTCTAGTTTTCTTGAAACAACTGTTATCTTCAAATTGCAGCTAACAGTGGCCGCTGACTGCAATTTGAATATTATGTTTATCTTTCATGACAATTTGTTGATAAACACTGGATAAAGGTGAAGGTCAGAGGATGTATGCAATTCTGTGGCTGTAATGTTTACCAGACAATTATGGATTTACTACATTTACCACAAATTGGCCGAAGAATTTGCAACATTTTTACAGGTCACAGTTCTTTTTATTTCTATCTAAAATTAATGAAAATACAAGAGTTTTAAGACATTTAGCATGTTCAGCTCATTATTAGTGTATTAAAATGTGTGCTGATTCAACAACTGAGGCTCATTTACAAGAAGGTAGTATTGATTATACCAGGGTAATCCAGGAATCACTAGCGACCTGGGGTAACGTAGCAGCGAAAGAGACAATGGTCCCCAATAGCAAATACTCAAATATCACACCCCCAAATGGTATGTATAATCAGCAGACACAATAAAGACTTCTCATAAAAACAACGGAGCAGTAGATGCTTGAGCAGAAATGTGCTCAATGCTCTCCTATACGTGATACACACAAGTGATAAAGCATGATCATCTATATAAAAACAACAGCAAGAGCACCGCTCATCAAAAAAATAATATACAATATGTCAAGTGTCTGTGTTATGGTCGACAGCATTTTGATCCCTACATAGATACCAGGATCATCACCAGGACACCAAGTAGTAGGTGAGCCCGAGAAAGAGAGCAACACGAGTATAGGTCACACTCGACTTTAAACTGGGCGGGCGGTAATAGGCAGAATTGCATAAACCGGGCCAGAAATTTGCCTGTTGTGAAGAGGGCAAAATGGCTCGGTGCGGCGGTATGAGGGTAAGCTGCCGGAGTCTGCTGGGATCAGGGGACAGTAAAACAGTCAGCCTTAGGAGCGCGCATTTCAACGATTGGACTCACCAAGGGGCAAAGCTTCAAATGAGACATGATGCTCTTTCCCTCCTTCAAAAATGCTAATAAATAGCATGTTTCCATGGATTTCATATTTCCATTGATTTTGTTTTCAAGCGAGAGGGTCTGTATACTTCATCCAAATTTGCAGGCTTCACCAAACTGTAGGCAGAGCAAAATCGTCCGGCCTTCACGGCCAGTTAGATTTAGAATTTGAATTTTGAAGTCAAAGGCATCTGCAACTTTTCACCCAAATATTGATTCTTTTTTATTTGAGACTGTGAGGATTTTCTCAGAAACGATATAGGGATGCACTTTCCTCTGTGTCAATGTTAAATGTGATTACAAAGAATGTCTTTTTATAGAAAGATGTTTGCTGAGAAACAACTATACAAAAAGCCTCAATTGTAGTTTTTTCAGTTCACATTAGAAGGTCCCCTTAAAAGGAGCTGTGTCAATAAATTAGTTTACAAGTAAAATGCATTTCATCCATGTTGTTCTGAACTTGTCCTAGCCAGTGGCAGCCGCCACAACACAAAGGTGAGGGGGCGGGGGACGGGGGACGGACAGATGGGTGGGGTGGCATGGGGGTTGGGAAAAATAATCATTTTTAAAAACGTACCTTTTACCCGCAGCCGCCGACGCCCGCTGCAGCCTCAGAGCTCTCACAGCAGTCTCTGGGACGGCAGAGGCTGACACTGCCTGTGAGCCTGCGGCATTTCTCCAACTCGGATGTGAACACAGCTTGGTTGGGAAATAGAAGTACGCATGTACTTGGGGAGAGGAGATGGCCTAACGGCTACGTCAGTCGGACCTCGAATCTGGGGAACTGGGTTCGAGTCTCGGCAATAACGCTGAACACAACATCCTGTGATTCTGGGCAAATCACTTAATCTCCCCGTGCCTCCCAAAATGAATGTGTCCTCATGTAACGCAACTGGTGCTATGTAAAGCGCTCTGATACCCGATACCTTCGGGTCAAGTTCGCACTATATAAAACTCTGTAAAATAAAAAAAATTTATGTTTGGCCGGCCTAGGACAGCCGGCCAAACATACATGCGCACTTCTAAGTGCCACCATCTTTCTGCCATGGCCCATCCCCGCCCTGCACGCATGTCAGAATCAAAGAAAAATAAAATGATATTGTTTCATTATCATTTTATTTTTCTCTGACTGACTCTGACGAGTGGAGCGACGCTCCTCCGCCATTACGGAGGAGCCGCCCCTGGTCCAAGCCCTGTTCTTCTTCTTAACCTGTATCCTGATTACCCAAAACCCCACTGGTAGCCTAATGCCATATTAACTCTGTGTTGCTTTGTTTATTCTTGGCCACTTTATGTAAATGTTTCTTTGTGTAGCTAGTCCCGAAATCATTTATTTTTAATGGGTTTTATTTTTCTTTGTAGCAAGCTGAAATTATATTTCTTTGCAAAAATGTTTCTCTGTTGCAGTTTCCATGTAAAACGTATTTCTGGTTCTGGTGTCTCTGCAATGATGTGAAAAACTGAGTAGGAGCCTAGTGAAAGAGTGTTAGAGTGAGAGAAACATTGAGATAAAGAGGATGTATTTGTCCTTTTTTTCTGTAGTGCTGTATTTCTCTTCATGCGTTATTTTCTATCAGCCCATTACATATCCTTTGGTGCAAAACATAATTAGTTGTTCACTTCATGCCCATTAAAATGCAGAATCATTTGCAGCGTTTAGATAAGTATTAGATGTCAGAAAAGTCATGGCTCCGTTTCTTGCAGATGGATTTTTTGCACTCGCGCTCTCCCAGTATAACAATTCAAATATGCAGCCATCACAATATCCAATAAAAAGTTAATAAAGTACAGTGAACTATGTAACATTAAAGCTAGCTTGAATTTAAATCAACTTGTTCATGCTTCACTGTTTGACTCAATATTCGAGTCCTCTATAGTTTTGTTACTCTGCCTCTCACTCAGCCTAGAGGCCAGTCTACGTTCTAAAACATCCTACAGGCACTCAACGGGGCATTGCGCCCTTTCTTGCACTCTTTCGCCACTTTCGTGTTACGGAAGTGTCTGCAGTTGTTTGCACCATTCCTTCTGTAGTAGCACAAATTGGTGGCTGTGCAACAAGCTCAAAAATCCCTCAAAGCAAACTTGTCCAATTTAGGAAAGGCGTTTACCCCCGCAGAAGCTGCACGTGCACAGGCAGTCTGTGGTTGCGCCCACACCAGGAGGGTGCAGAGGCCTCCAGAGCCCTCCTGAAGCTTCAGGGGAGCGGGCACGTGCATAGAAACAGAGAAAAGGGTGTGCTAAGTTAAAGAAGTACACGTCTCGTTATTCTTCAGCTGTTCTAATGAGTTTGTATTTTTTATGTAAAAATCTTAACAGTATTTATACCTTTACCTTTTTTATTTCCAGAGAGGCATAGTACGATTGAAACACCTCAAACATACAGAGAAAAGGTAATGTATAACGAACCAGAAAGATGACAAAAAAAGTTATGTACATGCATGCCAATGAAGATATTAGGACATCCCATACTCAGTTGGCCAAATTCCTGAAGTATACTTCTTCTAGCTGTAGAATGAGTGTATCAGCTGTTGAAGTCAATATAGTAAACTCTGAGGTTCTTCTCCGGGTCACAAACTAGAAACACGTTTCACAATGATATTACAAAAGCACATCAGAATAATGTAAAATTGAATAATATAGTTTTGGTTTTCAGAAGACTATATTTTAGACACACTTTCTTCTTTAGTGTACCCAGTAGTGGCCGGTAATTTTAGGAGGGAAGGGGGCAGACAGGACACACAAGTACACATACACACTCACTCACACCCATGCATTCACACACGTGCACACACACACACGCATCCATTCACAACACTCATTACCAAATATTCAAACATATATGCACGCACGCACCAAACATGAACTTAATTTAAAAAAATCACACTTACCTGCAGCTCAGCTTCAGAAGTCCCAGGAGGGTTGGGACTGCTGCTTTCCCTCATTGTTTGACCTTAGGTCAGCCAATGAGGTAAAGCAGCAGCCCCAAGCCTCGGAGGTCCCAGGAGGGTTGGGACTGCTGACATGCCTCATTGGCTGACCTAGGGTCTGCCAATGAGGGAAGGCAGCAGGCCCAACCTATTCACAGAGTGGGATGGGGTCGGTGAGACTGCTAACCCCACCACACTCTGTGACTGTCGCTGATTGATACTCGACCCTGGGCACGTAAGGGCTTAAAACTGAAGCGCCCAGGTCTGAGGCAATGAGTGACGCTACACCTCGTCACGAAGGGGAAGGCTTCAAGGACCTTTGCTGAGCTTAGGAGGTCACTCCCACAGGAGCTGTAACATCCTCAGCGCAGCAAAGTTCTGCTCAGGCAGCCAGGAGCTTGCGCATTTAGCGCATGTCTAGCTGCTGCCTACCTGACCTGAAATTAAAGATTGTCTGTCACACCTACCTTTGCTCAGCATGCAGGCACTGTACTTGAGGGGCAAAAGATGAGAGGGCATGGCCCCTCACCCCCAATGGACTGGCCACAACTGAGAGTACCACTTGCCGAAGCAAACAGCAGACATATGAGATATTAGATTATTTGGGTACAAGACCTATCTTTGAAGATCATTTACTACACCGCTTCTTCATGAAGCACGATCCCTGTTTTTTAGCTTCTATGCACTGTGAAGTAGTACTTTCACCCCAGCAGCATGGAAACTGGCCTGCATATACCGCTTTATGTTTTTGGGCAGATAGATACGTGCTTAGTTATGGTGTCCATGCTATCTCAGTATACCAAACACCAAAATCAAACCAGTGTCCTCATTGCTCCAGCAATTTAAGCATCTTAACCCCAGCAGTTTCTGTATTACATGGATAATGTGATTATGTGGATAATGTGAATTGTATTTTTCAATAATGGCATATGATTATTGTATAACCACGTCAATTAATATAGCATGCAAGGTAGTAATGATGCCTATTAACTTAAAACGATATGAACAGTGTATACATCAATGTGCCCGGCCTAAAGTGCATTAAAAAACAGAAAGAAACCCTGCTGTTACTGGAAATTATCTGTTCACAGTCTATACTATTGTAGCAATTCAGTGTGGATACACTTCTTAGCTTCAATCGTACATCATGTAAAGTGTGTAAAGTTTATTTTAGTTACTGGAAAATATATTTTTATGGACGTTTAACTATAACAGACAAATATAGAAACTGTGCTTTGGCACAATCCCAAAAATACCTCTTGTTCTCTTGGCACAGAGTTTTAATTGTTTTTTCTTGCTGCGGATCACATCATATCCCATAGACACTGTAGCAAAAATGTTAGTATTTTGTGCATCCTGTGTTTTGCATTTGGTGTACAGTCCCTTTATGGACAACCTACAGGCTATAGTGCAGCACATATCATGACAAACTTTAAAGTTTTGTGATATTTCCGCTGGACAAGTTCCTGTTAAAGTTGACGTTTAGCCACTGTGCTGGAAAACTGTAAAATGCAATACCTTGCTTTATTTAGTCTAAAGTTTCCCCCACAACATCCTCTGTAGATTTTACCTGATGGTTGCACTCTTTGTGACTGGTACAATATTTTTGTCAATGGCTGCTTCTGGGTTCCATTGTTCTCAGGGTTATCCACTGGTGACAGATTTAAAATCTATAATAAAATGAATTAGTCTCGAAAATCATTTCCAAAATTGCCTACCTTTTTTTGCCGGCCTATCATACATTACGTGAAAACTATCCATTCTCCCTCCTATGGGGTCAGGTAGATTTAATTTTCCTTAATAACAAAAAACATTCTTCAGGATTCAAATACACTCTGGGGCTCATTACGATGTCGGGCGGAAAGCCTCCTTCCTACAGTCGGAATCTTCACAACCGCGTCGTAGCCCTTCCGACCAGCTCAGTTAGTTTACAGTGCGACTGCCCGATTACGATGTTCGCGGTCGGAATGTAAACCGGCCGGTCATTCTGACTCGCAGAGTATTCCTGTCGGTCGGAACTGCACCGTAACCCCCTATGCACGGGGCTTCCGCCTTTGGGATTACGATGTCGCTTTCCAACAGCCTTTTGCGTTGGTCTGTCCGATACGGAAAGGCTGTCGGAAAGTGACTTTGGGAGCACCGGGCAGGGCCCCCTGGCCCACGCGGCCTATGGTGGCTGGCCGAGGGGGTACCTAAGGTACCCCCTGTAAAACCCTGCACTGTGTGGCAGGCACCATGGGGTGCCTGCGACAGGGTACATGGTTTTCCACACACACCCCATTTCCCCATAGGAGCCTGTGTTACGGCCGGTTCTCGGGCGTAACACGACCTCTCTTAGGAAACAATGGGAATCCGACCGAACAGTGTTCCGTTGCATCGTAATCCGCAATTCGGTCGGTCTCAAATCCGAGATGGTGTTGAGCCCCTCTGTGTATGTTTTTCCATTGTATTGGCTAATATGTTCATCAGCTAGGCAGGTAGGATCTTGTATCAAGTCTCCTGATTCTAGTCTCTACTCAGATCTTAAAGACATTCAGCTCTTAAGACAATACTGTTTTCTAAGGGTTGTATAGATATTTGCATGTCGTTAGCTTATATTCCTTCAAGGTTTCAGGTGACTAGCTGCACGTGTATTATTCAAGTTATCAAGAATATTGTGTTGTAATTGGCTTCTTTGTGTCCCAGAAATGCACTAGTGTCTCCACCTTGACTATTCATCTACCTAAAGTCTCTTACAAAATGTCTACCTTCATTATTGTACCTCAAAATCTCAAATGTAACTTCGATGTTCAAATTAAGGAATTATTATCCTCTGGGAACCTTTTAACTGTATAGGAATATCATTGGCGTCTTCCCCACTTTTCTTCAAAAATATACTAAGAAGAAATTGTTTACATTGTTATTACCATGCTCATTTGTGTATATATAAATAACTGAGCCAGATACATTTAACAATGTTTGAGCAGTCACAGGATAGTAAAATATTGGGTGTGGATACTGACACACTTCCCATGACTGGTTGCAACGTCTCTATATATA
The DNA here is from genome assembly GCA_963921515.1 of Calotriton arnoldi. Taxonomy (NCBI): domain Eukaryota; kingdom Metazoa; phylum Chordata; class Amphibia; order Caudata; family Salamandridae; genus Calotriton; species Calotriton arnoldi. The sequence goes on along the minus strand of CAWUFW010000198.1, from coordinate 1,313,203 downwards.
GCCATATCAAAATTCTTCTTCTATGTTTTTTCATTAAAAAGTGTTCTTTCCCTCTTTGCAATGGAACTGTATTCCCCTTTGAAACATTTGTACAAAAACAGCCCATCTGGTGATAGGAGCAATGCATATTGTGGTCATACTGTGCGAAGGTGGTGAGATGCTGGAGGCCATTTTACTGAGTGGTTTACATTTTTGCCTCATCCTAAATGCAATCCAAACTGTTTCAATCTGCTGGGCTGCTTCAAAAGTCTTGTTTGAGGCAATACAAATATGCTTTCGTTTGGCAAAAATACACATGGGAAAATTACCTGTGGATTGTAGCCAGACTGACTAGATTAAAAAAAGATTCTTTTATATTTGTATGAAGAAATGAAGGGAATGTTCCCAAAAGTTCAAATGAAATATAAAATCAGCGGAATGGTTTATGTTTCCCACAACTGCCAAATACTGGACAGTTTTCCAGATTTCCCCAATTTCTTTGTTTGGCTGTATGTAGAGTGAGGGTCCAGAATTCTCTGAAAGTGAACTTGTCCATCTTTTAATTTCATTTATCCATGGCGTAGAGTTTACAATAAGACATTCTTTTTCTTTTTGGTTTTCAAAGTGAGTCAAACAAGGTCACATATTGTATTGGTAATTTTTTCAAACTACAATTGTAAAAACTCTCAAGACTCGAAATCAAAGCTGTGGAAAATCTTGAACTCTAACATGCAGTAAGAATTGATTGAATATGGTGTAGGAGGTTGGTTCTAAATTGTGACTCTTGATGTGAATATGTACTTATATCAATTTAAATTTACAAAGGGGTTATTCTTGGTAAACAATAGATCCTATGATTCTATGAGTTCCCTATTCTGCAGTAGTACGCACCCATTAACCTTTTAGAGTCTCCACTCATTAGTGCAGGCAGGAGGGCCTTCAAGTATTTTTGTGTAACAAAATGGTATCTTGTTTCATAAAAAGATCTCAATGTAGTCAGAGTCTGTTAGTCTGTGGCCACCAGCAGATGAATGTGGCATCAGTGTGCAGTGATATTTGTTTCCTCACATTAACAGTATGTCACAGGGCACTACTGCCTCTTATAAAATGGGCTAATGGTCAGGCAGGAACTGCTGCAGAGATTGATACTTTTGTCGTTGTCAAATGTGATGGTAGTAACATTGGTTTATGATTCTTGTGTTTACCTTTTATCTACAATAATGCCCACCAAAATGCTTGATTTCTTAAGGGATGATCATGTAACTAATAATTCTTGGCTAATCTGTATGCCTATATGGATTCCAAAGAAAGTTGACCTTACTAGAACTAATACAATTACCTAAACCACTTCTCTTCAAGCAAACTCAATTAAAATTGGCTGGTATACATTCCTGAATGTAAAGGTTTCTACCAGAACTTATTGTAGAATGTACATATTATCGCACTTCCAAATCAGTTTCATAGGATCTGGTGATTAGCCATGCCTTGCTCTAGTCGTCTGCCAGATGAAGCAAACTGCTGAAGCAGTCCTTCCTCTTCATTTATAAGTCTTCTACTATCAAAGGCATTTGTACACCAATCTAATGGATTCTGCAGCACTATAGACTGTGTAAAAACTGTCCTAATATTGTTTTATTTGCATGGAAATCAGTTACAGTTAACCAAGAATTTGGTTACCAAACAGTTTTATAGCCATGACAAAGCTGTATACTGTACCTCCTCCTCAGCCAGATTTTTGGAAACTGATATTTCTAGAAAGGTAGGTGCGCGTGCTCCTATGTGACACGGACATTCTTCTACTCAGAGGTTGCCATAATGCTCCGGACCTTTATGATCTTACAGCTGTGATAAAACCTGTCCCTAGGAAATCTAGCCCCGAAAATGAAGGTGAAGAGAAGCGAATCCAGAACCACACCTGTTGAAAAGGCCCAGAAATCTGTTTGTTTGGTACTGAAATGGTGTACACTTGGTAGTAAAACTTAACTAGTTACTTACTTGTAATCTTCATTACCCCTAGGATAGGCCTCCTCATTATAGCTGTTACTTGTGAAGCCCCGCATCCTACTAGGATAACATTGCCCAAGCTTTCTTTTTTTATTATCTAATAGCATAATGTTTCCCCTCTTGCACTTCCTGAAAATACTAAAGCCACATATAATTGTGTGTCAGGAAGGGAGGGGGTAGGGTGCTGCTATGACGCGGAGGATTATCCTAGGGTTAATGAAGATTACTGTAAGTAAAAGGCTCATTACCCCCACATCTGTTCTCCTCTTTATAGCTGTTACTTGTCAGGATGTAACAAAGTAATAAACTAACTGACACAATTATGTTATGTTAATAAAATTTATACAGCGCACGAATACCCTCGGGTGTCTTGGTGCTTCCAGTGCTACATACTGTGCTTAGTGCTACTACTACTGAAAAAGCCAGGTCTTCACTTGTTTCCTGAATTCGAGAAGGGGAAATTTTTCTGAGGTATAGGGAAGGGAATTCCATTCCTTGATGGTGTTAAAAGTAAAACTCCTCCCCCAGTTCATCTTTTTAATCCTGACCGGCGGCATCAGATGTGCATTAGCCGAACGCAGAGTTCTATTTGGAGAATGCCATCTAAAGAGGTCCTCTAGAAATTTCGGCCCTTCTTTGTGTAATGCCTTATGGGCCATGCAGAGTGCCTTGAACTTTATCCGCTGGCCAACTGGCAGCCAGTGGAGTTCTCGCAATGCTGATCTGACAGACCGATATTTCGGTATGTCCAGAATCAGTCTTGCGGCAGCGTTTTGCACTGCCTGTAACTTCCTAAGAAGGGTGGATTGCACATTGATGTATAATCCATTACAGTAGTCAAGTTTAGACAAGACTAAGGAGGTTACAACCGACTTTCTGCAGGATTTAGGAATAAAAGGCAAAATTTTCCTTATAGTCTTAATCATAAAGAAGGAAGAGGACACCACCTTAGAGACTTGAGCTTTAAAACTGAGTTTTTCGTCTACGATAACCCCGAGATTTTTTGCTTTATCTACCGGGGTCGGGAGGGGACCAAGATTATCTGGCCACCAAGCTGGGGACCAAGGTGGAAAGAGATTTCCGAACATAATCACCTCCGTTTTGCTTGAATTTAGTTTCAAGTAATGAGAACTCATCCAATGACTTAAGGAAAGCATACAGTCATGGAGTTTTAATGAGTGGTTAATGTCCTTATCCACTGTCGAGATCCCCAGCTGGGTGTCGTCGGCATACGATGTAGGAATCAAATTAAAACTTCTTATCAGTGGAGCTAATTCTGCTACATAAATATTAAAGAGTGTAGGGCTCAACGATGAGCCCTGCGGAACACCGCATGGAAGAGTGAAAGGTGCAGACTTAAATTTGCCCAGTTGAACTGATTGGGTCCTCTCTGATACGAACGATGTTAGCAGGGAGAGGGCTTTACCTCTTATCCCAATTTCTTGTAGACGATGAACCAGAAGAGTATGGTATACCGTATCAAATGCAGCGGATAGGTCAAGCAGCACCAAGGCTGCTGACCCACCGCTGTCTAGTGAGGAGCGGATTTCTTCTGTAGTCTTAATCAAAGTTGACTCTGTGCTATGGTTAGCTCTAAAACCAAACTGGCTGTGATCTAGAATTTGGTTAATTGCAATAAAAACGGAGAGTTCCGCATTCATGGTTTTCTCAATTATCTTGGCCGGAAGTGGAATTCTCGCAATGGGTAATTGGCTGTATCAGTTGCATCCAAATTGGTTTTTTTTAGAAGGGGCAGGATACAACCCTGCTTCCACACAGTGGGAAAGGATCCTTGTTCTATCATCTGGTTAAATATCATAGATAGGTGCGGTCCAATGAAATGGCAGATATTTTGTAGGATCTTAGGAGGGCAGGGGTCTTCCGGGGAGCCTGACTTGGCCATGGAAATCAGTTTAGTGATTTGCATAGGAGAGAGTCAGTGAGAAATTAAAAGGAGAGACTTTTTCGTTGATTTCTTGTTCAAGGTTTTTACCATTTGATGTGGAATGGGTGAACTGATCATAGATTTGATCTACCTTTGTTCTAAAGGAGAGAGCTAAAGCATCACAGAATTCTTGATTAAAATTAACAGAATCATCTTTTTGATTGTGGTCAGATTTTTCACAGTTCGAAATAGTTCTTTACTGGAACCACTAGCTTTTTCTATCTTTGCTGTATAATAGAGAGTTTTCTCCCCGATCAACTTTTTTTTAAAATCTGAAAGCATGGATTTATAGCGATTTTTTCTAGAGGTTCATAGTTTTTACGCCAAATCCTTTCTTGCCTTCTGCAAGCCTGTTTGTCTATTCTCAAGGCTTCAGAAAACCAAGGGGGTGATGGTGATTTCCTATTTTTATTAATCCAAATACTAGGGACTAGGTTTGCAAAAATGGTCTCAAGCCAGGTGGTATATTTTTTGGCTGAGATTTCTACCTCCTTCTCTACCTAGAAGTATATATTATAACTACATCAGTCCATAGATGTCTTGAGAACACAAAACCCAAATTTGTCATTATCAGAAGAAAACATATTGAACTTATGAGACAGAAATGTGTGAGGCATTGCGCATGTAACAGCACAGCAAATTTCTTATAGAAAAAAAAACCCTGTCTCAACCAATGAGGCTGCAACAGCTCTAGTACAACGAGACAAAACACTCCTTGGCTATTCTAGACCCACAGAATCATAAACCTTGGATATAGCTTGCCTACCTCATCTGCTAATGGTGGGAACAGAAGCCTTGCAGCCCTTGGAGGCTGGCCCATAGGAAGCCAAGAGTGATTGAGACACTCTGAAATGTTTTGTCCTGTCTTAATAAACTAATAAAGCTCTTCTGACATCCAATAAAGAGGGAATACCCTGAGATGAGGAAAAATGGGGAGAATAAGCTCTTGACTAGTATGAAAAGAGAATTGTATCTTGTGCTTAATGTAGGTGATCTGGATGCAAGACCACCTTGTCAGGGAAGAATTCCAAGAAGTAAGAAATGATGAAAGAAGTCAGTTTTCTCAACTTCCTAGCCAATGTAATGGGCAGTCAGAATCCCACCTTAGCTGTAAACCAAGAGATATCAGCGTTCTCCTAGGGTTCAAAAAGATTCTTTTGTAACCCATCCAATACCACCAAAATATCACAAGAAGAAAGGGGATGAGACAAAACCGGTATCTTTGAGCCTGAAACCTTTAAGAAGTTTAGGAACCAATGGGAGAATTGAAGAAAGAGTACCCCTTGACTCTCTGCAGGCTTAATGGCCGCTCACTGAAAACCTAAAGTAGAATTAGAGCCCTTTTGCAAAACCATCTCTAAGGAAATCAGAAACCTTAAAAGCATCTCCCATAACAGATCAACACCCATAACTGAACATCATGAACAGAAATGCTCCTAATATTTAGCCTATGACTTCAAGGTGGAAACCTTCTTTACTGTTGAATATCACATGCTCATTCTCAGGAGCAACCCAGCTAGTGCAACCAGACCTTTCAACTTCCAAACGATCAAATGTAATTGACATAGCTGAGTGAAGGACAAGGTCAGATGTTGCAGAGGAAGTGCAGAAAATTGCAGAGGAAGAGGTGGGTTCCTTCGCCAACTGAGGTAATAGAGGAAACCATTGTCTGCACGGCCAGTAAGGAGCTAAAATAAAGACTAGATTGTTCTCCCTACGAATCCTCAGAAGCACCCTCTGGAAGAGGGGAAATGGACAAAAGGCATACAACATGCCCTGTGGCCATGGAAATGTTAAAGCATCTATTCCCCAAGCTTCTGGACTTGCTCCCTCCGTGCAGAAAAGTGGAAGAAGAGCATTCAGTGGGGAAGCAAACATGTCTATCAGAGGAAGACAGAATCGATCTATCAACCTCTGAAACGTCTGAAGTCATAGGTGAAAGTAAGCTGAAGGGGGAAGATTGCGGCTCAGACTGTCTGTATGTGCATTTGCTAATGCCAAAAGATATACATACTGGCTTGAGGGAATGTTAGTCGAGCTCCGCCCATGAGAGAATCTCCCTGACCAGCCAAACAAGAGATGGTGAGTGAGTGCCCGCCCCCCCCTACTGTTGACATAAGCTTTTGCCTCCTGATTGTCCATCTGGAGGTGGCTGTTTTTCCTGAATCTCCTATTTCCTTAATTTAGCTTTCCATCCCTAGAGACTGGCATCTACTGTGATGATGCATGAGAGTGGATCTAACATGTGAACCCCTTTCTGTAGATTCTGGGGAGGAAGCCACCACTGAAGGTCGTGAACAATAGATGAGGTAATAGGAATGTGAATGTTGTAGTTCAGGGAAGAAGGAGAGCAGTTACTCAGAACATAGTGTACAAGTGGCTTGTTTTGAAACCGAGCCCATGGAACTACCGCCGTGAAAGATGATATCAGTCCCTGTGTCGTGACGCATTGCCTGCCTGATGCTGATGTCTGCTGAAGCTGAAATGGTGTACACTTGTTAGGGAAAATTATTGCATTTTGTTCCACTTTATCGTCATTGTTATGATGTGAACAAATACCCCGTTGGCTGTCTGCTTTTTAAATACTTTTCAAGGGTACACATAACTTCAACAACATTGTTCTTTCTACTATCTAAGATGTGCCTCATTTTGTACTTTAAAGCCTGGCGAGTATCGACGCATATCTGAATGACCGTCCTGCATTCTTTTATTCAAAATTCAGCATCACAAATGTGTTGTAATTAATTCAGTCTTCTACATGACCTTATATCTCTCCTCTTGTGACAGCCTGAACTTAGCAGGTTACCCTGTTCACACCTAGCCCGCTGTAAACTAAATCTTGCTGTACTTTAGATATGTTTTACACAGCGTAACAGGTCTGTAGACAGACACATTAGGCCAATATAAACCTTCCAAAATTATTTCTTAGTCCCTCTAAGCCTAATCATATCTGCTTCTTTATCTCATCTCTTTCAGTAATTTACATCCCTTCATTTGACATCCCCTCCAGAGTGTCCTATGCTTTTCGATCTTGGGGTCAGTTTAGAGATGCATTCTTTCTCACTTCTAACCAGTACCTTAAGCACATGGTTGCTCACTGACTGTGAGGATGTAAACGGGGAATGGTATATGGCCTTCTCTTTGGATTTTGCGGATCAGGGATCAAACAAATGTGGCTGTGCCCGTCTGTCCCCGTGTTCAAAACACCTCCATACCGGAGAACACAGAGCCACATATAGGTGACACCCCCATGCGCTAACGTCATTTACTGTTTCTACACGCTCTTGGAACTGTTTCCCAAGCTCTGTTCCAACTGATTTTGCTTCCTTACTAGGCTTTTAAGCATTGTACGGGGATGTCACTTCCCAAAATGACAGTCCTCAAATCATAGCAACACAAAAAGATGAGGGACAGAATGCTTAACATTGTCAAATATTCACCCCCAGTCACAGATCTGGGTTAAATCCATTGTTTCTTTGCTCATTATACCACCCCAGTTTTGGACCCAGCCATATGCAAATCAGTCTTGACCCTGCTCCCCATAGGAACAGTCGAGCCAGAAATGCCAGGCCAGGATTTCTCTGGACCTGGCCTACAGATCTCCCAGATTGTCTAAGGTGTTTATGCCTTCCCTTTTGTGGACATCCCTGCTCATATTCCAGTTGTTGGTGGAGTATGACATAATTCTTTACAAAAATGTTGATGTTGCTCATCAGTCAGAGCTTGTGAACAAGGCAGAGTGTGAGGTAGGAGGTTATGTAGGCATATTCTGGTCCCTAAGAATGATGAGTACTTGAGACCAGTCCTAGACCAGAGATTACTGAACTCATTCTTCAAGAACTAGAAGTTCAAGATGATGAACCTTGTGCAAGTTCTGCTTGCCTTTGACCATAAGGATTGAATCGGGTCCCTGAACCTGCTGAACACTTGCTTTCATGTACCAGCCCTACAGTCCCACAGCAAGTATCTCTTCTTCGTGGTTGGGTCAGACCACTTCTAGTTCATCGTCCTGCCTTACAGCCTTACTTCGGCCTCTCAGATCTTTATAATGATTATGTCAGTGATCGCTGTCCATCTTTGGAGTTTGAGGATACAGATATTACCATACCCCAACGAAGGGCTGTTGAAATAGACTCTCCTCAACTAGTCTCAGTGCACCTCCAGAAGTCAGTGTCATTGTTATTCGTCCTGAGATTTTTTTAACTGTCATAGAGGGTACCCTTTATCAGAGCAATTTTGGATATGGTTGCCTTGAAAGCCTTTCACCTCCACAGTGAATCCAGTAAATTCAGACTACAATCCTGATGTTTTGGGTGAGAGATCCTGTTCTGGCACTGATGGTTCTCAGACTTCTGGGCCTGTTAGTGTTATGCATTCTGCTTGTTCCTTACGCTCAGTGGCATATGCAGACCCTTCTATAGAAACTGCACCTGCAGTGGGCCCAGCATTTGGAGAATATTTTAGATAAGATTTGTGCATCTATGGTCTCAGTTGGAGCAGCGCCCTCACATGTATCTGCTGGAGCTGCAGGCCATCCGGCTGACTCCGTGCCTTCCATCAAGGACAGATCAATCCAGGTGCTAACGGACAACACGACGACCATGTAGTACTGCAACAAACAGGGCAGCAAGCTACCATGGGCCCACTGTCTGCAGGCATTGAGGTTGTGGCATTGGCTGCATTTCAGAGAATTTCTATGACAGACAAACAGAGCAGACATCATCTGCAAGTCATTTGCCTCTGGGGGTGGCACATGCCATCTTCGCAAAGTCGGGCAAGCACTTGGCAGATGTTTTTACCACTTCTGAAAACACTCAATATCTAGCATTTTTGCCTGCATGTTCCTGAGGACTTCCTTGTTTATGTCCCCTCCTCATACCCACCTCCTTGGATGTTGCATTGCTTTTCTACTGAAAGGTAAGGAATCTGCAGTGAGAAGTATCCAACAGAAGAGTACATTACTTATGATAAAGCTTCTTCTTTTGGATATTTGATCTAACTGCAGCTTTCTCACTTCCTGGCTGCCTCCTTGTTCTGGGGGTGGACGTTTGGTATTAATACTATGGTTCCAAGTTAGTTTTTGCACACTAACAGTAAAAAGTAAATCTCTCAGTAACGCTCTGCATTTAGAGTGTAGTCTCAGTCTCCAGTGTGCCTGACTCCCACAGCATAGTATGTATTGAGTTCATGTATATGATTGACATTCTTTAGGTTTTCCAGGAACATCTCATGGTAGCAGCTGCACGCTAAAAATGAAGGGATTCACTGGGGTGCAAGAGAGTGGAAACTGAAAGGTTTACTTTTCGTGGAGAGTGATAGCAGCGTAGGAAGGAGGTTTTAATAGGAGGGACGAGGGGAGTTACTGGGAGGTATTAAGTAACCAGGTTGTCGAATCATTCTTGTCTAAGATTAGAACAATTTCATCTTTGTAGGAAAGTAGGATCTGCTTCTTATGGTTACCCCCACTTTTTTGCTTGATGTGATGCTGTTTTTAACTAGTCTGACTGGGATCCTGCTAATCAGGACCCCAGTCTATCTGCTTTCTCCCTAAATTGGTAAGTTCAGTACTTCGGTACATCCCAGATTGGATACTGGGGTACCTTTGTCAGCCCCTAGTATATGATACCCATGTACCCAGGGCATAGGTACCCCAGAGGTTCCCCATGGGCTGAAGTATGTCTTATGCCACCCATGGGAGACCATTCAAAATGGAACTACAGGCCTGCCATTGCAGCCTGTGTAAGTTGGTGCTAGCACCACTTACTAAAGATATAGGTTTACAATATTTTGGGTCACTGCACTTAAAACCTATAAGTCACCCCTACAGCAGGCCTTTACAATCCTGAGGGCAGGGTTCTTGGTTCTAAGTGAGAGGGTGCCCCTGCATGAGCAGGACACCCCTGCAGCCTACGGAGTCCATTCTCCCGGGTTGTCTGTGAAGTAGCCATATACTATATAGAGGGGCACCGCGTAATCGCACAATGACCATCTCGAAAATGGCTGCAACAAATTCTATCATGTTTGGTATCATACATGTTGGAATCGGTGTGGGAGGTATGATTCCAAGCACTGGAAGAGCCCTCCATTAGGCTCTCAGTGTTCCCGGTACCAGCCTTCTAGTCCTGGACAGCACAAAATGGTTGCTGTCGACCAGAGACACATTTCTGCCCTCCTGCTGCTGAGCCAAGCTCGAGCAGAGGAAGGTGGAGCAATAGGCATCCTGTCACAGAGAGGTGTGACCACCTCCCAGACAGGATTTAGTGTATTAGAGCTGGGTGGGTGTGCTTGCCAGCGCCTGAAAGTCTGCATGAGGGGCACATTTGGTGTCCATGTGCATAGTCCAGTTCAAACCAGTCCTGGGAGCCGTTGGCTCCTGCTCTGGCTCGAAACTGGACGAAGGACATGGGAGTAAACTCCCCCCTGTCCAGACCCTCCCCTGGGAGGGTCCCCTGGATCTTCCAAACCCTTTCCCTAGGGTACTTAAGGGCTTACCTGGGTGTAGGTCTTTAGATTCGTCGTGGGATAAGATTCAGAACAGATACCACTTCACTTCTACCGTCTGGGTACTCTGGTCTTCGCTGGACTTCGTTTGGGCCTGACTTCGTCTCCCTTCCAGTCTGCTGCATCGTCTGTGCCTGTGCATCATACAGGAATCTTCCAAGGCCTGTGAAGCATCAAGGACAACCGAAGTAATCTCCCTTGGAGTGAAGGAGTCACTCCCCTGCATTCGCAGGCACCGATCCCGAGCTCCTCCGGACTCCGTGGGCTCTGCGACTCAGGTGGTGGTTTTCCTCAGCTCCCGAGGCTGCTCTACCCTCTTACCAAGTTTGAGGCCAGTAGTCCTTGTGGGGGTTGCAATAACCAAACACCTGGGTACCGCATCCAACTTGCAGTTGCAAAAGCTTGTTGGTCTCTTTGCAAGAAGATCTTCGGGCTCCAAGTAGCACCAACCTCGAGCATCTCCTGTGACCAGAATCTTCAGCCACACCGCATCGTGTGCATTGTGGCTTGCATCTTTTGGTGAGCTGCTTGAGGTCCTCTCGCGACTCCAGTGCCTCCTGCCTGTGGGTCCATTTGAGGGTCACCTTTGTTTTCTTCAGGCTCCCCTGATTGCTCGGGCCTGCCCTGACTCCCCTGCTTGTGGTGAGTCTCCTGGACCGTGCTGGTCCTCACCGTGTACTTTCTTGACTCCCTGCGTGGGTTGCATTTGCCAAGGCTTGTTGGTGCTCCCACCGGACAACGACCCCTCAGCACCCGACATCCTTCATGGGACAGCTCGTATCCGGCTCCTGGTCATCCTCAGCATCGCCTGGTCCCCACACCTGCAGAGTCAAGGTCCTCGTCATCTTCCCTGAAGCACCCGACATCGGTGGACATTCGTCTACCATGCTACTGGTCACTCCTAAGTGACCCATACTCTGTCCCCTCTGCTTTCAGGTACTCCTCGACAAGAATCCACATTTTGATTCCCACAGACACTTTCTCCTCTTCCAGCATTGGCACTTTCCTGAAGTCCTCCATTGGGTTCGACAGCGGTTTCCGACACCACTTCACCCCTGTGCACCCAGCTTCCCTGGTATAGGTAACGTGGGTACTAGGGTATCCACGGGTGGGGTGGCTCTCCAACCTTCTGTCTTCCACGGGGTTTCTTCAGGGTCCATTGGGAAGGGTCCTTAATCTTTAAAAATCCAACCGCGACTTACACATAGAGTTGTACGGAGCACGCAGTCGTGTTCCCGCACTGCACGCGTCCTCCGTGGGGTCCCTATCTACTTACCATGGGTGGTTCCTTGGCTCCTCAGCGATTTTACGTCCTCTCGACATTGTCCTGACTCGAGTCGTGGTTCTCATACCACTTTCTTAGTATATGGTGTGCCTCCCCCCCCCCCCCAGGCCCACTGTGTATTAGTGCTATTTACTGTGATTTCTTTGCTAAAGTATTGTGTGCTTTGTGTCTATCTCCGTGTGGGAGATACTGTAACCTACTAGATAGTGTTATAGTAAATACATATTTTTATAAATACTTTGTGTGGTTCATTTTATTTTAACCTATACTATAAGATTGCATTCTGGTAAAACAAGCTGCTTTACACTCCTTCAAGACTAAGCCTGAAGGCTGCTCTCCACAGCTACCACTTAGAGAGCTTTCTGTGGTTGTCTAAGACCTCTTGAATCACCATAAGGGTTGTCTGGATTGGTGCAAGGTGCCCACTTACATTAGTGGACATCATATACCAGGCCAGCTTCTCACAATCTTTTCCAGAACTTTCAAATTCTGACTTTTATTCAAGTATTTGCAGCAGTTTAATACAGTGACTGGCTGTGTCCAGTGTGCATGCCAAGACCACAGACAATATCTTTAATTTGTCTTTGCGCACCCAACCCAGCCGACCTACCCACTCTGCTACCGAGCCCCCCAGACCGGGTCCTGATGAACCAGCTGTGCCCCATGCTCTAATGCCACTTGTGACCTGAGCCCCAATTTGGGAGCCCTCGAACTTGACCGCAAGTCCCCCTGGGCAGCCTCTTTTTAGGTGGCCCCCCTTCTCTATAGTGCCAGCTACCAGCCTCACCAGCACCCTGCTCCCGGTAGAACCCGGGCGGTTCCCGAAGAACTGCTGGAAGTACTTTGAACCTTGGCCTACTACTATTCCGATCCCAGAAGATGAACCCATGAAACGGACTATACCTACCTTTATGAATCTTTGACTTTTCCTACCATAGGACTGCATCGTGCGTAAAAGCGCACAGGTTTGAACGTTTTACTTACCAGTGAATATTTCTATCGAAAACTGGACTTACCTTTAAATGAAGTTCTTGAGTTCAAAATATATATAAAAAGAAGTGTTATGTTTCTAATTTGGTCTCGGATTTATTCTTTGAGTGTGTGTCTCATTTATTGCCTCGGTGAGTACAAAAGATGCTCATGACTACCCAACTAATAAGCCTAACTGCTCGCCCACACTACCACAAAAGAGAGCGCTAGTATTATCTACTTTAGCCTCTGTAAACCAATTGGGAACCCACTGGACTTTCTGCACAGTGTACTTCTTTTTAGTACACTATATTGAGAGCCAACTTCCTACAGTCCCCCCCTCGGATGTCATACCCATCATCACCCTGCAGACAGCAGATGCACTAGTTTGAGGATGACAGCCCAGCTGCATGATGCAGCGCGCAAGTCCCAGGTAGTAAGATTCTGCTGTCCCCCCGTGCTTGTTCTCCACGCGATTCCTCTCCGTTCCTGTACCTCACAGAGCCACAATGGGTCACTGCGCCATGCCTGTGGTCTACCCATGCACCACGTGCCTGATAATTGGCTGGCACTAGGCCAGGATTTACCGGTCACCCCTCAGACACTCTCCCTGGGTGGAGCTTCTTACGAGACCTCGGAGTTCCCCATCAATCAGTCAGTTTGTTCTGTGTTTGGGCAGTCGCTGTTTTTTCAGCTACCCTGGGAGGGCAGTTGAGGGTTCTGTTACACAAGTTAGACAGGTCATCCAGTGCGGCACACACTGATTTTGGGCATATCCTGCCCCCTTCACCACCACTGTGGGGCGCCAAGTGCTCCCCGGATTTTTCTCTTGGCTCCTTTCTTCTAATCCCTCCCTTGCTAACCCCAGATGCCTGTAGCCATGACTGTGCTGCAGATAATTACATGGAATGTCCGTGGAATGGGGACAGCGTGTAAGCAACATGCTATTCAGCAATACATTAGGTGCTGCAACATGCAGATCGCATTCATCCAAGAAACACGTATAGTGGGAGGGGCAGATGCCCGGCTACAGAAGCGCTGGCATAGGCAATACTACTGCACCACCTATTCGGGATTTGCCTACGGGCCCTTATATGGGTCCAACCTGCCATCCCCTTCCGCTGTCTTGCCACTGTAGTAGACCCCGAAGGGTGTTATTTCCTGGTGGAAGGGCTACTAGATGGCCAATCCCCTCCTTTTGGGTAGCATCTGTGCACCAAATACAGCGCAACAGGCCTTCGTGACCTTGCTCTCTGCCATTCTCACTAGATGGACCCAAATACCCTGGTTTATCGGAGGAGACTTTGACAGTATCCTTGATCCAAATCTGGATCGATCATACCCCCCCCCCCTCCCCACTGCCCACTTCTCCAGTGATAGCAGCTGCCACATACCTCACTAAATGGCTCACACACTGGTCCCTATTAGATAGCTAACAAACCCTGTACCCCGATACAAAAGACTACTCCTACTACTCATACACTCGTTGCAATTCATACACTCCCAACTCACCAATGTAGAGTATTTAGAGAAGACCTTCTTGTACCACAATCTACTCCAGATACACCTTTGCTGGAGCATACCCTGCTCACCCATCCTCACATGGCGCCTGCAGCCTGCTCCGCTGGAGGATACTGCCTTTCGCAACATTACCCAGGAGATGCTGTCCCACTACCTAGAAGAGAATTGGGGCCCAGCCAATACTAGCCCCATCGAAATGGAGGCACTAAAAGAGGCACTTCTTGGTCACTGTGTCAATGCCGTAGTGGGTGTGAGGCCAGATCTTCATAACAACTTAACCCATCTGGAGACGTCACTAGGCAACCAGGAAGGAGAGGCATGCAAGGCCCCGGCAGCCTGGCATACACTGGAGGTGGCCAATAAGTGTCATGTTCGCTTGATAGAACAACTTAGATGCCTGGGCTTTAGGGCTTACCAGGCAAAAATGCATGCAGGATGTGATAAATCTGGCCACCTGTTAGCGTGGCTGCTGTACAGTGCATCACCAGTGGCTCCGATCACCATGATTCAGCATTCACGATCCACTACCAACGCCTAGACGATCCTCTCTCTGTCAACCGCGAGTCCCACATACAGGACTTCCTATGCGAAATCACACTACCGACTGTTGACCCACTGACCCGACAAGATCTCGGTTTGCCCATCATGGAACAGGAGATTTGGGGAGCCATCCGAGGGTCCACCACGTGTAAGACATCGGGCTTAGATGGACTCCCAATTGAGGCACTCCTGTTTCCCGAGTTGCTCGAGCTCTACCAAAGCACTCTGGCGGAGGGCCCTCTCTCACAGATGCTTAGAGAGTCCCTAATTATCTCTCTGTTTTATAATCAGATGAAGACCCCCTTGAGGTGATGTCATGCCACCCGCTATCCATGCTAGGAGCTGATTATAAAATATTCAGCAAGATTACTGCGGGGCGCCTCCTTGAGTGCCTTCCCTCACTGGTCCATAAAGATCCAAACTGTTTCAACCCCAGCTGATCAAGCACCTTAAATATTCGTAGGCTCCACGGAGTGATGGAACTAGCTCTGGTCCACTGGCCCTACGCAGTATGTCCAGTGCTGGATTTAAAGAAAGCATTCAGTACGGTGGACTGGGAGTTTGTTTGCGACACTATCGAAACTGGCCATTGCAGGCAGACTCTTGTAACTAATATGCCTCTTCTACACAGGCCCGACAGCCTGAGTGAAAATTGGGCACTGCATCTCAGACCCCATAATTATAAGTAGAGGAACGTGACAAGGGTGCTTCTTGTCCCTGCTCCTGTTTGCCCTCGTGATGCAACCATTGACACTGTGGCCGTGAGAGCAATGGTGGGCATGGGGTATTCCAATGGGTGACGAGATGCATACCGTCTCACTCTACGCGGACGATGTGCTTATCTATATTCAAGACATATGGCAAGGAATAGCGGAGATTGGGGATATTCTGGAGGAGTTCCGCACAGCATCAGGTTTGGGAGTTAAATGGGCTAAGTTGTGTCTGTTTCCCCTTGGTCCGGCCTGCCTACCACAGCTCCTGTCGGTAAACACACACCCGCTATGATGGGAACTGCGTACATTCCAATACTTGGGTATCTGCATCTATCATACCACACAGGACCTTACTGATGGCAATCTTACCAGAGCCATTGCCTCTCTGTGCCCCCAATTGGCGTTTTGCAGAGCTCTCCTGCTCACTGTCCATGGTCAAGTGTCTATATCTAAAATGGTGATGCTCCCGCGCCTACTATATATTTTTCACAACTTCCCAGCCCACGTACCCCACATCACTTTCAACACACTCCATAGTATGCTAGGGAGCTTTCTCTGGCAAAAGTGTCAGCATTGGGTTGCATTACATAAACTTCAACTCTCAGTAGAAAAAGGGGGACTCTGTCCCCCTAACTTTGAGCACTATTACCTGGTGGTGCAGTTGCAGTGGCCAGCAGGACCACTTCTGGAAGACGTGGGATTTCCCCACTGGACCGAGCACAGCGCATAGTGCAAGAGGTATTTATGCCACAGAGTAAAGCCCCTAGGCAGTCCAACAACCTTCTCCACATATCACACATTAGCTACCACCGGAGTTGGCGACTGATGCCACCCCTCACATCTTACATGCAGGAGATCCGCATTAGCTCTGTCCGCCCCTTCAGGGGCTTGATTGTCAGGGATGGTCTTCAAACATAGGAAACCACAGGGGTTGATACCATTGGTGCCCTTTTTCCAAAGAATGTGCTCATACTGTTCGTGCAGTTACAGGCAGACTATAATTTACCTATGGACCACTTTCTGGCATATAACACTCTAGTGGCCGAACAGCAGTGACTGGCAGATAACTGACACGGAACCGTAACTGCACCCCTTGGTCCAAATGCTCCACACCAATGGCAATGGCCATAGACTGATTACATGGTTCACTAGGGCCCTAGCCATACACACTGCATAATCCCCTGCAGTCCACTAGGCAGAAGTGGGAGCGCGACTTACGATGTGACCTGAAACAAAAGGAGTGGGATAGGAATTTAGCGTATCCCCGTAAAATTTCCTGCAACGCTAAATTTCAATATATCCAGCATAATATCCTGCAAATAGCGTACCTCACGCTGGCACAAATTACATGGCGTCGGATTCTGCCTTGTGCTGCCCCAGATGTGGAGCACAAGATGCCGACGTCGCCCACATGTTTTGGAGTTGTCCAGTCGTGGCTGCACTGTGGCATGAGATAACTGATGCGCTGCCTGACATCACAGGCTGCATGGAGCTGTGCACCTGGGGTGGGTGGCCTATTAGGTCTCTTCAAGCATAAGAAGTCAGCGAGTGCTACCAATCACTTTTTAGATCTGGTGCTGCTCATGGTCCACAGGTGCATTATTATGCACTGGAACACCAACACACTGCCATGTGTACAGTATTGGTGTGCAGCGACTCTCAAATGGAGCAAAGCTGAATCTGTAGCCCTTTGGCGAGAGGAGGCACCCGGCCTCCACAATGTCCCCATAACAATGGAATGGGACACTGCTCCACGAACTGCATAAACTTACAGCAGACCTCACGGACAGAGGGAATCCATAGTAGACTGGTTACCCGTCCTGGCATTCTGTTGCTCTTTGCTGCTTACAGGTTTTCCCTCTCACTGAACTAGGCTCCCCCTCGCGATTGTTAACATATGAGACACGGTCTGATGTACCAAATGCACTGTATTGCTCCGATATACTGCAAAAGCTCCCGAAGACGGGGAGCCTTCTCTTGGGGGTCTGCCCGCATATACACCACTCCTTACCTACTTCTACTGAATGTGCAGCTGTTATGACCTGAAAGTTTTTGATTGTTCATTAGCTTGTTCACATGTCAGAACCAAGACCTTGTGTTGCTCGATACTTGTCTACATATATCGTTCCTGTCCTCTATGGGGAAAATTGACATGATTTCATCTCTTGTATCCACATGTATATGACATGATTATGTATTGTATTGAGAAAATCAATAAAATTTTGTTTAAAAAAAGATAGAAGAGGGAAAGATCAAGATCTTCTTTGAAATTGAGTCCGCTCAAATTTTCAAATGTGCATTTGCAAGCAAACCTGACTTAAACTTTGTCCAATGTTTGACTTTTTTTCTTCAATCCTTGTTGTTGAATATCCTTTATGTGTCTCAGGGCTCCCTATAAACTGGAGGAGAGGTCGCTGAAGGGGTCATTCATTACTCTTCTTTGTGACAAATTTGAAGGGGTTAGGGTGATTCTCCTCCTGTCCTCCCCATATAGGAATCTTTGCTCACAGTTTAGTCAAGGGGCTCACAATGCTAATTTATTGTTGCATATTGAGTCTACATGGTCAGATTGCTGTACATTCTATGTTTAGGGGGGTCCACATTTGTACTACAGAGGAATGGATTTAGTATAGAATGTCGAGTAAAAATAATATGTTGTAGTGTAAGCCATGCAATGCTATACTGTTCAAAATGCATTTGTTTCCTATGGTGTACATTAATGTATAAAATCTTCTGTACCTTGGTGATGGATTGATAACCACAATAAAATTGTTTAAAAAGTCAAAATAACTAGATAATTATGTTGCAGCATGTGCTACGCAGTTTGCCTTTAATCAAATAATGTGCCCCTTGATTTGGCTTACCTTGTTTTTTATACTCCAGAAAAGATTGGAAAGAGAGCATTTTAGTTCTGAAAATTCAGAGTAAAGCATTTTTGTTAATTCCCCATAATCATGTAATTACACTGATGCTGTATATTCCGCTTGGTAGACCTGTTCTTAGAACTGTTTGACACACACCCTACTCATTCGTATTTTTATTTTATTTTAACAATTCTAATTGGAAAAATGCATGTCTTCTACTTTTTAAAAAAACAAATAGGGAACTGTGATGGAATTTTTTTTTCTTTAGTAGCACAAATTGGACAGAATGAGTGTTGAGTATTTTAGTTATTTATGCATTTGTTAAAATCCCTATATTCTACATAAACTGATTTGTAAGAAGTATGTGTACTGTATTGTAGACTGCATAAAGCACTACATGCCTTGCGATGAGCCTGCCAAGCTCTCAGATTTATTTTAGGTTCATGGGCATGTCAGAAGGTGTGATTGACAGGCTGTTCCAGACCACAATCTTTTACTGGTCATATCCAAATATTACAGATCACCCTAACTTTCTTTCTGCCCTGGATTAAATATATTACTTTCTGATAAGTAGAGCTTGGGAACTAAAACAGATAGGACCTGAAAAGTATACAATATTCTTTGTCAGCCGTTATGTTTAATGCTTGTGAACCTGAATAACCGGGAGAATGTCACAGTTTTCCATTGTAACAAGTCTACTTCAGTGACACTGAGCACAGCTCAATAAATTTAGGCCATGCAATTAGAAAGTGCCGGAGTAGGGGGCGTGGCTTGGACGGCAGAGCCGATGGCTGCCTGATTTCGTCTCTCTGCTTGACGCGGAGAAATAACCGCGACCTTCTCTACCCACCCGCAGTGGAGAGGTACTCTAAACCCTTTTTTCAAGGACCGCATAGCATGAGGCTCCAGTGAAGCTGCCAAAAAACCATTGAGGCACACCATTTATGGGATAATTTTCACCCGAAAACCTCCGTTGTGGATTCCCGCATTGGTCCCAAATGGCGTATACACCCGATGCAATGCCTCTGGACTAAATCATGCCTGTTCCCCTCACCATATGGCTACTAATTGTGAGTAAAGCCAGCAGCGACTATCTGCTCATGATCCCTTACCTTTCTTTTGATCTGCGCTGCAATCTCCCTTAAGGCGATCGTTAGACTCCGACCTGCTGCCTGGCCCTGCCTGACCTTAAAATGGCGACCGTAACGTCTTTGCCCACTATTATCTGCACTGATCTTGCCGTAATTCTTAACTCCTGTGCAGCACGGAGCAATAATTCTGCCAGTGTACCTCCACCTGGTGGCTCCGATTAGCACTTCTCACTCGCTCACTTCAGCCTGCGTCTGTAGTAACACTCGGGGGCCCTGCCTATAAAATGGCGTCCATCTCGTGTCACAGGCCAAGCTGCCAGTGCTGTTAATAACCTACAACAGCGATACTGACTCCAAACGTTGCTCTGTAGAAAGGTGATCTCTTTCATCTTAACCAGCGCTTCACCGATATCCTGTTTACCAGCTGCCTGCAGCTGCACCGGTCTCTAAATTGCTATGGCTGTATGTCTGTCTGCCTGCCTCTAGTCCTGACCCTAAAATGGAGAATACTGCTTACAGTCACATCACCGCAAAATAGCTCATTAAAACAACGCAGACCCCTGAAGCACTGCGTGGAGTCAAAACCTCACTGCAATTGCGGCTCCGACTTAAACCCAGCCATTCCTGCGCGCCACAGAGCCTGACCCTTCTCTGTAAGATAACTGGCAGATAGCCTGAAGATATCTAGAAGATATCGCCTTATGCACTGGTGTAGGGTCTGCAAAATACAACTGGAGGGTCAGCAACACCAAAAAGCTGGAAGGACGGCAATACTCTGCGGTATCTTCAGAAACTACCGACAACTTGCAACATTCTCCTGGGACCGCCAACATCAAGCAGTATCCTACAGCCCATAGACCCTCAATTTCACAACACTAAGCAACATCAACAAAGTTGAGTGCAACCTACAGAACATATCTGCCATCTATCAGCACGAACAGCGCTATCAACACTGGCAGCGCTCTATGAGGGGAAAGTCCCTGCAGTGACCCTGCTCTGACTAGGTGTACCAGCACTATCGAGTCAGAGTCAGAGTGAGTCAAAACTCCAACAAAATTTCAACAGAAAAGTGTACACCGAAAGGAATCACTAACGCAAGAATCACTAACGTAAGAATCACTAATGCAAGAATCAGTCTATTAACTCTCTGCGGCCCTACTAACACTCCATTTGCCAGATCTACATCCAGAGCTATCATGGCGGACAAAGACTCAAAAGCACACTACAAACGCTCCAAAGCTGAACCGACTCTATCTGACTCTCCCATCAAACAAAAGGCAGATATGAACAGCACGATGGAAATGATCCTCAAAAAACTCGCGGATGTTCACGAGCTAGCGAAGTCTACCAAACAAACACGGACGCTATGCAGCTTGAACTGACCGCCATCCGAGCTGACATGAACACAATTAGTTCTAAAATCGACGCAGCAGAACAGAGAATCAGCGATGTAGAAGACGCCTCGACTCGCTCCAACAAAGACATTAAGTCCCTCCTTACCATCACCAACAGTCTCAAAAGACAAACAGCCGAGCTTGAAGACAGGAATAGGAGAGGGAATATTAGAATTTTTGGAATTCCTGAAGTATCAGAGGACTCTGCTGAATCTTGCATCGCCTTCTTAGAGGACTGGATTCCCCAAATCACAGGTATAAAATTTCACAAAAACCTAGAGCTGGATCGGGCACACAGGATACCTACATTCAATTCAGCGACAAGGAAGACAACTCGCCCAATCATCTGCAAACCGCTGAGATATCAACACACGGAAGCCATTCTCAACTTTGCCTGCAAGTACCGCCAGATCACTTGGAATGGCCAAAAAATAATTTTTACACAGGACTACTCCAAGCCAACCGTTGATACAAGAAAGGGCTTCCTTATGCTAAGAGACAAGCTACGTGAAAGTAATATCCAATTCTCATTTGCAGGTCCCGCAAAATTCAAAATCACAGAGAATGGTCGACTCCACTTCTTCACTGACCCCAGCGACTTATCAAACTTCCTAGATGGCCCGAACGCACAGGACATGGATCAAGCTAACTCCTTCTCCAACAAAAGGAAATCATAATTGTTAGAAATGGGGGTCTCTCTTTGGCAGTGGCTGGCCACTGTCCAAGTAGGGACCCTTCTTCCTAAGTCAGGGTAAGAGAGCCACACCCTTGATAACCCCTGCTCAACCCTGTGGTAACGTGGCACGAGCAGCTAGGCTTATCTCAGAGGCAGTGTGGAAGCATTTATGACCATACACAGTAACACAGTGAGGAACACTGCAAAGGGACACCACACAAGGAGTTATAAAAAATAAGTATCTTTATATATAGACTTAACACAAGACCAATAACGATAAAAAGCCACAATACTGTCAAATAGGATCACTCTTGGAATGCTGCAAAAATAGTTCAAGTGCGCAAAGAGGAGTTCAGTTCAAAGCAGTGGTCTCTGCGACCCTTTTACTTACAAAGTACCTGGATTTCGTAGCAAAGTCAACAAATTGTCGCAAAGGAGCTGTAGCGATGAATTTCTGCATGCGAGGCCGGCGATGCGTTAAATCCTTGCCGCGAGGGAGGATGATGCGCCGATCTGCTGATGCGTGTGGAGACGATGCGACAAACTTCTGCACACTAGACCGCTGGTGCGATGACTCCTAGCCGCAAGGGAGGAGACGAGGTGATGATCCTGTTGTGTGTGCGATCGGGTTGCGATGCGAAGAAATGGCGCTCCGCGAGGGAGCGACGATCCTGATGCAATGCGATGAAAATGGCGGATGCTCGGCGTCCGCGCTGCGATGTCGTGAGCGATGATCTCGGTGCGAGGACTCGATCTTTGGTTGCGAGCACTCGGCGGCAGCAGCGCGATGATTTTTCGGGCGCTCAGGCTGCGGCGGCTCGCAAACGTGCGTTAGCGACGATTTCAGCACTCTCTTCTCTGTAGTAGAACTAGAGGCCCTGGAACTCACAGGAGCCTCACCTGCAGATAGAAATCCTCGCTGGGAGGAATCAGGAGGCTGGTGGTGAAGTCTGATGTGCCTGAGACTTCAACAGGAGGCTAGCTCTCTCTAGCCCTTGGGTGATTGCTTTAGCAAGATTAATAAAAGTTCTCTCAAAGTCCTTTTCCCTCTTCTTCCAAGTCCAATGGTAACCACTGCAGGCCAATCCAAGAAACAGCACACAAGCAGAAGGATAGTCACCTCCTGCAGATTCCTTCAGTTACACGGACAGAGGTTCGTCTTGATATCCAGGAGCAACACCCCTTGTAGGGGTTTCAGCACAGATATTTATACCCCAAAAGTCTTTGTTCTCAAAAGCTACAAGTCACTGAGCCTAGCCAGAACCAGTTCTGTTCAGTCCTGGAGCACTTTGTTTACCAGGCTGCATCCTTCCTTTCAGGAAGAGGGGGTCTGCTATCAGACGCACAGTGGGAGGTGGAGCCATCATTCACCTTGCCAGGCACAGCCCTATTCAAGTCAAGGAGCTACCCCTCCCCATACTCCAAACACAGATCTCTCTATTCAACCCAGTTCTGGCTCAGCCTGCCCTGTCCCTCCAAAACCAGACAGCCAATACACATAACAGCAGAGCACACTGGAAGGCTTAGGCAAGAAAATACCTACTTTCTAAAAGTGGTATTTTCAAACACAGAATATAAAAATAAACTTCACTAAAAGATGTATTTTAATATTCTGAGCTCAGGCATACTAAATTCGTTTTTCTACCATGTTCCTGGGGTCAGTTAGGACTATAGCATGTAATAGTCAAACTGCCCATTCTGGCCTATGGGGAACAGGTAGCCTTACAGTAGTGAAAAACGAAATTGGGTGTAATTCACTACCAGGACATGCTACACACACCAAGGCATGTCCTACCTTACACATACAAAGCACCCTACCATAGGGGTGACTTACATGATGCCAAGGGAAGGTTCAGGGGCTGGGAAGTGGGTGCACTTCACAGCCAAGATGGCAGTTCTGGACTGCACACAGACTCTGCAGTGGCAGGTCTGAGACATCATTTTACAAGCTGCTTCTGTGGGTGGCGCAAACCGGCGCTGCAGGCCCACCAGCAGCATTTGGTTTACCAGCCCTGGGCACACACAGGCCACACTACTAGGGACTAACAGGTAAACCAAATAAGCCAATCATGGATATACCAATTCACATGTCATCTTTACACAGGGAGCATTCGCGGTGGGGCACTGAAGGGCAGTGGCACAGCGCCCAGAGCATCTAATACCAGCAAAAACAGGGGGACAACAGCGAAAAATGGAAGGGAGACCCACGCCAATGGTGCCAGGTCTAACAATAATATCCTTTCTCTTTGTGCTTTTCCTTGTCTTCTTTACGACAACTATGTTGTGCCTACCTATGGGGAATGGCCCTCCATATCTTTGAATATATTAGGTCTATCTTATGACTCATGCTCGCTCACGTTAACGAATTAACACTTAGTATGTTTACATAATCTTACATAACCTTACTGTTATCTTACTATGAGTATCTCAAATGTACTGTTTGGAAGCAATAATCTCTATCAGTTTTTCAATATTGAACTAGTTATTCACAATAGGCTGGTTGCCCTAAGTAAGTACATTACCGAAATGTTCTAGAAATGAAAAGTCAAGGTACCGAACTCAAAGTACATTACCGTAATGTTTTAGTAGTCATGGTTCTAAACTCAAGTTCTGATTTGCTCTTCGTACAGGTTCATAGATCTACACTTTAGAAGGTCTTTAAATGTTTAACCAATTTTTTCTCACTCCAAGTTGGCGGATTGACGCTCCTGCCATCGCACCCTCGACTTTCGATGTCCTCAGGGATGGGGGGAGGGGGATGAGGGGGGTTGGGGGTTATGGGGTTCTTGTTTTTGCTAATTGTATTTGCATCTTTTGTTTCATTATCATTATTTTTGTCATTTATGGCCTGCTCTTCCGCTCATCTTCCATTTCAAGTCTTACTTAATGTGCATATTACTAATCCAGTAGTTACCTACACACGCACTTATCAATACACATGCAGTTCCACCTCCCGATCAACACTCCTTACTACTCAGCTCTATGGACTTATCATCTCGCTGGAGTCACTATTCCAAAGAAACATTCGCCTCAAATTCCTCCTAAGTCAATCTGCCAACACACACGTAGTCAATGTCACATAGCATGTCAGATAACCTCAACATTGTTTCTTTGAACGTTAAGGGGCTTAACCATCCGATTAAACACCGGAAAATTATAGACTAATTAGTTAAAACAAAAGGTGATATCATACTGCTACAAGAGACAAAACTGTCAAATAAAGACTCTGAATTCATAAAGCACAATTGATATCACATGTGGCCTGCTCACCCGTGGAACGCAAAAAGAAAGGCGTTATTACACTAATAGCAAAAAAATCCAATATTACTCTTGAATCTTACTCGCATGATGAGACAGGCAGACTCCTGGTAACGCACTTGCGCAGAGGCGATGACACCATACATGTCGTAAACATATATGGCCCTAACACAGACGACCCCAACTTCTGGGAAAATGTCTCTAAAAAGATAGGAGACTTTCCCCAAGACAACCTAATCATAGTTGGCGGCGATTTTAATCTTCCATTAGACCCTATAATAGATCGCCAATCCACATGCAAATTTCATCCCACAAAGTCACTAGGAGTAGTACAGGATATCTACTCTAAATTTAACCTCAAGGACGCCTGGCGCCTCCAACACCCAGATACCAGGGACTACACTTTTTACTCTAACCCACATAATTCGTACACGAGAATTGATTATATACTTATCTCGGGCTCATTCACCCATCTACTGGACCAAACCAATATCTCGCCTAAACTGGTGTCGGACCACTCATGTATCAACACCATTTTAGCTGGTAGTCACCCCAAACACTCACCTAAAAGATGGCGCTTCAACAATGATGTTTTAACTGACCCAGAAGACAAAAACAAGATCGAAGATTCAATTAAGGAGTATCTCAAAAATAACGATCTTCCGGAGACAAACGTAAACACTCTTTGGGATGCAATGAAAGCGACCCTGAGAGGGACTCTCATCGAAATTAAAACAAAAATTAACAAAGTTTACAACGCTGTACTCGTCAAGTTAGAACAAGAGATCAAACAATTGGAAATCTCTCATGCCAATTCCTTAAACAACGATACCCTAATTCAAATAACACAGAAGAAGTATGAATATAACAAAATTTTGAGTGATCGAGCGGGGGTATGGATAAACAAATTTAAAAGCCTTAAACTCTGCGAAGCTAACAAAGCAGGTAAGATGCTCGCATCTTACCTCAAACACAAACAGAACCAACATAGAATCACGTCAATTAAAGTCATGAACAACCAACCACACACTAACCCAAAGGAAATTTTAAACTGCTTTAAAAAATTTATGAATCCTCATAGCATAACGATCAAAAGTTCGATCCGCAAAAATGTACACAATACCTAAGAGTCGTAAAACTCCCTAAACTATCGGAACCTGATAGGGCCGCCTTGTGTAAACCAATAGATGCTTTAGATATCTCCAAGACCATTAAATCCCTAAAAGATAATTAAGCGCCGGGGCCAGATGGCTTCACGGCCAAATTTTACAAAACCTTCACGGATCTCCTTTAGCCAACCATGCTAAAAGTATTCAACAACATAGCTAGCTCAGGCGTTACAACCAACTCAATGGCAGAAGCCAGTATTATAGTTATCCCCAAGGAAGGGAAAGGTCCTTTGCATCCAAACAACTACAGGCAAATATCACTCATCAACGTGGACTGCAAAATTTACGTGAAAATACTAGCCACCAGACTTAACGATTTCCTGCCTAAACTAATAAGTAACTCCCAAGTAGGCTTCATCAAGCATCGCATTTCAAACGACAATACCCGCCTGCTCTGTCACGTCCTCGAAAACGCGAATCACAATCTGTAGCTATAACCCTAGACGCAGAGAAAGCATTTGACAGAGTCTCATGGCCCTTCTTAGACTAATGTATGAGGTCCTTTGACCTCGGTGACCCCTTCATCAAAATGGTCATGGCATTATGTGTGAAACCTACAGCGACAATCGCGGTTAACAGATTCCTTTCCGATCCTCTCGCCCTCCTCAAGGCACTAGCCAAGGCTGCCCACTCTCACCTTCCCTATTTCTACTAGCCCTAGAACCCCTTCTACAAGACATTAAACATAATACTGACATCACCAGGATAAGATTTAACAACAAGTTAAACTAGCTGCCTACGCGGACGATATTCTGATATTTAAAGAAAACCCTGGATCCTCAATTAAGGCACTAATGCACACTATTGATAACTACTCTGAACACTCGGGCTATAAGCTGAACAGAGACAAATCTGAAGTTAAACCCTTAAATATACTCAGCACAAAAGAGATTTTAGGTGACTCAGGACTGGCTTGTCAGTCCGGTTACCTTAAATACCTGGGAGTCGAATTTGGGAACAACTTAATGGATACCCTACACCATAATGAACTCACTACCCTAGATAAAATTAGGAAACAATTAGACAATTGGTCCCCCAAATTCATCACCTGGTGGGGTAGGATCAAAACAATAAAAATGTTAATCACCCCACTGGTCAACTATCTGATCAACATGTTACCCCTGTTATTATCCGAAGACTTCCATCACAATCTAGATGACCTAATTTTGAAATTCATCTGGCAAGGAAAGAAGGCTAGAATAGCCCTCAAAAAACTTAGGCTGGACAAATCCCGGGGGGGTGTTAACCTGGTCAACTTTAAAACTTACCAAACTACTTTTCTAGCGAAACAAGGATCATATTGGCTTCTCCCGCCCAGTAACTACACACCAGTGTGGTTGGAAATTGAAAAAGCCATTTTAGACAAGCTATACCCACTCACCCTTTTAACCACTAATACCACAAGACTAGTTAGATCTAAATCCATTTTTAAAAACACAAAATCCTCCCTACTAAAAGTAGACAAGAAACTTCACACAAGCATAAGACTTTCAAACATGAAATCTCTGTGGAATAACCGCAATATTAAATACAGGGGCAAGCCCATCTGCTTTGAAAACTGGATGAATAAAGGCATATTCTTCCCCCACCAATTGGAAGGCTCACTATTCCCCCTAACTTTCTCAGAAATCCAAAGCATTTACAACCTCAATAACATAGAATTCTATCACTTTCTTAAAATTAAAACTGCCTTGTCGAAATCTAAACTGCATAGACAATCCCCATCTCTCCCGAACTTCATTACAAAAATTAACAAGTTGGGACATCAAGTCTTGCACATCTATAAACTCCTACGCCCTAAAACCACGAACTTGAACACAAACCCAACCACGTTTTGGGAACAACATGCCTCTAACCCCTTAACGGAGGCACATTGGACCCAAATATGGAATTCAGTTATTTACCAGAAAGTTTCTCCTGTCTTATCTCAAACAAAACTTTGGCTCCTCCATAAAGCTTATTGGACCCCTGCACGCCTACACAAACAACATCTACGGCCAGCCCCAACTTGCTGGAATTGTGATGAAGAAGTAGGCGATTTAGCACACCTCATCCTTCACTGCAAAACCCTATCCTCTTTTTGGGACAAAGTGTTTGAATTTGTCTCTGTTTTATTCGACTGCCACCTAAAAAAAGAGTTTGCCACCCTGATTGCCGGTTTCACCACTATAGGCCTAGAAAACCAGTCAGATAAGGCACTATTGGATCTCCTACTCACAGCAGCAATAAAAATTGTTTTAAATAACAGGAAGGACACAAACAAAGCCTCTTACAAATGTTGGATTAACTGGATTATACATTTAAGGGGTGCTGACAATATCGCTCTCCAACAATCCCCTTGGAAAACATCGGTCAGACACATCTGGAATAGGTTAGACTACTACTTTGCTTCCAATAAACCACCTTGACTTGACCCCGATCACACCCTTCCTTAATCATTCTGCAACGTATTGATCCCCCTACACCTACCTTTAACTGATGGTGGATTCTCCTCCTACCTCCACACAAGTGACACGTTAGAATACCACTTCATTTCTTGCTTTGGTAACTCACATGGGAAAGTATTATTCACACAGTACTGGTTCTCTACCTTCTCAAATCACATAACGTAACCTTTCCGGTATATGTATTCTCAGGCCTCTCATTATTTCGTATGTTTGCTAGGTACTGTTCCTTATCATTTTTACGCTGTATTATTACTTTTATTGATTTGCTTGCCATCGTTTTGCCTTATTGTGTATTGTGTATTATTGTTTGTACTTGGTTGTTTCTCACTGCTCGCCTCTCTTGTCGCTTATCCCCACCCAATATAACCAAGTCTGTATTATTATTTCTTTTTATGCTCTTTAAAAATTTATAAAATCATTTGAAATAAGAAAGTGCTGGAGTAAGGTGAACTCCCAAATATTTTATAGAATGAGAAGGATGCCTAACAGGGCAAAGTTAGGTTCTCTTAGTCACAAGCTTAACCGAGATAATCACAATGTCCAATTATGTCAGAGAATCAAATGGAAAGGTTGACCATAACTTAATTTTGGCAGAGTTGACATTGCATGAACCCAAACCATTGTTTCAGAAAGGATATATATACGTATTGAGAGCATGAATAAACATCCTAGTAATTTAAACTCCTTCACCCTAGAACTATCTGGTAATACGTTTGGGGTTCAAATTTTGGATAAGAAATAACCCTAGCGGTCAATACTACAAAACGTAATTCTGCATCAGACATATAGTTCTAGGTTTCTCTAGTTAATTCCTTTTGAGGAATTGTTCCACTGGAATACATTCTGTTATGGCTACATCAGACAATTTGAGATCCCCTGTAGTCTGGAACATGTTTTTGCTTCTCAAAAGATCGACTCAGTGCAAAACATCATAAGGACCTTCAAGATACACGTTAGATGTGGGTTTAGATGTGGGGGGGGCGTGGCTTCGGAAGCCACGATGGCGGCCGTGTCTGCGTAGAGCTCCGGCAGGCAGCCTGAATTACTACCATTTCCAGGCGCCGGTGGTTCCCGTCTGCCGCGGCAGGGCCAGCTAGAAGACGACAGGGAGCCCCGGCGCTTATCCCGGGCAAAACCGACAAAGCAGAGTAGCTGAGCCGACCCAGGAATGGAACGGGCACGCGAACAGACGGAGCTAAGATGGCGGCGCCCGGCTCCTAGATCTCCGCTCCGGGGACAACAGGCTTCGGGACCCGAGTCGGGGGGCCCACTCTAACGTCGGAGGTGAGAGCGGAACAGAAGCGGTGGCACTACCATACCGCAACAATAATCAGAGGCACGGAATACCTGCCAAGCGGCCCGTCACCACCGAGGGTCCCTTCACCAACATAGCGGCACCCGACGCGGCGGAGGAGGCTCCGTGACCCCTGCAGAGCCCGAGGAAAGAACGACTGACCCAGGTGAGCACCAAGACCGAGGCCAGCAACGAGGGAACTGGTATATAACTGGCGCGCGACCGCCAAGAGAGTGTCTCCGGAGGCATTGAGCACAGGTAGGCTCCCACTGAGGGGATCGAGGGCTATTGAACAATCACGCCCCATCTGACGGCCAACAAAGAGGAAGCGCAGAGAGGAGAGGACCCCTCAGGCAGACATCTGAAACAGGCCCAGAAAAATAGCGAGACCACAGAGGGACAGGTCATAAGCCCATAAAGGGCCCAGAGCCATACCACGACCACGGAACCCGCCGCCAGCTATCCTACGTCCTCTCCCCATACAGGCCCACTGCTGCAGTCGGTCACCCACAGCAAAGGAGAGATAGCATGGGAAGGAACCGTGGCACACGGCTTACAAGAGGCACCACAGAGGCAGCAGGAGGGCCCGGCGCAGAGGGGAAGGGGCGGATACGGCAGGCGTTAGCGTGAGAGGACAGGAATCCTCAAGCCAAAAGACGGCACCCCCCCAACAATTTACATAACCCAAGTCATACTCCAAATAACGGCGCAGTAAGCACCCGATGGTCCCCCGACCGATAGAGTACAATCAAGAACGGAGTGGTATCCCTCTCCCCCCTGCTTACACAGAAGTGACCCCAAAAGGGACTATCGGAAGATCGCAGCAGATATAACCGTCCTCCCATCAATCAATGCCCGCCGTCACATTGACGTAGGCACGGCGATCGGCGCCAGGAATCGAGGCGTGGTAAATGTGAAGTACGGCGACATCTACCAGCTAAAGCGTGCAGCGGGGAACCGGAGGGAGAACTCCAGGAGAGAAGAAGATCAGTGTGCCTCAGTACCGGGGGGACCCGTACAGAAGATCGTTACATTGCCAACGACGCACCGACAAGGGAGAGCGTATAGCTCGCCAAGATACCGTCTACCACAGCGCCCTTGGTGATCTCAAGTATGGGTCGACAGCGAGTCACCGGGAATCCGCAAACACTTGCTCACACAAGACAATCCTCCCCTTCAATGAAAAATTCTAGAACAGAAGAGGACGCTGCGACACCAGCGTCAATGTCGGATAAACTGGATAAAGTACTAGCGGCAATCGAACACTCACGTGTCACAATGGAAGACAGATTTGGAGCATTGGCCGCAGATTCTAACTTGCTTAGAGACGATCACCGGAAATTGGCGGACTAGGTGACGCAAGGAGACAAAACCCTCAAGTACATAGAGCCCCAAATCAAAACCCAACAGGAAGCATTGTCCAAACTTCAACGCAGGGTCAAGATCCTGGAGGAAAAAACGGATGATTTGGAAGACCGCTCCCACCGATGCAACATTCGGGTGATCAATCTGCCGGAGGGGGTGGAGGATCTCAACCCCGTCAAGTATGTGGTATCGTGGCTCTAATCGTTCACACCGCTCTCAGAACAAACCCCGTATTTTTCAGTAGAGAGAGCGCACAGAGTGCCAGCACGGAAGCCACCACCAGGAAACCCACCTAGACCTTTACTACTAAAACTCCTGCATTTTCGGGATAGAGATGCAGTGCTGAGAGCGGCCCGACAAAAGGGGCCCATACAGGTTGAAGACAAGACAGTTATGGTATTTCCGGATTACTCCTGTGCGGTGCATCGACAACGAGCATCATTCATGGAAGTCAAACGCATACTTCGGAAAAAAGCGATTCAATATTCCCTGCTCTTCCCAGCACGGCTAAAAATAATACACGAGGGACGCTCCATCTTTTTTTACGACCCCCAAGGACGCATATGACTGGGTGGAACAACATCCGCAAACAGGGAAGCCCCGAGCTGCCCTACATGACAAGTGAGGCCCCAAAGGCAAACACCAACAATTGAACAGAGCGACCCAGGACCATACAGAGGCACCGGCTAGAGGCCCTCCAAACCTTGAACAAATTATCGTGGAACGTCGGAAAGCCTTGCAGGCGGCAGCAGAAATAGGGCCCGCAGCGGGAAGCTCGGACGGCGAGAGGGGCCCTCATATCTTTACCTCCGAAGATGAAATAGACGATACCAACACGTCCCGAAACGGCTCGGTCACCCCACCAGAGGTGACTCCACAGACTGTGGACACTTTCATTTAACAAGCGCGCCGTGAGGTGGTAAGGCACACAATACACCATATACACCCCATCGCGGACCAGGCGGGAATTAAGGACACACGCATGCATCCCTCCGCCGCTCGGGGCTGACTCAGAATAGAATATGACACTATGTTGGCAGGGCTCCGCCGTGCACTGGCGGTGGGAATCGCCGGCGCCACACACATCACACGGAACAACTTAGGCTGCCTAGAAAGGTTTATCATTGATACCTGAAATCACGACCCCCCCCATTTCCTTCTAGGTTAAAATGACATAACGCTAACACAGTATGTCTAGTTTGGACGTACCGCCGCGTGCGGTAGGTCCCCAAAGTTGGGATGTGTTCCCCCCGTTGAGTTTACTCCCTTCCCCTCCAAGACTCTTACACAACTGGTTAACAACACCACACAGACGGGCAATATCGAGCTCAATATACGATCACTTCCCTACTGGGGAAACATCGGGCACCTTTGTCCAGCCGGTGCAGGCTGCACCAGTCCTCATAGACAACACGAAATGGCAACCAGACCACAGACGTCAACATCTTAACACTAAATGTTAGGGGCCTCCATACACCGAGCAAACGTTACGCTGTATACTCCTACACCAAACGCCAGAACGCACAGATCGCTCTCTTACAAGAGACACACTTAACAACATCGGAAATTGACAAACTACGGGCCAGATGGCACGGGACCATATGTGCCGCGTCTTATTCTGCCTGTGCACGTGGGGCACTGATTTGGGTCAGACCGGGCCATTTCAAGAACTTCGGAGAGTGGTGGATAAAGAGGGGAGGTATGCTTTCCTAGAAGGACTCCTAGACGGGCAGCTGATACTTCTGAGTAGTATATACGCCCCAAATACCGAGCAAGACACGTTCTGGGACCGCCTGACAGGAGTTCTGGCCCAATTCACATCTACACCATGGATTTTAGGGGGTGACTATAACTGCACGCTGAATCTCGCCCTAGACCGATCCCACCCTCCACCTACACATTCTCCTGCCCACAAGCAAACGGAACGGTTTCAAACCTGGGTCACACATTGGGCACTTATAGATGCATGGAGAGCTCACCACCCGCAAACCAGACTGTACTCGTTCCACTCCATCCCACACAATCTACGGGTAAGACTGGATAGGTTTCTGTGCACAGCGCCGCTAATACCCAAAATTCAGCACACGGATTACCTAGGCCGGGTCCTCTCCAACCACGATGCCCATATACTGGGACTAAGCTGGAGACCCCCTAGTCCCCACCTGGAGACTACCATGAGATTGCTTGACGGACCAGGTTTTCAAACATGAGCAGGGGCAGAGCATACAGGACTACTTTTCTAATAACGCGGGAACAGCGACATCCAAATTAGTAGAGTGGGACGCATTCAAAGTAGTAGCCCGGGGTGAGTGCATGAAACAAATAGTGGGGGTAAAAAGGACACTGGAACGGGCACTAACACAAGCCGAAACGAAGCTAGCTACCCTAACAAAACAGGAAGACGCAAGTACGGCGACTATAGCTCAGGTGGCAGAGGCGAAGACGGCGCATTTAGCTGCTATCTCAGACCTGCGCAGATACAACTTCAAGACATACGCAACTATGGTACATAAGGAGAGGGATAAAACAGGAACCCTATTAGCCTGGCTAGCTAGACAGGACACGGAGGTAAAACCAATTACCGAAGTGCTCGATCCTTCTGGTAATCCGATACGTGCCCAAACAGAAATTCAACAGACGTTCCACCAGTACTATAGAGAAGTATACCGAAATCCAACACAGACCGTGCAGGGTGCAGTAGACCAATTCCTTGACCCACTGACGATCCCACAAATTGACGAGGCAGAGCAAACCGCACTAGATACAGAGATACAGTCCACGGACATTACGCACGCAATCCGCGCCCTGGCACGAAACAAAGCACCGGAGTTGGATGGCTTCCCCCTGGAATATTACACAACCTTTTCCCCCCTGTTGGTCCCTCCCCGCGTGGAGATGTTTGCGGCCGCGCTAGAAAAGGGAGAGCTCCCGGGATCCCTTCGGGAATCAGTCATTGTAACCTTCCCGAAACCAAACCGTGACCCGCGACAGCTGGCCTCATACCGCCCCATCACGTTACTATCAGCTGATTGTAAGATATTAGGAAAGATATTGGCGGACCGCTACATGCAAATTCTGCGACCCTTGGTCCACTCAGACCAATGCGGATTTGTCCCGGGGAGAAACACGTCCCAAAACTTACGCCGACTATTTCATATACAGGATATAGCGAGCACCACATTTCCCAGAGCAGCCTGACTCATCTTAGACCTTGAGAAGACCTTCGATACTCTCACGTGGCCATATCTGTTCTCGGTCCTACAACGGATATGGATAGGTCCTAACCTCCTAGCATACACACAACTCCTATACACCAAACTTACCTCGCGTATCCGCATGCGACGGTACATATCATCCTCCTTTGGGGTGGAGAGAGGTACGAGACAGGGTTGTCCACTCTCGCCCCTGCTCTTCACTCTAGCTGTGGAGCCCCTAGCCATACGATTATGCCAAGAGGGGGGAAATTGGGGCATTCCCATAGCGGATGTCACACATAGCGTCTCCATGTACGCGGATGACCTTTTAATATACGTACGGGACATCACCGCAGATCTGACATCCATATGGACAACACTTGACGATTTTGCAGAGGCATCCGGGCTTAGAGTGAATTGGGATAAATCCTCGGTTTATCCACTGCACCCAAACCTTACCACCCAGGATGTTAGGATCGGACAGCAGAGCTTAGCGTGGAGCGCAGACGCCCCCCCATATCTCAGGGTCCACCTGTACCACTCCCCATCCGACATCTTCGAGGGCAATCACCGCAGAGCGCTGGCCGGGATTCGTTTGGCGGTGGGTTTTTGGAAGAACCTCCCATTAGCTCCGATAGGACGTGTGGCCTTAGCCAAGATGATTATAGTCCCGCGGCTATTGTATCACTTTACAAATCTACTGGTAATCCCACCCCAAGCATTCTTCCGGGACCTAGACTCGCTCCTTAGCTCACTAATCTGGAGAAAGGGCAGACATAGAATAGCATTAGCGAAATTACAGTTGCCCACCACCCAGGGAGGACTAGGCGCACCTTCCTTCGAATCATACTTTCTGGCGGCGCAACTGCAGTGGCTGTCCTACTGGACAGCAGGCAGACACATGGGAGAGACACACACAGCGACAGGCCCTATTCCAGTTCCAGAAATCCGCCGCTTGCTACTGCCAGGCACTAAGCCGCGGCGCACATACCCGATACAGGTGTCGGTAGCTCGTAAATGTATGCAGAGGATACACCGTATGTCTGCAGGGGCACCGCTGTACTCTCCACTGCTACCACTGGTGGGCTGGCCCAGACGGGAGGCATACTACACAACGGGCATGCTTCACATATGGACAGAACACGCTCTAACCGAGATAGAGTCCCTATTCGAGGACGGACAGTTAAGGCCGTATTGCCAGATAATGGAAGATTTCGAACTTCCCCCTGGCCAATTTTTACTCCACAGGCAACTCATAGAGAGCTATCGTCCATATCATGACTTGTCGGAAGGAGAACCGGCAACCCATCCGGTCATCCATACAATCATGCACATAGGGCCGGGTCGACACCTGGCCACTTGGCTATATAAAGCCATTCGAGAACTCTTAAACAAATCCCTAGATGCACTGCGAGTAACATGGGAGGAAGAACTGGGGCCCCAACTGCACGACAAAGAATGGGAGACAGCACTCGAATACCCCAAGAAGGTGTCCTGAAATGCGCGTTTAAAAAATATACAATTTTATATCCTACATAGAGCGTATCACACGCCAGCGCGTCTCTAGCGGTTTTACCCAGCCACCCAGTTCCTGTGCCCTAGATGTCAATCACCGGACGCAGACTTTTATCACATGTTTTGGAACTGCCCTACAATACAGCCATACTGGCACACTATCCACGAGACACTCAGGGACCTCACGGGTCTAACTAACATGGACACATGGGAGGCCTGTGCAATCAGAATATTCCGAAGGCAGAAACAGCACAAAGAATTAATCTGCTTTGCATCGCTGGCAATACTGCTAGCCAAAAGGGGAATAGCAATGCACTGGCGAGCCCCCACAGGACCCCCGATAGCAGCATGGGTAGGAGCAGTGCACAAGTGGGCAGCAGCGGCGGAGGAAACACTAAGGGAGGAGGAAGTCAAAGGGACACGCAAACACCCCATATCCATGGAGTGGACCTTACTGTTACCCCAATTCAAACAACAACTGACGCGTGACGACTCAGACACTTCATCGCAAGTCCAGGCAGATCCGCAACCACAGGCCCAGACCGAAAGCACGCACACTATTTCTCCCACTGCTCCAACTGTGCAACGACACACAGCAACGTAACCACGTACAATCTAGGACAGCTAGACAGACGGTAACGGCAGGATAGGCCCCAATCTGCAGAAATTAGCCACACCCACAGGCAGGCAGCACAGTAGCCCCGATACCCCGTCTGACTCACATATCCTGGACCTCACGATCACCGCCCCAGTTTCACTCCCCAGTTATGAGTTCAGCACCGTAACCGGTTGTTACTACACCAATACGCAACAGGAAGGAGATGTATCTTCATAGGAAAGGACATGTGACTCAGGGTGATATTGTTTATAGTAGCGATTGTACTGTGTAATAGATAGAGGTCAATTCAGAGAAATGACTGTAATCCCCAATGTTTAACAATGCACGAAATGAAGTCAATCGAAATGTTTTTCCATGCAATGCGTTTCTCTTATGAAAATATTAATAAAAATATTTGACAAAAAAAAAGATGTGGGTTTAGATGTTTTCTAACAAATGTGCCATTTTTCATTTCCCTTTTAATAATGGCATATTAAGAAAATAGTTAGAATAATTATTAGGAGTTACATAAGTGTGTATCCCATTTTTTATTCTTTTCTTGTTTAAAAAGCACTTTTCACCTGTCAATAAGACAGCACATTTGAGGTTGAAATATTAAGAATAGATATTGTTTTAGTTTCAGGACTCAAGTGTGTAGTTTCAATATTGTCTGAATTAGATGAAATTCAATAAAAAGTGAACCTACAAAGTTACTAAATTAATGCCTTTTTCACCCAGTATGGAACAATAAAACCAAACACCTTTTGAGAGTAAAATGGCTAATCAGTATCTCATTACATACTGTGAGAGGAAAACCAAGTTAGACTAGTCTTGGGTTATATGCACCTGCAATATGCGGGCCCCTATTTTGTGAAATATATTTTCCTTAACTTCTTTCAGCTCCTTCAGATTGAAGATGTTTTTCTATTGGCAGTCTTAAAGGTCCCAACTTGTGTCTGTTACCAGAGTTACATTATGACTCCTTTTTTGAATTTCGCTCATCGAGGGTCTTGTTTCAGTCTTATGATGGACTTTGTTGTCAGCTGTGCTTGATTCATAAAATAAACTTGATCCACAGAATCTGTATTAGTTCAACACTCTTGGTTCAACTGAAGTATAAGTTGCAACACATATTTAATGAATATGTGAAATATAGTTGTGCTAATGGAGTGAACTGTGCACTTAGGGGACAGGACACAAGAAAGTTCTATTCTCTAGCTAAATTTATGTAAGTGGTAGTTAAACAAATAGCAAACTGTAATGTTTACGAAAATACTTAGAGGTCTAAGATTTGAATTCTGAAGATATGTGTTCAGGTATTTGTCACTTGGAAATAACATTATCTTACATTATTTATTTTATGGTCAACCTGGCTTTGTATATCTTTTTAATGATCTTTTCAAATTTTATTGTGTATAAGGCATGGTAAATGGAATTTGCGAATGTGTCCATTTTGAATGATCTTTATTAATCAACATTAGATTCATTCTGTTCTGATTTGCACTTGAGTTAATAATATAGTGAACAATAAAACTGTTTGCTGAAGCCTTCATTCAGACAATACAGATGCATATGCAAGATCCATAGTTTAAACACATATTTGAGTTAAACCGGCAATATCACCAATTTTTCAAAAATATTTTTCAGCCGTAGGTGATTTAATCTGTACCTTATTGTTAGCC
Source organism: Calotriton arnoldi (assembly GCA_963921515.1). Lineage (NCBI taxonomy): Eukaryota > Metazoa > Chordata > Amphibia > Caudata > Salamandridae > Calotriton > Calotriton arnoldi. Next base: position 1,275,199 of record CAWUFW010000198.1, on the reverse strand, counting down.
CGATGGCATCATTACTTGATTTTTGTGTGGCCAAGTTTCTGAGGCTAACTATATTGCATATACTTTTGCCTGTTATAGGTGTTTTACAGTCCAGGTCCTCAGGGTAAAAAATGTAGGTTAACTTTAAGTATTTGTTAGAAATGGGGTCTCTAGTTGCCAGTGGTTTGTACCCTGTCCAAGTAGGGACCTTGACTCTAGTTAGGATAAGGGAGTCACACAGCTGAGATAACCCCTGCTTACCCCCTTGGTATCTAGGCACAAGCAGACAGGCTTATCTCAGAGGAAATGTGTAAAGCATTTGTACATACACACACAGTAACACAGTGAAAACTCTACAAAAGGACACCACACCAGTTTAGAATAATAGCCAATATTTAGCTGAAGAAAACAAGACCAAAACGACAAAAATCCTGCATACACAATTCGAGGTATCACTTTTAGAAAGATTACTGTAAAAATATAGCTCCTAGAAAACAATAGCTTCAACTGGGGCTAACTCGATGTCATGACAGGTACTAATCCAACAGTTCAGGGCCTACTGCGAGGAGCGCACCGGCGATGGAGTCACAAGGACCCCCAGTGACAGTACCTTGAAAATGATCAAAACAAAGATGTTACACAGCGCTGGGGAGATGAGGCGTCGCTTCCTTACTGCTGCACAGGGGAGGTGATGCTGTGTTGGCAGTGAGGCGTTGATTCCTTATGACGGTGCAGTGTCGATGAGTTCGGGAGGTCACCCACATCGGTTATCGACTCCACGGTGATGGGGTTGAGGCGCTGGCATTGGCAGGCATCAAGGCTGCGTTTTAAGTCGGGGCGGAGCTTTGTGCTCTTCATGAGCGGTGCCCTCGACTCTGGTGCAAGAAAATGTGTAGGGGTTAGCCCTAATACTCCTGCATAACCTGGGCCAAAACATGTGTGAACAAATAGTGGTGTAATACCTGAACGGATTATTGCATCTTAGTTATCCAATGATTACATGGATAAATCACTGGGGCTGTATCCACAATTTCTACTTATTTAAACCTTTTTGACTAAGCCTACAATTGTTCACTCCTGGAGTAGGTACCTGGGTTATACAAATGATGTAAGACACATTAAACATACACAAATAAAACAATAAGCAAACATGTAAAAGAGACAATCAATGTACCGGTTCTGGTGCAGACAGCGGCACGGCGTTGGTGCAAAGTGCTGTTGTTGGGAGGTCAGGGCTGTGGTGCAAGTCGGGCGGTGCGTCTTGCACTTCACGAGCAGTGCCGTCGGCTCCAGTTCAGGCAGCAGCGTCGCTGACGGCGTTGATGTTGCTTTTCTTGAGTTGCGGCACCAGTCACACGATTCCAAGGGCCCAGGAACTGGAGTTGGCACCACTTGGCAATCAAGACTCCCAGCAGAGAAGTCCAGGTGCTGTTAGCAAGATGCAGATGAAGTCTTTGATGGCCCTGAGACTTCTTAAAGGGGGCAAGCTCACACAAGCCCTTGGAGATCCTTGGAAGTAGGATTCAGTGTCCAATGGCTTTTGTCTAGTCCTTTCACTCCCAGGACACAAGCAGCAGGCCAGCAGAACAAAGCAACAGGCAGAGTGGCAGTCTATCCTACAACATCCAGCTTTCTTTCTGGCAGAATGTCCTCAGTCCAGAAGTGTTTTAATTTTGGGGTGTCAGAAGTCCAATACTAATACCCCTTTCTGCCTTTGAAGTAGGCAAACTTCAAAGGAAAGTCTTTGCAGTGCAGAAGACGCTGCCTTTCTCTGACCTGGCTCCAGACACTCTACAGGGGGGTGGAGACGGGTTTGTGTGAGGACAGGCACAGCCCTATTCAAGTGTCAGAGGCAACTCCTCCCACCACTATAGCTCAGGAAGGCCCATCAGCCTGGTGGTGGGCCATCAGGATATGCAGGGCACACCTCAGCTCCCTTTGTGTGGCTGTCTAGAGTGGATGCACAAGAGCAAAATTGTCATCCTAACCCAGACGTGGATTCCACAGACAAATACCCACTTTCTAAAAACCTGGGCATAAGCAAGGTCTCACACCTGTCCCTGGTCTCCTAATGTCCCAAGTGACTTACAGTATATTCTACACCACAAGAACTCCCATACTAATGTTCCCTCATCTGGGCTTCCCTCAGAAGATCCAGGCCACCATCACCCTCACCGTGTCTCATCCTGAAAGTACACTTGTCATATCTTATCTTGACCATGCAAATGGACTCTATTTGGGTGACTCACTCTTACTCCTCCAAAAACTGCTGAATCCAAAATGTGGCACTAAGACAACAAATACACCTTCATCTACAGAACCACTTCCCACCTGCTCTTACAGCGCATGACTGGCTATCCATGGATAAATGCTTATCCTTCAAGGCTCTCTGGTTCACCCAGATGGCCATCTTTGGCTAGGCCTATCCTTTATCCAAGTAGAGCTACAAAGATATTCACAGAAGAGAAATCTTCACTTTAGATGGGCACCTCAGCTCCCCATTCCTAAACGTGTTTGTATGTTTTGGTATCTCAAATGTGTGAACCTACCTGGCTAGAATCAGAGTTCTGTGCATGTGGCAAGCACAGTGGGAATTCACAGTCTGTGGGACAATGAGAGGAGGTAGAGTGCAAGTCGAAGAGGTGAGCAATCTATTTATGATTCTTTTCCTTGAAGAGAGGGAGGTGTTTTCAGTTTCTTACTGAATTTTAGAAGGGTTGGTGCGGCTCTGAGTTTGGAGGGGATGTTGTTCCAGATCCTGGTGGTGTGGGCTGAGAATGCTTTTTATCACCTTCCTGCTTCACTTAGTCTCTAATCTGCTGATATCTGAGCTCCTCATCTGGCGTTGACCTCTAGATATTGTTAGTTTGTTAGCTAGGGAAACAATGGAATTGGTGCAGAGGGTCTTGTAAGCAATGCAGTTTAAACCTTCTCTTATAATTTGTGGTGTCCCTCCAGGTTGCATCTTGGCCCCCCTCTTTAACTTGTATGTGGAATTCCGGTCTGAAATCTGCCATGACATTGGGATGTTCAGCCAACCATATGTCGAATACACTGAAATCGACGTCAAAACTCCTTCTTTTCGTGGCATTTACTGGCTATGTGTCACCCTAAAGAAAATGCTCACTTGGATATCTGACAGTTGTCTTACACTAAGGCAGCAAAAAATTTATTATTCTATCATTATCTCCCTAAAGTTCTGTAGAGCCTTCACACCAGATTAATCTCCGACCTTTATATCCCTGAATTGTTTCCATTACTGTCCCTCACAGTCTCTTCTTGTGATTCCCTGTGTCAACAGACTTGCCAACTCAGCTAACTTTTATCTGCACTCATTAAAGAAAATAAAAACCCTTGTATCCTCTCCTCTTTTAAAATCAGCAGCTCATGCCCTCATTCTGTTCAGGATGTACTTAGGCAACGCTGTACTAGGAGATATCCCACTGAGTGCCCTCATGACTTTGAAAACTGTCCTCTGTGCTACAGCAAGGCTTGTTTTTTACACTATATAATTTAACAGCATTAGACCTATCCTGACTGAGTTACATTGGCTTTCCGTTGGAGCCAGAATAAAGATGAAATTGGGATGTCTGATGTATAAAGCTATCCACTTCAACTCCCCATCCTACCTCACTTCCATGCCTCAATAGTCCAGGGGCATCAAAATGTTAAGAAGCAAACATAATTGACTGTTAAAGCCACCCACCATCAAATCTACTCATGCTCAACATCAATCCTTCTCAGGTGCTGCCTCTCTTTTTGGAACTCACTACCTGCAGACTTAAGAGTAAAATCCACCCTTTTTGCAAACACCTGAAAACCCAACTGTTCAGACTATGTCTATCAGGCTCAGTTAATCTACCACTCATGTCTTTTTCACCCACCCGGCTTTCCAACACTGCTCCCAACATTGCTCCTTTCACTCTCAATAAATGATGATTTATATGAGCTGCTACTACACCTCTACACACAAACACAACACTAAACACTTTCCACCTAAGCCACACTGCATTCACTCACCTTTCTCCACTTTTTCTTGTGCCTTAAAAGCCAAAGAATCCTATCTCTTACTCATATCACCCAACAACATGCCAAGATGCAGCAACCACAATAAGAGCACAACTTTTGTCATCAATAATGGGATCAGAATATTTACAATATAGATCCCACCACAAACTCACACGCTACCAACCAAGAACACCATAGACGTGTGTACTACTTCTTTGCAAATGTACTTTATCATCTCGTAAAGGGTATGAAGCACTAAATAAATGCAACTAAAATACTGTACTGCACGACTCAGACCCATCATTTCTCTCACTGAGCTATGATCTAATAGACTACCAACTCTGGGGTGGGAACAGCAGGTGTTGTGTTTTGAGAGGGTTTTCCTGTATCTCAGCACCGAGATGCAACCCGGTTGGTGAATGGTGACCAAAATGCTTTACTTCACATAACAGAACCTTTAGTTGTGTTGGTGGAGAAGTTGATAACCTCATTACATTTCTGTTCAGATCTTCTGAGTATGGCAGAGAGATTTATGTCCTCATGCATAACAGCAATATAGTTATACAGATAGCCCAAAGAAGATTGCACTTTGCTATAGTACTGTGCTTTCGCCTAAACAGCCATTTGATTGTACTGTAGACTACCAACCCATATTCTAGAATGCACATTAGGTATGTCCAGGTTTCCATTTCTGTTTGTGTAATTGGGAGCAAAATAAATGTTCTCATTTTAGAGACCTGAATTCATTCATGCAGATTGTGAATAGTCTAATTTGGAATACACATGTATTCTACTATGATGGTGTCATTAATATGCGTTTTATTAAACCTGTTAGTAAAAACACCAAAATGCAGTGCAATATGTTTTGTTTGGGAATACATTTATGCTTGGTTCCCATTCATCAACACTTTTTTACTGTATCTTGTGCAAGGAATTTCCTCTCTGCTGCGGAACTCTACAGTGAACCCAAAAGCGTACGAGAGTAGATGGAATTTGTGCCCACTGGACTTAGTACATGGCTGGAGTACTCTAACGCACAGTGCCTCAGGCTGCGAAAAATGATATTGCAGAGCTGCAAAGAATGCTAAATCACTTTGCCTCGCTCATATTCATATACGGTCCGAAGAGTATTGACTGCATCCTTCCTGGTCTGAAAACCTTAAGCACCTTACGCTGGCTTCCAAGCCAAGATATCACAATTTAAGACCCTTATGCCTCGTGCACAAGTCATTACCAGGCTCCGCTCCTGTATATTTATGCAGACTCTTTATGTCTTACCAGCTGTTGAGGCACCTGCACCTCAAACATTCTTGTTATCCACCCAAGTTAGTTACAAACGTGTTGCTGATTGATCGCTCTACTTTGAGGGATCTACATGTACTGGATAGAGACATCCAAAAACGTTAAAGTCTTTTGATGACCCGCAATGGGACAGACTGGGAAACCAAAACCAGCGCTGGCAAAAATACTTAATTTAGCCCTGCTTCATTCCTCTTTTCTCTCCATCTCTTTCCCTCCATAAATTCTCTCCCTCTCTCAGATTTTTTGCTCTCCACCCTTCTCTCCCTCTCTTTCTTTCTCTATTTTGAAGCCTGCTGTGCCTCTTGCAGTTAGTATCCTGGAACTGGTGAAAGTGACAAATGCACCCGCAGTGCCTCTGGACTTTCAAAACTGGCCTTCAATGGCTCCCGCCCAAGGGGAAGCGCGTGATGGAATAAAAGGCCGGTGCGGCCCTTGACCCACCTCTTCTGGAAGGCCATCAGCTTTTGAATTAGTGCCTTGTTTGATATGACCCTTCAGCCGTAGTTCCTCAGTCAATGACTAGCCATCTAAGACCAATGGTGACTCCAGAATGAACAGCTAGGAAGGGCCCATCTGTTTCATCATTCCACATCCTCTGTGTTTTACCGTCTTCTATACCACTACTCAGTTATGAAGAACTTCAGACATGGTGTCATCGTAATGTACTGCGGTGTTTGTTACCTGGTTGGGCCTACTGTTATCAGGTGGTGATACCGATAAAGCCTAAATACTATTATTTTTAAAAACAGTACATAAGGCTCCACATTCCATATTACCCGGGGGTAATGTTATCGTATTGCACTTACATATTAGAATGTTGTTTGCATGCCCAGCTTTCCAAGTCACACATTGTTCTTGCAATGTACAAAGACCAACCACTGGTACACGAATTGACTTGAAAAGAAATGTCCGACTTTCTCAGGATTAGAACGGCTTCCTTCTTACCAACCAGGGCACATTATTTGAAGAGGCTCGCTCCTAAATGACAGATCCAGTCTGAACCTAGTTCTGCAGCTCAGCCCCAACTGTGCTGTGTGCTTTGCAGAGTCATAATGGCTGCTGAGCATAGCTCAGAGCCGGAAAGCAAACAGCTGCAGCGGCCTGATTTGAGTTAAAATAGTGTCAGTGTTTAGTCTGGCGCAGTACTTGGGGAGAGATTGGCAGCTGGGTCAAACAAAGTCATTCCATTGGCTCATGGCCCAGGACCCTTCTGCTCCCATTGAGGTCCTCGCCTAGCCTGGGCCCCTCTTCCCTGGAATAGCCCACCGTCATGTTGCACCCCGACAACTTCCTTTCCAAAATGGCTTTCATTTTTTTTTGTTGCACACATGCATTGAGTATTCTTTATTCAGGAGCGCTAACCGTGCATAAAGCAATTTATGTTTTTTTGCATTGGATGCTGCTGACGCGCCCCACTCTCAACCCGGTGTAGAGAAGCCGCCTTACAGCGCCGGCTCAGTAGAAAGGGGCCTCTGTGGTGTCTGAAAGAATATCTCTGTGCCTGGGCAGCGGCAAACTGACTTTTGATCCACAGAAAAGCAGACGACGTTAGGTAAGGCTCCCCGAGCACCCTCTCCCGAAAAGGCAGCCCCGAGAATCTGTTTAATTCTACGGTTAGCATTCGCGGTAGTTTTTGTATTTTTCCGGCCCTGATACATTGTAATTGTGTTGTAGTTAATATTAATGCACTGATGTTGTGTTTGTTAAGAATAAAATGATGTGTCCTGCAATCGGGTCGTGCTGATTATAGTGGACGAAAATCTTTACTTCATGCAAATTTTTGCAGCAACTGCGTTTCCAGAAACGTGATTTAAAAATCGAGTCCACGACTTAAAAAAAAAAAAAAAAACTTCACGAGGGCCCCAGCTAATTAAAGCCAGCGCTGAGATACAGTAAATGGAACTTTTCCTGCAAATAGTTATGTGCTGCGCTGGAAGGAATATTAAGTGAGCTGTCTTTGTCTCACAGTTTTTAATTTTAGGCGTTCATTTACCCTGTTGGGTCACATTTTTTGTTCGCGCTGAAGGCTGCCATGAATTGGTAATGAGGCCCCTCTGTGCACATGAATTTTGGCCCCGCGCCAAAACCAACTTCCCAACGGCAAGCTTTCTGTAAGAGAACCCGAAGCTTTTTTTTTTTTCTTTGTGTGTGATTTGAAATCCTGTCTGAAAGCTGCCTCGGCTAGTTGTGTAGGCATGTCAAAATGACTCTTAGCAGCGCTCGGGGAGCCATTCGCTTTCCCTGGATTTTGACCGGTTGAAAAGAACTTTTGCCGCGCTCTTTTGCCGGCGTCGAAAGCGTCGCTGCAAGTCCTGGCGTTATGTGAGCAGAATGGCCGGTGGCTCCGACCGTGCTCTGTGCAACGCACACTCGTACCTTCACTCTTCCTCAGAAATACAATGTTCCTCCGACGTCCCGCACAAAATACTCCGAGGTGCGCGTAAGTATACACAGAAAATCTGCTTCTAAAAGTTTGTTTCTGATTCCAGAGATTTTGTTTCGTTTTTGTATGCAGGAGTAACAGACTTGTGCTGTCACCTGCTTTGCACGTAACTGATGGAAAATATATACACTGTTGCGTGTTCCATGGGTGAGTGTTACCTTTAAAAAAAGTTTTGTACAGCTTTCAAGGATTTACAAATTGTGGGTTTTTGTGCATAAAAAGAACATGTTATTTGACTCTACCTAGATGTGAAGTACTTGACCTCTGTTTGCATAATATGTGACTTTCCCTTATTATGCATGATCTGCCACTGTGGTGTCTTTTTGTTTCGTCTGTGTCATCGTTGGCTTAGTTTTTCTTCCGGGGGTACTTTCAGTGGTTCATTGTATACAGAGTTGACACGTGAGCATATGTGATTTGTAATTGTGCTTTATTTTAAGGAAAAGTAATAAAAAATTATTTAACAAAAATAGAAAAAGTTGTCTTGTCACATATATGCTCTTTCGAACAAACAACAGGCCGACATACCTAATTTAGGCCTGTTGTTTGTTCGAAAGAGCATAGGTAATAGGGGGTGTTTGGTTGCAGCAAGCGAACTTGAAGGCAACGTGTGTGAGGAACAAGCGCCGCATTGTAGGGTGCACTGTAAAAAAGCCGCGTTTCATTGGCCGCTGTTAAACACTAGGAACATATCAACTGCGGTTTTGTGGTTGTTTTTGGTGATTGTGTGAGCATGGCTGTGTAAAGCGGCGAGAGCACTGCATACCGTCAAACTTGCTCATAAAGCACTCGTGCACACAAAGCATGACACCCCGTGCCATACAAAAGGAATGGTAATGTGCTGGGCAACTTGAAGTGGAGTTTGTAGTTGTAAAGGGCTAAGCGTGGTTTATGTGGCTTCTCGTTATACTCTATAAGTTACGTTCGGAAGCTTTCCTTATTAACCATGCGGAGTACATGCTCAATGTGTGGTAACGTATTAAAACGTCTGGCGTTGATTTACATTTAAACTGCATTTGTCTTTGGTTAGCAGTTGTGAGTAATGATGTCATTTTAAGCAGCTTGGGTGAAGCACGCTCTCTCTCCCCTCCCCCTTTCTATAGCCACACATGCTCGAGCTGGGCCTTCGTTTTTGCCCGGCTTTTTTGTATAGCAGTTGTGAAGTTTAGGTGTTAAAAATGTAGCTATATTGTGAATCAGAATTCTCATTCGTTCCTCCCAACGGGACTTGCATCTTGCAATTATCTGACTCACGGTAAAAAATAAATTTATATATATATATATATATATATATATATATATATATATCATAATTATATTGATATGTATAGCATAATTGTGTGTGTGTGTATATATATATATATATATGTGCAACGTGTAAATGCTAATCCCACTGAGAGGACAGAATGAGAATAAGAAAGCCATTTATCAAACATTGATAATTATTATAAAGTCTCATTTTCAACCATTACTTTCAAATGTTTTTATGACACTTTCAAACCTTTCAAGCATCGTTTTTCTCTAGAAATAAAGTTTACTGTTTCAAACAGAAATGTAGAAAGTGTAACAAACTTTCGTGAAGCTTCCGAGATGAGTAACATTTGAAGAGAAATAAACAGCTGTGGCTCGGTGAGTGTGTACCATGGTTTTCACTGCATTTTTACACAGACAAAATGGCGAGAAAGGCACATACCTGCTCGACAGATATTAATAAAAACTCATAGCTGGACAACTAAGTTTACTTAATGTTTTTGTAAGGAATGAAAAAAAGTCTGATCCTAAATGAAAGTTCTCTATTGCCATTTTGGAGGCATTTCGTGGAGGAAAGGAGTCTGGGATTTGGAGAATTGGAGGGGGGGGGGGGGAGTTAATATTTTGCAGGCATTTGTGAACAACTGCTAGGTTTGCTTTGCAAGAGATTTAACCCGAATCACTATTTGAGAAAGCAGCCTTTCATGGTCCTCATAAAACTATAGCATTTCAAAGTTTACTGCTTGTTAACTGGAAGAGTTATGACTTGCTGCCTATGGCATTAATATTTAAATGGTTCGGTAGAATTGTACTTTATAATTTCCCTTTGGGCCTGGTATTTAAAATACCAAAGGCAGAAACATTCTTTCATCATATTTTAATTACACATGAAAATTTACCTTGTGTTAATGTGACATATGCTATCATGTTGTTAGTGTTGTTGTAATAATTTATGTAAAATATTGCTATTTCAATCTTGTTTGTTTGTTAGCTTTTTTTCTCCCTGGTACATACTCATGTTGGTGTTACCGTACAATTTGTTAGGCACCAGACCTAGCAGTGTGGTATTTTAAGTCATAGTGTATCAAAGTTACACATGAAAACCAAATGCACAAGAGAAACATTGGAATTTCACTTTCTGGTCTTGAGTTAGCATAACGGAGGTTCATAAATGGCATGTATTCTGTAAAATGCATATAGTATTTTTCATTACTTTAAATTGTTCAATAACACAATAATATCGAAAGCACCTCAGAGGCCCTTATTGTATGATTTAACGAGGTAACGCACACTGCAGTTTAAAAAAGAATTTGAGGATAATCAACAATTCATTCCTTCTAACTCGTCCAAATATTGAAACACCAGTTTTAATATTTACATCAGCCCTATTGCCCTGGAAAATAATAGTCCATTTAACTGTCTTCCAAGTATAAAGAAAAACCGGTCCTTCGGTTGCGTAATGCATACAGTTTCATGGGAGTTGCCTCCATTTTATGTCGGCAAACGTCATATGGAATGCAATGCGCCCCAAAATGCTGATGCCACTCTTTAGTGCTGGTGATTGTAGTTGGTTCAGAGCATGAAAGCCTCCACCACCGCAGATTCTGATTTGGTAAAATAGTATACTAGCATGTCGGCCTGATTTTCCCTCTATTTTCTTTGTCATTTATAATGCTATTCTTGCAATGTTTTCCTGCAGGTCATCTGAGTGATGACCACATATTAGTTTGTCATACATACTCAGCTTGTCATGCAATTATTATAGCTAAACAGTGATTGTGACCTTAATGGATTACACCACCTGAACTAGTGCCATTTCTGCTCCATAAGCTCTGCCTGGCCAATATGTTTAAGAGATTTAGATGCTTGTGGTAAAGAAATACTTTTACCCAGGATTGCTGTCGCCTGAAAACGAGATTTGCCTATATACGAACATCCTCAAACAACTGCTACTTGGATCGTTAGGCAGAACTAGGCAGCTCTGTTTGGGCGAGTGTCAATGTAGAAGGTGGGTGGTAAGAAATGTCTACCACATAGCCCATCTTTGTGGTACATGGGCTATGCTGAAGACTCCTGCCCTACTGAACATGATAGTGGCTAGAAGGGATGGGGTGGAGCCACAGCTGTGTGGGAGTGATGTTGGTGTGTGCCTTAAGCCCGAATGTGGCGTGGCTGCCACTGTCTTGACACAGGTTTCCATGGCCCAATACTGAACCCTTAATTATTCAGCAGCCCATCTTTCTAATGTGAAGGATTTTTGTTAGGAGATGTAGCAGGTTCAAGGTGAGCCTACTTCTGTTGTAGCTGGCTTTAGGCCACCTTCCACTCATACCTCGCAGATCTTGGCTGCGTGTCAGTGGGAAGCTATAATAACATATTGCTAATGCGTAAACAAGGCCCTAATTTTAATACCTCCACTTTCCCTATGGCATCCCCCTTACAGTGTGTTGGTTTAAGGCAAAGGCAATTCTTTTTGCATGTTTGCTTTTCTGATAGCAAGGGCAATTCCCATAGCTGGTTCAACACCTGCGTACACATTACACCTGATTTGCATCCCCATCTGTAGATTTTGGAACTAGCACTTGTAATTTTGCAAGTTTTCTTTGCGGCATCTCCCTATTTTAAGTCAGTTGCTTTATACACAAATGTAATTTTTAGCATAGTACTAGTTTAAAATAAAACTAGTTTTCAGCCAAGAAAAGAAGTCACTGCCGGAAAAGTCCAGCATACTCATAAATGTATTGCACTCTTTTGTATTCATTGGTGTTATACTAATCTTGCTAGAGATTTTTTGTTATCGAACAACAGTGACAGTGATGAGATTAAAATTTTCTGAAATGCATTAAGACGAATCTGTATTTTGTTTGCTGTCAATGGCCAGCTTTCTTGGGCACCAAGTAAATATTTTTTTAACAACCACCAGTTCAGACTGCAGTGCGTCAAGCCCATAAGGCCTAATTCCTTTGGAGATAATGGCTCAACTAATTTGTCTTCACACCTGGTTCAAGATAGGCATAGAGCAAAAAATCTCAGATAATACATACATTTGCTCTGTACCACACTGACCTAATAGAACAGTTTTTAAAATCATCTGAGGACCAGGCTGCCTGCTTCCAACGTATAATATCTGAGCCATGTTAAATATATATTACCAGGGTGCACATTGCAGAAAATGTACTTATGGATAAAATCTAGACTAATCGATTTGTACCTTTGCTTACAATTGCATAATACAGAATGATGCTGCTCAAGCCCATAACTCCAAAAGGTTTCCACACTAGGGCAACAGTGGTGGAAACAGATTGTAAAACTATATTTTTAGAAGGTGCTGGTTATAATACTCCTTAAAGTAATAGAGACCCCTGAAAGAAAACCATAGCCCACGAACTGCTCTATTTAACAACCCTTAAAGCAAACTAATTCTGCATTGTATTTGCTACTTTTGAAATAAAAGTTAATAGACTGATTTTCAGTATCACACAGTTTAATCTTTACATTGAAAACGTGGAGAAAATTTTTTTTCTTCACTTATTATGTAAACACAGTTCCAATAGCATGAAATGAGTTTGCACTAAATATGCCCTGGGGCAATTACTGTTCACTCCATTCCTTATTACCCAAATTTCATAAATGCTGCAAATTAATGTGTCCTCTTTTTCCACCAAAGCAGAATTCCGTATTGCAGTCGCCGATGTCTAATGACTTGCAAGAATTTTCCTTTATATGTATGAGAGTCCTCAGAACTGTGAAAATGTGTACTTTAAGATATCGAAAACATATATGTTAAGGGTTAAATAATAAGAGAACTGCTATTAATAGTGGCCTAGGAAAGTGACACGATCAACCCTGCTCAAGATCTAGTTATACTTTTCAGCTCTGGACGCGAATGTTGTATTAGTAAACTTCAGTGCCATCTGGTACAATTTGAAGATTTTAATACATCAAGAAACGTCAGACATGAAAATGTTGATGTTAGCAATAGGTACTTGCCAACTTGTTCTTTCATTCGTCAATGGCGATTTCAGTGATGCTTTGTACTAATCTAACATCTCTCTTAATTTGGCGTTGTATTTATTCAATGAGCCATTAACACCCATATATTACGCATTTTTTATTTTGCTTTAGAATAATTAGTATTGTTCATTACATATGAAAGAGCGTACTCATTCCTTTACATTGGTTGGAATACTTGAAGCAACAATGGCATTGTATTTGTCTCTTTGAGTTTTCATGAAGGTAAACCAAACTGGGGTTGATTCGTAAAGCATTTGTGAGTGCAGGAAACAGTACTACAGGAGTATTCTTTTATGTGCTCTTATGACTTTGTCAACTGGTCGCAAAACTTCCAACTCCCATTAGTAAAAGTGCAGAGAGGGCATGGTCAATGTGTGTTAATTGTGTATGGACATTCCCATTTTAGACATTTTGAGGCCAATTCACTAAGACATTTAAGAGTGCATAAAAGAGTATCAAAGGAGTACTACATTACATAGTCCAAATTGCCTTTGACCTCATTATTTTCATATCATCCACTATACACGTTGAATAGTTTATTTGTTTGATTTCCACAGCTATGTCATTTTAAGTTTTATCCCTGATCTGGTTTAATCATATCTATAGTTCTTCTTCTGTTTTTATTCTACTAGGCTGACATTTAGACCCCAAGTGCTGGTCCAATCAACCAGGGATATAATCACATACTTTTGATGTTAGGTATTGCAAAGTTGTTCCGAACTGTGTTGCTATGTACTATCTTTTGTCGGTGTGTGTCTGAAAGCTTGGACACTGCGTGCACTCATATATTACATTTATTTGAAATTGTTTGCTTTTTCTGTTGCAACCTCATATTGGGACAACACCTGAATTGTAGTGCTATGCAAATTTTGGAATTTTAACCACACCAACAATTGTTTGCAAGATAGCCAGTATGATTGTGGGCAGGACCTCCCTTGTATGGTGTGAGCATGAAAATGGTGGGATTTAAGAGGGTCAATAACATCAGACGTGTGAGAGTTCTCAGCATACTAAATCATAAAGCATAGGTGAAAAGATAAATCCTGGAACTGATAATAAGCACATGGCTCCTGAGACTTACATAAGACTTCATTGTTTTTCTGCACACTTTAGTGATACTACCATCAGGTTTTGGATGGATTTCAACATGTAGAACAAGAAGTGGTCTGTCTGTCTTTATAGGTTACAGAAAGGCTTAGTTTTAATAGAAGAGATGTTAGATAAGGCGCTGGGACATGGGGTGAAAGCACAGGCAGGTCTCTTAAGGATAAATTGGTAGGCAGCCATACATTTTTTCTAACACACATCACATGCATCTATGATCTAAAACCGTGTTTTTACCACCCCAGGCATAGTGTAACCGCATAGTTTCAAAGGAAGTGTATAAGAAAGTGAAACCTACACACGAGACACGTCAAAAATCACAAACTTTCTAAATCACTTTGTTTTTATTCGACGGTTGCCTTTTATGCAGGCTGTTGCCAGGGCTGGTCTGTGTGACCAAAAGCAGACCTGGCAAAATTCACAAACCAGCTCCACTCTCTTCATCCCTTCATGCTATCTTTTTCTTTCTATCCATTCTCTCTCTTCTCCCTCTCTGATGATTTCCTTTCTACTCCCTCCCTCTCCTTTTTTCCCTTTTGATGCCTTGCCATGCCTACTGCAATTAACCTTGAAGAGCTGGGGAAAGTGACAGAGGCACCAGGAGCAGCTCTAGGCCTCTAAAATCCGCCCCCCTAGGGCTCTAGCCCACATGGGAAATGCCCGTTGGAATAAAAGGCCTGTCCAGCCCTGGTTATAGCAGTGATTCTGTAATAACAATCTCCCTCCTAGAACTTAGAAAAGATAAAAGATAGAAAGCACTTCTTGACATTGATGGAACATATATTTCTAACTATTTTCTAATGCATCTCTCAGAAAGTCTAAAGAAGGTGGAATCACAAATTGCAAACTTTGCAGGAGAACATCCATTCCAGGTATTGACAGACGAATACACCAAGAACAACTGAAAAACTGAATTATGACTTATTACTAATAGCTTTCAGAGGGAATAAGCTAAGCAATATTTTAGGTGACACAGTCTTTGTATTTAAAAAGCAAGAGCCCATCTTGGTTAATTGAGCTGTTTCTTTAAGTAATTAGTGATGTGATTCACCGCAGGCAGGCTTCAAACACTCATAGCTGATGCACTGTAGAACAAGGAAGATCTAATTTGAAAGAAAGTAGGCTGGTTACCTTGCTTCACTGATCACAAATACCAATTTGGGATTATGAAGCCGGAAGTGGCTAGGTGAACACATAAAGTAGACCAGCATTTGTGTGGGGGGTGAGCTTGTACCACCATATCGCTGTTATAATAACCTGCAGATATATTTTGAACATATTAGCGCCTAAAATATTATCAAAGAGGACTTAATCGTAAATGAAATACTCTACCACAATGAATGGATTCTGCTTATACAAAATGGAGGATAAGATTGCAAAGACTGAATCGTTCAAATCCTCTCTCGATGTGAAGTTCAAACAAGTTGAGCAGAGGAATGGATGGCTTGGGAGGACTTAGTGAACATTCATTTTCGGAGGAATGTGTCCAGGGCGATTATGGTACTTGAGTAGACATAAAATGGAGACTTATTGGTGAGTTGCTTATTTGGGATTCCTTGTGTTTTCTCCAAAGAGTCCATGATGGCAATGATATGTGCATTCTTTGCTGGACGTTTGATCCCTGCCAATGCCAGGACAACATGATAAGGAAATATTTCCATTTCATATTGAAGCCAAGCAGAACTCGGGCTCAAGGAAGTGGAGGTACCATCATAGTTGTACTGCGAGATTCTGGCAAGGGGTCAGGATTAAAAACAGTTAATTTCTGTTAGACCTTGCATCTGTTGCTTGGTTTTCCCCTAATCCTTTGCCTTCAGACCCTAGGACTCTGCCCACTTTACCACTGCTGACCAGGGCTAAAGTGCTTGTGCTCTCTCCTTAAAACATGGTAAGATTGGCTTATACCCAATTGGCTTGTTTAATTTACTTGTAAGTCCCTAATAAAGTGGCACTACCTGTGCCCAGGACTTGTATATTAAATGTTAGTAGTAGGCATGCAGCACCGATTCTGCCACCCACTTAAGTAGCACTTTAAACCTGTCCCAGGTCTGCCATTGCAGCATGTGTGTGTGCAGTTTTAAACTGCCATTTCAACCTGGTAAAATAAGCCTTTGTCCAGGCTGAAACCTTCCTTTTTAGTACATAAAAGTCACCCCTAAGTTAGGCCCTGGACAGCCCCAAGGGCAGGGTGCAGTGTATTTAAAAAGGGGAAATGTGAAAAACGCGTCCTTTTTTCCCCCCCACTACTGCAAGGACTACCTCTCTGAAAGGACAACATTGGAATTACTGTATTATATTTTATAAGTGTAATTTACAAATGGGAAAAGGTAACCCCTTCATGTTTGGTGTCTCTACAATCTCAATTTAAAATCCTGGATTGTGGGGATTTTGGATTTTAAATTACAATTCTGAAAAAGCCACTTTTAGAAAGTTGGCTTTTTCTTGCCTTAACCATTTGGTGCCTGCAGCCTGTCTCTGGGTCACATGACTGGTGTGGGTGATAATTGGGCCTTGTGTAGTCTTCCTAGACAGTCACACAGGATGGGGAGCTTAGGTGTGATAGGACAGGCCATCACTGGTAGGATTGTAGAAAGGAGCTGGACCCAGCCCCACTTACACTTGAATAGGCTGTGTCCTGTCTCCACACTAAGGGCTGCATACCGCTTGTAGTTAGTCTGGAGCCAGGGCCAGGAAGGCAGGGCACCTGTGCACTTCAAAGGCATGCCTCTAGAAGCTTCTTCCCAGTTCATATGCAGAACTGGGTACATTTACTGGACCTCAGACACCACAACTTCAGTACACTTCTGGAGCTGTGGATACTCTGCCAGGAAGAAGGACTGCTGTGCTTCTACAAGGACTGCCACACTGCTGCTCTGAAGGAACTTCTGCCCTGCTTTGCTGACCTGCTGCCTGCTACCCTCTTGCCTGTACGAGAAGGACTGAACCCAGAACCTAGAGTTACTCCAAGGGCTGGTTGGCTGGCCTCCTGATCTGAAGCCTCAGTGACACAACAAGCTTCCAACGTCATTGCACTTGCACCAGGACTCTGCCACCTGTGAGTCTATCCTGCCAAGTGGTGCCACCCCAGTACTGGACCCTTGGAAGTGGGCTTAAAGTGCCCACCAGTCTGTGGATCCAACGAAAGCGACACATCTCCTCTGCTGCATGGTGCAACCCTGAGCAGAAGCGACGCATCTCTGCTCCTGTGTGGATTGAACCCATCTCAAAGACCCACATCGCCACCACAGCCCATCACAACCGCTGCTGCGCCATGCATCCTCTGTGCAGGCCCTCCCCTTGTCGATGGCAGCCTCAACGACAATGCCGGAGTACTCACTGCAGCTTCGCAGCTCCTCAGAACCTACGCATCACCTCGACCGCATGACGCATCCTCGACGCCGGACTTTGCTTCGCAAGACCTCATCAACGGGATCCTCGACACAGGACCTCGTATTGCAACCTAGATGCATCTCAGAACTCTCATCTATTCGGCTGCGCAATGCATCTTCAATGCGGATCCTTGCATCGCTCCGCAACCCAGGATTTAAGATACTTTGTTCAGTGGACCTAACTGGTTCCCTGTAGCTGGCCCTCACTCCTTACGTTTGTCTGGTGCAATCAGATATCCAGAGCTGGCTCTTTGGAGTTTTTGGAGCTATTTTCACTACAATCTTTAAAATTGCCTATCTACGATTCTACTGATTGGAGTTTTGTTGTTTTGGTCTTATCTTATAAAGCTCTGCTTTTCTAACTTGGTGTAATATTCTTTTTGTGTGGTCTTCTCACTTTATTACCATTTGAAGTGTTGCACAGATACTTTACACATTGCCTCAAAGTTAAGCCTGACTGTTCTGTGCCAAGCTACCAGAGTTGAGCTCAGATTAACTTGTGCCTTACCCTGACAAGGATTGTGGTTGCTGCTCACAACCCAGTCAATCAACAACCCAATTTCTTACAATCTGTTTGTTAGACTGATAGTATGGAGACATATTTAATGCATATTTTTTGTCTTGCCCTTAAATCTCCAGTTCCCTGTAGAATTTGCAGCTGTAAACGTTTATCCGTGCCCTATCTCTAACTTTAAATGGTACTCTTGGGGAGCGGTTGCTTTTTTGCACTTTGAAATGACCTTGCTCAAAAATGCTTGTGTTTTTAATGAAGCAATGAGCTCCATCTTTTTTATTTATTAGATCTCATCTTGTTTGTTCAAATAACAAGATATGTGCTTGCTGCAGATGTGTTGTAGGAGCGAATATGCCAACTTTGAAGTTTAGGGATCTGGTTCTAATTCTGGTTTCCGCACGTGATTGGCAAATTACTCGTATTCCCTGTGCCTAAACATTGTAAATATGTAACATTTGAGGGAATTAATCTGACCCAAAAGTTGAATTTAAGAAGCTGAATGCGAAAGTTATTTATTCTTTGTCAGAGTTTGCATTTTAATTTTCTCAATGTACAACTTAGTATTATGCATTTTTTTCTAAGATACCATTGTTGTTTGATGTTGTGTTAAAATGTTAAATTGGCATACAGAGAAGACATTGTTTTAGATAACTTTAGGTTATAACATATTTAAGGAAATCCTCAATTAAATTGCAGGAGGATTTAGAAAAGTCCCTCGTGATAAATATCGATCTCACAATCCTCAAGATGTAGTGAGTTGGGCGCGTTGTGGTGTGTGGAATTGAGAAGCTGATGTTGCTGATGGATGCGAGCGACGGTCATCATGGCTTGGATTTCACACCCTACAGTGGCAACCACCTAAAGGACGATGCCTCATGGAAAGGGATAAGTGACATGGGTGTGGCAGGAAGCGAAGTAATGTGGGGAGAGCTTAATGCACCCATCACACTATGTGGTATTATGGAAAGTGTTTAACCCTCGGAATTAGAGCCACTTGCTTCCTTTGTACTCGAGTAACTATCTCCAAATGCAACTGCATAGTTCACAAGAATCCCTTGGTGAAATATTCTTGATCTTACATCCAGTGATTATACTTTTTTGTTTCCATTCCTTTTAGAATTTATTGTGCAGATTGATTCTTGAGGTGCTTTAGAGCAGGGACGTTTAAAAATCAGCTTGTGGTGTCTGAAAATACTAAAACTAACTGAAATTTACACAGACTCAAAAGCAAAACACTAGTGATAGGCACATTTAATGAATGGTCAGCCTTGGAGTGCTGCATCTTCGAAATGTACTCTATTACACCCACTTTGCTGAAGTGTGCAAATTACGGTGTTGTCTGTTACAACATGGACACACATCATTCCGCCAAAAGTGTATTTTTTGACAGCATGAAGTGTTGTGCATTTTCCATTACAAAATGAAGATGTCGTTTGGTATAATTGCATTCAGTGAGGCACAGCATGGTTACATATTATGAATACATAAAACTCTGCAACCACGGCTTAGAACATATCTGTAATTTTCCTGTTACAGTCTAGTTGTGACATCACCAGTCACCTGTAATAAGAAAATTACATCTCTACTTTACTGTAGTTATTAGAGTTAATGTGTAACTCCACAAGTCTGCCACCTGAGTCAGCGCATTGCAAAAGGTAGGTTATTGAGCAGAAGAATTGCAGGTGGTGCTTAGCTAACTAATGAACTCTTTCTTTTGAACAGGTGGAAATTCACCTTAATTAACTGATACGAAAGCATTTACGGTGTATGTTTATATATTGCACCCCTGAAATGTATTACATGAAAGCAGGAATTTATGTGCAGGTTACCTCCCCTACATTTTGAAAATGAATTCCTTGTTCTGTTCAACACATGATTGCCACAGACTGCCTGTTGGAGGGGTTAATTATTTCCCAGCACAGATATTTATTCAAGTACCTTCAACCATCGGATGTCTTTCATTAAATGGAGCAAGAGACCAGGATTTTAAAAGAGTTCTGCCTTGTACGAACAGGAATAAAATACCCTGCAACATAGATAAAAAAGGATATTGTAATTCACTTCAGAGTTCCATAACCCTCTAAAGGAAACCCCTTGGTGACTTACATTATCCTTATAATAAATGGTATGTGGGCTTTAGCCTATATATTATAAGGCATACTGGTCAATAATGACCAATAATACACAGGTCATCTTTATCATTCCTCTATTCCTAGCCTCTAACTTTGAGAGTCAGTTGGGTTACTGCTTAAACCCCTTTCCTGTTCTTAAACCAGAACTCTTAGTAAAGTACCTCACAGTGGTAGGTGACCTGAAGAATGATAAGTGCAGCAAAAGGAAAACACCGGAAACATGGTGCCTCATAGAGTGAGAAGGCAACTTCAAGCTCAAATGAGACATTGGCGAAGTGTATGCTTTTATTGCGGGAGATCTTCGCTGTTTCTGCTGGAGGTGCAGTTTTTCGTTTATTTTGGAACCCACTTGGCCACAGGGGACTGACTGCTTCTTCAAGTGTGTGGATGTAGGAGGGAAGGTAAACATTAACAAGCATTTGGCCCACACAAAAATGATAGGCATTTTGCGTGCATCAGCAGGGGCATATACAATGTAAATGCAATTACAAATCAACGCAATAACACACACGCTTGAACAGTGGGCAAAATCATTTTTTCTCACACTCCACCATAGAAGGTGAGGGCAAGTATTACTGTCTCTTCAGCGAGAATTATTGTATGCGCTACGTATGACATGTTTTCAGTTTTTGAGCTTAGAGATGCATACAAATATTATTTCTTGCTTCCTACGGATTTGCCAGCTCATTTTCGCACTTCAGTTATGTGCTGATAGACTTGCAGAGTCTGTCTTCACTTCTTCACTTGTAGGAGAAATAGTTCTAGAAACTGTTTCAGTGCACTCAGCACCTGTGTCTTCACGAGGCAGAGCCATTAATTGTCCAAATAGAAATATAAAAAAACTAAGTGGTCAGGGTACAAGAATGTTTGGGGCTCCAAGACATTTCCTGGTGCCCTGAGATGTTTTTAAATGAAGCATGACTGGTTTCAAATATCCTACTATGCGCCACCATGACTGTTGCATCTTCCGCTATGTCATCCTTGGTTGTAGGGAGTATTTTTAGCACCACATCTTCAGCCAGTGTAGGCCTAGTATTTGAATAAACTTCACAAGTACACCATCAAGAAATGTGATCTAATGTAGCAGAGATGCGCAAAGTGTACAATTAAGTTTTCCTTTAGAAAATATATGCTTTCATACCTTCCTTTAAGTTGGCCAGCACTGCAAAGAACTCATATAGTGGAGGAAGGACTATCCAGAACCTAGTTTATTCTAGGCAGAGTTGTTTGATCTTGGGAGACATCTTACAGTATATGGAGAACCAAGCACAGTCCATTGCAGAGTGGTGTATAACTTCCTCATAGGGAGCTATTTGGTAACCAAGTGATAAAAACCCTATGAAGTAGAGCACAGACTTTCTTCATTGTTAGGAGCTATTATTTTGAAGTCAAAGTGACACTTCTTCACAAGATATATTTTTTTTTTCTGCCTCAATTTTCTCAACTGTGCAGAAATGTCAGTCCTAATATAGTTGTACAAAATAATTCTTATGTCTTATGTTCCTTGGATGTCTAACCCGATTGAGCCTGAGATCTCTGAAATGGTCTTTCAAGGTCGTACCCAAATGGACCGATGGCAAATGTAATATGTGGGTTGGGGCTTATTGTACTGCATCATGCTCCACCATTGCTAGTTTGCCCCCATGTTGCCAAAAATACGTATTCTGAATATTTCACTCCCTGTTTTGCTAGTAGGTAACTGATTTACTTTCAGAGGGTTACAGACTTGCCTGCATTAAGCTAATTGTTTCTCTTTGTATGAAACCTATCTTCTCCCAGTAGGCTACTTACTTACAAGGAATGTGAATTATATGTCCTAGTGGGCAATTTATTAGCATAGCTCAGTTATCCTGATTAATCCACATATCTTCATTGTAAAGGCCACACATTTTCACTGGCCTCTCGCTCATTATCCATGTCACTCATGGGACCTCTGCGTACCATAGATGTGGCCGCCGAAGGCACTTCTCGTCACCATGCTGTCGAAGTTTTACCCCAGCTAGGGCTTTTTGAAGGTCAAAGAGCAGTAGGAGGGCCTTAAACAACTGGTATAGCTCTTGGCAGCAGGCTAAAATGCTTCAATATTAAAGGTATTCATACTATTACTGGTGAACTCTTATTCTCATATAAATGTTAAGCAATCCCATTCATTCTCGAATAAAATAAATTGAACTTCTAGTAATTTGTCCAGATTGATGACAGTCTATGTGATGGGTATTGACATACATACGTAAAATCTTTACTTTTACAAATTATATAATTGCCACAGTGACTGGGAATCAGGCGTCTGTGTTACATGGCAAAGAACATTGATCAAAGCCAATTTATGGTCACAAAAATGGTTTTTGACTCCCAAAATATGTCCTATTTTGTTCAGTGCTTGTCTATGTGGAAAGAAGCATGTCCGAAGAATGAGCTACATGTCAGGTTGCTAATCATAAAAATGTTTGTTACTGCTTTATCCTTAGTTTACCAACTTTGGACAGTCAGGATATTTTTTTATTGTATTTTCTATTGGACTAAAATTGGGTAAGCATGGTGGTTTCTGAGACCAAACGGGCACATGCGTTGTGTTAAATGTGTAAAAGCTCAGCCTGCATTAGTTCTCCCATAGTTGTACGTAGTTGGGGACTGTAGAAAATATTATTACTGAAATTTGATGGGGTTTTAGGAAGCTTTAGAATGTTAATTGTTCTCCAATGCCCAGATTTATTTAACATTTGGCACAGTGCAGCAAGACTACTATCTGCGCTGCGTCAAATGGAGAGAGCAGGAAAGCGCCACATTTACTAAGATATGACACATTCCTGCTCTCTGCCTGCGCTGGCGCACTGAGTGCTGCCGAGCGCCAATACAAGCACCCTAGCATCATGGTGCAAGGGTGCCTGCGTTACAGGCAGGATGATTTATGTTCGGGAAAGGACACATTCCTGCACAAAAACAATCCCCAGAGGTTTCAAGGGACATTCAGTAAAATGACTTAGAAAGATTTGAATGTTTTCCATGCACTTATGTGGAGCCAATGCATCTTTTTAAGACTAGGCTAACTGTCTGTATAGTTTATGTTGTTCACAGATGGCTGGTTTGGATTTAAATATTTGGTTTGTTAGATGATGTGAAAGCAGCTTTGGGTGATTTGTATTTCAAATCCCAAAACCTACCCATGACTTTATATAACATTGCCACATAATTTGTTTCCCCACTCACCATAATTCTAATCCTATTTGCCCTGACAGTGGTAAAGCTTTGCGGAGCGGTTTGAGGGTCGCCCTTGTGATTGATAAAACCTATATTTAAATGGGAACAGCATAATATTTATGGAGTTTATACCACTTCAGTTTGTGGAAAAAAAACACCAATCCATATTATGTGTGTATTCGTGTGACTATGTATATCTGTTTGTATGTGTATAGTATAGGCAGAGCCTCAACCAGTTACGGTGCGCTTCCTTCCCTTAAAAACAATAATACATAGGAAATTACGTATTGTGGATCTGTATAGTTTATTACATGCTAGGTTGTGAGGAGTAGCATTTATAATCAAAGGTATTTAACCAGAACGATGAAACCAGTGGTTAAGGGCATGCTATGAAATACAGTGACAGAGAATAGGCTGTTACTATTACCAGAATTATTTTCCTATGTAAAGTCATTGTAGCAGTAATCTGTTACACGTGTCAATTAGATTTTACTACGGTGAAACCATGGTATTTGATCTTTGCCCTGTAGAAAGAAGAGTTTTAATGTCTCTTTATTATGGAAACTAATGCTTAGAAAGGTGAATTTGATACTAAAAGCAAAAGGAAGGCTGTTAGATATAAGATGAGGATATGTGTGTGCTAAAAAGGAGAGTTGAAAAGGAGATAGATGATAATACTAAATATCAATGTAAAACCACTAAAGTTAAATGGAAGAGGGCAGAGAGAAGGAGCCTTAAGACCCAAAATGAGGAAGGAGCAATAGTAAAGAAAGGAGAAAGTGGACGTGAAAAGAGCTACTTGGAAGGTATCAACTAGAGCTGCGTTTGCAGATGTTGTAGAGTTTGTGCATCCAGGTGCTAGGACAGTAAAAGGAGACAGAAAACAATATTAATACTACTGCTATAGCTAATAGCAATGATCATAATAGCTACTATAAAGGTGAGTGTATATTTTTCATAGATACTATAGTAAGAGTCAACGGTTACACTATATATATTTTTTTAAGAGGAAGTATTGTGTAATTATGTTGCTAGGAAAATGTGGATAAACATGTTGGACAGACAAATGTATGAAATTGCTTTACAGATAGAAAGTAAATTTTCTATAAATGATTGTCAAGATTCTTTCTAAATGTAGGCAGTCAGATAATGCAGAATTTTATCATTACGGAGTAGGCGTTCCCTAGAGAATGTTTTTCAAAAGGCTCTCACTTCTGTTCAAGACTGCTGTCTCTCAGTAAAGGATTTCCATTCATACTATTTGATGGATCGATTCACAAATGTTTAATTGTTCTGTTAGTTATGCACATTGTCTTGGGTGGATTGTTTTGTGGCCAAAGAATTCCATTTTGGGGAGAATCTGGTCTTCATGGGGAACTACTTAATTAAGATCACTGTAGGATGATGTAGTTGAAGTCTCATTCTCTGCTAATTGGGTGGTTTGTGACCCAGATGGTGAATGTAAGTGGTAATAGAGTGAATTTTGCATAATATAACAATAAAGATGATGGGAATATTAGTAGGAAACATGGGCATGGGGATCGATCTAGAAAGTTTTATTCAACGTTTGTGGGTATTGCTGAATGTCTTAGGTGAGAGAAAGACATGTCTCTGAAATTGGGGATTGTGCAAGAGGAGGAAGGGGCAGAAAGCAACCTAGATTTTATGTTTGCTATATGTTTTACTAATCAGTAGTAGTAACACTGGTCTGCACTGGATCATATTACTAATGGTATTCATTTTATCCGAGGTAATCTATGTTGAAACAAAGTAATCTTATTGTGCCAAACATAAGGAAATACATGAAAGGAAGGGACAAGGAAACATATAGCCCTGTGGGTGAGCAAGAATTTCAATGCAGACCTAAATTTGATATATATATATATATATATATTTTTTTTTTTTACTGGAAAAAAAACAAAGGTTAAATAAAGTAACATGATAGTTACGTGAATATGTCAGTGACAACATTACCGTTTTGAACAAAAAAAAAAAAACACAGAAATTCTGAGGTCTTTGAAGGCTCGGGCAGAGGTGCCGCATTGCTCCTGCCCACAGGGAGCAGCTATTTATGCTGCTCCCTCTAGGCAGGAGCAATCTGTTGATCTGTTTCCCTGCTGCATCAGTGCGGGCAAGGAAACAGATCAAAAGTGAGCTCCCAGCCGGCTGAAGCATTTTTAAAGCTCCCGCTTGATGGGGGCAGCCTTTATGTTTACTCCCATTTGGTGGGAGATTTAAAAATGCTCCTGCCAGACGGGAGAAAACACAGGTTTCCCTGCCTGCTCTGGTGTGGGCAGTGGCACTGCTGTGTCCCATGGATGGGCTCCCTGAGACACAGCAAGTGAGCTGGCCCGAGGGGGATGGAGTCCCCAGGGCCATAGCAGGCTCAACGAGAGGTACCACTCGGCCCCCCTCTCCCTTTTTTGGCATTTCGGCCCGGAGGTGGGCTCTTCAGGCCTTTAATGGCTCAAGAGGAGGGCTAGTGGCCCCATCCCCTCAGTTAAATATATCGGCTCCAGTGGATGGGGTCCATGGGGCCTTTGTAGGTTCAGGGAGGGGTGTCGCGCAACTCCACCCCCCACCCCCCTTTTTTTTTTTTTGTCAATTCGGGCCTGAAGGTGGGCTGCCCAGGACTTAATGGCTTGGGCGTGGGGCTGTGCAGTCCCCTTACCTTATGTAATGTGGTCCCGGGTGTCACGTCCCCGGGTCCTATAATGGCTTGTGGAGGGAGCCGTGCACCCCCTTCCCTTAGTTAAACAATGGACCCCCGGGCTGCTATTTCTTTTCTCGATCTTGCGTGAGTCCCTCGGTTTCGCTGCAAAAATTGCTGATTATTTTTTTTAATTTTGGCCGGAGGTTGGGGGGGGGAGGGGGTCCCTCTAGGTCCCATCCATGGGGGTTAGGGGGGCAGGGGGCAGGGTGCCCCTACCCTGTCCCCTTATACTATTATTTTCTTTTATTTACTTCTAGAAAGGGACTAAGTCCCCGAGTCCTGTAATGGCTGCCAGCAAAATGTTTCTCATGTTGCTGGCAGACAGTCATAGCTCTCACTCCCAGGGAAGTCTATTTCCCACTGGAGAGAAACGGCCCAAAGGAAAAAAGCTCATTGGGTCAATCAGAATGCTTTATTTTCTAAACTTGGGCTCGAGGGACTCTCGCGAGAGTCCCTCAAAACCAGCCATCCAGATATACAAATATTTTTCAAACTTAATTTCTCAAAAAATACTGAATGGATTTACACCAAATCACAAAAAGCACAATCTGTGGACCAAGATCTATCTTCCTGCAATTTCTGGTGTAATTCCATTGAGCAGTTTTTGAAGTAGCCCATCTTAAAGAAGTCTATGGAAAATGCATGGGGATTTTGCGTTTTGGGGCCCCCTTTTTTCTCAGCCCCCTCTTCAAGGATCACCCTGAAACTTTCCCCCTTCCCGACCATTGGTGGGGCATCCGGGATCCCATTCCTCTGCACAATACCAATAAAAAAAGTGAAGGGAGTCATGTGGCACCTTTTTGAAAAGTTTTGTGGAGATTCATCAAACGGAGCCCAAGTTATTAGCAATACAAAAAACGCTTTTTCCCATGGAACAGCTGACCTAATTATAACTATCCAGTGGCAACCGCCACTGGGTAATAAATATATTTTTAATATCTGTTTGTGTGACTGTGTGTGTATATCTTGCACCTGCGTCATGCACTGCTTATGACCTCACATATTACATCGCTTATGAGATGTTAAATGACATCATTGACTTCACATACCTTTTTACTGACTTTTTATAAGTAATAACTAATTATTCTTATGGAATTCATAGTACAGTTTTTGATGTCTGTTTCCTTTAAATTCCAGGTGTTACTGATACTCAATCTAATGGTACTCAGTTTATTGACTTTGGAGGGTTATAATGCTGACATGGCCCTGCCAGGATTCCAGGTTGGAACTTATAGGTTCCAGCAAATATCCGCTGCCTTATTTCACTGACTTGGGGTTAGCATGCTCCTGAATGTATATAAACAAGGCACAGGGGGGGCGTGGCCAAGATGGCGATCTGAGCGGACGCACGGCTCGGAGGCTCCTCACCCCTGGCCCCACTTTCCCCGTTTAACACAGCACAATTGCCCCCCCATCTAAGGAGCTGGCACCGCACTCACTGGGGAAGAGTCGCCGCCGAAGGAGAAGTACCGGCGGGGCGAACGCTCCGCGAAAACCCCTCACAGCACCAAAATACCCTAGACGGCGGCTGAAGGAAATGGCGCCTCTCCCGGAGCAGCGGAGTTCTGTGAGCGCCGCTGACACACAACGCTCCTGACGGTGACGGAGGCGTCGGAGACCCGGCCGGGATCTCCATCCGCGAGCGCTGGGGCATCTGACACCAGCGGCCAGGTGAGGGGGCGCATGCGACAATCGGCAGCCCGTGGACCAGGAGAGGCGGTGGCAGCCAGGAGAGGCCGCGGCTCGAGGGCCTAGTGGCGCGGCAGACGGGGTCGGCCACACGGAGCACGGGGGAGGTGTGTCCCCATAACCCAGCACTGGCCTCTGGCTGTGGTCTCGAGACGAGCCCGCGACGGGATATCGACGACGGCAGGGCTGGCGGCTGCCCTAACACGCCGGGCGTCCCTGCAAGAAAGGGGTGAGTGCCTGCGGCCTGGGAGTGGCGCAGGTTCTAAGAGGGCGGACTAGCAGAGGGAGAGGCTCTCCTACGTAGAGGCCCAGCACCGGGCTCGGAGGAGCTGGGAAGGGAGACAGGATCGTACCCTGACCGCCACAGGCCCGAACAGAAAGGCGACCTCTACAGGAGTAGTGGAGCACCTGCCTCGGACCGAGGTAGAGCTGAACTCGAGCGAGGCCCTACAACCCCTCGGGGCCGACAGTCTGCTGGCGAGGGTCCTGAGAGCCCGGGAGTAGCGACAAGACCCCACTGTGGTCCTCTGGGGACACGCTATAGTGCAGGAGTGCCACACAGTCGGCGAAAGTTGGGAGCGATTCGCGTTGCAGAGGAACGGGGCCCTACCGACGGTGCCCTGGGGCTGCGGCGAAACTGAGGAGGGGCTGACCCGAGGGAGCGCACCGAAACAGGAGTCCACGCAGGCAGAGGGGCTCCGTCGGTGGGAGCAGAACAGTACGTGCAGACCTGAAGAGCTAGGGGGCTCTCTCCCGGGCGCACAGAGGGGGGAGAAGGGCAGCGGGCCCGCGGGGGCCGGGGCGACCCAGAGGGTGGGGCCTCCCGACTGGATACATCGGTGGCCTAGGATAGAAGCTGACGGGAGTGATAGACCTGATCATCACGATGACCGGGCTGAGGAAGAAGGGGGATCGCAGCATCAGGGAACTGCTGGCCAAGAGCTCCCCATCGGTGGACCAGGGACGTAAGGTCTCGACCCCCCCACCACCACAGGAGAACCTGGAGGAAGGGGACTTACCAGTCACGCGAACCTTCCTGGAATCCCTTTTAATGTCCTGCGGGAGGATTTTCAGACGGCTTAAACAGGAAATGAAGGGAGAAATCCGTGAGATTCGTCGAGACGTGGACGAGATTGGAGAGAGGGTGGCGGCCGTCGAAGAACGTGAACTTTCTAGAGGCGAAGAAATAGAGCAACTACAGCAAGAAGTGCTTCGCCTCCAGGAGCAGCAGCTGGACCTCCAGACCCACACCGAGGATCTCGAAAACAGGTCCCGCCGCAATAATATTCGCGTCCGAGGGGTCCCGTCTCAAGAGGAAGGGAGCGACATAACCGGCTACCTACGGGGGCTTTTCAGGGACATTCTGGGGGAGGACCAAGACTTTGAAATTCGTATTGACAGAGCGCATCGAGTGGGCCCTCAACGACGAGCACCGGCGCCCCGGCTGACATGCTGGCCTTCCTACCGGACTATCCCCTTAAAGAACGTATATTGAGGGAGGCCCGCCGCAGGCAACCTCTCATCCACCAAGGGCACACCATAGCTCTTTTTCAGGACCTGGCCGTCATAACTCTGCAGAAACGGAGAGCATTTAGAGAGGTGACGACGCACCTGAGAGGGCAAGGAGTGGCCTACTCATGGGGACACCCCTTCCGACTGATCTTCAAGTGGAATGGCCGCATACACCAGCTGCGCTCCCTCAAGGAAGCTCGTGAGATTCTGGGCCTGACCCACGAGAGTCCCGATGTGTCTCCTACTCGGCCAAGGGGGCCCCCCGGGACCGGCTGGCAACGGATACAGCGCGGACGTAAGCCCCTTTCTGCCCAAAGGCCAAACCCAGACACTATGTCCCAGGAGAGGCGAGAGGCCGTGGCAGCAGTGGCGAAAGACACTACCGCATCAACCCCAGACGGACTGTCATAGCACTCAGCGGGGGGCAAGTAAACAGTACGCCTTGATGAGCCGGGGGGGCGGGGGTGGGGAGCCGAGACCTCTTGAGCCACGATCGCAACCCAACCTTTAGGATTCCAGATGCCCACGCCAAAGGACAATGGACATCGGACTATGTTACGCAGGGGGTTTCACAACGTTGGGGTTAGGGAGGGAAGGGCGGGGGCGCGGGTTTGGGGAAAGGGGTTAGGGCGGGGTTGGGGAGGGGGGCACGAGAGGGGCGGGGGATGTTGTTTGTTGGGAGTTGGGAGGACGGGGGAGGGGGGGACAGGAACCGATGTGCTATCACTTAAAGGGGGCGACCAGACTCCATACTCTGGGCAGACCCAAACACAAGCGGCCAGCTATCTCTCTCCCTCGATGATACCCCCAGTGTTACAGATTCTCACTTTGAATGTGAAGGGGCTGAATAACCCCATTAAGAGAAGAGCCGTCATATCATACTTAGAGAATTCGGGAGCATCGGTATGTCTCTTACAAGAGACTCACCTCCTCCCGAAAGATTGGCACCGGATGAAATCTCGTGCCTTTCCCCAACAATTCTTTTCATCCACATCGACCAAGACAGCAGGGGTTGCTATACTGCTTGCTAAAACATTCCCGGGCACGGTGGGAGATAAGGTGGCAGAGATTCGAGGACGATTCCTGGCATACACACTATGGGTAGGGGCGCTCCGGTGGTGGTGGGCTCTATATACGCACCTAACACGGGCCAAGAACAATTCCTTCAAGCCGCTATGTCGGAGGTGCTGAACGCCCCTGGGAGGCGAATTACGGTGGGTGGTGATCTGAATTTGGTTATGGACACGGACAAAGACAGATCGGGACACAGATATGGACACACGGGGGCCCTATCCATTAACGGGAGGGATTGGCTCAAGGACAGGGGGCTGGAGGATGTCTGGAGGGTGGTCCACCCCAACACTACACAATTTACTTTCTACTCACATGCCCATCATACCTACGCGCGGCTAGATCATTTTATAGGGACGACAGAGATGCTGTCGACCGTGGAGACAGTGTCCATCATCCCGGCCCCACTGTCTGACCATGACGCAGTGCTGCTGATGTTGACCATCCCCCAGCCCGGAAGCCACCCGGGAGATGGCGTCTCAGGGAGAACTTGCTACAGAGGGCGGGAGTAGTACAACAACTCAGAAACCGGGTCACGGAATATCTAGGGCTGAACGACTCTCCGGACACCCCCGTGACAGCACTTTGGGGCGCACTCAAAGCTACGATTCGAGGCGAAATTATCGCCATCAGCGCAGCAGATGCTAGGGACCGGACAGAGAAAAGGGCGCTTCTCGCGGCCCAGGTAACAGAATTAGAACGAATACATAGTCGCACCTGCGCACCACGGATATGGCGCCAACTCAAAGCGGCCAGGACGCAATTAGCGGCCCTCGATATTGACAGAGCCGAGTACGCGGCCCTCCGACTTAAACACACCTATTACATAGGGGCGACAAAGCAGGACGGCTACTAGCGAACAAGCTCAGGGCACGGGAAGAGCGCTCAAGAGTAAAGGGGCTACAATCTCACACGGGAGAGAGAGTGGAACGTGACGAGGATATAGCGGAGGTCTTTCGAAACTTCTATTCCACGCTGTATAGAGAGACCTCGCGGACACCGGGGAGGCAGCAACCTATCTGCAGGGTGCTGCCATCACAAAACTAGACCTTGTGGGACGGGACGCGCTCGACGCACCCATCCGAGTGGAGGAAGTGGCCGGCGCTATCTCCCGACTCAAAGCCCTGAAATCGCCGGGCCCGGATGGATTCTCGGCGGGGTTCTACAAGACCTTCTGCCCACAGTTGGCCCCAATACTAACGCGCCTTTTTAACTCCTTTCAGGGTCCTGGGGCTATCCCTCCGGACATGTTAGCTGCCGATATCGTAGTTATCCCGAAACCCGGGAAAGATCCAACCCAATGTGGAGCTTATCGCCCGATCTCCCTGCTTAATCTTGATCTAAAGCTCTTTACGGGGGTTCTGGCGGCTCGATTGGGGCCATGTATGCCCGGCATTATTGAGCCGGACCAATGTGGTTTCGTGGCTGCCCGTCAGAGCAGTGACCAGACCAAGAGGACGCTCCACCTGATCGACAAAGCCCACCGCACCAAAATGGATGCAGTGTTAATATCGATTGATGCTGAGAAAGCGTTCGACCGCGTCAGCTGGGACTTTTGGGAGCCGCACTGACCCATTTCGGGATAGGCGAACGATTCAGGGCATGGGTTGCGAGCTGCTACAGTAGACCCACCGCCACGATACGAGTGAACGGCATGGTCTCAAAGCCGTTTGACATCCAAAGAGGAACGAGACAAGGATGCCCCCTTTCACCCCTCCTCTTTGCTCTCTACGTAGAGCCGCTTGCACAAAGAATACGGGATGACCCTGATATTCTCGGCATACCTTTCGGAGGGAGCGGCATACGATTAGCCTGTACGCAGACGATCTTTTAGCAACACTGGAATCCCCCGAACGATCGGCCCCGGCCTTTCTGCGGGAGTTGATCTCCTTCGGTCGTGTCTCTGGCTTTAAGATTAATGTGGGGAAGTCAATGGTGCTACCCCTGGGCAGCTGTGAAGAAGCACACAGGACGGGAACCCTGGCGATTGGTGGGCTCCAAATCTGTGACACGATTACCTATTTAGGAATCGCCCTAGCGCCTTCGGTGGCACGCACAGTCACGTTGAATTACTCTAAACTGCTCTCTCAAACTCAGACGGCTCTTGGACGCTGGCAGAAACATCAGCTGTCACTTCTGGGCCGGATAGCAGCAGTCAAAATGAATATCCTGCCCAAAGCACTTTATATCTTCCAAACTATACCAACATGGCCTCCGGGAGGGTCCATACAAAAGCTACAGACAGCGGTACAACACTTTATCTGGGCGGGAGCACGCCCCAGGATGCGCAGAGAACTCTCCCATAAACCGCACGACGCAGGCGGACTGGGTATCCCTAATTTCCTCGATTATTTTAAAGCAACCCAACTCCGCTACCTGGTGGAATGGAATAGACCGACCTCTGAAAAACGCTGGTTGTTCCAAGATCGGGCCTTGGCGAAAATGTCTCTATGGAAAGTCCCGTTCCTTAAGCGTGCGGACAGGCCACCGAACTTGAAGGGGTCCCCGATCACGAGCACACTATTGCGAGTTTGGGACTCGGTAGCGGTCAAGAGAGAACTTACATCCTTCCCCTCCCCGTTGACGCCCTTGTTCGAGAACCCAGAGTTTCCACCCGGAATGGAGGAGAGGGCGTTCCTACAATGGAAAGCCACGGAATGTAAATCTGCGGGACACTTATTTGACCTAGAGGGTTCCTCCCTTACACAGAGGTGACACAAGGGTATAATGTTGTAGCGCCGCAAAAGTACCAATATTTTCAACTCCGCCACTGGCTCCTCCACCCGGAGGTGTGTCCCGGGGCTAGCAGGAAACTCACGACATACGAACGTTGGCTCCTTACCAGAACATCGGACAAACGGCTGATTTCTGAATTATATCACATGCTGAGACCTCCGGTTTCTTTTTCCCCGTCAGCGGGACAGAAACGGTGGGAGAGGGAGATAGGGAGAGGACTAACAGAGAAAGAATGGACGGATATATACTTTAGGGCTAACCATACAGCACGTAACATAGCCAGCAGGGAAGCTGCGGTTAAGGTCACTACATATTGGTATCTAACGCCAGCGCGACTGCATAGGGGGAACCCAGACAGAAGCCCGACATGCTGGCGGGGGTGTGACGCGGAGGGGACCCTGACACATCTCTTATGGGATTGCCCAGAACTAACAGATTACTGGCGAGCGGTATTAGATGACATAGACCGTCACTTCGAGACAGAGATACCCCGCTTCCCGGCATACACGCTACTAGGGCTTCCAAACGCACTCACATACCCTCTAAAATCAATTCGGGGAAGCAAATGGGCCTAACGTTGGGGGCTGCAGTTCAACATGTTCTGTCGCTGTGGGGCAAACAGATTAAACCGACACATACAGGATGGTTGCACAAATTATGGTACACAATCGGAATGGAGCGAATCCAGGCCACCCTTATGGGTTCCTCCGATTCTTTCCGCGCGCTGTGGGCACCCATACTGTCCCTGCTCTCGACAGAACTGAACGAACTCACATGCCCTAGATACTTACGTATTCTCCGACTCACGGATAATACAGAGGAGGCTGCAGCCCCAACACGAGAGAAACAGCGGGGGTCCCCCACACTGGATGCCCCGGAGACAGGCTGAGGCTTATGAACAGGGGACCCTAGACGGGAGAGTGGGGGAGGAGATGCGTGCTGGTCTAGCTTTTCCCAACCGGGATCTACAAGGAAGGGCTGCCACCCCTGAAGAGGACACCACTCAGGATCAACACATAGCACATCGGTTCGGGGAGGGATGGGGGGGCGTTGGGGTAATGTTAGTTTTAATTTGTATTTGTAGGGGTCAAATGCAGGGGATAAAAATGGAAAACACAAAGTCTCACAATCACACATCACAATCTCATGCGGCCGACCTCCGGGTTGTGGCGGACACGCTGTGTATATTCAATAACTGTACGCTCTGCCGGTCGAAGAATGTAGGCAGTCAGCTGTGTGACACTATCCTCTTTTCCGTCAATAAACACGATTTATCCATAAACAAGGCACAGTTACAAATGTGAAAAAGCTTGGTGAATCAAGCCCTCTACGTTTTCTAACACTGCTCCTGTGCCTATGGCGGCCAGAATCTGTTGGTTATTTTCATTAGTCAAGGTTCCTGTTATGCTACACAATCTAAAACGGGAAAAGGATTTTTTAATACATGAGCGCTAATAAGTTATAATAGTCTTTCAAGATTCATCGCTGCTCATGTTTTAATGGGTATGCTTGAGTTTTCAGTGGGATGAGATTCCAGTCCCTGATAGCCAGATGATACTGATGTGTCCACCAGAAGTGGTGTTCTATTCATAACCTGCTGAAAGCTATCTATGAAAAAGCCTCACATGTATTGGATCATAGTATTGAGACATATGAAGTCAAACGTCCTTTACTGGAGAGGCATTGGTTTAATCTCTCTAAGTAGTGTTTCCAAGTGTGAGTTAAATATCCAGATGGTAACACCTTTCCCCCTAGCAAAGCTCTAACTTTGGGAAGCAGATACTTTGCAGTTGTGCATTTTTGGCTGACATTTGCTGAGCCTGTGTGAGACAGGAGATAACCCATGCAAATGATGTGTATCTTTTGCATCTAAAGAAGAAGCAGTAAAGATAAATATAAAACAGACTTGAGTGAAGATTAGCAGGCTCAAACTAAGGCCCCATGTATTTAACTAACCCTTAGTCATATGGATTTAATTGTAGTATTGCTAAAATGTTAGCAAGTATTCAAACAGGCTTTTGAACAGCCACATCTGTAAGGCTTTCTTTAATAAAATAATGTTGCATGATTTGTGCTGAATAGTTTCCTTTCCAGTCTTTCCACTTGGTAGAAATAAGTCACTGCTTGTAGGCTTAGGTGATTCTCCAAAGAATATGTAACCTAATTCACGAATAACATATATTAAATGTGCGCATGAGTGAAAATGTTTTTGTAACTTGATCATATCACAGTTTTTGAAAAAAATGCAATACTTAAAAAAAGAAAAACTCACAATCATTTTTCTTCCACAGAATAAGACTGCTAACAATGAAAAATTAAACACCCTTGTGATGCTATCATTTGGTAAGTAACATCAGTTAAATTTAATTATACAGTAGACTTGTATGACAACGTTCTTAAGTCTGTACATTCTGAAACAATTTTCAACATAAACACAACTATAATAAGGGGTGTCAAAGCAGGTAAATGCAGGGCCTGCAAATGCCCTCAACAGGCACCAAAATCCACAGGTGAGGCCACTGACTTTCCATGTGTGGATTAGCAGTATTGGTAGAAAGGAAATAGTGTCTGGGAGTCACAGAGCATGGTGAAGGAGAGGTGACAAAGCCATGGACTGTCCATATTTTGTGGTGAAGTATGACTTAAATAGAAGTTTCACATTTTTCTGTACTTTGCCAGGGACTTTGTGTATTCTTAGCAGTTCAGCATTGATGTTGCTGTACCTTTTGGTATGGGGTTCTGTTCTTTTAGACAGACGTAAAATTAGTATAGCCGACTGCTTCATGAGTAGAATGTTGTTTCAAGTTTTAATGTGATTATTGTACTATATGGTGTGTCATGTTATATTACCCTCTGTGACCCACTAGTTGGAAAATAATATACATCCCTCTATGATTTTGCTTAGGATAACCCTTTCAGTCATGAGAGAATCATTAATAATATTGGGGTTTTAATTCTGTGTACTTTGGAATCTTTGAAATCTTGAAAAGAAATAGGTGAGTTTGGCAGTGGTGAAGACGTCTGTTTGCATTGTATATGAAATCAAGAACAAGTTATGTTTGAGCTCTTGAGGATCAAGAGCCTCTCTAGTGGACAGAGATATTATGGAGAATGGCTTTAAGCACAACAGCATCTGTACTTGATCATTTTGAGAATAGCATGATGAGTTGCAATGGAGAGAATAGAATAATATTATTGTACACCATGAAAGTTTACCTTACTATACAGATTGATATATTCAAGCATAGAAATCAAAACACAGTATTAATGAGGCACCATGGAATGCCCAAACAGTGACAGTCATTAGCCAGAGTAACACTCTGTGCCAATACCCAAAGAATTTGCAGCGCCTTACTGTTTTAGCTTTCCCGCATTCCAGGAATAAGCCAGGATTACCCCTAGCTTGCTTCTGAAATTAATACGTAAGGTAGGAGTACTACAAGGCAAGTCACACTTACTCATACATCAATATTTGTGAATTAGGCCCAAAAATTACAAACAAAGATAGCAGTCACATATAGAGAGCTGCCAGCAAATCAACTTTTGTGCGATATTGTGTGCACACTTAGAATGGTGAGAAGCTCCTTGAGCCCTGATGGCCATCCATTTGGTACTACACCAGATGTCCATTTATTTTATGTTCCCTTTTCTTTTAATTAGAAATCTAAAGCGAGATTTAAAATACTCAGTCCCTTGCCTTCAGTGCCAGACAGCAATGTCTTATGCCTGAGCTTCCCTTGTGAAAGATTGCTGTGGATTTGAGAGAGTGCACAATAGCCATAGTAGCCTGAAATGTTCTGTTCATCATTGTTTGCTTTAGTAAGATTGTAAGGTAACTGTAAAGTAAAATATACAGATACCGATGCAAGTCTTTCATACAGATGTACGTCTTTCCTTGATGTTGGTTATGTATCCATAGAGTAGTCTGTTCTGCTTCCTTAAGCTTTCACTTGATAGGTGCACTTGTAACTGTCTCTTGCTTGTTCGGCAAGAGACAGTTCACTGTTAGGCAGTAATCATGAAAATGCATCATCACTGAAGTGTTGCATGCTTGAGTAATATATGATTTGATTATTAGATCTCATGAAAAACGGAGCAAAGGACCCTAAACTTGCAAATGTTATCAGGAAAATATTCTTTTGCAGATTAAATAAAGCTAGAAGTCATCTGTGGTATGTTATGGAATATGATTCTTGCTACATGCAAATGATAGGCATGTTTCTATGCCCCAGAAAATAAACTAAAGTTGTCAATCTATGCATGATTTATTGGCATGGTTGGAAACATGAGGCAAAATATATATCACTTTCTTTTTTTTCAATTCAAGAGTATTGCTCCTACCTCACTGGGGAAAAGGTGTCACCTGTTGACCTCAAGGACTTGTTTTAATTGTATGTTATGTTATAAAGATTTCTAAAGTGCGTGGATACCCCCAAAGGGGCCTGCCGGTGCTAGTCACGGGTGAGACACTGCAGCAATAGGACAGAGAACAGCAGCCTCGCTGTAGAACAGCCAGCATTTCAGCTGCTTCTGGAATTGTAAGTGATCCTGATATCTTGCATTGATGTCTGCAGTTTAAAAATTAACATAATGCTCCCTTAAAATTTTTTTTTTACAGTTCTGTCTCTGTCCATGTTATGTTTATCTTCATTTTTCTTTCTTTCAAAAACCCGTATTTACATTAAAGTATTAAATTATAAGTTGGACCAGTGAGGGAGCGGGGTTTTCTATATCTCAATCTTCGGGTGTAATCATGAAGTAACCCCCGCCACTGGTCATATGGAAGATTGTTCGTCGACAAGAAAAAGTAAGGAGCAATCCTCTACATATCAATAGTTCAGTAAATAAAGAGAATTAACGTGAGTTAAAGGGTTTTATGTTAAATTATTTTAGTCTTTCATCTTTATATTCATTAGATATCAATCTTTATATTTCAGCATTAAAAGTTAATATAATCTATCAATCGATATTTGAATATAAAATAGTACAAAATGTTTGTTAAAATCACAGTTAATATAATAATAATACAGCAAGCATGTTCCATAAAGGAAAATCCCCTATTCTAAATTAAGTTGGAATAATGAGAGAAAAGGGTGTCAGTTCAGATACTCAAAGTGTACTGATGAAAGAATCATTGCGCAGGCATAAAGCCTTTACATAATAAGCTGGAAAGTATTCTCAGCTCAAATTATCAGCAAACAATTCAGTAAAATCTAACTAAGGAAACCTCTCATGAAGAAAAGGCATCAGAAACTCAAAGGCGAGTTTCCAGTCAGAGAGCTGGGGATGGAATCGTAGAATCTAGGAATCTAACTGCTACTCTAGGAACACGCACTAATATAAACTCACAATATTCTATGTTGCAACATTATTTCTTCCTTCTTCATCTTCCAAGAAAATTTCACACAATTTCTGGGAATAGGCAACTTCCCATGTTCCCCTACAGGCACAATAGACTTTCAGACATTTAACCTTGGAAAGTTACATCGTTGATGTTGATCCGAACAGTTCTTCCTATGAATCATTCTTTTGGTCACCTCCTCTTCTATCGGTGAGAACTCACTATCAATTGTCTAATACAAAACAAGTGTCTATTCACTAGCTAACAGAAGGGTTCTGGAAAAGTACAGCATTTGAAACAAAGAGAAAAACATCATGCATGCACAAAAAACTATTCAATGTGAAAAATAGGCCTTTCAGTGTTAATGCATTATTTTTCAGTTAACATGGCATCAACAGTTAGGCTAACTTAAATCAGCACTTTTATTCATTCGCAGGCCAATAACATTTAAGTATGTTTACCTACTACATTATTAATGTAAGCAATATGAATCGAAACAGAGACAAATGAGGAATGAAGAGTTTTGTATGTTTTTTATTAACAATACAAACTTTGACAGGACCATTTCTCTAAACCCAATGAAAAGCAAAATTTAGGAGAGAAAGGGAGCTATGGACTAAAGGGGCCATCTGATGAATGATGTCACAGTAGTCTCAAAACTCAAGCAGTCATCATCAAACAAAGGAATATTCTAGAATGCTTTTTATTAGTGGTTGACAGTGAAGCAGGATGGCCCCTTTGAAATACACACAGTGAATCATTTAGTTGGAAAGAAATTCGGTAATTGATAAATAAATGGTCATACAGATTTAAAAGTTGATTCAGCAAAGGGGAAATTTCAGTGTTGTTCTGGGTGAAATGTATGATATTATAAAATTGTAACTAAGGGGCTCATTATGATGGCGGGCGGACATCAGTCCGCCCGCCATCATAGCGGTGCTGGGACCGCCCGCCAGACGTGTGGCGGTCCCACCAGTTCAATTAGGATGCGTCCACTATACTGGCAGGCGCATCCTGGCCTTTTAACATTGTGGACGGTGCTGCTGGCTGCAGCACCGTTCGCAATGTTAAAAGGCCAGGATTTGCATTTCCATGCACAACGTGGCAGGCACCACGCGGTGCCTGCCACCTTGTGCATGGAGTGCACCTACACCCTCCCCCCACACAGAGGGGGCCCGCAACGGGCCCCCAAAGCCAGTATCCGCCTGTCTTTTTGCGGCGGATATAAGACAGGCGGAAAGGGATACCGTAATCCCTACGGCGGTGCCTGCACGGCACCGCCGCAATGTTGCCCTGGTTCCAGGTTCCGCAAGGCGGCCGGAAAAGGACCGCCTTGCGGAACCATGGCGGACAGACTTTCCGTCCACTGTGGAACCATTGATTCCCACCGCCATCCTAATTTGGCGGTGGGAATTTTCTGTATGATGGCGGAAGGACCGCCACCGCCGGCCCGGCGGTCCTTCTGCCATCATAATGAGCCCCTAAGTATGCAATTGAATTGTGTTCTGGGATACATGCTTCTAACTCACCCACAACATTCTATTTTGTGGAATGTGGTATGCATCCACTTTTTTGTCTGAAGCATTGCACAAAAAGTATTGAACACTTTTTCCTAATTTGCTTTGAAACCCATACTCTTGAAGACTTTGAAGATCATATATGGAATCTGCAAGTGTAACTCTTGCATCTATATAATTACCAAATCTACAGTTTTTTCAGTTGTCATTAATTTTAAAGTCAATAAATTAGACAAAAACATAAACATGTGTTGCTAGACCCAAATTCATTATTCCTTGGGGAAGTTATCTTAAACAATATACTGTCCCGAGAAAAATAGATTAATTGCTTACATTCATCCTTGCAATGGGTGAAAGAACCACAATCTGTTTCATTTGTTTTAATGTTCGCTCACTTTCACTGTGAGCCAGAAACCTCAACTCTGGTAGGTCTGATTTTTACAGAAAAGATAATTTTCTCATTGTAAGTAGTTACAATTTAACAATGACATACAATGTGAAAATGTGATTGGAGTATATTTGACCCCTTTGGTCACTTCTGGCTTTTTGCCCAGTTATATTCTGGGACGTGTTTGGTCTTCACAATTATTTGTGCAGGCTTAAGAATCCTAGCGTGCAAAGTGATGCAGTAAAAGACTCACCCACCAAATACACTGCTCAGAATCTCACGCATGACATGACAGATGAAATTACAAATGACACCGATGACATCACTGGTAACATTACATTTCATCTTTCAGTTGACAGTATGGATGACATCATTATGGATACAGTACCCTTTCTTGGTTTGGATATGTGTTATTATTAATGGTATTAGGATGTTACTTTCTGTTATTTATTGGTATAAATATTGAACAGTGCATTTGGTGGGTACGTTATGGATTACATGTTGGAAGCACAGTCTGTGTACTTATATACCTAAGGAGACTTCTTGTATGTACTTTAAGAGTTTGTGAGTCTGAGCTCAGGTTTGCAAACCTGAACCCCACTGCACCCTAATGCAAGCTGAAGGAGTTTGCAAACCCAAACTGTACATGTGAACCTAGTACAAAACTTTCCATTTTTAAAAAAAATGCATACTTTTTTAGGTCGCTTCTTGGAGTCCATTTAGTGAGCTAGATATGGTTTTCATGGCGAAGGGTGACAAACATAGAATTTCCAAATTTGGCAAATTTGCACTTTACAAATAGCAAACAGAAAATAATTCAGATGTGATGAACAAAAAGCATGAGTTTTGTGGTGGCAAAGTTAACTTACTAGATAAACAGTATTCACCCTCTCTGACTGCCCATCATTTTTTCATGTGCAGCAATCTCAAAATCAAATAACAAAAAGCACTCTTTCTGAGTAAAGTTATTCCTTCATACCAAGTTTGTTATAAAGCCATTCAGCAGCTATAATGGCGAACAAATTTCCTATGAAGCTTGAAATGCTTCCTATATGAACCCCTTTAACTTTCTTCCCACTGGATAGATCTGCTAGGAACTGGGGATACGGAAATTTACACAGGTTCATCAAATGGCACCAAAGATATAAATCAAAACAAAAATGCCTTTTCAATGAAAAGTATGAATTAACTATAACTGCATCGGCGCTGTAATACATCTGTATATCATGAACCATGAGGCCGCATCGTCGCTGTAATACATCTGTATATCATGAACCATGAGGCGGCATTGGCGCTGTAACACATCTGTATATCATGAACCACGAGGCCGAAGGGAAGGTAATCCTTCCATTTCATACTGCTAGAAATAGTATTGAGCATTTATAAAACTGTGTGACTTACCTTCTAAAATGTGGGAATGTCTTTAGCAACATTGATAAACAAGCGAAGAGAAATAATATGATGCTCCCTTGTTGTATTTCATAACTCTATCTTGCACCCCAAACTCCACTGCATCGTGAGCTTGACAGTGCCTAGAAGGAAATTTCCTTGATTGATCAAGAGAATGATAATTATCATTGAGTCAAGGGGTCATCTGCATTTTGTGTTGGTCGCCACTAGTGAGGTTATTAGAAAAATTTGGCTTTAGAAAACCATAAAAATATGTTGAAAAGCAATTTGTTGTGAATGATTGTTTTCAAGGTTGTTAATTTGAGTTGACTCAAATTGCATGCACTTTTGAAATCTATGGGCTAGATCACCTTTTACCACAGAATTATGAAGGCAGTAATGTGTCACAAGAATATTTCAGCATATTTGTTGCGTGGCCTTTTGTTGTGCTGATTTTTTTTTTTTTTTTGCCGTCGTGTTTCTGTGCTGTAGTATTGCAATATGATGTTGTGTTGTATTGTGTTTTTTTGTGTTGTGGTTACGTTTTGAATGTTTGGGGAATGTGCCCTATAGTGTATTAATTGTCAAATAGTATATGTAATTGTGTTTAATTTAGAGATGTCAACAAATGCTGCTAAATATCCAGCCAAATTCAGCACATGCCTTTAAAGTTGCTGTGACAAGCTACCATTTACAGCTGTCTAAAGTGGTAAAATAGTGCTGCTCCAGTTCAAATATTTAGGACTCCAGTCAGCGTAAAAGTGTGTCAAAGACCAGTCCTAAGTTAGCACTTTCATTACTCACTTTGTGTGACGTGGCCCTAGGCATCACTCTGTGTTAACACATCTTGTCTGCACCATCCAAACATGAATTTATCTTGCACCATTTTCAAGTATGCATTTATCTCTTGCACCATATGCATCATTTGTCCTTGTACTTCAAACTGTTGGGAAGTGTTTACAGAATTCATTTTCCCCTTACAAAGTGCGAACTATATGGAATGGAATGGAATGGAAGGACATTTATAGAGCGCGTAGCTACCCTTAGGCTTCCCAGCGCTATAGAGCCAATCCAGAGGAGGTCAGAGCACTAAGAGAACAATGCTGTCTTTAATTGTTTACGAAAGGCCAGGTGGTCGGGAACTGTCCGAAGATGTAGGGGCAAGGCGTTCCAAAGTTTAGCGACGTTATAAGAGAACAGCCGACCACCACTTCTGGACCTCTTGATCCTCGGGATCTCTGCTAAGTACAGATTATTTGACCGGAGGTTCCTGCTTGCTTTGTACGGGCAGATCATAGTTGAATTAATAGGGGGCCCTATCCCCTGCATAGACTTATGTGCCAAACAAAGGGCCTTAAATCTGATGCGCTCCTCTACTGGGAGCCAGTGGAGAGCACGAAGAGCAGGTTTTGCCGATTGTCTATTGCTTGTGCCAGTTAGTAGTCTGGCAGCACTGTTTTGGACCGATTGAAGTTTGGCAACTACTGAGATGGGAGCTCCTAGGTACAAAACATTCCCATAGTCCAATCTAGACAGTATGAGTGATTGGACCAATACTTTTTTGGCCTGAGGTTGAAGGAGAGGCAGAACCTTTCGAGCCATTCTAAGTAGGCCATAGCAAAGGCCTGCCGTCTTCCTGGCTTGAGTCCTAAAGCTCATATCTTGATCCAGCCATATACCCAAGCTCTTAATCTCTGACTTGGGATTCGGTGCTGGACCCATGCAGGGGGCCAGAAAGAGCTACACTTGACATTCAAAGCATTGCCCATTAACATGATCTCAGTTTTTCCTCCATTGAGTTTAAGCTGTGATGCATCCATCCATCTTGAG
Organism: Calotriton arnoldi; assembly: GCA_963921515.1. Taxonomy (NCBI): domain Eukaryota; kingdom Metazoa; phylum Chordata; class Amphibia; order Caudata; family Salamandridae; genus Calotriton; species Calotriton arnoldi. The sequence continues at coordinate 1,231,679 of CAWUFW010000198.1, read as the reverse complement.
ATATCCTCAAGACAGGAATAAAGGGCAGAGGTTTTTGGTCAGCTTGGTTAAGACCCACCACCAATTGTGTGTCATCGGCATAGGTCACCATCCGGATTCCATAGGGGGCTACAATGGCTGCCAGCGGGGCCATATACACATTAAAAAGCGTGGGGCTAAGGGACGAGCCCTGAGGCACCCCACTCAACAGAGGGGTAGCTTTAGATACAATATTGTCTATCTATCTATCTAATAATTCGGCTCCAAATGGTTTGTTTCTTCACTGTTGTTGGAATCTTCCCTGCCAACCTGCTGCGACGTCCATTTCGCTGGCTATTGCCAGACTTTTTATACTTTTTCTAGACTTGAAACATTGCATGTGACATTGTGTTTGCCTTTTGCTGACCGCACTGACACTTTGTATTCACAAAAGACTAGAAACTGCTCTGGTAGAGGCAGCAGCTGCACATAGGCCCACGTCTGTAAGATTCACTGCACTCTTCTTCTCGGGCTGCTGGGCCACTGTAAGGCCACGGCAAGACCATGGCTATTTCCCCTCTGTCAGCTGTTAGCTTGCTTTAAAGGCAGACAGAGGCCGCTTCAGTAGGGGTGGCCTGAGGATGGCCAACACAGAGGGAGAGCTCTCCGCTGCAGAACTGAACAACAGACACTCCTAGATCAACTCTCCACACAGGCAATGTTCTGTCCTGTATGGAAATGGAAAAACTACAGCAACTTAGTGAAAATAGATGCTGAGGTCTGTATCAGAGTGAGTACAGGAAGTTCTAATTGAAGGATGGTATCTGCCACAGATTTTAGTTGTCTGGTGTGGTAAATAGTTGAATACTTGGAGCAGCACTGTTTGCCACCTCAGGGAGTTGTAAATGGTTACTTGCCACTGGAACACGCAACCCCTGTGCTTCATTTGGCTTGAAATACAACATCCTTAAAGTAAGTAACAGAACATAAAGCAATCACAGAGACAAAGCAACATAACACAATTAAAACATAGAAGCGTACAATACAACAAAACAGTCAAAAGAGAACACAATACAACAACCACAGAACAGCACACTATCACTTTGAAAAACGCAGCACAAAAACTCAACAGCACAAACAACACCACATATTTCCAGCACAACACAAAAAAAATACAAATAAGCACATATTTTCTTGTCACAGATTACCTCCTCCAGAAATCTGCTTCTGTAATATGGTGGTAAAAGGTGTTTGCACCATGCGCTGCTCTTCCTAACGCCAAGGGCATGGGAAAATGTTTTATAATTTGGCCCTGAGAGTCATTTGTGTTAAAGTATACCGCCTTTCATGTACTTTAATACATCCTTTTCCATACTCTTCACGTTCTCTCTGATTCGGACATCAGTCCTTAGAATACACTGTTGTTGCTTCAGTTTCTAGTCAGTATCTTTGGAGGAATCAATATCTTGTTGTCCATGATGAAATGCAGATATTTAACCTCAGACACTGGGCAGAGAGGGATGCCTAAGGACCTGGCCAAATTTAGAGTAATGAATTTAAAAAAGTCCTAACCAGCTTGATATCTGTTTGCTTGTCTGTGAGCAAACCTCAAGATAGGGTATGTGAAAGGGACAGAGAGAACCATCCACTACAGAAAGTTTTACATGGGTATCATCAAGAAGCGTTTTTTCTCTTTGGAGTTCCGAGTTGCAGCATCAATAACGTGAGCTTCTCTCTCTTTGCCTGTGATGCCACTCCACACACCTAGGTGGAAAACAACTTCTTTGTGCATAATTTATCTTATACAATTTGAGTTTCCATTTCAAGGGATGTTGGGAATCAGCGACATGCCATCTCTTTAGGCAAGTATTATCAAATATTTACTAACATGGGGTCTACGGCAGGCTCTGAGTGGCTGTGCTTTGGTGGAGACTGACTATTCCAGCTCACCTGCAGGTTGCATAAAAAGCATCTATCACGCATGAGATATTACTGAAGGTAAGGCCAGCGAGGCTAGTGCTTTCTAGTGGATCATAGTTTTGCATCACCTATTGTTGAGGTTTGATATTTCAGTGTTTTCCTTGGTTTAGCTTGACATGAAAAAGTATGTTTTAATACCGGACAGTGCTTTTAGAAAGCACTTGTTTGAATACTATATTAGTGTATTTTGTAGTCCCTATATGGAAGAATACAACCAATAGCTCAGTGGGGAGGTGTTTACTGAAGACCTTTTTAAATTATAAAGCATGTATTAACACATTTGTGTTGTAGCATTGGGGCTGAAACAAATGACAAATGTTGTTCGCAATATTGTACTAACAATTGACTGCTAATTGAATGTTTGTTTTGTTTTTTATGTTTTGTTTATTTTTCATTGGTATAACACCGAAGGGACAAAGTGCGTTTTCACTATTTAAAGGGATTATTATGCTTTGTGTGTTTTAATTATTTAAATGGAGTCCAGTATCAGTTATGACCAAAGGTAGAGCACTGACAAAATCCCAAAAAGTATTATTTTACCACCAAGGTTATTGGAAAATAGGTGGTGGGTCCACTTTTGCACCAGCCGATATTCATCCGGCTCTCAATGTTAAATACTGGTTGGAAATGTTTCTTCTCAGTGGAGACGGACTAAAATAGCTCTCATTCCCCACAGGCACGAGCCCCTTTGGTCTCGTGCTCATGACTGATAATGGTCCCCAATAGTGCCTTGCTGACCCACCAATGGCCCCTGGAAAGAACACCCATGATAAGACTAGATAATTCCCATAATAATATCTTGGGCAGATTTTTACTTGTCTCTTTAATGCCAGGATCAAAGCTAGTAGACACAGGAGACAGAACCACATTCCCTTGGGGGAAAAACACATGCAATTTTGACCATGTCCATGCAGTGAAGGCTGGCCAGAGGTCAAGGTCAACATTTGGATGGATGGCACCAGGTTCATATTGATGAGCAGAAACAGAGAAGAGTTCTGAAATCTAATTGCAGGTATTTCTGTCTCTGAGGTGAGGCTCACTTTGTCAGGACTGTGATGCGGAAGAAAATAAGGTAGTGATATAATTTCCTAACAGTAAATCACAATGTGCATTCCGTGGAGTTCCTGATCAACCTCAGGATTCTAATATTTAGCACAATCCATTCTATGCATTTCTCGTGAAGTCATTACTAGCTTTCATTTGCGTTTCCTTGTTTTCACCACCACTTGAAAATGAATTTAAGTTTACTCTTGTTAACACCTTGTGTTGGCATTGCAGTTATCAAATGATGTCAACAGCTTCATTGTTCATAGCATCCATTTTAATCATATTTACAATGTGGTGTACAACTTCTGTAACTCTGTTAGTCAAGTGTACCTGAAATCTAGTGATGGTACTTCTCCTTCATAAGACATCCCTATCATGAAATGACCCCGGTTAGCTTAGTGATGAATTTCTGTGATTACACTGAAACTATAAAAATCTGAAAGAGTAATAAACGTTGCAATGCTGTATTTACATTTTAAACTATCAGCAGCTCTTTCGTGCGGAACAATCTAAGCAAAGTAGGAACATTCGGAAAATAAATTGGCCAGCGTCATAAAGTTAGCATTTTCAAAACTGTCATCTGTAGCGGTTTATCCCCACTGTCTAGAAATATTATTAAATAGCTCTTCACATCCGTGTATAAAGGTTGAGGCTTTCTATCAGCAATGGGACCATCGAAATCTCAAAAGGGAAGTTCTACAGATAATCAATAGCCACATGGATCTGATCAAAAAGTAACTTTGCAACATGAAAGTGAAGATAGCAATGCTTTACTTTTACACTTACTCCTCGATGTTTTTGGAAAATGGGGCAATAATTCACCTGTTCAAAAAGTGATTTGAAGAAGGTCTGCTCAGTTGAGTATTATGGAAGTAATAAAAAAACTGATTGATGTAATGCTTGAATTAATCTCAGTCCATCGATACTTTGCACACCTTGCCACCTCAGCTTGGACCCATTCATATGGAAATCAGTCTTGACCCTGCTCCATTGCTCCATTGGGAACAGTTCAGCCAGAACTACCGAGCCAGGTCCTCCCTGAACTGGAAAACAAGCAGCTCAGGATCGATTTCACCCATATTAGGGCTCATGAGCTGGGTATAGCATGGTTCCAGTGGCACAGTGTGCACGTGACCTACGGCTGGGCATACCCGTTCCACTTAGGGTAATTGAGTATTGCCACCACAAAAACGATCATCATTTAGATCTAGTAAGTAGTGTTAATTAAATGCTCAGCATAAACCTACTCGCGATTTCACATTTCGTTTGAAAAAAGTAGCAAATGTGTGACAACCGCATCATCCAGAGTTTTAGATCCTCTTTTTGCAGAAGGCTGGGCTGAATCCTGTAGTATCTGAAAGTATATTTGTGTGTCATGTGAGTAACGGTAACTACTATGGAATTTCAGTTATGACTATGAATCACTTTCGAGTATAGTTATAAACAAAAGAAATATATCCTCTTCACTCTCCCTCGCGCACACACCCCGCATCCGTCGCAGCTGCAGCAGTGGCCGCTCCTTCTCCTGCATTGCTGCCAAGACCTGGAACAACCTACCCATCCAGCTCCGCACAGCCTCCTCGCTGGTAGACTTCAGAAAGAGACTCGAGACCTGGCTCTTCGATGGAGACATAGCGCCCAGATGCCCCTAAAGGGTGACAGTGTTGCTTTTTTATTAAGAAGGTGAACTATATAAATGTACCAAGTACCCCCAACAATTTACTGACATGTACATGGGTCTTTCAATAATAGGGCCCCCACTTTTTTGTGGCTATAGTTGCTGAGTTCTGAAAATTGTCTTCTAAGTCCAGTATCAATTTCATTTTGTTCTCACACTGAGGTTTCTTGAATCACCACTTTCAAACAACACATAATCCTGTTAAACTGTGGCAATTAAATAGTCTTTTAATAAGAGGCTTTATCAACTTGACATTATCAGGCCTTCAACATAGATTTGAAATGGGTTTCTTGAAAATTCTTCCGGTCCTCTGAAAGAAAACTGCTTCTTTAGGCACATTGAGAGGAGTTGGCCTAACGGCTAGGGCGATCGACCTCGAATCTGGGGAACTGGGTTCGAGTCTCGGCAATGACGCTGAACATCCTGTGATTCTGGGCAAATCACTTAATCTCCCCGTGCCTAACAAAAATGAATGTGTCCTCATGTAATGCAACTGGTGCTATGTAAAGCGCTCTGATACCCGATTCGGGTCAAGTTCGCGCTATATAAAACTCTGTGTAAAAAAAAAAAAAAGCTTAAATTGCTTCACTAATGAAGCAGGAATTTAGTGGGTTAATGAAAGTATCCTTGCCGAAAAAACGTAACAAAAACATCCACTGTTTATAGTCCTTAGTGACTCGCGATTCCACTGCTGTAGAACCGCCCCCAAGTTCAGACGCGCAAAATGAGAGGCCATCTTGCCATATATCAATAACCTTATGAAAGGAGTGCCCACAGTGCGAGATTGTAGGCCATCTAGTTTGTCTGACAAGACATTAATGAAAAAGCAGTCTTATATGAATCTGGGAGCAATTACAATAAACATGAGTGCTGCACTTCTCAGAATAAGCTTGGTGGCCTCAGAAACACGAAAATCTGGGGCCCTATTAGAATACACGAGATCTGCTTGGCTCTGAAATCTGTATTGGGGTCTCTAATCCATTAACAAGAATAGTTGCTTCATGGCACCATTCAGAAATAAATTGGTTCAACCTACTCATGCCTTTGATTTCATATTTTCATCTGACCTAAAATGCACTTGATTTAATTGATTTCCAAATTCGATTGATGGGAAGGCGGATGCAAAAACTCTGGAAACCAGTCTGGACATCTTTCTGTGGTCCTAGGACTATCCCTCATACGTTAAAAAAGAACTTTAATGAACGTGTGCGTGTTATGGAGATTATTATGTTTCAATTAGAGGTTATCCAGTATTGGGGTATCTTTCATAGATTCACATGCCTGAATCATTCCCCGTCGCCGAGGCGGGAGTCCCACGGTAAATACAAAAGTAGTGCCAAAAGCAAATAACAGTAGTAGGCTAAAAGAAAAAAGCCTAAGGCCTAAGGCCTAAATCTTAGTAGCCTATCTACATCATTATAGTAAAAAGAACCAAAAGTTGGTTCCAACCAATCAGCTACCAGCACCCTCTAGAACCTTCCCAGCAGAGGCAGCTCTCCTCAGATTTTCACCGCACGTCGTGTGGAAGGGAGTCCCTGAGTGCCACTCAGTTCTTCTACTTTTTCTTCAGAATGTCTGACAGGAAAGCTCTTTTCAAACCCTGCAGGACCTGTGATAAAAAGAGGGTCCATGTGGATGACCAACATAAGGACTGCATTTATTGCCTTTATCCCAAACATGAGGCAAAAAATTGCAAGATTTGCCGTACCTTCCCTACCAAGACCCTTAGGGATAGAGAGGCAAGAGTGCTCTTGTGGCTCAAATCTTCTTCGGCTGAAGAGGATGACAGAGCTTCTACCTCCAGCAAAAGAGCCAGATCCCATGACAGCTCTTCAAGTGAGGGAAGAAAACCCCTTAAATCTTCCCATGATGTTTCTGACCCTTCACAGAGGTCACCAAAACTTTCCTCTGGGTCAACGCTGTCTCCGTCATCCACAGCAGGCAAGGAATCAAAAAAGGCATCTACTTCAAAAACTGTAAGTAAAAGCCATATTAAATCTGTCACGGTGACTACTTCGTCTACTATCTCTGTGACTTCTTCTTCTGCCTCATCATCTACGGCTACTATTTCAACTACGGCCATTCAATCGCCTATTCTGTCTACAAAAATCTCTATCTCTACCAAGAAACCAGTTCTTGAGGAGTCGTCGACGAGAAAGTCGAAATCGCCGTCGACGACCATATCGACGTCGAGCTCATCGACAGTACCGTCGATGAAGTCTCCGCCGTCGACGAAGATTTCATCGTCGACTAAACCTTGTCGTCGACGTCTGCCTCGTCGATGAACACGACCATTCCGTCGACGACGATGGCAAAATTGAAGATCCCGTCGATGACGATCCCGTCGACGAAGAACCCGTCGACGAAGAGTCCATCGACTACGGATTTACCTGTCAATCTACAGTTTCTGCTGGGTTAGCTCTACCTGCGCAGTCAACGACTAGGTCATCAGGTCTTTACCAACTTAAAACTTTTCAAAGACAGCAAGATTACAGCAAGATCTCACCACTTATGCCTTCACATCTCCTAGACACTTACGTTGAAGATGATGACTATGAGGACGAAGATGATGAAGGACCCTTTGGTACAGCTCACCATCCTTCTGAATTAAACATCAAGTGTCAGGATGACGACGAAGATGACGACTACCAAGATCAATATTATCAAGAAGATATTATTGTTCCACATCATAGATTCCATCACAGGGAAGTACGCCAGAGGGAAATCAGTCACCTCCCTCCAGCGCTCATTCAGGATCTCAAGGCCATGCTGGCGGATTACCGACAGAGGTTTCCCCCACAACAGGCAGTTCCAGAGAACCCACCCATACCAGCGGTGGTTCCTGTTCCATTGATTCAACCTGAAAGCTCCTGTTACACCGGCCCCTCCTTCAGGTCAAGCGGAAGGGGTGCAAGATTACACTACCTCCTCCGAAGAGGAGGTTGAAGAGGGTGAATTACCTGACAATTCTAATATTCCGGATCCCTGGGATGACTACGTAATTCCGATGCCTTCTCCGCCTCTTCCTCTACCTTCTGATTCTCCCCCTGAGGACATCGGGGGCTTTCATAATTTAATGCAACGGGCTGCAGCTAGATTTCAGCTGCCAGTAACAGTCGAACAGACAATGTTTCCTTCATGATTTCAAGGAAGAGTCCAGGAAAATCACGAGACCTGTGCTGATAATAGACTATATTTGGAATGAAGGGGTTAAGATCATGAAGACGCCTGCATCTATTCCGGCGGTGCTTCCGCGCATAGAGAAGAAATACCGTGCCCCTGCCAACAGCCCATCCTGCCTCATTGGTCACCCACAGTCAGATTCGGTGATTTCACAGGCCGCCCAACAGCGATCTAAGAATCCTGCAACACCTATCACCACACCACCTGATAAGGAAGGACGTCGTCTGGACCTTATAGGCAAAAAAAATTCTACCATGGAAGCGGCCTCTATCGGAGCTGCCAATTCTCTAGCCATTATCGGCCGTTATGACCGTCAAATGTGGTCAGACATGGCGGGTTTCATTGACCTCATTCCAGAAGACCGTAGGCAGGAGGCAAGAAAGATTCTGCTGGAAGGAGAACGTGCTGCATCGGAAACTATAGATTGCGCTTTGGACATCGTAAACACCAACTTCCGTCAGCTTGCAGGAGCTGCAGTGCTTAGACGCCAGGGATGGCTTAAAGCCACCACTTTCAGACCTGAGGTACAGACAAAGATTCTGGACATGGCCTATGACGGAGAGTCTTTGTTCGGTAAGCACATTGATGAGGCCCTCTTAGCTATAAAGAATGACACGGATACCGCACAAACATTGGGCACCCTTCAGTACAAGCGCGGAAATTTCAGAGGAGCAAGAGGGCGGGTTTTTCACCAAGAGGAGGATACCAAAACCAGCAGAACAGGCAGTATCAATCCCAGTATAGACAGCCCTACAGCCAGTCCTCATACCGCCAATCGTCCACGGCTAGTTTCTCTCGTCAAGGTGGTCGAAAGAGATCACAAAATCAAGGCAGAGACACTAGCAGGAAGCAGTGATCTCCACAGGGCGCCAGCCATATTACCCTCCTTACCCGTGGGCGCGAAGATTTCAGCTTTTGTTCACAAGTGGCAGGAAATTACGTCAGATCGATGGGTTCTAGACCTAGTAACCAACGGCCACACCCTCGAATTCATCAAACAGCCACCTACTACTCCGCCCAGGGGTCCCCCTCCCCCTCGTCTTCACTTATTATTCAAGGAAGCCTTAACGATGCTCCTCAAGAATGCCATAGAGAAGGTTCCATCATCTCAGAAAGGAACAGGTTTCTATTCTCGTTTCTTCCTGATCAAAAAGAAGTCCGGGGAATGGCGACCGAGTCTAGACCTCCGCAAGCTAAACAAATTCCTCAAGAAACAAAGTTTCCGAATGGTCACACTTGCCGAGATTTTAAGTTGTTTAAACGAAGGAGATTTTAGGTCTTCTCTGGATATGGAAGACGCATATTTCCACATACCTATCCACCCCAAACATCGCAAATATCTTCGTTTTACAGTGGCTGGCGCCCACTATCAGTTCAAGGTGCTCCCGTTTGGGCTGAAATCGGCGCCAAGAATCTTCACCAAGTGCTTGGCACCAGTAGCAGCAGCATTGAGATCTCGAGGAATACAAGTATTCCCTTATTTAGACGATTGGCTGCTCAAAGGTCCTTCAGAACACGAAACCAAGGTTGCCACAGAAGAATCTATACGTCTATTCGCTTCTCTGGGACTGACCCTCAACGAGAGCAAATCACAATTACGTCCTCTCCAAGTCATGCCTTTTTCTCGGAGCACGGTTAGACACGATCCAGTGCAAAGCATTCTTGTCGCACGACCGCCAGCTGCGTCTTCAAAAGTTGGCAACGTTAATTTAAAAAAGAAAGTCAGTTTCAGTCCGAATGTTTGCTTCACTCCTCGGAATGTGCTCTTCAGCGATACATCTCCTACCCTTAGCACGGCTCAAAATGAGACCTCTTCAGGAAGAACTGCACCTTCAATGGCAACAGGCCATGGGTTCGTTCGACGATACTATCAAGGTCACGCAGCGCATGATAAATTCTCTGCATTGGTGGTCACAGACAGAGAATTTAACCCAAGGCCTCACTTTCCTACAGACCATTCCAGACTTCGTTTTAACGACCGATGCCTCCATGGAAGGATGGGGAGGTCATCTGCAGGATTTGCAGATTCAAGGAAGATGGTCTCAAGTACAAAGACAACAGCATATCAACAGACTGGAGCTCCGCGCCATATTTCTGTCTCTCCTAGCGTTCCCTCCAAGGATTGCGGGTTCCTCAGTGCTAGTCCGTACCGACAACACCACCAGCATGTATTATGTCAACAAACAAGGAGGAACGAAATCAGCTACGCTCTCGCAGGAGGCTCAGGAATTGTGGGAGTGGATCACACTCCACAAGATAACACTGAGAGCCGAACATGTCAGGGGTCTCCACAATACCCTGGCGGACACGCTGGGCAGGTCTCAGTCGGACTGTCACGAGTGGGAGCTAGAGCAGGAGCAAGCAAACGCAGTGTTCCAGGCTTGGACCAAACCTGCGCTGGACCTATTCGCAACGAGGGAGAACAAGAAATGCCGATACTATGTCAGCAGGTTCCCTCAACAGGGATCAAGAGGGAATTGTGCTTACGCTTTTCCCCCAATACCATTGATTCCGAAGATGCTCCGCAAGATGAAGCTGGAGGGTTGCCATTTAATACTGATTGCACCCCGTTGGCCAAGGCAATATTGGTTCCAGGAACTTCTCCTATTGTCTCAATACAGGCCCATTCGCCTTCTTCCGACGCCTACAATGTTATCGAGGGACAGAGGGCAAGTACTTCATCCGGACCCACAGTCCCTGCACTTGCACGCATGGCTCCTGATTTCTTAGAGTTCAAGGACCTCACCATTTCACAGGACTGTCGTGAGATTTTGGCCAAATCCCATACCCAGAGCACAATCAAGACTTATCGCCTCAAATGGAAGCGATTTTGCTACTGGTGCGAGGCGAATAATATTCATCCAATTCAAGCTCCTGCAGAACAAATACTCCCGTATCTGCTTTCTCTTGCCAAGTCTGGGCTTACTTTTTCATCAGTCAAAGTACATCTTGCTGCTCTTTCCAGATTCATGAAATGCGCAAAACTTCCCCCTCTCTGCTCGTCTTCACTTGTCAAACAATTCATGAAAGGACTTTTCCGAGCTTTCCCTCCAGTGCGAGCACCCCCTCCAGAGTGGGAACTCAACACCGTGCTAGCGCAATTAATGAAGCGTCCATTTGAACCGATCCATAAAGCGGATCTCAAATTCCTCACTTGGAAGGTCGCCCTTTTATTGGCGCTTACCTCTGCAAGAAGAGTTGGTGAGATCCAAGCTTTCACTATCAAGGAACCCTTTTTGCAGTTTACTCGGGACTACGTAATCCTTCGAACAAATCCCAAGTTCATCCCTAAGGTACCGACACAATTTCACTTAAATGAACCGGTAAGATTAAGAACATTCTTTCCGGATCCATCCACTCCAGCTGAAAGAGCATTACACTCTCTGGATGTTAAGCGCTGTTTAAAATTCTACCTTCAGAAAACTAAGGACATCAGACGGTCCAACCAACTGTTCGTGGCCTATGGTCAAGCAACTCTTGGAAATGCAGTAACAAAGGCAACAATAGCCAGATGGCTGGCATTTGCTATTCATTTCTGCCATGACAAGGCTAACAAGCCTTTGCAGAGGAAAGTCAAAGCTCATTCGACAAGAACTGTATCAACTTCTACAGCTTTGTTTGCTGGAATGACTCTGGAAAATATCTGTCGTGCTGCGATATGGAAAAATGTCCATACGTTCACGAAGCATTACTGTCTTCAATCTTCGCATCAAGAAGATGCAGCGGTTGGACAGGCTGTTCTACGCCATCTCTTTCATTATGGTCAGATTCAGGTACTTTTTCTCTTTTATGTATTATTCCATTACTTTTAATTTTCATGAAAATATTCAGACTTGTATATCTAAAAATCGTAAATATTTCTATATACTTATATATATATATATTTATATAATGTCTTTTCTATAGCTTTTGCTTTCTTAAAGGCTTGGTCTTTAAAAAAAAAAAAAAGATGTTTTCAACCATTGTGGATGCTATTTGGGAGTTTATGAGCACGTGTCTCCCACCATCCGCAAACGACAGTATATTGGTATACTGCTTGCTACTTTGATTCAGGCATGTGAATCTATGAAAGATACCCCAATACTGGATAAGAAAACAAGTTACTTACCTGTAACTACAGTTATCCAGTATTGGTATCTTTCATAGATTCACATGCACCCACCCTCCTCCCCGGCGAGTCAGTTCTCTATAATCTGGGATACTTACTTCCCACTTGTGCTAGGAAAATCTGAGGAGAGCTGCCTCTGCTGGGAAGGTTCTAGAGGGTGCTGGTAGCTGATTGGTTGGAACCAACTTTTGGTTCCTTTTACTATAATGATGTAGATAGGCTACTAAGATTTAGGCCTTAGGCTTTTTTCTTTTAGCCTACTACTGTTATTTGCTTTTGGCACTACTTTTGTATTTACCGTGGGACTCCCGCCTCGGCGACGGGGAATGATTCAGGCATGTGAATCTATGAAAGATACTAATACTGGATAACTGTAGTTACAGGTAAGTAACTTGTTTTCTTCTGCTGCATTCATGAGAGTGATTTTTTTGGACTGAAAAATATTTATAATGCATGTACATATTCATGTCTTTCCCATTTCTTATCTTCCAGGGGGATGATCAATTTACAGGTATTGGGAAAATTTACTGTACACGGGAGAGCAGTCAAACACTCGTAGACACACTACTAATATTCTGAGTAACTAATCTCTCACAATGAAATTAGAGAAATTTACATAATCCTGTTTCAAATGAGCAGTAGGGGTTGCACATCCTACTAATAGGAAAGTTCACAGAAGGATTCTGATGTATAGAGTCTCTTCATTGACTATGCTACACTTTAGAATCACAACCAGTTGTTTAGCAGGGCAACAAGGAGCTTTTTGTAAATTAGATGAATTGACACTTTGGAGAGGATGGAGTTCCAGCATTAGTATTTTCTGGTGTCTCTTTCCTTCCTCACCACATCATTCTTGCCCTAAACTGTATCTACCCATTTCATCTCCTTCTCCCTCCCTTGGCTAGGAATTATCTTTCCTTAGTCTCACTCTAGCCTGCTGGCAAAGTTGAGTGCATATATGCAAAGACCACGCTGGATTTACATTACTCCGCATTGAAATATATGCATACCATAGCCACTCTTTATGTTTATGTTTTAAATACTTGTGATACCATCAGCGGGTGGAAAGAAAACACAAGATGATTATCTCAGATTTTGACAAGTACTGAGCTCTTAGAACTGTAATTAGACATGTTTCAGTTTGGTTGTGTGAATACCAGTTTTTTATCAGTCTATTTCGGTTAGTTCTTCACACATTTGCTTGTCTGAATTCCTGAGTAAATGAATGTCTGTGTTTTGCTTAAATAACCTGTATTTATTTTTTTGCCTCACTCCTCCAGGGTCTACAGTTAGCATTCTCTTGAGATCTGTATTTCTACCGGGTGGTTTCTAACCATCCCTTCTGTCCTTAAAGGTTTAACTCATAACAGGCAACCTCGGTATGGTATATAACAGACCTTTTTTCATAAATGAAATATCAGTGCTGCTGCTTCCAAAAACCTCAAGTCGTTTTGCTTTGTAACTATTCACATTGACAGTCATGTAGTGGCAGATCTAGTCTAAGAGAACTAATTAAATATCAGTGATAAAGTCACATTTACAGACCAATTGCAGTTTGGTTCTTTTCCTCAGTTATTATTTACTGCCATTTTTTCAAGCCTACTAAACATTGATAACTTTCAGTTATTTATTTTCCCCAGACCAACTGATTTTCCCCAATGTTTCATTTCTATAGATCAGAAATTGCCTTATTCTAGACCTTTTTGGAGTGCAGATACAACCCTCATTCCTAGTTTATTCCCAGATTATCATCAGAGCTCCAAACAGAGGATTCAGGGTTCTTTTGTGACCTGAAACAGCAAAAGACATAAGCCTCTGTTACTCTAGCCCTGGCTCTATCACACCTCGCTTAGATATCGGGTCAACAACAATGGGCTTTTGCAATCAGAAGTGCTTTTTCTGGCATATCTGGTTGCATTACCAAGCAGGCTTTTTGTTCACCGGTGGTGCTGTGAAAGGTGTGCCACCATCTCAGATATCCCCCATTCAAACACCCATTATCAGGAATGAGCTTCCCAAAGATTTGCAGGCAAAGAGAGAGAAATAGGGGGCGGCCTTTGCAAGCCCAATAGGCGGCAGGGCCTAGTACCGGATATGTGATGTTACAACGCATGCCATTACATTGCATGCCGTTGCAACGCCAAACTTTACCCCGACTTTCGGTCGGGGGAGCGCTGGAAGTTGGAATAGATTAATTTTCTATTCCAACTCCAGTGTGTGCAACAGTAGGGAAGGTGTTGGAGTTAAATCCAACACCTTCTACCCACTGCTGCACACCTTTTTCGTTGCAACGGCATGCGATATAACTGCATGCGTTGTAACGGTTGCGTTGTAAAGGCTGCTTCCCTTAGTACCTTGCGTCCTAATACCCACCATAACTGTGCCTACTTACAGATTGGATGCAATTTTGTACTGCTTGGTTCAGAGGTGTCCAGAGGGTGGAAACTAGAGACATGACAAAGCTACCACCAGCCGTACAGCAGGTTTCTCCACTCACCATCTGAACTCAGCAAGAGCCATGGGAGCGGTGGAAGTAGACTAACACCTCTTGCCACCAAGGTTTAGAGTGTGTGCGGTTAAAAATCCATTCCATGCCTCCCTCTGGGAGGCCCCTGCAGCATTCAGCCTCTCACCCCATCAAGATGCCTCTGTTCTTGTACCTTTACGAGATTAAAGTGTGTACAGCGTTGTGCCTTGTCCTGTCCTGAAGTGGACCCCTCTACACCCTCCATCCTTCTCCACAATTCTGTACTGTGGGATATCCTGCACCGTGTCCACCCAAACCTAAACTCACTGTCTAATGATGCTCTGCAATTAGGATTCCTACTTGGGATTTTCTATTTTGGCGGAATGCCTACTTCTGTAATTAAGATTTAGAAATATCTATGGCTTCAGCCCATGCTTAAAAAAAGTGGTTGTCTTTACCGAGTGATGAAAGGCAGAGATGCCCTTTCTCTTTTCCTTGAAAAGATCCTTAGATTTTCGGGACATACATTTGCAGGTTGTTTGCAAACTCTTTTGGGAATCAAACTACATGGAAAACTGTTTTATATTTGTCTCACATTTTTGCTTCTTTACTAATAATTGCTATTTGAAAGAAATATATTTTTTTCTTATTTCGGCTTCAAGGGGTAGAAATAACATAAGCATTACATGGTGAGTTGTGTTCTTTCTCTCATTGTGTGTGTTTGTGAGGGGAAAATGTTTTAAGCCTTTTATGTTACAAATTTGATTTAGCAAGTTCCATTAGTAAACGCAAACATTATTTTTTGATTTTGTAGACAGCTGCAAATAAAGGCCCCAAATGACTGCTTTTACAACGAAAAAGGCACAATTGTACCATGTGCAGGATTTTATAGCTGTTTGTTTAATTGTTTTCTCCATATTAAAAGTGTGTGCTTCCAGCTAGTTGCCTATTTATGCTAATGAGTGGCTTTTTAGAGGAGTGTTTCTTGCCCATTGCTTGGGACTGTTGGATTTAAAAATATCTGTGATGCACAGCTGGGTGGACCAACATTTCACTCTCATTCTTTCTAAGTGGAACAGCTTGTCTATCGTTTTCCTGTTCTACGCTTGTGGCAAATACTATTGAACGGAGTATTTCATACAAGATTCCTCGAGAAGATGCTTTATTCGCATTCCCTCATGTGAACATGCTGGTTGTTGTTCATACAACACGATCATGCTTTCAATAATGTTCATGCCTCATGCACAGAGGGCAACCGCAAATGTTTTGCTACATGAATCCTTGATTGGAGTATTCTCCACTATTAGTGAATCCTCTTGTAAATTCCCTAAACCTTAATAATAATTTTGCTGGAGGATTCTAAAGTGGCAGCAAATCCCACAGCGGAGGAAATACCTCTTCAGCCACCAATCAAAGAATTTTCTTTGACCGTCCAACTCAAGATCAAGCCTCAATTGCTGTGTATATTTTCAATCAAACAGTTGTGCACACCACTAATGAATGAGCGTGGGAAGCATGGTAAAAATAAATGCTAAAATATGTTAATAACTCGGACTGTCAGATTCTAGTTTATGTAGAAATACTTGTTGGTGAGTATGGATGTATACAGCACTGAACGCTAGCTGTTTGATAATCAAAATCCTGTTTGTTTAAAAACTGGACTGCGTTTCACAGCAAAATGGAAATATTTGTTGCTGGCTTATCTTCTTAACCTGTAAAAGATCATTATTTTTGCTGTGCTTAGGGTTTGGTGTGTGCTGCACTAAAATATTATAGACAGAAGTACATCAATTTGCATTTACAGATACAGTAGTTGTCAGTTATCTGATATTTTAGACTTTACATGGGTGTATCCAATCACATTTCTTCCTGTTTACCTAAATGACTTTGATGTCTTAACTCTCGCTTGAGAGACAAGTTGCTTCCTAGGGTTCCCATCTCAACAGTGGTATTCAAGACTTAGGACCAATATCCTTCCCACATGAACCAAGCTAACTTGGTTGACGCAGGTTAGGTATCTCCTTGAGGTCAAGAGAGTCTTTGTCAGAGGTCATTCCACATTCTAAGGGGCACTGTCACCATTTCCAATGGAGGATGCTAAACTGTTCTTGAACAATCTTCTCTTGAACGATGACAGACTTGAAAGTATCCTCAGTGGATGTTTCAGTGAGTTCCATAGTTGTGCTCCTAGCAACCTTATAGATCTGCCTTGAGGTTTCTTGTGATTACATTTGGATGGACTCAATAGGTTTGTCTTGCTGGATTTCAGATTCCAGTTTCGTGTAGAGGCACAAAACAGAGTATTTCCGGCCTTTGCCGTTCTGTGCTATGAAAGTGATGCAGTGTAGCTTGAATTATATCTTGTGTCTTGTCCCAAGGAGCCAGTTTAGGTTTCTGAGTGTTGTGATGTGGTCTGATTGTATTTACTGAAGAGATCCTGGTTCCTTGATTCTGCAGCCTCTTTAGTTTTGTAGTCTTTTTCTTGGAGGCTCATACATAGATGCTGTAACAAAAGTTGAGTCCTGTTAGCAGCAGTGTCATGGATAATCTTCCAGTAACTGTCCAGGTTCACCATACTTAGGGCTTTAGTGGTAGTCTCTTCAGATAATGTTGTGGCCTCTGCTTACATTTCTGGCATGTCCATGTGACAAAACCAAACAAATGATGTGTGTAATGCTTGAATTTATCTTAGCCACTGGGAATTACTCTGGTTTGCATTCCAGATCTTCATTGTTTTGGTCATTGAACCTCAAATCTCTCCAGACAGGGACTATCCAAATTCAAATTCGCTTTGGTCCTTCTCCATTACGAGCTCTCCTATACAAACTGCTAGGCATCATCCACTCTGCAAGAGAAAACAAGCAACCCTATATTTATTTATGCCCTGTTCGGCCCCATTAGTGAGGTACAGCAAAAGTTCATTTGAGCAGTGATCACAAGACTTAGGGCAACTAGTATGATCCCTTTATGCAAAATATAGCTGCACTTTTACTTGGGGAGAGAAATAATGAAAGTAAACCTGTGCCCTAGGCAGTCAAACTGATGACCTATTTTGCTGTCACTGTGAAAATATACTTAATTTACACCCCAGCAGCATCAGTGATACTCCTACCACTGATGATGGCTATTGTGGGGCAGAACCATACTTTCGCCTACTCCATCTACCTCTTGATCTGTAACCATGCAGGCATGGAAGGTGTGTAGGTCTAGGCAGAATTAACTTTTGCCTCCTGGAGTTCATCAAAATTGCAACTTTCCATTTCTGTGCTGTAATGTCTTGCCACTACCCTAAAGGCTGCTGCTTAACATACTTTATGGAAGCACCACCACTGCATACGTGCCAGATATATATTAACTATGGCCCTGCTGCCAGATATAAAACTATTTCTCTGATCGTCCAGCTGTTAGCAGTACTTTACCACCTTGTTTACTCCTGTAATCCCATGCAGGTGGGCACAGCCAGCAGCAGTGACAATTTGTATACACTTTGTTATCAGAGAGATCTTGTGTACGGAAATAACTAATGATCACCTCCTGTGGACATTCAGTTTCCCAAGTCAACTAACGAGAAGCAATTGAGGGAAGCAAAGTGGAAGGTGGATGAAACCAAGTGCACCAAGTTAAGAGGACATGATTGAAATCACAAATTCCTATGCAGTACAGAGATGTTATTCTAATATGTTTGGACATCTGACTGAAAAGAAGATTTGCCTATACTGGTGCATAGGTAAGTAGGAAATCAGTTATATCCAATAACCTAAATCAAGTCCACTTAGAAGGACGCCCGTTGATTGCCAGTGACAGTTTGTAGCCATCGAGAAGGATAATCCAATAAATGCCTATAACAAAGATATTACCGCAATTTGTTAGCTTACTTGATGGTATAAAGGACTTGCTTAGCTTTAAGCATTGAAGCATGAAGTCATATTTGTAGGGTGCTCAAAAGCAAAACTATTGAGTGCCAGTGATAGTTTGCAGTGATCAAGAAGGATAACCAAAGAAAACCCTTTGATATTCAAAAGTGAGAAATGTATGAAGAGAACACTCTTGACACACCAAAAGAATTCTTATGACTCAAAACTTCTGTAAAGTTTTTTCTCTGAGCATACTTGCATATTAAACAGAGGACCGTAGTGCATACTTTTGTCATATGCAGTTCTTTCTTAGGCGGACTGTTAGCTTAATGTAGATCTGGTAGAACCGGATCCATGCAGGGGCTTGTAGTACGCCCCTGTCACTGAACAATAATAGGTATGACAAAAATAATTACATCGTAAAATGTGATAAACTATATGCTGAAAATGTGACTGATGCATTACAAGCCTTTGTAGAGTGCAATTCTACCATTTACATGGTCCCATAGTGCTTTCTGGAGCCCGTTCGTGTTCTAGTATTGTTGTTTACCAGAGTCAACATGGTGGCAAATTTGTGTTTGGTTCTTTTTTGTTAATGCCAGTTTTGTAAAGCTCACTACCACCAAAAGGCCTCTTGGCACAATTAGGATCAACGTTGGATAATAACACAGCTTAATTGATCTGAAAGAGGTAGATTTTTATTTTTTTTCTTCTGAACCATAGATGAGACTGTGTGTACCTACGACCAGTCGGCAAGTACTTTCAAGAAGGTAGAGCTACACCAGGGAAGGCCCAATCTTTCACTGTAGACCTTCAATATCATGGGATAAACAGGCAGGATAGATTAGTAGATTTGAATTGCAATGCATCTTTTCAGTCTTTTACCCAGAAAGCTAGAAAAGAAACTGACCTAGTTTTGTAAACCAAGTACAAAACTTCACAGTTTTGTGCTTGGTTTCCTTTAGAGCTTGGTATTGTGTAGTAGTGAATCACATTAAATTGTGTCTGGCTGTATCCTGTTTTGAATTGTCCTAGTTTAAATAATATTTTCCAAAATAAACATAGTAACTGTAAATCCCAGTTCCTTTCATATGTAGTTATTTGATTTTATGTAGTAATTAGAGATAGTTAAATGGTAACTGGTGACTTGAATTTAATAGAAAACCTAGATTTTAATTTGACATTGTAACCATTCATAATTTTCTGGTACTTTAATAGTTTAAACAGGTCTCATGTGGGGATACAATCAGTACCTCGTCAAATCCCATTGTAATATATATGAAAGCAATCCATTGATCTGACCTTCAATATCCGCTTGCCTGCGGCAGGAATTCCAGCCAGGTGCTGGACATTCCAATCGTGGGCGTGGTCGTGACGGCACCACGCCGTCATGAGCACAGCTCAACCGTGACATGACTGCGTGGTGCCATCATGAGCATCGAAGAGGATATATTAAAGTCTATGGTAAATATTGATATTTTATATTCTAGCTCTTCCCCCTAGTAAAGTGTTACTAATTTTACAGTCATCATTTAACATGAAACATACAATTAAGCATCATGTAGGAGATAAAGGATCCCCTGTCTTACCACAAGCTAAGAATATTACAAGTAACAAGTGAGCTTTTTGACAATATAGAGGAAAGAAGCCAAAAGCCAAGCTCCTTTATAAAGTGACAGAACTCCAAAGTACTTGCTATATGCGTATATCTTACAACAGGAGGTTATTTATTTGATATAATACCAGGTCACACCATTCACCTTACCAAAATCTACTTTTAAATTCTTGGTTTCTTGCATACTCTTACACAGATATGGCTGCAGATATGTAGAATTAAAGGGAAGCCTGTTCTCTGAAATAAGCAGCCTAAGAATACATTTTTAGTAGCTTTTACGTTTAAAGTAAATCACTTTTAAATCTGTTCAAAATGTGTTGTAATGTGCAGATTCAGGCTTAATGGTAAGGAACTAATTTAGAATTTGTTGCAAAATGTTGATAGAATCAGGCTTAATGGTAAGGAACTAATTTACTGTTTTAAATAAACGCACTGTGATGGATGTGATCTTATCAGCCCAAGTCTGAACATTTTCAAGGAGAAATGGCTCAAGGAAATCGGAACTAAAAAAAAGAGCTGTTGCAATTTTGCCTAGTTACCTACCTTTCACACTGTCTGCTGGTAGTAGACTTCTGTCAGATTCAGAACGG
Source organism: Calotriton arnoldi (assembly GCA_963921515.1). Classification (NCBI taxonomy): domain Eukaryota; kingdom Metazoa; phylum Chordata; class Amphibia; order Caudata; family Salamandridae; genus Calotriton; species Calotriton arnoldi. The sequence continues at coordinate 1,211,199 of CAWUFW010000198.1, read as the reverse complement.
AACTTTTATACGTACTACAGTGGAGAAGCAATGTCATTTTGTTATACATCTGACTAGTAAAGTCACAACTAGAATGTAATAAGATCAGGGACAGGGTTTGATACAATTATTGTATACTCCCATTTTTTATAAACATAATAAAGTCAGGTGGTTAGTTATGCATGGCACCCTGTTTACAGCTTCATATAAGTGTAATGCACACAGCACGCAATGTCGTAATTCGTAACAACCCACAAAATCCTAAAAATATTGGTGGATGCATTACACCCTGACAAACAATTGTGTATGAGCGAGATTTTGTTTGCATTTTTGTTTTTAGATGGAAAAAGGGCATTGACCGTAAGAGGCAATACTGTCAATCCATTGGAGAAAAAAAAATCTTATCATTAAGTCTCCTACTACGAAGCTCAGCACCTTTAAGAGCAGAACAACTCACATCTCTAAAAAGAGTTTGTTCAAACCAATGATTTGCTAATTTCAGGTCTCCTCCCACAGTGCTAAAAGATGGGCACTGCATTCTAAGTATGTATTTCTTTGCAAAAGAAAAGTCTGTTTGTGTACATTATGTATGCCACTCTGTGCTTTGCAGCTACATCACAACTCCTTGGATTGAGTTCAAGTTTTAAGGCAGTAGAATCCCTCCAGTAAAACAAAACTAAGCACGGGCATCACCTTTTTATGTTTGGTGTTGGTCAATACCCTATGATTTTTCTAAAATTATATTTATAAATATGCTTTCTTTTAGCGGCTTTCAACCAGCCCTCTTCATTCATTGATCTTTTATTATGTCAGTCATAATTTTCTTCCACTCACAACATGTATAGCATGGGTTAGTGGGTCAGCCCACTTCAGCCATTGTCTAACTTCACTATCACGAGTCACTGTCACGAGTCTCACTGCGAAGCCTTACTGTTTAAAACTGAACTCACCAGCCATTATTCTTTTAATGGACTTTTTATTTATCGACCACCAGGCTCTAGAGCCGCCTTCTTCCAATCCGTTGGCAGCCTGATTGAACTTAAAATTGACGCAATGGATTTTACTATCCTTGGCGACTTCAATTATCATATGGACACTCTGCTAGATCCAGATTCCATGAATCTACTGGCTCAAATGGTTAGTGCTGGTCTTACACAAATTGTCCAGGGCCCCTCACACTCAGCCGGCCACTTGCTTGATGGCATTTTTACAGATAATACACAGCTCCACTGGGTATCCTCCATCCCATTGGCATGGTCGGACCATAAGGCAATTATGTTTGAGATAAATGGCCCATTTAAAGCAAATTCCCCCAACCTACATAACAGCAATACGAGCCGCCTATGGAACATCATAGATGCTTGTCAGTTCAATGCAGCTTTTATGGAATCCACCCCTAAGGTTGGCCTTTACTTAGACATTGCTGCTCGTAATTACCATCAATGGCTAGATGAACCACTAACCCAGCTAGCTCCAGTAAAATACTCCCACAGACTTACGACCAACCCCTCTGAACCTTGGTTCAGCAAGGATCTTAGGCAGAAACAGCAGGAATGTAGGAGAGCAGAACGTAAATGGAGACTTGACCACAAACCAGAACACAAAGAGGTATACAAAGCCAATCTAAAGACCTATAAAAGAATGATTTTAACGGAAAATAAAGTATTTTGTGACAAAAATAGGAGTCGTGAACTCCTCTAAGGAGTTATTTGCTACAGTTAAGAAATTATCAAAACTACCAGACCACAAGAACCCTAATATTAATCAACAATTTTTTGCAATAAACTAGCTTCGCATTTCCAAGACAAAGTCAAACTGGTCTATGACTCCTTCTTAGACACCAATACAAATACCGATCCAAGTTATAGATCACTGAAAAGCACCCACAATGTCAGCTGTTTATCGCACTTTGGGCCACTGACGGTGGATCAGACACAAAGGATATTGATGCAGATTAAGTCAGGATCCCCCGAAGACCCATGCCCAGCCAGAATAATTCACCTAGCCCCAGAAGTGATTGCCACACATCCTACGGCCCTGTTTAATAACTTATTTACGGCCGGATATTTTCCCATAGATTGAAAGAAAGGGTCCATTCTCCCACTATTAAAAAAGACCAACTTGGATGCCGCTGACCCCAATAATTATCGCCCAATAACACAACTACCGTTACCCGCCAAACTGGTCGAAAAAATCGTTAATCAGGAATTTACTACTTTTTTAGACAAAACAAAGAGTCTTGATCCCACACAATTTGGATTTCATAGTCATCATAGTACCGAACTGGCGTTGGTCACAGCTACAGAAGAAATTAGACAGACGGTAGATGGCGGCGGAAATGCGGCTCTGATCCTTTTGGATCTGTCGGCCGCATTTGATACCGTTAACCTCGCTGTTCTAGTCGACCGCCTCAAATCAATCGGGATCAAGGAAAGTGCACTTCAGTTTATCACCTCTTTTTTTAGCTGACTGTATCCAGACGGTCTCTCTCAGTGAATTTACCTCACCAGCCTTCTCTCTGCCTTGTGGGGTCCCTCAGGGCTCGTCCCTGAGCCCCACCCTGTTTAATCTCTACATCACCCCTTTTGCAGCTCTGATAAGATCATTCGGTTTTTCCTTAGTCTCATTCGCGGACGACATACAAATTGTTGTGTCCGTCACCAACAATCCCGACGCTACGGCTGCCCAGTTTCATGAGTGTATGGCTCATATTGGGAAATGGATGAGTAGCAATTGTCTAAAACTTAATTCCTCGAAGACCGAGGTCCTGCGGCTCGGCAATAATCCCTCTTTCTGGTCGATCAACTGATGACCCCAGGAACTTGGGGGACTTACCTATCCCCAGTGACAGAGCAAAAAATCTTGGGGTAACCATTGACACCAAACTTTCCTTTGAAGGTCAAATAAACCATGTCACCTCGGCTTGTTTCTTTATTTTAAAAACCTTGAGGAAAGTGTTGCCTTTTATTCCGTCTACGCTGCAAAAAACAGTAGTCACTACTCTTATTTCATCGAAAGTAGACTACTGTAATGCGCTTTTTATCAATATTCGGAAATAATTTCTGCATAAGCTACAAACTCTGCAGAATGCCGCAGCACGGCTACTGTTAGGCATTCCAAAACATAAATCAATATCTCAAGCACTGATCCAATTACACTGGCTTCCTATACACAAACGGATTCAGTTTAAGGCACTCTGTATTGCCTTCAGAGCACTACAAGGCACTGGCCCCGAGTATCTGAAGCAGCGTTTTCAACGCTCCCTGCGTTCATCCACTAGCGGAAATCTCGCAATTCCTAGATTTAAGAAAACCAACTGGGGAGGGAGAGGATTCATTCTAAGTACTTCGAGTCTGTGGAACTCACTTCCAATACAACTAAAATCCAAGACAAACGTATTGGAATTCAGGAAGAGCCTGAAGACTTGGCTCTTTAATAAATAACCTGACCTTCCCCAAAGTCCTCATGCTGTCCGTTCCGCCCAGGGCCTAGATACCTCCGGGTAATTGTTGCGCTTTAAAATTTTTATTTCATTTCATTTTTGTTTTATTTCACTGTGAGTGACAGAAATAAGGGGCTACTATTACAGTGTGTGCTTTTTGAGCCAAAACATATTTTTGCTTTTAGCCAGTGTTTTGTTTTAATTGATGAGGGCTGTTAGATTTGGGGGTCTCTAGTTGGCATAGGTAGGTACCTGTGACAATAAGGACCCTTGCGTCTAGTCAGGGTGAGGGGCTACACTCCTAAAATAACCCCTGCTCACCCCCTTGGTAGCTTGGCACGAGCAGGCAGGCTTATCTCAGAGGCAGTGTGTAAAGCATTTGTGAACACATACAGTAATACAGTGCCAACACTACAGATGGACACCACACAGGTTGTATTATAAAAATAGTATTTTTATATAGACTTAACACAAGACCAAACGACAAAAATCCACAATACTGTACTCAAAAAAAGACTTTAGAATGTTATAAAATAGTTCAGTTCTCTCAAGTTGTAGATGAGACACTTTACTCTCAATGTACCTTGAATGCGTAACGCAAAGAAAACAAAAGGGTCGCAGGGAAGGTGATGCGTCGGTTCCATACACTCAGGGGAGTGGATGCGTCGGTTCCTTACTGCTGCGCAGGGGAGTTGATGCTCGCTTCCTTACTGTGTGGGGAGTTGATGCGTCGGTTTCTTACTGCTCTCCGGTGCGATGCGACAGATGGCACCTCGATGCAATACTCTTCTCCGGTGCGATGCGATAAAAATGGCGTCTTGGCTGCGATGCGACAACGTTGGTGCGATGCGTGCACGCCCGACGGCCGTGCGGCGACTCGATGATCTTGGGAGCCGCGACAGGCCCTGTGACGCGCTTCACCGGTGATGCGACGATGTCCTCCGTAGCAGCGACCTGCTTCTCCGGCGATGCGCCGCGCTTCGGCGATGCGATGATGACAGCGGCGTCTCGCTTCCTCGGCGATGCGATGACAGCGGCTGCAGCGGCGACACGCTTCTCGTTGTTGCGTCGCGCTTCCAGCTCCCAGCGACACGCAGTCTATCAGAAGGCCCAGCACAGCAGCAGGCACTTCAATTCCCAGCAAGGGAATTCAGGGGGGAGCTGGTTGGTGAAGTCTTGTATCCCTGAGACTTCAGGCAGGAGGCAAGCTCTAGTTCAAGCCCTTGGAGATTCTTCTTCAAGTTGATAGAAAGCACACTCAGTCCTTTTCTCCTTTCTTTGGCAATGAAGCAACCACTGCAGGCCAACCCCCAAACACACAGCACAGGGGTAGTCTCCTCCTTCAGCTTCCTGGTTCTTCTCCTCAGCAAAGGTTCGTCTTGATTCCCAGAAGTGATCTAAAGTTCTTGGGTCTGGGTCCCAATATTTATACTACTTTTCTCTTTGTTCTCTGAAGGCAGAGAGGCCTTTGCCTAGTCCAAAACCAGTTCTGGTCAGTCCTGGAGCACTTTGTTGACAAGACTCCTTCTTTCCTTTCACAGTGTAGGCCAGGGACATCAGACACACCACAGGAGGTGGAGCCAGCTTTGTGGAGGAAAGGCACAGCCCTATTCAGGTCCCAGGTGCAACTCCTCCCTCCTATCTGCATGCAGATCTCTCTATTCAGCCCTGTGCTGACTCACCCTGTCTCCTGGAAGCCCCCAGCCCCTGTCACTCAAACTCCAGACAAGGAATACACAACCTAGCAGAGGCAGGCTTGGATAGTTAGGCAAGAAAATACCTACTTTCTAAAAGTGGTATTTTCAAACACAGAATGTTAAAACCAACTTCACTAAAAGATGTATTTTATCATTCTGAGTTCAGGTGTACTAAACTCGAATTTCTACCTGGTTCCCTGAGTCAGTTAGGATTATAAGATGTAATAATCTAACTGCCCATTCTGGCCTATGGGGAACAGGTAGCCTTGCAATAGTGAAAAACATGCCACACACACCAGGGCATGTCCTACCTTTTACCTACAATGCACCCTGCCCTTGGGCCTACCTTAGGGGTGACTAATATGTATAAAAGGGAAGGTTTAGGGACTGGCAAGTGGGTACACTTGCCCAGTCAACATGGCAGTACCAGACTGCCCACAGGCTCTGCAATGGCAGGCCTGAGACACACTTTACAAGCTGCTCCGGTGGGTGGCACAACCAGTGCTGCAAGCCCACCAGCAGCATTTGATTTACAAGCCCTGGGCACACGCAGTGCACTGTACTAGGGTCTGACAGTAAGCCAAACAAGCCAATCATGGAGTCACTAATCCATACATCAATTTACCATAGGGAGCACTTGCACTGTGGCACTGAACAGCAGTGGCACAGTGCCCAAAAGCATCTAAAACCAGCAAAAACATAAGAGGCAATAGCAAAAAATGGAAGGGAGACCCACGCCAATGGTGCCAGGTCTAACACGTGTCCCCTCCAGCTGAAATGTGGGGAGAACTACCCTACCTCCGGGGAGCTCTCATCACTAAGGCGGAAAAATCTGGACAGACCATCAGCATTGGCGTGTTCTGTACCAGGGCGGTGTTCCACCGTAAAGTCCATCCCCTGTAGGGATATGGACCACCTCAACAGCTTTGGATTCTCACCCCTCATCTGCATCAGCCATCTGAGGGGCCTGTGGTCTGTCTGAACCCGGAAGTGAGTCCCAAACAAGTATGGTCTCAACTTCTTCAGTGCCCAGACCACAGCAAATGCCTCATGCTCAATTGCACTCCACCTCTGTTCCCGTGGAAGTAACCTCCTACTGATGAAGGCTACAGGTTGGTCTAGGCCCTCCTCATTAATCTGTGATAGAACAGCTCCCACACCATGCTCTGAAGCGTCTGTTTGCACAATAAACTCTTTTGAGAAGTTGGGTGCGAGGAGCACGGGCGCCGTGCACATGGCAGTCTTCAGGGCATCAAAAGCTCTCTGACAGGTGTCAGTCCAAATCACTCTCTTGGGCTGCTTCCTGGAAGTCAGCTCTGTCAAGGGTGCAACAATGCTGCCATACCCCTTGACAAACCTCCTGTAATACCCAGTGAGTCCTAAAAGGCTCTCCCCTCTGTCTGGGTCTTGGGGGTTCCCAAGTCAGGATGGTCTCAATCTTGGGCTGTAGGGGCGCCACCTGGCCGCTCCCAACCTGGTGTCCCAAGTACACCACGGAACCCTGCCCGATCTGGCACTTACTCGCCTTCATCGTGAGGCCTGCTCTCCGCAGCGCCATCAACACTTCCCAGAGGTGGCGCAGATGTTCTTCCCAACTGGCGCTGAACACTGCAATGTCATCCAGGTAGGCGGCACTGAACTCTTCCAGTCCAGCTAACACCTGGTTGACCAACCTCTGAAAGGTGGCAGGGGCATTCTTCATCCCAAAGGGCATAACCCGGAATTGGTAGTGCCCATCTGGTGTGGAGAATGCTGACCTCTCTCTTGCCCCATCAGTCAAGGTGATCTGCCAGTACCCAGACGTTAAATCAAACGTGCTGAGGTACCGGGCAGCCCTAACCGATCAATGAGCTCATCAGCTCTGGGGATGGGGTGCGCGTCAGTCCTGGTGACTGAATTGAGCCCTCGGTAGTCCACACAGAACCGCAGTTCTGGTGAGACACCCGGTGCGGCAGCCTTTGGGACCAAGACCACTGGGCTGGCCCAAGGACTGTTAGAGGACTCAATCACCCCCAACGCAAGCATCTTGGAGACCTCCTCCTTGATGCAAGCTCTCACCCTGTCAGTCACCCTGTAAGTTTTGTGCTTGACAGGAGGACTGTCCCCAGTGTCTACATCATGGACGCACCAATCAGTGACACTGGGAATCAAGGAGAACAGGTCAGAAAACTGTCCCAGCAACTGGTGACAGTCATTCTGCTGCTCAGGGGTCAGGGTGGAAGAGAGGTTCACTCCATCCACTGACCCATCTTGCTCTGTTGCAGACAGGAGGTCAGGAAGAGGTTCAGTCTCCTCCTCCATTCCAGCATCTGTTGCTAGGAGCATGCCCACTTCGGACCTCTCTAAGTGGGGCTTCAGTCGGTTGACATGCAGGACCCGCAAGGGGTTCCTGGGAGACCGCAAGTCCACCAAGTAGGTAACCGGACTCTTGCGCTCCACCACCTCAAATGGTCCGGTCCACTTATCCTGGAGCGCACAGGGCTCCACTGGGGCCATGACCCACACTTTCTGACCAGGCGGAAGCTCAACCAGAGTGGCATTCTGGTCGTACCACCGCTTCATCTCCTCCTGGCTGGCTTCCAGATTCGCCTCAGCGAGTTTTCTGAATCGCCTAGTTTGGTTCCTAAAGGCCAGCATGTAGCTATATACATCCTGGGGAGGTTTCCTGGGAGATTGCTCCCAGCCTTCCTTGACCAAACTCAAAGTCCTCTCACTGGGTGTCCATAGAGAAGCTCAAAGGGACTGAACCCTAGAGATTTCTGTGGCACCTCACGGTAAGCAAAGAGAAGGCATGGTAAGAGGACGTCCCACTTACGCCTCATGGGTTCCTCAAGACCCATAATCATGCCTTTGAGGGTCCGGTTGAATCTCTCAACCAGCCCATTACCTTGGGGGTGGTAAGGAGTGGTGAACTTGTAGGTTACACCACACTCCTGCCACAGGGACTTCATATACTTGGAAATGAAGTTGGTACCTCGGTCTGACACCACCTCTCTGGGAAACCCCACGCGGGAGAAAATCCCCATCAGTGCACGTCCCACCACGGGGCCGTCACTGTCCTGAGAGGGATGGCTTCCGGGTACCGTGTGGCATGGTCCACCAAGACCAGGATGAACCTGTTGCCCATGGCTGTCTTGGGATCCAGAGGCCCCACAATGTCAATGCCCACCCTTTCAAAGGGGTGCTGACCACAGGGAATGGCTGGAGAGGAGCCTTGCGCTTCCTCCCACTCTTTCCACTTGCCTGGCAAGTCTGACAGGTCCTGCAATGAGTGTCTGAACTCTTGCGCATTTGGGGCCAATAAAAATGGGTGACAAGCCTTTCAAAGGTCTTGTCCTGCCCCAAATGTCCTTCTAAAGGCACATCATGAGCCAGCCCCAGTAGGAAGGCTCTGAAGCGCTGGGGTACCACAGCACACGGGCTGACCCAAGCTCCGCAACCTTAGGCTCACTATACAGGAGACCATTCTCCCAGTAGATCCAATGTGATCCAGACTGATCACCTGCTGCCTGGTTTGCAGCCTGCTGCCGCAAACCCACAAGAGAAGGGCACTTGTTCTGCTCCTCACAGAACTCTTCCCTGGAGGGACCTCCTTCCTGCTGCCAATGGGTCAGCTCAGGCAGGTCTCCCAGTTCAGCAATCTCTTCCCCAGAAGGCTCCAGGGCATCCCCCTCAGGGTCCGCCTCCTCCTGGGCCGTGGGAACCTCCTGGGCCGGTTTCCCGGGCCCCCTACCTCTTCTCTTTAAGGCAGGCACCTGGGCCATTTCACAGGCTCCAGGTCCTCTTGAACACCCTTACTGGCTGCCATAGACCGAGTGGTCACGCAGGCCCACTCAGGCAAACCCAACATCTCTAAATGAGCTCTCCGCTCCACCTTAGCCCAAGGGGAGCTCTCCAAATCGTTACCTAACAGACATTCAACAGGCATGGCTGGCCTCACAGCTACTTGACGAGTCCCTGAGACCCCCCCCCCACTCAAAGGGAACCTGTGCCACCTTGCAGTGGCTCTGTGTTGTCAGCGGCAACAACTGGGTAAAATGCATTTGGGACTACCTGCTCTTCAGACATCAACCGACAGCTGTCACACTGGCTACCGGTCTCTCTAAGAGCTTCCACCCTCTTGCCATTGATGGTCACCCACTGCCTGTATTTTTTAGTGTTATCAGGCAGTTGGGTCCTGGGGACCACCTCACAGTCTCCTAAAGAGACGATGGACATCTCTGCGGGACCCCACCCACCTTGGGCACCCATCTCCTCCCCCAGGGCTACACTAGCCAACTGCCGGGGTGGTGCACCAGTGGGTGCTGTCTTCCCATACAAGGGACATCTAGCATCATAAGAACAGTGGCCTACTAGACCACACTTAAAACAGGTCTTGGGCCCCTTGTGAACAGGCTTATCTGTCGGGGCCACTGCCTTCTTCTCAGTGGGAGGCTGGGAACCCTTCCCTTGGTTCCCTTGGGGATTACTTTGGGGCCCTTTCTGGAACTCCCTCTGTTTACCCTTGTCCGCCCCACTCTTCTGCTGGGGACCCTGCCCACCTTTGGTGAAGTCTCCCACATGCCCCTTCTGGACCCGGGTGCTCACCCAGCGGTCCGCCTCCTCAGCAAGCTTCCTAGGGTTAGTCAGCTTGCTATCAATAAGATGCTGGCGTAGCTCTGGAAAACAGTTATTTGACAAGTGCTCCCATGCAAGCAAATCATAGAGCGCCTCAAAATTATCCACTTTGCTACCCTTCACCCAACCATCCAATGCTCTGCAAAAGAAAGACACATATTCCACCCAAGTGGTAGACTCCAGTTTTCTGCAATTTCTAAACCTTTGTCTATATAGCTCTGGGGTCAAACCAAATCTGGACATTAGGGCTCCCTTCATGTGGGTATAGGACATCTGTTCTTCTGTAGGCAAATCCAACAAAGTGTCCCTCCCATCACTAACAAAGCGGCCCCACAACCCCGCTCCCCAATCCTTCTCAGGGACCCGGTGGGCCAACATTGCAGCTTCATAAGCCCTAAACCACTGACCAATATCCTCATTCTTGTGGAAATCTTTAACTACATCTTTGGGAATGTAGGTTCTTGCTTCTACATGCACTGGCGGTGTGCTGCCACCAGAGGGAGGAACCTCTAACTTCTTGGCCTTGAGTTCCAATTCCCTCAATCCTCTCTCATGCTCAAAATGCATTCTCTTTTCCTCTAAGGCTAACTTCTTCATTTCTAACTCCATCCCAAGCTCTATTTTCTTGCTCTCTATGTCTTTCTGACCATCCATTTTGAGCCTAGCTAGCTCCAATTTATGCATCCTCTCCCTTGCTCTGTCCTCCAGCTCTCCTGGGGACAACCCTTTGGAAGAAACACTGCTGCCCGCCCCTGAAGGTGCTTTCCCTCCAGTTGGGCCCACTGGCCCCTCAAGGTGCTCATTTAAATCCTCTGCCTCCATTACTGGCTCCTCAGTATGCTCACTGGCATTCCTAGATTCTACCCAGGCCCTCAGCGCCTTTTGGTATTCCTCTTTCCTGGTGAGGCCTTTCACAGAGATTTTAAATTTCTTGCACAAAGCTTTGAGATAAGGCACAGTGTAAGTATCAATTCTCTCTTCTTCCAAAACAATGTCTACAGATACTATGGATGCTGTCTTGCTTATGGTAGCAAAAAGACTGGCAGTTCTCAAGAATCAAAAATAGAAAAGAAGTTCCAAGGAAAAATTCTCAAAAAGTATGTGGTCGCGTTATGGTCTGCACTCACTAGTAGTGTACACCAATCACTGTATATGAATCACAAATGCAAGTCCAAATCCTCACCGCTGACCACCAATGTTAGATTTGGGGGTCTCTAGTTGGCATAGGTAGGTACCTGTGACAAATAGGGACCCTTGCGTCTAGTCAGGGTGAGGGGCTACACTCCTAAAATAACCCCTGCTCACCCCCTTGGTAGCTTGGCACGAGCAGGCAGGCTTATCTCAGAGGCAGTGTGTAAAGCATTTGTGAACACATACAGTAATACAGTGACAACATTACAGATGGACACCACACAGGTTGTATTATAAAAATAGTATTTTTATATAGACTTAACACAAGACCAAACGACAAAAATCCACAATACTGTACTCAAAAATAGACTTTAGAATGTTATAAAATAGTTCAGTTCTCTCAAGTTGTAGATGCGACACTTTACTCTCAATGTACCTTGAATGCGTAACGCAAAGAAAACAAAAGGGTCGCAGGGAAGGTGATGCGTCGGTTCCGTACACTCAGGGAGTGGATGCGTCGGTTCCTTACTGCTGCGCAGGGGAGTTGATGCTCGCTTCCTTACTTTGTGGGGAGTTGATGCGTCGGTTTCTTACTGCTCTCCGGTGCGATGCGACAGATGGCACCTCGATGCGATACTCTTCTCCGGTGCGATGCGATAAAAATGGCGTCTTGGCTGCGATGCGACAACGTTGGTGCGATGCGTGCACGCCCGAAGGCTGTGCGGCGACTCGATGATCTTGGGAGCCGCGACAGGCCCTGCGACGCGCTTCTCCGGTGATGCGACGATGTCCTCCGTGGCAGCGTCCCGCTTCTCCGGCGATGCGCCGCGCTTCGGCGATGCGATGATGACAGCGGCGTCTCGCTTCCTCGGCGATGCGATGACAGCGGCTGCAGCGGCGACACGCTTCTCGTTGTTGCGTCGCGCTTCCAGCTCCCAGCGACACGCAGTCTCTCAGAAGGCCCAGCACAGCAGCAGGCACTTCAATTCCCAGCAAGGGAATTCAGGGGGGAGCTGGTTGGTGAAGTCTTGTATCCCTGAGACTTCAGGCAGGAGGCAAGCTCTAGTTCAAGCCCTTGGAGATTCTTCTTCAAGTTGATAGAAAGCACACTCAGTCCTTTTCTCCTTTCTTTGGCAATGAAGCCACCACTGCAGGCCAACCCCCAAACACACAGCACAGGGGTAGTCTCCTCCTTCAGCTTCCTGGTTCTTCTCCTCAGCAAAGGTTCGTCTTGATTCCCAGAAGTGATCTAAAGTTCTTGGGTCTGGGTCCCAATATTTATACTACTTTTCTCTTTGTTCTCTGAAGGCAGAGAGGCCTTTGCCTAGTCCAAAACCAGTTCTGGTCAGTCCTGGAGCACTTTGTTGACAAGACTCCTTCTTTCCTTTCACAGTGTAGGCCAGGGACATCAGACACACCACAGGAGGTGGAGCCAGCATTTTGGAGGAAAGGCACAGCCCTATTCAGGTCCCAGGTGCAACTCCTCCCTCCTATCTGCATGCAGATCTCTCTATTCAGCCCTGTGCTGACTCACCCTGTCTCCTGGAAGCCCCCAGCCCCTGTCACTCAAACTCCAGACAAGGAATACACAACCTAGCAGAGGCAGGCTTGGATAGTTAGGCAAGAAAATACCTACTTTCTAAAAGTGGTATTTTCAAACACAGAATGTTAAAACCAACTTCACTAAAAGATGTATTTTATCATTCTGAGTTCAGGCGTACTAAACTCGAATTTCTACCTGGTTCCCTGAGTCAGTTAGGATTATAAGATGTAATAATCTAACTGCCCATTCTGGCCTATGGGGAACAGGTAGCCGTGCAATAGTGAAAAACGAAAATGGCTGTAATTCACTATTAGGACATGCCACACACACCAGGGCATGTCCTACCTTTACCTACAATGCACCCTGCCCTTGGGCCTACCTTAGGGGTGACTAATATGTATAAAAGGGAAGGTTTAGGGACTGGCAAGTGGGTACACTTGCCCAGTCAACATGGCAGTACCAGACTGCCCACAGGCTCTGCAATGGCAGGCCTGAGACACTTTACAAGCTGCTCCGGTGGGTGGCACAACCAGTGCTGCAAGCCCACCAGCAGCATTTGATTTACAAGCCCTGGGCACACGCAGTGCACTGTACTAGGGTCTGACAGTAAGCCAAACAAGCCAATCATGGAGTCACTAATCCATACATCAATTTACCATAGGGAGCACTTGCACTGTGGCACTGAACAGCAGTGGCACAGTGCCCAAAAGCATCTAAAACCAGCAAAAACATAAGAGGCAACAGCAAAAAAATGGAAGGGAGACCCACCCCAATGGTGCCAGGTCTAACACGGGCTCAGCAGCTTTCCTAACAATAACGTTTTGCTAATACTATGACAAGCCAAAACAAGCATTTTCAAAGCTAAAAGGGTAACAGCCTATATCAGACCATTTGACTTTGCCAATGCCGGTTTTATATATTTCGAAGTTAATGTGTCACACCAATTGCAGATTAATTGCATTTCTCAAACATTTGAAGTACATTTTTATTTTGCATTGAGCAGCTCTCCTAATTTGAGAACTCTTAAAGCATTAATGGGGTGTAAAGGCGTGAGGAATATATAAACACATAGACGTAGCAAGAAAAGGTATGCTGATGACCTGATGGCTTAGCTAAACAAAAGGGCACACATTCTAGGCACTAAATGCCTTTTTTGGATGTTTTTAACTAATGAGCTTGCTCTCTGATGAGAATCAGCGATTGGAGAAATCTCCTGATGACTGAAAAGAATTGTAATGCATTGCCATATTTTCAAAACATCCAAGCACATGGCTGAGTTTTGTTTTTTAGATGACTGTCCAGTTACCTGGCTGTGCTCGACATTACAGCAGTTTTTGGTTGTTACTTGATATTGCATTCTCGAAAGGGTGTTTTTTCTTATACTATTGACACCTTTGTTATCTATCACCAGCAGGTTGTTGTCCTGTCTCAGGAAAGTCCTAATCCACCAGTGGTGTTGCCATGGTCCCTAATGCAGTCAAGGAAAATAGGCCCCTTGTGCACCAGCTGCATCATGAAAGACATTCATAGTTGGGGAAGAGTGGCTTCCCCACCCTCAACATCATGGACCACTACACCTGCTGTACTATTGATAGCTCCTACCCTGTGACCACCACTGCCCTTTAGCAGTCCAACCAACACTGAAACAGCTTCCGGTTGGGTCCTGCTATGTAAAAGAGGAGCATTACAGTGTGTTCCTTTTATAGAGTGCACTGCTTCTTACCGCACACATGCTTGTGGTAAGATGTTTGTTCATTGATTGGAGGAGTCAAAAAGTGTTTGTTGTTGCCAGGCTACCAGTAGCATACCTTATCGAAGAACAAGATTTAGGTGGGTTATTAACACAGGGTCAAATTGTGGCCTAGTGCTGCCTGGTTATACCCACTAAACCTGTATTAAGCATTATTTTACTAAATAAAAAAGTCATTTCTCACATATATATATTATATATACACCCTATGTACATGTTTACATTACAAAAGGGGTGTGGAATCAAATAGCATATTAGTAGTGGCTCCTATCCTGGTTAATATGGTGCAGCTTCAGACCACGCGAGCAAGAGGAAGTGGATGAAGCTATGAATTAGTGTTCATTACTTTCAAAGGAAAGAATGTGCATCTTGAGAGCAGTTTTAAAGGGAGGTGGGTATTTGATAGAGCACAGATCAGGGTGGAAACAGTCCCAGCAGTATGGATCATGTAGGTAACAAGAGTAGAACAATAATGTGGCAAAGGGAGGTTTTGGTTTAGAAGTCAAAATTATTTTTACTTCGACTGAGTCGGGGCAGTGTGTGGGGACACAGCAGATTAATAAATGAAAATGATCATTAGGGTGCGACGATTTAATTCTTTGAAGATAAGGATTTGTAGTTTGTACCATACATCCAGTACAGAGGGAATATGGTGACGAAAGTGAGAGGTAGGGGTGTGCTTGGGCAAGTAGTAGTGGGTCCCATTAACAAAGTTTAGAATTTTGTCTAGGTACAACAATGCTTTGTGATGGAAGGCACCTTTACACTATTGCAGTAATCCAACTTGCTCTAAATCAGTGCAGCTGTTGATGTTTTGGCGGTGTAAAAGGGAATATGGGAATACATTTCATGAATGTTGAAATCTTTGTATCTGCAGGTCATGGCTGTTATAGTGATGACCAATTCCAGGCTCACAGTTTGGTTAACTTAAACTTCAAGGTTTCTCTCTGATTGTGTTGGGATAAGGATGTTCTTTGGAAAAAAATAGAGATTTCAGATTGAGACAATGCTAATTTGAAAGTAAATGATTTCAATCTTTGAAGAGTTAAGCATGAGGCAACTGAGTGTCATCAAGTGACAGGTAGGTGTGGGGAAATTATATTGAAGATGAGGAGAAAAAGTTGAAAAAGTGAGGAATTATGTATCATCAGAATAGACGATGGGAGAAACCAAATGATTGCCTAGAGGTGGTGTAGAAGAGTTACTGCCTCGTGCAAAACATTGTTGGACAGAAAAGAACTGATCAGAAAAATAGAAGAACAAGTTGAATGCTTGGTTGGTGATGCCCAACATGATTAGTGTAAAAAAAAAGGTTAAAGTGGTCAATGGAATCAAAAACAGCTCAGAGGTGTAGTAGTGGTAAAATAAATGAGTTTATTGTGGCGATATGATGTGAAATGATGCGATAATCATGATCCTAACATGATTGTATATCAGAGAGACAAAGGTTGTACAAAATATTTTTTTCAAGAATTCTCAAGTGTTTGCTATGAAAAACATTAACTACCAAATGAGCCAAAGGATTATCTTCTGTACTGCACGTAAATGCCGAATTATGAAAGGTTGGGAGTAGGGGGCTCACTGTGAGAGAATATGGCACCGCTCTGCTAATCTGTTGTTGAATAGGCAATTCTTTCAGCCACATTCTACTTGAAATTGATTGTTTAAGAATGGCAGTTTGTTCGGGGAGAGGATATGGCCTAGCAGCCAGAGCTGCAGACTCAGGAGCTGGGGATCCGGGTTCGAGTCTCAGCATCAGCGCAACATCCTGTGGTCATGGGCTAACCACTTAATCTCCACGTGCCCAAGGACAGGGCCTAGATACCCTCAGGGGTGATGAGCTGCACTACATAAATCACAAACTTCAACCTTTAACTTTGACTTATCTAAAAATGCATTCACTGCCAAGCATTTAGATTACTAGTATGTATTTGTAAGACAAGCTTCTTAAAAACATTTAGAACTTTGCTTTATATTTTAAATTTGTAACTATTATGTTGCAAGTATTGCATTCCTTGTGTTCATAAAAAGACTTGTAAGATAAGGCAAACATAGGCAATAATACTGTAAAAATTAATAAGTTATTTATTTTTGGGTTTTACATAGAACAAACAACACTGCCCTTTAGGAGGACCATACCATTAAAAGAAAATGTCTTGTAGTTCTACAACAATTTGCTAATTTACATATGGAAAACGTGTACCATGCTGCAATATATATCATGTACCTCCTCGGGTGAATATATTTAGGTTATATATTTGAATAAATGGTCTTTTGTTATCTGTGAAAAACTTGTTTAAGTGAGTCATTAGGCAGGTTCAGTGATTCGAGAAGAGCTTACAAAATATATTTGCTGTATGTTGCTTGATTCAGGTTAGGTTTTTCCTGATTTGCTTTTTTTTAATTGAAAATCACACTATCCTAAATTGCTAAATGGCTAATATTATCGCCTTATCTCCCCATCCTAACTATTAATCATTTCCTTTATGTTTAATGTTTGTAAAAAATAGTGTTTGTAAAGAGGAGATTCAAAAATCCCAAATCTCATACTGTGCAAATTATATTTTTTCTTACACTGTTATTCCTAAATAATTTTTTGAGATATTCTGTTATTATTAATTTCATGTCTGCTAATACTAGTATAAAGCCATATCAGTCTATGTGTAAATCTGGTGCAATATTTCTCAGAGGTGGTGAAGAAAATCCACATTACTAGCCAACAAGAATACATTTCCACTTGTTATTGATGCTGTAAGCACAGTTAAAAACCTTCCAAACTTCATTCAGCCTTTAAATACACTAAACTCTAATGAATTCACTAAAATAGTGCTCTGGTAATCTGTTTAACCTGGCATCCTTGGCGTGGTTTCAACTGTCTTTTTGCCTCTACCTCCTGTGTACTGGATTTCGTTTGTTCTGGTTTAGGTACTCTGGGCACTTTGCCACTGCTGATCAGTGCCAAAGTGCAAGTGCTCCCTGTGTAAATTGTAATTCAGATTGGTTCTCCATGATTGGCATATTTGATTTACTGATAAGTCCCTAGTAAAGTGCACTGTGTATGCCCAGAGCCTGTAAATTAAATGCTACTTGTGGGTCTGCAGCACTGCTTGTGCCACCCACACAAATAGCCTTTCAAATGTGTCTCAGACCTGCCACTGCAGTGTCTGCACGCACAGTTTTTACTGCCATGTCAACCTGACAAATGCACCCACTTGCCAGGCCCTAACCTTCCCTTTTCATACATGTAAGGCACCCCTAAGGTAGGCCCAAGGTACCCCCAAGGGTAGGGTGCAGTGCATGTGAAAGGTAGGACATGTACTAGTGTGTTTTACATTCCTAATGGTGAAATACTGTACATTTCATTTTTCACTATAGGACATGTACTAGTGTGTTTTACATGTCCTGATAGTGAAATACTGTGCATTTCGTTTTTCACTATCACAAGGACTAGCTTTCCCATGGGCTATCATTGGAGCTGCCTTGTAACATTTTACAAGTGTAACTTTCAATTGGGAACAGCTAGGAATTAGGATTTTGGGCTCCCTGAGCTCAGAATTTAATAACACATCTTTTTAGTAAAGGTGGTTTTTAAATTGTGTGTTTGAAAATGCCACTTTTAGAAAGTGAATACAAAAAGGAGAACCTGGCTCCGTTTGACGTTATGCTCTTATTATTTTTGACAGAGAAAAAGTGGTCAAGTGCACACCAGTTTTTTCAAACATTTCTCTCTTGAAATTATTTTGTTGTTCTTTCACTTCAGCGTGCAGCCTGGAGGCGCGATCTGCCCTAGTATCGCAGGCTGTGTAAATGCAAAAAAGTTGGAGCGAAGTAACACTCCTTTCCAGACGCACAGCTTGAGCCATTATTTAGGACAATTATAACACGCTTTGATCCACGTTCAATAAACTTTATTCCATGTACTCCAATCTTTCGTTTCTCAATTCTTTTATCTTGTCACATGTGAGGTCCTTATGTACTTCAACGTTTCTACTGCGACAGATATGCCTATCCAGGCCTTTTTCTGCAACATGCAGCATACATAAATATTCCTCAGTCAGTAGATCTTATTTTTGAGCCACAAACAGACCACTATCTTTTCTGTTTGAATGGAATTTTTATTAAACCATTCCTTTCTTTGCAATTGTTTATATTTACCCCAAAAAATTTAGTTGCATGAGAAGTGAAATGTAAATGTCCAGTATTTGTAAAGCGCGAACAATTACCCGAAGGTGTCAAGACGCTGGGGGCCGTTGGGAAGATTAAGCGAGCTATTGCCCAGAGTCACATGGTGCTGGGCTCATCTGCCGCCGGCACCGGGGATCGAACCGTGAGCCCCCGGGTTCGGAGTCAGTCGCCCTGGCCGCTGCGCCAAACCTCTTCCACACATTTTTCAAATTTACATACAAAACATGAAAAATACTTATGACAATTCACAATAGACAGTGCATGAAATACTTATATACAAACACATTTATATACAAAAACGTTGGACTTTTGCATCATCACATCAGAAACTAGAATACTCTTATCGCTATCTTGTTTTTGGGGCCAAACATGTGCCTAACACGGGAAAATATTTAGAGTGTGTGCGTGGGGCATACTATTCAATACAAATCCCTCACTTCACAACAGGTTTATTCAAATTCCTCCGTGTTGAAAAAAAGTGCCGACGCGTTTCAAGACGCAGTCCTCTGGTACCGGGACTCTCATCAGGGCTTCATGTTAATGGTCAGCGATTTCTAAAAAACATAAATGAATGATGCAAGCTCCACATCAGTGAAAACGAAAAATAAACACTACTCTCCTTAAAAATGCTTAATTCAATTTTCTGTACCTGATTGCCTGATTCTCGGACAGAGCTGCTGCTCTGACTCCTATTTGCGTGGTAACCAGAATTTCTCAAATTTTTTTGGTAAATATAAACAATTGCAAAGAAAGGAATGGTTTAATAAAAATTCCATTCAAACAGAAAAAATAGTGGTCTGTTTGTGGCTCAAAAATAATAAGAGCATAACGTCAAACGGAGCCAGGTTCTCCTTTTTGTATTCAATTTAGTACGGCCCTACCTGGTTCTGGTCCTTTGGGCCTATCCCCCCCCCCCAGTTTTTGTACTTTTAGAAAGTGGGCATTTTCTTGTTTAACCATCTTTGCCTCTGCCTGCCTGTGGAATCCACGTCTGGTTTTAGATTGACTGGGGCTTGATTGTGCATTCACTCTAGACACTCACACAAAGGGAGCTGAGGTGTGCCCTGCATATGCTAATGAGCCATCCTGAGCTAGAGTTGTGGGAGGAGTTGTCACTAGCACCTGAATAGGCTGTGGTTGCCCTGCACAATGATGTCTCCACCCCCTGTATTGTGGCTGGACCAGGGAGTACAGAACTGGTTTTACTAAGCAAGAGAGACTTTCTGAACAAAGACTTTAAAGGGAAAAAGGGGTATAAGTATTAGACCTAAATCCCCAGAACCTTAGATTATTTCTGGATTAAGAGGACCCTGCCAGGAAGAAGAGCTGAAGAGCTGCCAGGAGGAGTACTGCCCCTTTTCTGTGTGTTGCTTTGCTGTGTTGGCCTGCAGTTGCTGCTTCTGTCTGGCGGCAGTGGAAAGGACTGAACGTTTGCCTTGCTGTGGTATCCTGCTTAAGAAAATTTTCCAAAGGCTTAATGTAGAGCTTGCCTCCTGTTAAGAAGTCTCAGGAATCGACGCTTCGCCCTTCTTGCGGCCATATTCTCTGACGCAGTGCTTCAGAAGAAGTGCATCTAGAGTGTACAGAAGATAAGGAGTACCTGCAGGGGAGTCACCATTTTGTGCAGATCCACATACAGGGTCCTTGGTGGACATCGGTCATTCTACACTTTGTCTTCTGGTTGAGTGCTCATAAGGCACAAACTTAATCGAACACACTGCACATCACACACTCTAGGGAAGACAAAGACCCCAGTTACGCGGGGCTTTCAGTTTTCACACTGCGAGGTCTTATAGACTTCCTTCCTAAAACACCAAGTATAAAAATACTTGTAGAGCCAGAACTAATAATCTCCTGCCTTCAACCATCACGGCAGGGCTGTAGATACCCACTATTATGGGTACCTTTTGAGGGCATCCGCTAGCTGGTATACCTCCTATTGACTGTCAAATGTGTAAATATGCCATTATAACATTAATGCAAATAATGTATTAATTGCAAATATTGTTGCTGTCGCTGCGAGGTTCTAAACATAATTTTTATTTTCACTAGAAAATAATTATAATAATTATAACTTTATTAGCCCCCTCCCCCACCCAGTGCCAGGCATCTCTGTGATTTTCAACAGCTCAACGGTTTTTAGTAGTTGACGGACGTGTTATTTTAGATTAATGTTCAGATTGTTTTACTGTACTGCGTATTAAATCTTATACCTTGGCTCTTTGCTTTTTTTTTTTGTTTACTTGCCATTTCGGTGAAATTGTTATATTGATTCAAACTTCCGTACCATTATTCTTAAGTCTTAATGCATGTCAACAACATCACACTGATGAGCAACATCAGCAAGATGGCCGTGATTGATAAATGTCTTTGGGATGTGTCTGTGTAGGGTGAGAAAGTTATAAATATTTTGTATGGCATTATTCAGATTTCTTTTCTGAATCATCAAAGAAGAAACGTGGATGCTTTGCATTTTTCATAACTTGTGATACATTGAACATCTGTTCAGGTATTCAAAATAGTTAGCATGAACAAATTGGGTGTGACAGAGTATAATGCGGCGAACACTGGCAGAGCAACAGCAAGCTAGCTACAAAACAGTGAGGTAGAATGATCGGTAAAGCGCCCCCTGCAGAAGTCTCTCTGTATCCTACCTTCGACATAGTCCCTTCAGCTTTTCATCCTCCCAGTGTCGAAAAGAGACAACCTTTTAATTTGCAGTAGCTGGATCTTTTCTGACGTGGCTCGGAAAGCAGATCGTTTAAATAGTATGTAACAATAACCATCGGTATTAAATTGGCAACAAATAATGTGAGGTTGTTACTCGCATTTAAAAGAAGCAACAGAGTTGCGTGTGCAGCAGCTAAGCAAACAAACAGCGGCGAGGAAGGACGGCAGCAATGACGGGAGGGAGGGCGTGCGAGCGAGTAGCCAATAGATGACCAACAAAAACAAACAAATGAAATCACAAGCAGTGGCGCAGGAAGGACGACAGCAATGACAGAAGGGGTGGGTGCGAGCGAGGAGGCAACAGATGGCCAGAGATAGCCAACAAAAAGAATCAATCGGTGATGTCCTGTGGGAGGGAACCAAGCACCCAAAGGCGGAACAAATAGATACTATAGACCAACCACAGTAAAGGAGTTTCAAAAGGCAGGCCAACCAAAAGCGCTGGGCGTGTTGACTGCTCTATAGACTGGGTCCCGTGCTCTCCAGGCTACTGGAGTCAAGATATCCTGGCTGATGAGGGGTGAAACCCCGAAACCGGTGCTAGGATGCTTGTTTCCAGTCCAGTGAGGACCTGGCCTGGCAGTTCGGGCTGGACTGTTCCCATTTGGCGCAGGGTCAAGACTGATTTGCATAAGGCTGGGTTCAAACTGGAATGGCATGGTGAGCAAAAAAAACGATGGATTTAGGCCCAGATCTCTGTACTGGGGTGAATGTATGACATTGTTTTGCATTCTGTCCATCAATTGTTCTTTTTGCTATAGACTGAATACAACATGCCTCGCAGCGCATGCTCACCCTAAAAAGAGTTGCATGAGGTGCTGCACAGTGGCAGACCATTTGCAAGGGCTAATCACTTCTCAGTTCCTGATTGATGTACTGATGAGGGGAACATTTTAATCAGAAAGCAGTAATTTGTTAAAACAACAAAACATCACAATAATATTGCAGCAGAATGTGCTGCATTAAGTTCCATAATTGTCTTTTCCAATTGCAGAATGTAATCAGCTATGCTGCATGGTTTGGTCCTCCATTGCTGCATAATATCAGTGCCCAGGATTACTACGCCGTACCCCGACCCTAACCTTTAACCTTTCCATAACTAAAATGAATTACACGCAAATGTTTGAATGTGCATTCGTTTTACATTTTCCAATACTTTTTAGACTCACCTTCGTTATCTTGAAACTTTTTCTTTAACTAATCTTTTCCCAAGTTTGTTGTTATTCGAAGTTGTTCTTTCAAAACTTCTAATCTAATTGTGTGAGCTGAAATAACCACCCTGGAATGCACAGCACTATCTCACAACCTTTTAAACACCGTAGGAGTATGAGGCAAGGAGTGCCCCGGCAGCCCCTACTTTTGCTACTAACAATTGAAACTTTGGCTTCTTCTTCGAAGTTAATGTTTAGTAAATGCCCAAATACATCCTTTCATTTCCTGATTATTAGAGTGATATTATCCCCAATTTGAATCAATGTATGATGTATTCATAATGAAGACCAAGAGAAAGGCTTGGTATGTAACTTCATATTGGGAATGGGGACAAACACCCATCACATACATTTTGGAACGTATAGTATTAACAGATATGTATTCATTATTATATTTGTGATAAGTTTTTTAATCAGAAAAAAAACACACCTTTATATTTACACCTAGAGAAACCTAAGAACACCACACATTGCTAAGATATTCTATTGTTTACATATACATAATATCAATATTGGTAGCGTTGTTCCTGCAATATGTTCAAATGTTTTACCCTTTTCTCTGTTTGTTGAAGGGCTGTCTTATCAGACAATGACCAGCAACTACCTAGTTTTACTGAAACATCAAGTTTATTTATTTTTAATTAAAATAAAAATGGAGGCAAATATGTTTAGTTAAAAAAACAAGCGGTCATTATTTAATACCACGTAGCCTCCCTGTTTCTTCACAGGTGTTTGTACAAGAAATGTGTGCCATGAAAGTGTAAATGGAGGGCTATTATTGTCACAATTAAGAATATTGGCAGGGGTATATGTGACATTTATCGCTGCTGTTGCCATTGGTGGATACGTAGAGAGCTTCACTGCCCTATACACTCATTCTGGTGCCTTTCATAAATGACACCATCAAACATACCTCTAAATACATGTTAGTTCAAGAAATTGTATTTTTGATCTAAGCGGTTAAAATATTATACATTTATCCTGGGTGTGGAAGCTTGACTAATTTAATTGACATGACACCTACATGCCTAGTTATTTTAGGTTCTATTGTACCGCAAGTGAGTCCTCACGTAAATGTTTCACTCTAGATCACATTAAATAAAAGCACCGTGAACAGAAAGTCACGTTCTGTTTCTGTGCATTCGCTGTGAATTTTTACCACGAATTGCACCAAATTTACAGCGAATGGCGCATAATTTTGCAAAGTGGTCTATTGTCATAATTTCTGGAATTTCGCTTAGGAAACCTAATGTGAAATTCCAGAACTTACACCTCCATAATTTAAATTTTGCCCTGGCCTATTTTCAAGACACTTTCCCGTCTTAGAATATAAAATATTGTTTAAGCAGATCTTTTTTTTCCAGCCCATGGGCCTTCCTGGGAAAGTACTTCACTTGGCAATTCATAGCACCAGCTGAACCGGTCTAATTTCCATGAGGAGCAAGTTTACCAGTTTTCAGATGTTCTGGTGTGCAGCCTGAGTTGGTGAACGTGCTCATTCATGGACTTCTTGGAAGCCCCTTCCTGGTTATTAATCTTGCAAATAGATTTATGGCTATGGGTGGGGATCCGGAAAAATCCGAAAACGCGTAATCTGTGTCCATTTAAAGTTGCGTTTAAATATGTGTCGATGAACATTTGAAAACACGAGCCAAGCCCGTGTCTGAGTCTACAGATTCCTTTATATAGTATAATGTATACACTTTGGCAGCTGCATCAGTGAGAAAAGCTGAATTGCAATACTTGAAAACTAATTATTTCAGCAGCAAGGTTAAACAAATGGTCCCCGATATACTCTCTGAGGCAATGTGCTCTGAAGTTTGTGTGTGTGCTAACTCCCTGTCACAGTTCCAACCACATTCTTTGCACCACAAACCCCAGCTGTCTCACTCCAGTGTCCTGAGCTGACATTGAAAAGCTTCACAGCACAACGCTCTTAAAAGCCCAAATACAGAACACATGATAGATTGAAACACATGCGAGGAAAAGCTTTTTTTGTGTGAAAACTTGGCTGAGAAGTGCAAAAAAATGGAAAGTGCAGCAGTTCTTACTATATTTTCCGGCACGCACGGCACCTGCTTCTGAGACCAGTGTTTACTCATCTTACATTTTAAGTGCAACATTAGCTGGGCTCACCTTTGATTGATGGTTAATTTCAGGGTTTGTTTGAAATAGTTGACATGGAATCTAACATTCTTTTTTCTGCCGTTCGGTACATTACCTGCATTTTTGTTTAAAGTCTTCTGAAGGAGGCATTTTGCTTTCACCTCTGCCAGGAAAGACATAGCATTTATTCAGTTTTTTTTTCCGGTGGCAGCTATCATGAGCCAGACAAATATTAGTTTTACCATGTTGCTGAATGAAGCTATTGTCAGTCCTCTTATAAAATAGGAAACTTTGAATTGAAATCCAACTTCATCCCAGTAAGTTATTCACATTTAAGCGGCCCTTTTTTTCGTTTTTTTTTGTGAAGGTACATAATTAAGGCACTCACTCACTCACTCACTCACTCTTTCTATGATGCTCTCCGTCTTCAAAGTTATCTTTTCAGGCAGCTTATAACATGAATTGTCTGTTTTGTCCTGTTTCATATCTGCTTAAACTAGTATTTTACATGATGCCCTGTGGCGAGCCGAGGAAGACGATCCAAGTTCAAGTTACGGCAAATTCCTGAAAACAGCACTAAAGGAAACCAACACAACAGAACTTTAGGCTCAGAACCCCTCCTTCCAAGTCTTCCGTAGAATGACAAACAAAGCGGCCAAGCTTCAATCATTATTAGAAGATAACCGCACTTTAGCCAAAAAGGTCCCATGCTTGGATGGTTCTTCAATTCTATACATCATCACGACCAGCGAAATACCCAAGTACAACATATTCGCCTCATTTGAAACGAAAGCTAATGGCGATTAGATTTGGGGTATTACTGAGTTTGGCCGATCAACCTGCATGGAAGTATAAAGGCTCCAAAATATGTAGCTTATGTGGCGCAGCATGGCAAGATTTCATTCACCTTATCTGTGTCTGCCCCTTCTTAAAATCTATCCGAGTGTTGCTACTAAAAAAAAGCTTTTAACGATAGGGGCATTCGAACTTGCAGATCGGCCATCATCAAAGGACTTGGTACAACAGACCCTCAATTGACTTGTAAGCGGATGAAATTTCTATTACTTTATGAAAAGATCAAATGGCCGAAGGAATAAATACTGCCAGTCCAGTAATGTCCAGCGATCCGCCAACCCTATTAAAATTCTAAATGCTAAATGCTTTTAAAGCTACCATTTGATGAAATACCAAATCCGTCGACAATTTTATGATTCAGAATCATGCTTCGTTTTTAATTGTTTACATGAGAAGGATTCTGCTCTTTGCTTTTAGGATAAAATATTCACATGTCTTTTAAACAATTTTAATGTTTGTAAATTGGCGAACCTCTTTTTCTATCATGATATTGTTATGGTTTTTATTAACTTAAACAATAAAGTATTGAATTGAATAGTCTTTAAAGTTCCCAAATAATTCAGTGATATTGACCAGAGTGCTCTCTAAGGTCCTTGTTGCAAGTTAGGAGCAATTGAGTTTTGTTTACCACACGTGGGAAATAACATTACCATGGGTGTATTATTGTACCTCTTCGGGAGTGCTTCCATTGTAATGCATCACATAGTAGATGGAAGGGACTATTTGGTGAACGGAGAAGCCATCTAAGAAACAAAGCTTCCTCCACGAACAGCAACATGTGCATGGTAACTCAGCGCAGTAATCAGATGTAATGCATTAAATGGAAACATAAATGTAGACCAAGTGTAATATATGAAAGTGAAACACAAAAAACAAAACAATTAGCTCTATTTTAAGCAGTTGTGTTGTATTTTACATGCTGCTGAGGGATTTATAGGATTCTCATTGGAGGCTCATGTGCTGCAGGAGTGAGAGTGTGCACCCTAGTTTCAAGGGGTCGGTACATATTGTGGCTGCATCAGTCTTTTGCTGTGGAGACTGGATGTGTCTGTGCCTCACTGTGTGTTTTTTCTCTGCTGATAGGGGTTCTCTGCATACTGCTTCCACTTACTATAACTTGGTTATTGGTGTTGCAAGATCTGTGCATGTAGAACACCACAGTTTTGTTTTTTTAAGCTATGCCTGTGTACGCATACGTATATGCAGGCTCGTCTGTGTGTGTGTGTGTGTGTGTGTGTGTGTGTGTGTGTGTGTGTGTGTGTGTGTGTGTGTGTATGCGTGTGTTAATTCCTTATTTACGCTTCTCCTTGTGAGTTTATTCTAAGGTAACACACATTGTCAAAACGTTGCAAGATGTTAAACGAAATCTCCATTGTTTATAAAGGAAAACAATTTATATATATTTTTGGGCTTGAAGATATGCTTGAAATAGAACACCTCTGTCACTATAAAGAAATCAGAACCTTTGTTAATCAGCACCTATGATACCATTGAATGTAATATAAACACCCTGTGATGTTAGTGTCCTATTTCAAATAATATTGCAAAACCCTAGATTTTCCTTTTGCTACTTCTCTGGTGAAACAAAGTTGAATGTGTACATTCCAATAAAGCCTCTATTTTACTTGTCCTCACATAATCTTCAGGCTTCTTATGAAACTTTTGAGTAGGCTGGAAGCTAAGATCCTGCAGTTTGGATGTTCACTCTAGTATAGAGAGAATTCTTCCCACTTCCCTGTGCACCATGAGAAGTGTGTTGGACATCAATAATAGGCCTCGCTTTAATGTGCTAACACGTGCAAATCACATTTCTGCATGCCTGTTTAGAACATTCAAGGCAAAGCTATTGTCTTTGCCAATGCTTGTTTTACCCCCTTAAAATATTTAGCAAGGAAATGTCCCACACATGAATCGGTGCCAAGTTAATTGCCATATAATTTACAAGACAAATGGAGCCATATAGAAACAAACCTGAAGAAGAGAAGGTGTTAGACTGTCGGTAAATGGGTTGTATGTCTCATTCCTGAGGATCACACTCTTACTTCACCTCTGCATCTTCCTTGATATTGCAGAACAGAAGCAAGGCAGAGATGCTTCATTCACCTTCAGTCCCAGAGACAACTGTGGAACTGTCACCCTTCTTCACCACAACACACACTGCAGTCTTGAATATTCTAACGCATGAGCAGCAGTACAGAGGAATATTGAGCAACAATTGCTTTCAGTATCACCTGGTAATACAAAGATCATTGATACAATACTGAAAATGTATATCAATCAGGGCACTATTAGCTAAACCTCCTGAGGGGCAGAGTCCACCTTTGAAGGATATTTGTCAAAATCCTCCATGTTGATACATAATACCATGCACAGAACAACCAGGACCTCAATCCGTCTATAAAAAGGCTGTTAACAGTTTAGTAATCCAGAACTTGATAACAACTTGAGAAATCAAAGTCACAGGGTTGGGTTCAGAACACCATGCAGAGGGAGAGGCTCGTAACAGCATCCAAGCGCATCGTCCAACATCAGTGCCATAATTTTTTGTTCAGTATCACAGGGAATAAAAAGGTGTCTTTTGTCCCTGGGGAATGTGTGGTTTCTCACAATTAAGTTCTCCAGCAGCTTGCACTTTTCAAATGTTTCCTTTGACAACACATTCACACAGTTTGACTTGCTTGCCAGAAAACAGGGAGATTAAATAAGAAAGCACCAATGTTAGAAGCAAGGCAATCCATACATAGCAATATCTAAACCAATCTCAAACATTGCTGGAGGTCGTTGATTTAAATGGATCACTGCATGATCACATATCATGATATATATTTTTTTTAATTTGTGATGGCAAACAGTACTAGGCTTGAGATTCCCTCTTTATCCGATTGGTTTTGTTTTTCAAAAAAAAAAAAGTTGAAGCAATTTTCATTGTTTTTGGAAAACTTCAAAAGGCCTAGTTACAACGCCATCTGGGACTAATTAACTGAAGTTTCGTTTATGTACTCCTACATGCCTTTGTGAATTATTTTCAAAATATCTAAAAAGGAACTAGCATGAGAATATTTAGGGATTATTCATATACAATTAGTACAAATAGAAAGAACTGTGCCCTGTTTGCACTTTTATTAATGGGGAGTTGGAAGTTTTGGGGCTGATTCTCGATGTCTTGTAAGAGTATGTAAAAGAGTACTCCTGTAGAACTACTTCACTGCTCCTAAATTCTTTTGTGACGTGGCCACATTATCCTGCCTTTCTTCTGAATGGTTCGTGAACAGTAGGACTCTACGTCCTTAGAAAAGATAAATCAACATCCAACTGCTTGGTCCAAACACTAGACCACCTTGTAACCAATCCTTGATGACATATGGACATCTATCTGTTTTTTCAGATTTCTTGAGGATCAGTTTACATCTGCCTACAGTATTAAGAAACCAAAATTCGGATTAAAAGCGAATATTAAGTGAGAATGATTGTCCATTTGGTATTAGGTTGTGTAAACCAAACACCATTATTTTGCTAGAATTTATTTGGATATGCGTGAGTGCCAGTTTCACACTTTATACAATACAGTTCTATTTTTAAACTGAAGGGCAAACATCTAAATGATGCATCACCTTGTAAACTGAATGAAAAAAATCTAAATACTACATCACCATGTTGCAAAATTAGAAATGGCTCTAAAAAGTCATTTTAAATATATAGAGTCTCAATTGTGGACTATTTCTCTCTCTCTCAACGTCTGATAATTACTTAGTAAGCCTAGCCAATGAAGCCAAACAATTTCAATGTATTCCATTTCTCTTCTGTAATCACTTAATAAAGGTCACATATTTTGTGAAAAATCTTCAACATTTTCAAAAACTTGGCGTGCACCCCGTTTGTACTAACTGCGAGCTCATCCCCTTATATTTTAGCTCAGTGATATGTGTTGATGCTTCTAAATTTCATTACTAATTGGGAACTATTCTTAATCGTTGCCACGTGACAGTGACGTCTGAAGCTGTAGTGTTGCATGCACTATTAAGACATCTGTATTTAAGTGTATGTGTGTGTGTAACTCTTTTTAATATGAAACAATATAACAATACATGTTTGTAACGGGAGTTGTATAGATGTTAATAAGTTTTAATGTAAAGGTGCTGCCTTGTCTGTACATTTTATGAAATAGTTTCATTAAATGCCCCCTCCATTTATTGCTGCTTAATTGATGTCTACTCACGATAGCAAAATTGAGCCATGTGTCGGGCATGGTGGGCTTAAATCGATTTGCAGTAGGTTATTCGAGCACATGCAACTTACATGTGCGCAACTACCAGTCAAAAGAACTTTAACCAGATTTTCAGAAAGTGGGGAAAGAAGAGAAATATAATGGCAGCTAGCCGACAGGATTAATCACCATCTGTTAGAAATGGGATCTCTAGTTGGCAAGGGCTTGCACCTTTGTCCAAGTAGGGACCCTTCTTCCTAGTCAGGGTAAGGGTTGTTACACTCGTGAAGTAACCCCTGCTCACCCTCGTGGTAGCTTGGCACGAGCAGTCAGGCTTAATTCAGAGGCAGTGTGTAAAGCATTTGCACATAACCAACAGTAATACAGTGTAAGCACTACAAACGGACACCACACCAGTTTAGAAAAATAACCAATATTTTATATACTCAAGACAAGACCAATTACGACAAAAATCCACAATACTATACTTTACGAATGAATACTTGATATGTTAACTTCTTCTTTGCAGGAATAGCACAAAAGCAAAGTTCGTACGAGTCGGTAGCTCCGTCCGAGCCTACCGTGATGCTGAAAACCACAGAGTCTAACAGTTCCAGCCGACCGCGTCGATACGGGCCAGCAGAGTCGTGAACAGACTCGGTTACAGTACCTTTCTCGTTGTGGCTGGTACGGAGTGTACGAGCCGGTCGGCGTTCGTCGCGGTTGCGGTGCAAGACGGAGCGATGCAAGGTGCGGTGTCCCTCGATGCGGTGCAGGCAGCGGCTCGATGAGCGTCGTGCAGACGGAGTCGGTGAGTCCAAAGCGTGCGATGCAGGGTGAGATGATGCTCGATGCGGTGCTGACAGGTTGCGATGCAGGCGACCTAGCCGGAGTGCGGGAGCTGGCGTCGGACAGCGGTGCGAGTCGGAGCGGTGCGTCGCAGACGTGCGAGCGGTGCCCCAACTGCGGTGCGGTCCTGACTCTTGAGCCAGTTGCAGCGACCGCGTCGGTCTGGTCCGGCTGGCACAGTGAAGCGATGCGATGCGAACTGCGGTGCCCACAGGTCACGGTGCAAGCAGCGGCTCGATGTTGGCGGCGTCGGACGGCGCCCACGGTGAGACCAGGGTTGCGATGCGAAGCGGGGCGATGCGGTCTGCGGTGCAAACAGGTCACCGGCCAGGGATGGATTCGGTTGACGGAGTCGGTTGCGGTTCCCTTCCTCTGTGGCAACTGAAACAGCATTCCAGAAGCGGTACCCAGAGGCTTGTGAAGTCTTTGTAGTCCCTGAGACTTCTTAACAGGAGGCCAGCTCGGTTTCAGGCCCTTGGAGATACTCAGCACAAGTTTGTAGAAAGTTCAGTCCAGTCCTTTCACTGCCCAAGGCAGAAGCAGCAGCTGCAGGC
This sequence comes from Calotriton arnoldi, assembly GCA_963921515.1. Taxonomy (NCBI): domain Eukaryota; kingdom Metazoa; phylum Chordata; class Amphibia; order Caudata; family Salamandridae; genus Calotriton; species Calotriton arnoldi. The sequence goes on along the minus strand of CAWUFW010000198.1, from coordinate 1,180,346 downwards.
CAACCCAACAAAGCAACAACACAGCAAAGGGGCAGTACTCCTCCTGGCAGCTCTTCGTCTTGGCAGGTTCCTTGATTCCAGCGAGATCTCAATTCATGGGGTCAGGGCCACAATATTTATATCCCAAATTCCTTTGTTCTCTGAAGGCAGAGAGGCCTTTGCCTAGTCCAAACCAGTTCTGGAGCACTTTGTTGACAAGTCTCCGTCCCTTCTTTCAGTGAGTAGGCCAGGGACATCAGACGCACCACAGGAGGTGGAGCCAGCATTGTGGAGGGAAGGCACTGTCCTATTCAGGGCCCAGGTGCGACCCCTCCCACCCATCTACATGTAGATCTTGCTATTCAGCCCTGTGCTGACTCACCCTGTCTCCTGGCATCCCCCAGCCCCTGTCACTCACACTCCAGAGAAGGAATACACAACCTCGCAGAGGCAGGCTTGGATGGTTAGACAAGAAAATACCCACTTTCTAAAAGTGGTATTTTCAAACACAGAATGTTAAAACCAACTTCACTAAAAGCTGCATTTTATCATTCTGAGTCCAGGCATACTAAACTCGAATTTCTACCACGTTCCCGGGGTCAGTTAGGATTATAAACTGTAATAATCCAAACTGCCCGTTCTGGCCTAGGGGGAACAGGTAGCCTTGCAATAGTGAAAAACGAACTAATTCACTATCAGGACATGCCGCACACACCAGGGCATGTCCTACCTTTCGCATACAACGCACCCTGCCCACAGGAATACCTTGGGCCTACCTTAGGGGTGACTAACATGTAGCAAAGGGAAGGTTTAGGGACTTGCAAGTGTGTGCACTTGCCAAGTCGACATGGCAGCCCCAGGCTGCGCACAGGCTCTGCGATGGCAGGCCCGAGTTACACTTTACGGGCTGTTTGCGTGGGTGGCACAATCCAGTGCTGCAGCCCACCAACAGCATTTGGTCTATAGGCCCTGGCACTCGCAGTGCACTTTACAAGGGACTGACACATAAACCAAATAGGCCAATCATGGAAACACCAATCCATAACGCATTTTATACAGGAGCACTTGCACTTTCCCACTGGACAGCAGTGAGGAAAGTGCGCAGAATCATTACACCAGCAAAAACAGAGTCAAAACCGGGAGGTCAGAAAGCAAAAAGTCAGGGGAAACACGCCAAAAGATGCCAAGTCTAACACCATCCTTCCATTCTGTTTATTTACCATTAATCACCCTTCCCTCGCCTCCTTTTTCTGCAATACTGGTTAAGCCGTTGTCAATGGCCTTCAGCTCAAAAGGTGCATGCATTTAATAAGTCAACAAGTTTCAATTCAGGTTCTGTCATCATGCAAAATGTAATTGCAGCAGCGGATCTTCTGCCTTGTTTTTAGGTCTGGGTTTTGACAGAACATTTGTCAAGTAGACCTACTGCTAACAGTATACATGAAGTGGGCTTTGGCACCGCACCTTTCAAACATTGGCTTTCTTCGACTAGTCTCTTTGCAGCCATTGGCTGGAGACCTTGTCAATACCGTCTTGGCTCAGCCCAGTGGTGTATTCACCGCTCACCTACTGCTGCTGTCTGTTCAGTTGTATCCTTCTGCCACCACCACCCTCTCGAGTGCCTCACTCCAAAGTGCCAACACAGCATGTGTTAGCACTTTAAACCCCCAGACCAAGAGGCTTTGCCAGTGCTTGTTTGTATTGCATAGACGGGCCGGAGTTAGAGCCCTTTCAGCGATTTAGAGACTGAAGGATTGTTGGACTCCTAACATTTATAATTTAGAATTGTGGGCATCCGTTGAAATTCAAAATGTGTTTCTTTCATCACACTGAATTTTAAAATGTCAAAAGCAAATGCCTTTACTGACTGGTGGCATTAGAAAACTTTCAGAAAACAGTTTTTTCGGAACAATATTTAATGTTGATTCTTCATATATTATTTAGGAGTTCAAATTTTCCCTAAACCTTTGAAACAATTGCTGTAACATGCAACATAGGCCTACAGACTTGACTCATATTTTTTCTGGAGACTGTGCATTTGTGAAGCGGTATGCCTGGTTCACTGTAGGGCTCGTTAAATATAGAATTTGGCATGAAAGTACTTTCCCGTGTTACAGCTGGCTGGATGGCTCAGTGAGCTGAATGCTCACTCTGGAGAAATATAGTGTCTTTGAGTTTGAACCGTGGCAAAACAGTCTTAGCCTGCTAAGTAGCATAAATTGCAAAACGCTATCGTTTCTTATTTACAGAACCTAGCCATGGCAGAAGTGCAGAATGAAGAGCTATCTAAAGAACACGTTATTATCCTTGTTGGGACAGGCATTGACAAGAGCCTTCTTTTCCTCCTGCGACTCAGACGTGATTTCCAAACTTGAGTTGTGTCCATGGAGACATAGCTGTATAATCTGACAGCCACATACATAGGAAATGTCTCATAATGTCTTATCATCGTTTCATGATTTCAAGAACCAATATATATATGAAGTTGACTGTTCTGGGGAAAAAAGAGAACCTGTTATGGAGGAAAATAAAAGATGTATACTACTTTCATTTAGCTTACAATCTGACCGATTTTTTTTTATTACTGTCTGATTACTGGAATATGGGAACCGCCACTGAATCATTACTGAAATCTGGGGACCCCACTGAATCATTATAGGGAACCGGGGACCCTGGCCGAAACAACATCAATGATTTATACCATAAAACAGTACACAAAAATACAGACACAAGAATTCATAAAAAAAAATACACAAATGATGAAATCACAATCGAATATTTTTTTAAAAACTAAGTTTTAATGGAAAGGTTAGAGCTTTTCTAAATTAAATTAAGGACGCCCATTGTCCATTTTATATTCTGTTTGATGCTCTTGCACTGCTCCCACGATTCCATCTGAGGAGGCCACCTTAATTTTTAGTATCCAAGTTCAAATTCCTTCACATTTACAGAACGTTTTAAAAATTTCAATTTTACATTTTGCTTCTTTATTTATATTTCCTTTATTAATCTGTTAATACGTTTTAATTTTGTACGTTCTAAGGACCCCAATTAGTAGGCGTTGTGGACCCCTGGGGGTCCCTGGACCACAGGCCAAGAACCACTGCTCTAGGTGGCATGGTGCCCTCATTCAGACAAGTGGTAGTCACTGCCGAGGCGCTGGTATTAAGCACAGTTTAGTACCTTTGTGGTGCAAACCTGCGCACAAGCTGCACCACCATGACTCCGACTGGGATCCCTAGTGCTGCCAACACCGCAGTCGGTCAGTACTGCACCAGCCAATGGCAGCATTCTATGGCATCCTTATCAGTAGCATACTTTGTAAATATTGTGGCCTGGGCACCTGAATTGTTATATGAAGAAAACTGTTCCATGTGGCTCATAATTCCATCATTATTAATCAGTTGCATTGATTAAGTGCAAATACCCATAATGGATATTACGTGCTAGTTCAGTTGAAGTGTACATCAGTTCAGAACAGCTTAGTTTGCAATGCCTTCCTGAAAGACATAACTTGGTTGATGTTTCTGTAACCATCTGGTAGTCGAGATCTACGAGGAACAGGAAGTGGTTAGGAAGACCCTTCCACTGGCCTCCTTGCTGATGCTTTTAGGTTGACTGAGCAGTCATTTTCTTTGAGAACCTAAGTTTCTTGGTGGGTTGGTACAAATTACAGCTTCATATATACTCTAGCTTTGCAGAATAACTATTAAGCGTGATTTTCATAATTTTTCTTTAATTCATGAGGCTACAGGAAGCCAATGTAGCATCTGAGGTGTAGGGAAATATGTTTTCTATTAGGCAAGTTTATGATTTCCCTGCCTAAAGAAGAAGACTAGGAGATCGACGTCGTGAGCTGATTCTAAAAATGAAGGGCATATTATAGCCCATCAACTTGCAACAGTATAAAATTAAATAGCGATCTTTGGACTGTATACACACTATACGTGATCTGCTCTCCCTTCGACAAAGAACGTTTACATATTTAGAATTTGACAAGATTAGATGACTATCACATCAAATATCTGGACATCCTTATTTACATTGTGAGCACCACTCATGAGATCTAATAATTAAAGCCTTGAAAAAGTTTCAAAGAAACGAAACACGTGTCGGCTGCCGGTTCAACGCCTAAAAAGGACTGTTGTATTAAGCTGTCTATTCTCAAATATATTGTCATTTTGTTATGAATTTGAAATTTGTAATTCAGGATTTGGTGATTTTTAGACATTAAAATTGACCTAGCAAAAATTGAATTGACTTCTTGCTGATATTTTTAGTTGCCTTTATCTAACAACTTTATGAATCGATAGTTAAATTGTTTTAGAGTGCCGAGGTTTACATATGTATTGTACATTTTTACTGGGACCATTGGGGTTCTAGTATTTTGGCTCCTTAGGTAGTGGGGTGCTGTTTTCTTTAACCTTGAGGGGCACCAATACTTGGCTATACACATTGAATGCACTATAAAGAATAGATGTGCTACCAATTAGACCACCACTGCCATTGTAAATTTTATCAGCCCTAGTTACTTGAAGCTCCCTCTTCAACTCGTTCGGGTTGAGCCAGTTGGTCAACCATCCTTGATTTTTTGGGGGAAAGACCTCTGCATCTCTATTGGGGTCCTAAGTAGGATCCAGTTAGAGGTGAAACACCCTTTGTGCATGACCCCAGAATTCAGCTTCAAGCTCTAACCTATGGAGTGATTTTACATCAGTATTTTGAAAGATGCCTGACAGACCTCCCATTTAACAGAGTGGGCTCATGCACTGGACAACTGGTACAGTGGCACAAAAGTTCATTTTCATTTGCACTTCTTATGTTTTCAGTATAACCGAGACAACGTGAAGACGCCTTGAGCATAATACTACTAGTAAACTAACAGTAATATTGGATATTCTTATATTATGGGTAGTGATAATATCACAATTAAAATAACCTGTATGTATATATTTGTTTAATCAAAAGCTGCTTACTTAGAAATTTCTTATTTGCACTTATAATTGCTTAGCTCAAAATGTTGCCAATTACAATTAAACAACCACCAATGGTGATCTCATTTGCATTTCAGTGTTTTCAGAAGGTGGGCAAATGTGTTTGAAATGGCAGGCGGAATACAAGGAAGGGTAAAGCTGGAGACCAGGTGGAGTTGGCTGCATTTACAATGAGCAGTAGGCCAAAGGGTTGTCTGCAAGCAGAGATTGTTAGCACAAGTCTACGACCTGCCTCTATTTTTATCTCCCGGTGGCCTTTTATTATTGGACTGTTCCACAGCCACCAAGAAGACCTTAAAACTCCTCCCAATTGAGCTTATCTCAATATTTATTTGGTGAACCTTATGGAAATTAAATGTGATGTGCTCAACAGAGTCCGCATGTGAGAATTACCAGGACTTCTAAAGAGTTAAAACTATTTAACTGGAAGGAGAAGACATGAAAAACGTATATATGCAACTTTTCTAGGAACTAAATTCACAAATGTGTGCTAGATAAAGGGCTTGTAAAAAAAAAATCTAGGATTGTAAAGCTTAGTAGGCCTAGTTGTATTTTGTGCTGCTTGTGCATAAACTCTGCAAACTATAATTCGGATATTGCATTAGCTAGAGGTGACGCAGCTTACATTTTCATGGCTCAACATGTTTAAGGCTCTGTGACTTCTCATCATGAATGTGTTTATCCTGCATGGCATACCTGAGGGTTCTGCTAGATGTCAGACACCCCGAAGGAGATCTGTCAACTGTGATTGTAACACACCCATCGGTTACCTTTCCCCGGACTAGTCTCGAGCTCTGCAGCTTTAAACAGTTATACATATTAAAACTACCCATTTTTAAGCCAGTATTTCAAAGTGGTGTAGGCGTCAGACATTAGGTGTCCTGAAAGTATGTGAGTCAAAGCGTGAACTACTTTGTACTTTTTATACTTGTGTGTGTCACTGTGTTTGTGTCTGTTTGCAAATCACAGAACACAGAATGCATGTAGAGGTGTTTCTTGTGAAGCCTTAAGCCACTGTATGCAATCTCCTTAGCTCTTGTTTTCCCTTTACCCCTTCCTTCACTTCCTTGCTCTCTATGGATCGCAGTTGAGATGCATAGAGTACCTCTGTCAACCGTGAAGAAGGGGGCTAAATGCGTTGTACAGTTGAAAAGCTGTAGACCGAGGGCTATAGTAGCACTTTGACATCCTAGGCCATGTACTTTGCAGTCTATATTTCATATAGCAATCGCTACAATCAATATACTTATTTTCATAGCAAAATCCTTACACAGGGTATGATGCATTAAGTTAACAATAATAAATATCCACTTAATGAGTCTGTGGGTAGTGGTGGATGCGCACAGGTGTTACGCTGTTGATATATTGTTGAGTTGCGTTGTATTGCTATGTTTGTGATGTGTTGCTGTTAAATGGTGATGTTTGGTTGCAATTATATTTTATCATATTATATTATTTTATTTTGTTGTTGCATTTTGTTTTGTTTATGTTGCATTTGTTTTGCAATTCTATTTGTTTTGTATTCTGTAGTGTGGTGTGGTACTTTTTTTTTTTTTTACTGAGTTGTTGTGGACCTGTATAAATGTATTGTGCTGTTGTGTAATTGTTTTGTGCTGTTAAGTTGGTTTTGTGTTGTCTGGTACTGTAGCCTTTTTCATGCCTCTACTCCCATATTCATAAAACATGGTTTAGGTCTCTAGGCACAGAGAGTGCAATTGTTAATATCTGATCAGGAATAGAGCAATCAGGTTCCTGAACATACAGTGTAACCGATCACTACAGAAAGTACAGTATTAGTGATCATTATTAATGCAGACATGGCGTAGGAATGGTATGGAGGAGAATGCATTTCTCTCAGGTGCATGTTTGGTTCTTCCTTTCACACAAGTTTGTGTCTGCTAGTAGACTGAGAGCAAGACTTTGTTGAAGATATTTTACTCCTCCTATGCAGACAACGTCTCCTCTCCTCTGGACACACCTGAGTGCATTTAATATATACGCTTCTCTGTAGAGACGGACACATGGTCACAATGCATTGACATTTTGGGCTAGATGTGCAAAACCTTTTTCAGGTCACAAACGACCCGATTTGCTGAAACGCAAAAAGACATTTCCAAATGTACAAACCCCAAATTGCTATTCGGTAACCTGTTACCAAATGACAATTTGGGTTTGCGAATAGATATTTGGAAGGGCATCCCTTCAAAATACCAATTTGCATTAGTATGCAATAATGATTTGCGACTGAAATGCGGTCGCAAAACATTTGAACTTTACCGCCAACTCAGAGTTGGTGATAACTGATTCGCAAATGGGAAGGGGTCCCAGAGGGACCCCTTCTCCTTTGAGAATGATTGATTGAAAAACAATTTAACTTAAACTTTTCATTATTTTCCTTTAAAACGCATCTCATTTTCCCTTAAGGAAAACTGTCTGTTTAAAAAAAAAAAAAAAAAAAGATTGCATTATTTAAAAGCAATTACAGACATGGTGGTCTGCTGACCCCAGCAGGCCACCATCCCTTTGAAGGCAACAAATCGTAGTGGGTAATTACAACCTACCTCATTAATATTCATGAGGTAGGCCTTTTTGTGACCGACTATAAATCGCTAAATGAAACTCAGTGAGTTTCTTACATTATGAATAGCGATTTTCTATTAGCGATTCACAAAAAATTGCAATTAGGAAATCACTATTCTTAATCTTTATAAATCTAGCTCTTGAACTCTGTGTGGCCTTGTACGTGGATAACAGAGACATTATTGACCCGTCCTTAAGGCCTTGCGCCATGACAACAATGATGTACGTCTTAGCAGCAGAAAAGATCTTGGAGGAACATGGCTTTCACCCTTCGTTAATGGTCCTTCATGCCTGTACCACTCTTTCAGGGGCTATTCAGTGGTTGTTACTCTCCACCTTTAGCATTTATATAAATTCTTGTTAACATACTATGTCTGCACTTACAATGTTGGTCTGAAAGGCCGGTAAATTCTCAATTTTTTTCACCACCATCACTGTCTTTAATAAAATGAAGATTTTCATCAGCATTAGGGTTGACAAAATATTGAAAATCTCAGATGGATCAAAATAGGACAGTCGGGTAGATACGAAAGAGAGTTTGAGAATAGGATGAGCCCCACAGGATCCGTCTAAGATAAGGTAAGGGCAAAAGAAAGAGCTTCAAACAGGCTCATTGAGACCATTCAACGGTGTGAAGCCCAAAGTCCCAAAATCAGGCAATGTTTGCTTTGATCCTGCTGATCTTCTGCAATATCAAGTATGTCAAGCAGAACCTTTGCTCAGCATCTCCGATGCTGATCGAAACACTGATTAAGAGGGAGAGATAATGGTAAAGTTTATGATGGGATTCAAGCTTCTGGACCATGATTTTCTCCCTTATCGTGACTGGCATAAAAGCCCAGTAATTGGGTGAAAGTTCACAAGATTGTGATTGACCTGCATACAAAGTTGGTGATGATCCAGTTTTTATGACTCAACAGTACCTGTCTTAAAATTAAACTTTTGGTTATTACTGCAGTAGCAAGGAAACGAACACAAGATACCTTCTCTTTGAGTAACCTGGCTGGAAAGGGTCAGGCGAAGAATCGGGGGGGTTGAAGTAATTTCAAAATGATCACAGTTTCCTTGGAACTCGAGAAAATGGCAGTATACGGGGGGTTCTTCCTCTAAGTGCACTGGGGCCATTGACACATTTGCTAATAATCATAGTTATCAGTCATTTTATGCCCCTCTGTCTTTAGAAAGAGAAAAATAATAAGTAGTTCCCTTTGGCTTGAGATTGAGTGGGCGAGGGACTCGAAAAACACATGTGCGCTCACCGCTGCAGATAAATGAAGTTTTGTTCTACGAAGTACCTTGACAAATATAGAGAGGCACTCAGCATGTTGATCACCACCACCATAACCTGGATAACCTGGCCTATTCAATGCACTATACAGGCTTTATCGCTTTTCTCAAAATGTATTCACAAATACCTTCTCAAGTCTCTCCTCACACACACTCCATGCATCTTATCAATGTGATCCACTCTCACTGTCAGTGTATATATGTCCTAGTTTTCCTCCAAGGTCTCCATGATCAGAAACACAATTTAGAGCTCTTGTTATTACTTCTCCACCTCTTATCTTCGCACACTTTGTCCAACTTGATCCTCTGCTATGACCAATAAAGATCCGATCCTCTTACTCCCCTCAGCAAATCCTTCATGCACTCCATCTGACCTCTTCAACCCCCAACTAATAAAACTATTAGTGCGTATAATGTCGTGACCTGTAACTCATCCATCTTCTATCCCTCACTTCTGTTTGGCTCCTACAATGAATGCTCTAAATCTGCATTTTTCATACAATTGATCAAAAAAAGCCAACCACTTGCCCCTACTGTCCTTGTAACAAGCAACTAGTATCTTACTTCCCCTTTTCTCAAAATCCGTAGAGCAACTATGTTTAAGCAGCTCTTGGTTTGTTTACCTCTCACTTTCCAATTTACTTAATGCTATACAACATAGTTTTCCATAACCACACTGCGTGAAAATGCCCTCACATGTCTCTAACAGTCTCACCTCTTCCCAACACAATCACAATTCCTGCATTACGCATTTTACTTGAACTTCTTTACCATTTGATGTAGTCTCCTTGGGTATCTTCAGACAAGCCTTTAGAATGCTTCTCTTCCTACCTCTTCCTATCTGTCTAATTGCTGATTTCCTAAATCACGGTATACTTAACTGCCTCACAGATTTTCTTCACTCCTCTCCCCTTCTGGACTACATTTTGAGTTGGTGTGCATTAAATTTCAGTCCAGGGATCTCTCCTCTTTTCTCTCTCTACTGTCTCCTGTGATTAAATCGTCTCACGTCTTATTTTCTCATATGACTTCTCTGCGGCTATTTCTCATTTACTGATAACAAGAAACTCTGGCTACCTCATTGCCACATTGTACTGGAAGAGTCTCTGCTCCTTGATGGGGAAACTTGTCTTATTCTATAATAATCTATTTTCTGGCCTCGCCAGCCCTTACCTCCCTCACCACCACCATCGCTTTTCGCACAGACACTTCATTACCCACACCTACAGTGAAGAATCTAGACGTCCCATTTATCTCCAATGTGCAGCTGGAATTCTTTATGACCTCAACCACTACTGCTGAACACCTGACAAAAAGCTAGCTACTCCATTCACAAGCAGTGAGTCCCTAATAAATGCATTGGCCATGGACAAGCTGGACTTTTGAGACACCTCAAATATGCCTTTTTCTACCTTGGAAAAGATCATTAATTATACACATGCACCATATATACCTTGCCCAGTTACTCTCTCACTTTCTGCCATAGGCAGTAAGATAGTAGGCTATTTAATGCAGGAATCTATCTAAAATTCTTATCTTAGAGTATTTACAGTCATCCAAGCAGCACTTGTCCACCTCACAAACTGGTGTCATGCCACACTCTTATCCTCCCCTAACAATCAACCAGCTGCCACTTCTTAACAATACCCAAGCCCAGTGGTTGATTTGTAAAAGAATAGGTGCTGGGGCACAAAGTTTTGCCTACAAGTCTGCAGATGGCGGTATGGTATGTTGGCGCGCCCAATACCAAGTGTGCTTCGACTTCATTCCAACTCATGCGTCTTTATTTCCCCACCATACACTCCTTGCTGCTTTATCTCATTCTTGTAGGTTCTTGTTTTCTCCCTTAGTCAAGTTTTTTCTCTTTCTTTTCTTCCTTTTAACCCATTGTGTTTTTCACTCTCTTGGGCAAAGTCTGATTAAGAAAAATAAGTGATGATTTCTACAAATGAGTGGAGGTGGACCCCACCTGCAATCACTGGCTCAAAATATACACTGCCCACGTTTCGCTACAGCTGCCTCTTTGTTGAGATCTTTCAAACTCCTTGACACTGTCATCTGGTTTGCTCTCACATACCTCTTCAGTGCTGTACCATCTTTTTTTGTGTCCAAAGCAGACCGATCTCCTTGAACACACCAGCCTAGGCTCATAACACAGACCAATCTAATTTACTTTATAGAAGCAGTAACCATATACGTCCTCATCCCTATACTCAAATGGTGCATGCCCAAAAGGCAAAGTAGCCGTGAAAGATTGGAAGGCTTGGAGGGGATAGAAGTTGTTGCCACAGCAACTCAAGGTGTCCGCTGTGGCTAAGCGAAATTGACAGAAACTATTCCAAGAAAGATTCTACGAACAAGTAGGACAAATATGGTAGTACAATTTTGTGGTGGTATTCCAGCAGTCAGCAATTTAGCCATTTTGAGTATGCTAAGTAGAGCAGATTGCATAATTCTGCTTATTATTGTGCCTTTATGTCTAGCTTGAGCAAACCACTCAAAATTGACAGGTTTTCCACGAAAGTGGAATAAGCGATATAATAAGGACTTTTGGCCAGAACGTTTTGCAATCTTCAGATAATATTGTTAGAAGATGTGAGTTGCATGGGTGCAGGTGATGCATGCACTCGCTTGACTGGAAAGGCTTCTTAAAAAACAAAAGTGCTTGTGTGAGTACAAAGAAAAAGAGAGAAGGAACACAGATGCATAAAGCTGAGTGGGGGAGTGGGCTGGGGTATAATATTAAGTTCTTTGAAAGATCTATTATAGGCTAAGAACGTGTCAGACATGTTTTTTGTGTTGTGTTTCCGATAGGTTGCTACATTTATTCTATGGAGCAAGTAGCTACTTGCTTGCCATGTGAGCTGGAATCTTTAAAGGACCTTGTCTTGTGTGTATTATTAATACCAGTCCCTCAGAATTAGCTGACATGGCACACGTTGCTGTTTTAAGACATCTGGTGAAAGGAAGCGGTAATAGATACGTATGATTTTATTTTTTTATTTATTTTTAATTAAAACTTTTTACAGGTGAAGTGAGCATCTTGCTCCAATAAAATTGTGTGAAAGTAACAGTAACTTGGTGTATTTCACTAGTCAAGCTGATTTGTACTTAATGTAAAGTGGAGACTGTTGTGCCCTCAGCCGTTGCAGGTTTGATGCTGATTTATGCAAGAACCGTTTAAAGGCATGAGTCAATCAATCAATCAGGGAATTGTAAGCGCGCTACTCACCCGTGAGGGTCTCAAGGCGCTGAGTGAGTACATCTATTTTGATTGTATCCTCTTCACATGTGCATGAAAAACAGAAAAGCTGACTCGCAACCATAAATATTTAAAGCGTAAACATTTAACAAGGAAATTCCACAGCCTCATCCAGCAAATATTAGGAGAATGAATGTTCTTAACTTGTCCCGGAGCAACTATTCAATTATTTCTGCTAACTGTAAAACATAAGACGGGCTACTTTATTCTGTATAATACCCCAACATTCACAACCGTTATCTATCATTTCTACCTTTTGCTGTCTTTAAATTCATTCTGATGCCCTCTAAATATCACCCTCTGCCTCTTTCCTTTCTATGCCATAGCTCAAATAGAGATGCCTTCTGATTTCTCGCGCCCTGCCCCAGTTCTGTTCAAGACAGCAGCCGCGGCCCATGCAGGTAAGATCGGTGGGATCGGGTTCGAGGGGGGAGGGCGATCCGACAGATGACCACGAGGGAAAATCACATAAATAATACATTTTCCCTCGCTGTCGTCTGTCTAAATCCCCTCCCTCCTACCCCTCCCCCCACCCGGCCCTACCGCTCTTACCTGCACGGTCCTTGGCTGCAAGACAGTAAACAAAATCACATTATTTCAACCTCCACCCTGTTATACAGCTTGATATACTGAAACACTGTCTGCCATCAGCCTACCAAAGAATTTTCTGTCTACTTTCAACTCACTCAAGAAATGATTAGGTGCATCCGCATCCTCAAACACTTCAACTACATCAAAGAAGAGAGAATTAATCTCGGCTGGTTTCGTGATCATCTTCAAGGTCCCACGACTGCTGCATAAGTAGTCTCAAGAACTGCTCAAATATGCCTATAATTTCACCAGATCCCTGCCTCCTGCTATCAGTGGACCCATTATACGTTTACCAAGGGACCTAAAGTATTTTACTAACCCTGCACACTAACTGTACTCTTTCCAAACTAATGTGATAGTAATTGTGTTACTTTGTATTCATAATGTTTACACAGTGAAATTATACCTGTAGTTGCTTCGCAAAACAGTATTTTCTCGAATTTGCCGTAATCTTGTATCAATGTTAAACTACTTTTTAACAAAAACTAAATACAGCACACCATTCATCAGCTAATCACGAGTCTCCTCTCTAGAAGGCTTGGATTCGACGGCCACTCATAGTGCACCCAACAAACTAAACATTACAGGGGAATTGGCATAAGGGAGGTGTAGTTTTGTCTTATTTCTCTGTCCGTTTTCCTACCTTTAGTGCAAGTGCTCTTCAGTTCATCTCCCTGTGTCAAATTTAAATAGTTGGTAGGTGTAGGACTAAGATTAGAAAAACATGTATCTACACTTTCCTTCCTCAGTTTCCAAATAATATATTCAAGAAATTGAGGTTTAGGGAACTACCCTGCTTTACTTTATTCAGTCTTCTTGTACAAATTCGTTTTTTTGTGCTATTTAGATGGCTTAGAAACGGCATGTGTTGTGTGAAGCAATATAAAAAGATATGATCGTATTATTAGCCCGCAAAGTGGAAAATTTGAAGCTCGCTAGCCAATCGGAATGCTCTCTTTGCTAGTTATATATAATGTTATAAGCCAGCAAAGGGAGCATTCTGTGGATGGTTATCTGCCAACTAACCTCCTGTGTACCAAGGCCAAGTAGGGAGTGCTGGGGGCATGAGCAGCCTCTCACCTGAATGTTTGGGTGAAAAAAACATCTCCATCCTCCCATGGTGTTCCCTCAGCCTCTTCTATATCAGCTTCCGGTTCACACATCTCTGTCTGGGTTCCTTCTCTTGCTTTTGGTGATGGGGAAGCCTAATCAACCAAAAACAAGTAGTAAAACCTTAACACACGTATTCACTTATATTTGGCTGTTTGGCCTTCCTTTCAGCAAAAGCAAGGGGAGGAGCCCAAATAGCTGACTCTGAACTGGCAGCAGCTGCAAGAGAAAAGGCTGAGGAGAGTGCCTTGGGAGGATGGAGACATTTTTTCACACAAACATTCTGGTGAGAAGTCAGTTGTATACCTGCAGCACTGTAGATATAATGCTCCACAATGTAGATGAATCATCATAAGTTTACTTCATATCAAAATGGCTGCACGCTCCCTGGTTTGGAAGGCAGTGGGTGGTGGGAGCTAACAGCCTTATTACCCTCTCCTGCAGGGCAGTTACTGCTGTTTTTCCTCCCTTGTTATGCACCCTCACTAGTTCCTTGGGTCCATAATTACCCTTAGGGTAATTAACACCCATTATTGGTCGCACATTGGGCAATAATGCCTAATTAGAATGTTGAGAGCACCGTTGAAGACAATGAGAGGCTCATAGCTAATAGTGACTATTATAGACTTTCTGCTTTGACATTCCAGTGCTTGTTTTTATGTTTCTATCTTTTTTTGTAGCTTTTTCTACCTTTGAGTGGCATGTTATAATAGCTCTATAGTCTTTATCCTCTGGTTGCTAATTGCCTTCTGCCCTGATACAGGTCCTTGCCTGCTGCTCGGGCCTATAACTCAGGAAGAGGGCCTTTAACAACAATAATTGAGGCTATAATGCTACATTGTTCCTTCTTCACAAACAATGCCATTGGGTGGGAGGATTATTGGCCCATTATGGGCCAACAAGATAGTTGTGTCCTTAATTCCCTCTCCACCCTGATCCTAAATGCCACAACGTGAACCTTTGCTCTTTGCATTTTCATCCATTATTGTTTCTCCAATCTTTAGGTTTCTTCTCCAGCTCTTCAGGGCATACATCTACCACTTCATATGGGGATGTGATGTTCATTTCCCTCTGCCAGTGCCTATCTAACACAACCTTCAGAAGTGGGGTGGAGGCTGGGGAATTTTCACCAGACCCGCACCTTGAAGAGAACCAACAAAGTGCACTATGGGGGAAACTTTCAGCAAGCATTTCATGTTTCTCAGTTTACGTCCCTATAATCATAGCCTTTTCTATGAAACAGGCTTTGCCCACTTGACCAGACACACTTGCAGCTGATTGGTTCTGGGTGGCAGGTGTGCATAGACCTTGAGATTCTGCGCCACGTGTCCCCCACCCAAGGATATCCCAACTCGCTACCAGCGCCAGGAGGGCAGTGCTCGGGATAAGGTGATGGCTGGGTCCTATAATTCTCTTTGGCTTCATATGTATTGCATCCAGTCTGGAAGAGCTGTGCCATGGGGCTGAGAAGAACAGCTCTTAGCTCAGCCTGGATCTCCCACCCTGCTGCAAGCATCACTGACTGACACTTTCTTTTTAGCAAAGGTACCAACTTTTATATTAAAGTGTATTTTCGATTGTTTCACTTTAGCACATTAGATCATATCACTGCACTAAGTGACCTTTATTGGAATTAGTGAGCTGCACCCCTTTGTGACTGAATATTTCATTAAAGACCCAAGAGGCAAGTCAGTTGTCTTGTTGCTCCTCATGGAGCACCAGTATTTCCTATTAAAACATATACAAGTGACATTTGTGTACAGGGTGCATACTGAACTGAAATATTCCTCAGTATGCAGTATTTCAGTGCCAGGTTATCCTCCCAAGTGAGATGTGTGCTATACAAATGCACATAACATAACAGTTCAAGGTACTCTCATATGTGATGATCATGAAAAAGGAGGCACAGTGAAGAAAATTAATTGCCTAGAATCACACAGTTTAATCAGGCTGGGAAGCCAGGATTGAAACCTTGCTTCCCAATTACACTTTGTACAGTTCAGTCACTGGATAAGTATCACATTTTCCCCCTTTTGCCTCGAATTTTAGTAGTGACCCACTAGGTAAGTCAATTGTCTTATGTCCCCCATACAAGGCCTTTATTGTGGTTGTAGATGAAGAAATATTATGCTCTTCTATACCACATACAAGAGAGGTTGGTATGTAGTTTGCATTTTGAACTGAATTATTTCAAGGTAGTTTCAAATGTGGGAATTAGGGAAAAGGAGTAACCTCTGAAGCATCAGTATCCATTTCAGTCCTATTCTTTAAGCAGAGGGCATCCTTAGGAACGACAGGCTGTTAAGCTTTTTCACCACCTATATGCAACTTCCTGTTAGAGATGTCTTCTTTCAGGCGAACACAACTCACAAACCTTTTGAGCACTTCTGTTGTGGATTTTCAGTCACTTGGGTGGTGGACACTGAGTCTTCTGCCTACTCCATTCTGAGAAACTTAGGACCTGATTACAAGTTTGGTGCAATGCTCCGTCCACTGTGGGACCGCCAAACCGCTGGTGAGACCGCCCGCCAGATCAGGAGTTTTCTCCTGGTCTGTCAGGCGGTCCTGCGGTGGTCTGACAGCAGCTGTCTATCAGGCTCATAAAAGAGCCTAATAGGCACACCGCCGCCGCTCCCAGAGCGCCGGCGTAGCATACATGCCTCACCGTGCAGGAAGGGGTCGAGGGGGTGCAAATCCAGGGGGGCACTACATGTGCGCCCCCCCATGTATCCTCCGGCCCAAATCTGGTAGGGGGCCATTACCATTCATTCATCCACCATTTTTCATGAGGGTGCCCCGCCATGAAAAGCGCAGTGAAATGGCAACTCTGAATATGCTCAGCGCTGCCGGCTGCGGCATCACCAGTATATTAATGCCAGGGGAATGATCGCCAGCCCAGCTGGATCCTTGATCCCGGCAGTGCCTGCAGTCTTGTGGTGGTCCTACCGCCACCGTTGTAATACTGCAGGCAGTTCGACAGTGCGCAGTTGTCGGAACGCCATCACAGATTCAGCAGTTCTATGGACCGCCGAACTCTTAATCAGACCCTTAGCCTTTTGAAGCTTGTCTGTCTTAAATCACTGCATAGCCTTAATGTTTCAGGCACAGGATCAAATGCAGATTTGTTCGAAGAAATAACCCTTGTACCTTTCTTACATTATGCATTATACCATTACCCTGATGAGTATCATGTCAGATGAACCCTCACCAACACCAAAAACTACTCTTCAGAAAAGATTTAATCAACCATCTGCCATTCCTATGCTGCCGTATTTGGTACACAAAATGACTTGTGTGGGACTAAAACCAATTTTTTCCCCCTTTTTTAAGTATTAAACAACCTATGTAGGTCCTCTTAAGCTATTAGCCTTCTCATGTGCCTCTAAGCTGGTTAAAATAATTGTTTCTTTGTTTTCTTATCCTGCACACAGTCCAATTCCTGTAGTCTGAAATCTATATACATACCACACACACACACACAAACCCCCACAAACATATGTAGTTCAGTATGTGGAAATATATGTAGCTTGGAGTTGGCTTTGGACAGTTCAGTAAGCAGAGAGCAGTGCTCTTTTTTATCTAAGTTTTTATATTCCTCTTTGTTAGCCTTTGCATGCAATAAAGATAAACTGTACTTGGGTAAGGAGGGGAAAGGAATGAACGTTGGGTAGAAATTAGAGATGAAAACAGGTATGACCATAGAACTTCATTGAAAAGACCATGTAGTACTTCATAACACCAGCATGAAACGATCCTCACCTTCCTTGTGGATGCATCATATTGCCAGTCAGTCATTTGACCCAGCACAATATCACCCCGCTCAGAGCAATTCCATTCACTAGTCTCTACTTCCAGAGTACATGGGGATTTTTATAAAGTATGGTAAAAAAGGGACACATCCAAACCCAATCATGGGACACCATATGATGTCAGTACCAGGACGCTTGTTACTCTATCAGTCTGCTCTTTGGTGTTGTGAAAGTCGCTCTGAAGTCAGCAAGTTGCTGGTATGAAAATCTCTTTCACTAGTGTCCATACAGTCTATAGGTCCATACAGTCTACAGCTATTCTTAAAGGTAGTTACAAGCAAAGTGTCTCTGCTTACCAGTTTCAAGGCACTTAATACCAGGCATAAGGGTAGCCATAACTTCCTCATATCTGATCATTCTCATGCCATTTTGGAAATGAGGAAAAAACAACAATTGATGGACAGAATGCAGAACAATGTCGTACATTCACCCCAGTACAGAGATCTGGGCCTAAATCCATCGTTTTTTTGCTCACCATGCCATTCCAGTTTGGACCCAGCCATATGCAGGGTCAAGACTGATTTGCATATGGCTGGGTCCAAACTGGGGTGGCGTAGTGGGCAAAAGAACGATGGATTTAACCCAGTTCTTTTGACTGGGGGAGAATGTTTGCATTGTCAGCATTCCGTCCATCATTTGTTTGCTGTAACACTTTACGCCCTAAGTGGGATGGGTATGCCCAGACGTGGGTCCCTTGCTCACTGTGCCACTGGATTCAAGCTAGCCTGGCTGAAGAAGGGTGACCTACCCTGAAACCGGTCCCAGGATGCTTGTTTCCCGGTCCAGGGAGGACCTGGCCTGGCAGTTCGGTCTGGACTGTTCCCATGGGGCACAGGGTCAAGACTGATTTGCATATGGCTGGGTCCAAACTGGGGTGGCGTAGTGGGCAAAAGAACGATGGATTTAACCCAGATCTTTTGACTGGGGGAGAATGTTTGCATTATCAGCATTCCGTCCATCATTTGTTTGCTGTAACACTTTACGCCCTAAGTGGGATGGGTATGCCCAGACGTGGGTCCCTTGCTCACTGTGCCACTGGATTCAAGCTAGCCTGACTGAAGAAGGGGTGACATACCCTGAAACCGGTCCCAGGATGCTTGTTTCCGGTCCAGGGAGGACCTGGCCTGGCAGTTCGGTCTGGACTGTTCCCATGGGGCACAGGGTCAAGACTGATTTGCATATGGCTGGGTCCAAACTGGGGTGGCGTAGGGGCAAAAGAACGATGGATTTAACCCAGATCTTTTGACTGGGGGAGAATGTTTGCATTGTCAGCATTCCGTCCATCATTTGTTTGCTGTAACATTTTGGAAATGAGGGACACAAACTGTCATTGAAGAGTCACTTCTTTTACATTCTGTAAAACACCTTTGCAGGTGGGAGGAGAACTACAGCTGTTAAATATGTTGTAGCCATTTCTACTGATCTAACATTTGTCAAATGATGTTGCAGATGAACCTGAATACATATTCTTAATGATAGCGTATTTGAGAAAGTAGTGATTGAGAAAAGTATTTCAAACCAAGTCCTGGATCCCCTTCTAAACTTGTGGCTCCTGTTGTAACAAGCAATTGCAAGCATCCTTGATGCTTGAGTGTAGAACTGTAAAGATATTTCTCATACTGGTCCCTGGAGCAATAGCCCAAGTGCTGAAGTTTGACTTTCTTCTCTTCCGTGCAAGTACTGGTTATTGTCAAATTCCACATCTGAGAGCCATTCCAGAGCAAGCCAGGCAATTGAGTAATGTACTGAAACACTTTTCAGGGGCATAACCTTCTTAAAGGGCCACAACATTGCACCCTGTAAACAAGAGGATTGGGTGCTGAACTTTTTAAAACTTGATCAGAGAATGAGAAGTTGCCTGAAGGGGTCCTACGTTTGTGCCTATACATCCACCACCTTCTCAAGGGCAGTGGCCTGCATTATATTACGTGAATCATAGGTGTTATGCATTATTTTGAGATCTACGCAGGTTATCTTTAGTATAACAAGCTATCCTTTGACCAGTACTTGCAGAAACTGATCATTGTAGTTGGCAAACAGTCTCTGCTCTTTAGATCCCACAATTGAAAATCCAGAATAACAGTAAGGAAGAAAACTGATGCATAAAGTGCTAACAAAGGCAGATTCAATCACGTTGTTCTTTCAGTGTGTGGCTGCTTTCATTCAGCAGGAAAAAAACTATGTTCGGGTCCATGACCCTATATTTGGACTTAGTAGTTTGAAAGTGTCAGGTTCTAAGAGAAGGAAAGAGCTAGAGAACCCCCTCCTTTGGCGTAGTACTCCCACAAATATCCATCTATGCTCTCTTGTATTCTCAATTGTTTTTTTACTTGGGTATAGTGCCCAAGCAACCTTAACGGGATTGTCATTCTCCTGCCAAGGAAATATTTCTTAAATACCTATATTTGCCATCTACTGACATAACTAATCAGACCACTGTTTTAAAATTTGGATGGAATAGTGATGTGCCACCTTTGTGATTATTATATTCATAACCATTGTCTTGAGCATATGTATTCCACATTTATAACCAGCCATGGTATTTCCACATCCCAGCAGTATTGTGGGACAATATTCGAATCTTCATTGTGGAAAGGAGCTGGCAGTGTAATTTCACTAATGATTCTCATCTTCCTGGATCTGTTCACCCCACCTTCAATAAGCGTGATTAGCAGCTATAATTCAACATCTTAGAGAGCCTGCAGATATATCAGTCATCGTGATTTACTGGTTCTTCTCTATGCTCCATGCTTACATGTTTCATCTGGCTAGGTTTCAACTCTTTCATTCATCATAATCATATCTTGCCTACAGAGTCCACCTGATGTTGCATGTTATCTTTAATTGGTCACGCTTTTCTAAATAATATTCTGTTTGGACATGCATTTTGCTTCTGTGTTGACAACATCAAAACTTTACAGGGGCTACTTACTCCCTGTCTCAGTGTATGAAGTATCAGGGATGTGTTAAAGCATTGAGGCAACAATGTGGACCCCAGCACAGATGATTTTAAAGCTTGAATGATTCCTGGAGAGAGTAGCAAGCTTCTTCTAGTGATAAATATTATTTTAGCTAAACTCAATATGCTACAACTACTAAAGAGTATGATGGCAGTTCTGCTGGTAAACGACAGAGGTACAGTGTTTGGCACCATGGTGAAAACCAATCTCAACTATTTTAAGAGAAACTACTCTTGAATGTTTTATTGTATATTTATTATCTGCAATACAGTTACATACAGCTACAGTTCATACCAATAAAGTTCTGCCAACGCATGCTTCGCTTCTGGTATTCACCTCTTCCTCAAGGCAAATGTATACTTATTAGATCTAGTTATGAATTGTCAATCATTGATCCAATTATTCTGTAGGTCACAGCATTCCTCATTATTTTCTTAAAGTATTAGTCCCAAAATTTCCTTTTAGTGATAGGCAAAGCAGATTGAATGCAGGAGCCACATTTATGAGATGAGTGGTCATCGTATCACAGTGGCTCACTATCAGGTCTGACAAACTCCTGTTGAATCGAGCTAAAACTAAATTTTGGGACTAATATCTGCAGAATAATTTGATCAATGATAAATAATTTTAACTAAAGCTTATACGCATACATTTGCTTGCCTTGTCCTGAATACCCATAGAATGCAGTTGTGCGATATTTCTTTAATACATTTTTGTACATGGTGTATCTATGTTTTCTCTTACCTTTGTCCTGAAACTCACAAAAGCTCAGTGTTGGTCAGAATACAGCTGTTGTGTAGTATACAAAACCTTAAATGCTTCCTGTTCTATATCTAATAGCTTCCTCAGATGGCAAGTGGCTTCCTCACATAGATGACGTGGGTAGAGAGTTTTTAGATGATTCTGTGTGCTGTATAATTGATGTCACTCTCTCAATATCAATCACTGCTTACTATGAGAATAATGAGGTAAAATTGACGCTTTTAATTCTATCATACTCTTTCACATATCATAAGCAGGATAGCCAAAACATGTTGCGTTGGCATTAATCTATTGAACCTTTTAGTTTACATTAAATTTATTTATTGCATATCAATTCTTTATTAGAAGTTGACAGCATTGATAAGATGATAAATACATTGTATATGCAGGATAAAGAATAGTCTGTAAATTGTCTAAAACCTTAGTTTTTCTATGAGAAAGTCCAATCACCTCCCCTCCTCATCCTTTACATTAGATTTTATTTCCCAATGTCTTTCCTTAAATATTTGGTCAGCCATGATGAGTTTCTATCCTTGTCACGATCTTTGCATATCCTCTGTATGGATACATGCTGAGGATAGGGAGTTCTCAAAGGCAAGCAGACTCTAGGCCAGTAATTCAGGGACAAATATAGCATAAAAATGATGAAGAAAATCTCTTAATTCATGTGGTCAATTATTAGGTAATAATGATCAAGGAACAATCATTGCATAGAACAATTTTTTTAATGAAAAAACAAATTACGTAAAAGAGATTGAAAGCCAAGTTCAACACTGCAGCTGGATGCTTTTTCGTTAAGTTTGTTTCTTCACATTGACATTGTAGTTTGGAAGATCAACTGAAAGGAGCAAGTTTAGTTTCTTTAGATCCTTCCTTGAATTTTCCAAAGATCTGCTGTAGTATAACTATAAGCATGAATAGAGCGTATTTATTGTATGGAACGTGTCTACTCATTGGTGCAAACTTGTTAAAAAATTAAATTGAGAGCTATCAATTTAATGTTTAGGAAGAGGAGGATACGCTAGTTAGCTTTTAAATGAGAAGAATGGAGATTTACATGTAGGCTGACACTGATGTTCTGAGGGCAAAGGACACACTTTACAACAAGCACCCTCACATCTAATCATATTGTGTATTTTTCCCAAAAGATTGATTCATAGCAGGTTCAACTTATTTCACCTGTTCTTTGAAATTGTGGTTGATGGAAAAAGCATCTACTCACAGAGCGGGTATATCATTTCACAGTACTGTAGTGCATTGTGGTCTCTTTCAGAATAGCTTTTTGAAGAGGACTGTTGCAACACAGTGTGCTAAGTACAGTCGGTAGATGTTAATTATAGCCTATTAATAAGGTTTCAGAAGGTGAGAAGCTTTATAAGCGATCTTCTGAAAGATGGCGGACCGTGGCTGAGTGGGCACAGAGGTCCGGCTCCCCACGGCTACTTCGACTAATAATGCGATGCCCCTAAACCCCCCAACAAGCTGCTAATAAGCCCCTGCTTCTTCTAGCACCTACCGGCCCATGGTTTCCTGGCGGTGCTGCCAGTCCGACGGCTGGGTCGGGTTCCTCGCTGTTGGCCTCTCGGCAGGGGAGGCCATGACAAAACAGACAGCCTGGATTCAGGGAGGTCCTGACAGAGTGCAGGTTGTGGTGGGAGTCGTCCTTCTGCTTCTTGTTTCTCCCTCCTGGCTTCTTCCTGATGCTTGCCAACTGGGATGGGCTTCAGGGCTGGTTCCACCTCCTGAGGCTCGTAGACTTCCTGCTGGCTCGCGGACAGGAGAAAAGCTGAAACGCTGCATGGCTTCTCCTAAAATACACAGAGTGTTGGACTGGGTGGCAGCGGGGAACCAGGTTTTTGGCTCCCATTCAAATGTTTTTCTTACCCCAAGTGGGGAAAGAAGCTGTCTGCTTGCCATGGCTACAACAGTGTTGCTAGACTAGAATCATTACCACTAACTGTAAAGTTTAACCTGGCTCAACTCAGTCTTATGCCAGTTTCTCTGGTGGATAATTTATTGGGGACATTTAGTGGATCCCTTGGCCGGCATACATTTCATTTAGACTCTGCCCTGGGCTTGGCAGCTCCAACAGCATTTTTGCGTGCTAGTGCTGTGTTTAGGATGCAAATCAGGATTCCTGTCAAGGGGGGACAAAGAGGGAGGGCTGTTTTGGAACTGATAACTTACAAACCCCACATACTCCTCCTAAGGTGGAGAGAAAGCTAGTACTTCCTGGCAAGCTGGCTGATGGCAGCATGAACACTCACAGTGGGTTAAGAGGGGAAAACGTCACCATTTGCCCGCCAGCTTCTGCCCTTAGCACTCAGGAAAGAGTGGACGACTCTTCAGCTGATAACGCCCAGGATGTATCCTCCTCCAGTAAGGGACTCTGCGATATCATCACAACTCCGCGCCTACAACGTACAATGGTCTCATTTCTGACTGCTGGCCCATCTATCTCCTCAGACATAGGCCGGTCAAGCTGGGTAACAAAACTGTCCTGGATGCCCGGGCCAAACAGAAGTTGCCCAGGCCAAACAGAAGTTATATCCGTCATTCAGGGTTCGATTGACTCTTCGGAGATCTTTGAGAATAATTATTGGAAGCTGTTTCAACACTGTCAATGTTCTTTTGAAGTGGATTCGTCTCCACTTGGGACTCATCGGGCATTGTAACCTCATTAAGATGACCATCCTCCCTAGGTGCCTGTATTTTTTTTTTTATGTATACCGCTTTTTCTTCCTGTGGCCTTCTTCACTAAAGTGGAGGCCTTATGGCAGAAGTTTATCTGGGTTATCGAAAGCCTAGTTGTAAAATTCCGTTTTTACAGCAACCTAAGGAAGATCGTTGGGTTTTACTCCCAATTCTTAGGTTTTACTATCTGGCGTCGTTTTTTTCACATATGCGGCTAGTATTGGGATAGGGACAGTGGCCTTAGAGGCGTATGTTCCATGAGTTCTTACCTCTGGGTTACTCTATGCTCCAAAGAGTGGGGATTTTGGACACTGCATACTTTAAGTGAACTTGCTTTGAGACTCTAAAATTCTTTAATCTAATCTGGAACTCATATAAGCAGGTTTTTTCAGGTATTCAATCAGTTTCCCTTATTGTGTTCACGAGGGCTTCAGGGAGGCCTGGGGAAGGAGCAACCTACTTATCTCAGGACAGTTATTATTAACAGGTGTTTTCTCTTCATTTTTGAGCATACAGCAACAGTTCTCTTTTCCATCCACTGTCTTCTTTAGGTACCTGCAGATGAGGCATTTTATCGTTAGTCTTAAGGATGAAGATCTTCGCTGTATTGATAGCTCCAGTTTGAACCTTATAAGGAATGCTCCTCTAAAGAGAAACATCAGGCTGGTCTGCAAGGTGATCTATCGATCATCACAGAATAACATGGCTGCCCCATTCCAGCTGCGGGCAGATAAGTGGAGCTCTCTCCTCAACACTGAAGTAACGGCTGCGGACCTTAGGCGCAGCAACGTGCTGTTTCACCTAGCCTTGAATGTATCTCGTATTAAAGTACCTCACCTGAAATGTATTAATGATTGGTATTATACATCTTATCATCTTTGTAATGAAGCTTCGATCAGACGACCGGTGTTTCCGCTGTAGATCGGCAAGAGCTAATGTGGTTCATGTTTTTGCATCTTACTCCGCACTGCGTTTGTATTGGGAATTTGTCTTCGGTAAGCTCTGTGCTATCTCAAACTTAGAAGTGGTAGTGAATCCGAAGTTGATTATGTTGGGTCATTCACCAGTTACTTCCCCCTTATCTATTGGGATTATGCTTCATTTCTATCTCCCTAGCAAGACTGGTTCTGCCACGATTTTGGCTTTCTAGTGAGTCTCCTAATCCTTGGATCTGTTGGTGTGAATTCCTAAGTACAAGTAGACTGGAGATGGCTCTAATTGAAAATGATTCTTGCAGAAGAAAGCTCATTCGGATTTAGGACCCCGTCCGGGGCAGGTTGGCCAGTGTAGCAACATGACATGTCCGCATAGGCACATTCCTGTTATTTCTTCCTTTGTTGTTTTGGCTCTTCCCTCCACCTATTTATGATTGTTTAGTACATGAAGGATTATTCTTTACTTTTTTTAAATTCTATTTCTGGGAGGAAAATGCTTCATCTTGGTTAGACAATTGGTCTCTCTCTGGGGCAGTGTATTATGTTTCATTTTGCTATTGACTGTGCTCTCATATTTATATATTTTTTGTCTTTTCTTTTTCTTGTTAACCATTGTATTTGGTCCCCCTATCTCTGCTATGTTGTTGTTTTCTTGTTCAACTGGTAATTAATAACAAAAAAAAATGAGGAAAAAGAAAAAAAAAGAGTGAAGCCTTATAAGCAAAAGATAGGCTGGTCTTTTTGTTAAATCTAATAATACTGAGCCTAAAAAGAAGGAGCATTTTACTTATCGCTGTTATTTATCTCTTTGTAACTATTTTCAGGCTTTGTAAATCCACAAACACCCACATATCAATTCAGGCTATCTAAATGGAATTTTGAGCAGGGAGAGCAAAACAGTCTAGCACAACTGTCTTATTCTCAGTTTTTTGCATTGCAACTTTCATTTTGGAAATATTTAAAGGCATGTTAAGGAGGGAAAACGGAGCGAGGCATGCTCAGACTGTTAACTGTTGCATTCAGCCAACAAAGTCTTTTTATGTTAGAGAAGAAGCCAGGGTTTTGTTGTGCAAATAGCACCGGCAATGCAGGAATCAGATTTACTGTGGACGACTATTCACATTCCTAGTCATCATTACATTAGACAGCACAATCCCTACGCTGGTTCATGGGCAGAAAAAGTGGGCAGCTTGCCAGGTAGATGTTTCCATGACTCCCAGCCCCCAAAGGTGATGCATTTTTCAGCTAATTCAATGAAGAGAGGGCTGAGCTTAAGGGTATAAACTACACAATAGCTGCCTCCGCAGCATCAGCAGAATACTTTATGGGAATGCACTTGGCACTGTCATGTGACCTTATGACTGAGATTTTGTGATGGTGCCAAGGGAGACTTGGAAAGCAGCACCCGTTCTGAATCCTTCTCCTCCTTTCTTACCTAGCTCGGAAAATGGCGGATCTTAATACTTGACTTTAGCTAGACTCAGCAAGCGACGAAGCCGTAGGGCACAGCTTTGCCTTTTTTCTGTCTTTTTGGCTGACCACCAGGAGGCTGTCCCTTTCACGCCTGATGCATTCTGCTGCTCGGTCCTGTGTCTGGAATCGGAGATTCTATACAGAATACCAAGAAACAATTTTTATCATAAAAAGTCATAACTTCTTGCTCCATTTTTCATCGAAGGGATTTTTAAAGCAAGCTCTCTAATATGCAACAAAGAAACTTTTATCTGCCTAGGAACAGGCACTTCAACTGGGCGACAGTACTGAACATGAGATCATTGCAGTGCTGTGTAGCATACTGGCACCCTGCCTTTTCACCCTTTAGCTTCGGCAGATCTGTGCGAATCGCATTTATAACATCAGAACAGGCTCTGTGAATTTTCTGGGGTCTCCTTCATCTACAACCGTGCAGACAGTAGCAGTAAGGATTGGTGCAGCTCTTGCGCAGTGCTTTGTGCTTAGAATTTTGAAAAGAATAACCAAAAAGGGAGGCGGGACCCTACATTTTGTTTCGACGGAAAATGAAGGATGCTGGAGGAAACAAATGTGAATTTGTTCTAAACAGTGGATTATAGAAGTAAGAGAAAATCTCCTTTTTTCAAGGACAATGACGTGTGTGACTACACAGACATGAAGAAGACGTGATAGATCTACTCCAACGACAATAACTCAATGTTGCCAAGGAATTTTTATCCGTTAAAGCCTTTACATCAGTATTGCTACAATAGCATACCATCAACCTGTTGAAAATGTCCCAATATTTCAGGTATATCCTTGTCTTTTATTAGTAGCCAGCTGTTTTTACATAAATTGCTTCATAATATTGCTATATTTAATATGTTGCACACACTTTACTAGTAGGCATTTTGTATTCAATTACCAGTGATCTAATATTCCTGAAAAGAAAATGAAATGAGATGAAATACAGACTCACAAAAAACCTTTCTTGTCAGAGCCATCTTATTAAAGACCAAATTGGCAAAGTGACTGTTAGCCTTATGATTATAGTTTTGAAAGCCAAATAGGATTAAATGTACAGTTGTTTGTAGTGTTGTATTTTTGGGAATTCTTGGATATTGAAAAGAAACTTCTTAACACTGAAATAATATTTTTTCATGCTCTCGCCAATCAGCTTATAAAAATGGTTCTAAACTTGTTCAGCTTTCTAGTAATTGAAGAACTGAATATAATTTTAATTTGATCAGGTGGTTAATTTTAGTTCTCTTTTTCCAGTAAAAAGTTTTTTATTTTGAAAAACCTTTTGCCTAAGTGGTTTGGTGAAAACATGTTGAATACAGTTTGCAGAATAGGTAGGTGGGCAGCAGACAAAGCTGTTAAAGAACTGTCCAGAACCTAAACTAAGGCATACGGGTTGATTTATAACTGTCTACTTTAGGATTAGCTTTGATGAATGAAGGGTTAACCACTTTGTGAATAAAAAAGAAAGTGCAAAGATTAAATTGCTTGTTAGGACACCGCAGTGTATTTTCAGGACAGTGCAGCTATTGTCGTTTGAAATACTTGAATACGGTAGAGTGAAAATGCAACATGTTTTTTCATGTCCACTAATTCATGATGAAATGGCTAGAAAAAACGTTCACCATACTCTGTTACTTATTGTAAATTATTATTGCAAAGATAATGACTGTACCGAAAATATTTAGTTTTGCGCTTTTTCAATGTAGATTCATAGAACATAGTAACAGACGACACGTTCTTCGTATTATAGGGACAAACTGCATTCGGCTGTGAGGGAGCTGCGGAGCAGTGCAATCTGGCAAAAAGTGTGACTTGAGTGGAATGTTATTACAAGCACTGCATGTGCCTTTTTAATGTATTGGTGGCGTTGCCAATTTTGCTCCTTTTATTGTAAAAAGTACAATGTTCTTCTAGTCTTTCAGACTTCTAAAACTGTCATCTTTATAAAATATCAGAGAGTGTTAGCTTATTTCAACCTTTTTTCATCAACTTTTGATTTGATAACTCAGTGCCCCACATGTGTAAATGTTCATCAAAGTAATATATTTACACTGGCTGTAGTGTTTGTTGTGAGAACTCTTATGGCTTAGGAGTGTTTTTTTAATCATTTCTTGGCACATCTTTTGTTTCTTGAGCGAAAAACTGGCCAACAGAAGATTTTCCGTATATTTTTTGTATTTGTAACAAACTTTTTTCAATTGTTTCAGCATTTTCAAAACCTGGCAGTAAGTTGAAAACTGAAGGCCTGTATGATCAGAAGTTAACCAAGGTAAATACATTAAGTTCCTAAATATTAAATGGTTTAAATACAAATGAAAATTACTGTAGCGTTATTGTTATTTTTAAAGTCATCTGAATTTTGTTTTACTGGGTCATTTTTGTGGAAAGGTTTGAAGATCATTGTAGATATTATACCAGTCTTATACGGCATTCACGAGCTGATAGTCACATGCCCATTTCCATTTCCTGCATTGCAAGTCAGAACTAGATTTTCACACATGCACCTTGTTATTAAATTCACAATAAAGGTGATATAGCACACATGCTGTTTATGTATGCAGCCAAAACCTTGCATCTGTGCCAGTTTAGCAATCATGAAATGTTCTATGAACGTTTATTGAACAGGAGGCTTTTGTAAATATTCATTAGACGTGGAATAGCACCATAATGCAATTAATTATCAAATCCATTCAAGTGAAATATATGTGTAACGAAAGGCTGCTTTTTAGTTTGAGTCAAACTTGGTAAATTTTTTCTATCCATGGTTGTTAGCTGAAAATATAGATCCTGTGCTTTTTTTTGTGTAGTGACAAAACAAATTGAAAAAACTGACCACCACCAGGAAAAAGCCATGTTAATAATATACTTGCAAATATGTTTTAAAGTAGGTATTAGATCATTTAAAATAAATTGGATTTTTTGCAGATGTGAAGCACGGCATTGGTTATCAATATATGCTAGTGATATTATGTGATGTGGTACTGTTTGAAAGACATATACTTTACAAAATAGTTTTGTCCCTTCAGATGTTATATTTAATGCTTTACGGTCACTGTTATTCAAAAACCATTTGACAGGCAACTGCAAAATGTTTATGTACAGGATTTATTTACTAAAGAGTTCTTTGTTTAAAAACCGTTTGTGACAGTATATGTTGTTGGTTAAACTTTTCAGACTTATGGTGTGAATATACGTGGTTTCCATATGTTGCATTCACCAATTTCAATTCACAATTCCAAAGAGCACAAAATGATCTATGTTGCATTGAGAGGTGGACGGCCAGATTTATGCCATATGCTCCCAACTTGTTTACTTGACTATAAAAGGTATTAGAACAATCTCAGCAATATATTTGATGCTAAACAAAATAGGCAACATTTAAATAAATATGCCACTCAAGGAAACTCAATTGTGATCCAACTATTTTGCTCAGTTTCTAAGGATAGTCGGACAGGTCAACAGATTAATGCAGAAAGAACAATATAGTATCTAGATTTAAAACATAAGCAGCTATGTAAACATTGTTTAATAACATATTCAATTAAATAGTTTCATTTTCAATTGTTTATATGTCTGATGCCATGTTTAAATGTATTCACTAGCATAACTTTGTACAGTTTCGCTAAAACAATAATGACAAGTTTGCCTCCATTAGTGTTGCAACTAAACAGAGATTTAAACAATTATATGATTTTTGATTGTCTGTTTTATATTTCATAATTTCCAAAAGTGTAAGTTCACTGTTTTTGCTCCTTTCCCTTCCAAGTCATATATGGTACTGTGTGTTATTGCTTCCTTTTGCGTCCAATCCTTTCTGATGGAACATACTATGTGATGCCAATTGTCATTAACCCGTAGATCCGATCTTGTGGTGAACTGTACTGCACAAGTTCGCTTCTATGGGTCTATGTCAGTTTGGTAATCTGGCCCAACCTTGAGCATCAAAATATCTGCTGATACCTTAATAAGTAGTGGGATCAGATTAAATGTGGAATGCCTTACTTTTTCTGGTTTTATTATTGGCATAATGTGTTCCCCAATTTTGATTTAATGCTGGTTAACCAAAGGAGGGTTATTATATAACCTGTTTTGATTTTTATGTACTGTAATTGTTGAATAAATGATAGTTTCTTAAAAATATCAAAGTCAATAAATGTACATATCAAGAGGATTTTTCATTCCTGCTTTTTAAGCACATTTTTAGTAATTGAAAGGAATGTATAAAATTAAACTTTGGATGGGTGAGGTCATTCACCAAGTCTTGACAAATGATATACATTACATTCTATGTCAAGAGCACCCACCGACTAACCTTTCTTACATTTTGAAATTTTAACCATACAGGAGACTGCACAGGATTTTGATTGCCTCGTTTGAGGTTTTTTCTCAGCGTTGGAAACTGTGTGCATCCGGGTTGAGGTAGTAGGTTGTATGGTTTAGAATTACACCCTGGGAGTTAACTGTACAACCTTCTAGCTTTCCTTGGAGCACACTTGAGCCATCAGGGGATAACTCATCACAGACTCAGAAAGTGAAATTAACTGCAAATAAAATGATGATGCAACAATCATGTACATAAGAGGTTACTAATAAGGCCTCCATTGTTGGTGACACTGAAGAATGTCATTTTGTAACTTTGGTCCTCAATAGTTACATTTCCCCCTTCCGAAACAAAAAAAATACCATATTGATCAAAGAATTGTCAAGCATATCCAATTATCCCATTGCTGTTCAGAAATAATATTCCGCAAAACTTTCAGCAAAGCTTTGAACAATTTCTTTTGGTCAAACCCATTCATCAAGACTTGCTATAGCCAAAACGAACTCACAGGATTTATTTCTACTTGCCTCAGTCATTCTCTAGCAGCTTATTGACTTGCCTTTTTCTGAAAAAAGGTAAATATGCTTGATTTCAGAGAAGGAGAAAACAACACTTCTAGAAAAAGCGGGTCTTAAGTTAACCGAATCCTTATTTCTGTTTGTGTTGTCCTACTGCAAATAGAGCATATAGAGAAATATTTGTAATTGCAGGATCCCGGACTCCTGCAGTTGAAGATGCCCTGTTTTTTTTTTTTGTGGCTATCGTCATTCTGTAAATCTTGTAAACATGATCTGCTCTAGAAATATTACTTGAACAAACTTTGCACTCAACAACATTTGTTTGATGTTGTTGTGATTTTTTTTTCTCTTTTTTTTTTTTTTAAAGAAACTACATAAATGATGTTTTACCTTTCACATAGGTCTATACTAATAGTGCATACACTATTTAACCTGAAGCTGTGTCTCTTAATCTCAATTTTCCAAAATGATCCACTGTACCGTTAAGTTTGCATAGATGGATTGCTTTTCCCTTTATGAACACCATGTTTTAAGGAAGTGACTTTAGTCCAAGCAAGATATGTTATGCACCATACACAATGGTCAAAGTAGTCCACAATTATTTAAATTGCCAAAATACGATATCATAGCATTGTGCTGTATTGGGCTATCTTCAATAAGTGACCTACTAGAACATTTTGGAAGAGAGACATATCTAGACATTTTAATGCAAAAATATTGACAATTTTAAAAGCAACCTAAGTAACATGATGGCACATGTACAAGATTAAAGCAGGAGGTCGGACTAGGAAAGGGGAGGGTGCAACTTTATACACATCAAACACTCATAATGTGCCGCATGTTAACAAAAAGATGCAAAGAAGAAACAGTCTTAATATATATGCAAAAAATAATCCTGTAAATGTGCAGATGAAGATGCAGCATAGTTTCTAACAGAACTTTTGCAACAATTCATTGAAATTGAGAAGATAGAATGTGCTTATGAATTGCACTGGAACCTCTCGCACTGTAACCAAAGTCTATATGGTTTAGAAACACCTGATCATTAGGCATTTGCCTTGCTTGGATTTGTTCAGACATGGGCAGAGTGAAATATACAGCTGTGGCTCCCCACATGTAGCAAGCTTCAGTAGCTTGTTTGTCAAGAGTTGTGATTTAGAAATGGAAATGAAGAAAACTTGCAAATGTATCAGGCAAAAACAATGTGCCATGAGTGTATTTGCCTAAAGCTAGTCTGTTCATTTTAATATTTTTAATATATAAACTGCTTCATATTGTAAGTTAATAATTAATATTTAAATGAATTGCTATATTGCTCTGTAAAATATATTTTTGTTAGGGTAAAATGTATAAACAGTGAGATGAGGCTTGGCATATCCTCTAAAGCTCGGAAATTTGAGAATCTTTGCTAACAAAGGCAAGTTCAAAAACATAATTTCCATCACTCAAAAGTTTCAGTCGCAATCAACAATATCCTATCCAACCAGTTGCTTATCTATACAGTGCATGATCATTGAAAATTCGTGGCACGATGTAAAACTAAGGGGCTGATTATGATGGCGGACAGACTTCAGTCCATCTGCCATTGTTTCGTATTTGCGACTGCCCGCCTACAAGGCGGCAGTCCCATAGTACGAATTACGATGCGACCGCCACAGAGGCGGTTGCATTGCCTATGTTTTGCATTGCAATGCAAAAAAGGGACAATTTACATAACCCTGCAGTACGTGGCAGGCACCATGCGGTGCCTGCCACATGGTGCAGGGATATGTAGGGGGGCACCATAGCTGCCCCCCATGTCCTGTGTCTGGGGGGTAAGGGGGGCCCGCTAATGGCTCCCAAAGTCTCTTTCTGCCTGCCTTTTCATGGCGGGTTAACCGCCATGAACAGGCAGGCAGAAAGGGACATCGTAATTCCTACAACGGTGCCTGGTAGGCACCGCCTCCATTGTAGGGAATACGAGCCCCTCCGCCGCACCGGCGGGCTCAAGGAGCCCATCGGATGCTTGGCGGTCAGTCTTTACGACCGCCACACATCTGCCCGCCATCATAATATGGCGGGCAGTAAAGTTTGTTACGATGGCGGGGAGACCGTCACCGACAGCCTGTCGGTGGTGCTCTCCCCACCATCGTAATTGGGCCCTTAGTTATTTCCACTGTACGTGGTGGAGCCATTTTTACGATAGTGACTCAGATTGAAATAAACATCGTTTTTTGCTGCTTACAAAATGTTAATAGATTCCAAATTTGTCTGATCTGCAGAGGTAGAGCATTCCACAGCTTGGACACTGCTACTTCAAATTCTGAGACTCCAAACTTAGTTTTCCTAGTTCTTTGAATGTATATAGCTTGAGGGAGTGTTGGGAGCTGACAGCTTGTGAAGTCTGATGGAAGTTAAAACTATATCCTAAGAAGAACGGAGCAGCATTATGAACAATTGTATGTAGAATGCATTGAGACTTAAATATGATTCATTGAGCTACTGGCAGCAAATAATGTCTGGTTAATGACACTGTCACCTGATCGTAGTGCCCCTGATGGAGTAGGACTCTTGCCATGGCATAGAAATGTACAATTTACAACATATTTGTGATTAAAAACTGGGCTGTTTAATTTGGGGAAAGGCTGACAATATCACCATCATTATAATGAAGTAGTGGTGCTAATGTGCATTTTAAGGAATCCTTTCCTTACTTTTGCAAATTACTTTTTTATATGTTTTAACTAAAACAATACATTGCCAATCAAGTGTTTTATCTTGAACTGGATAGGTAGGTGTGTGTGATAATTATTTATAATGTAAACCAAGTTAAATTCAGAAAACAACTGTAGAAAACATGAAAAAATTATCAAACTTTTAAAAAGTGGTTCATACTTGAGGGTTTTACATTTCTCAACGGTGTTAAATTGAAAATACTGTAAATGTAATGGTGAAAACGGACATAAAAAGCAGCATGAAAATGATTACACTTGATTCATGATATGAACACTCCATATTTAAATCATATCAAGCAATCGCAACCTAACGAGAACCAGAGGACACTAGTGACAACAGGAAGCAGGACCACGGGGAAGAAGACGAGGAGCAGACACTTCTCTTGAAACTCAAGGATCAAACATCAACCAAACATCAGATCAGACTAGGATCTATCACAGTTACATACTTTATATCACTGATCTGCAGTAGGTGATAGGTAGCTAGTTTCCTATTTAATGCTATGTTATTCTGATGGTCCGTATTCAATGGATGAAATGTGTTGCTTTACCCACCATATGCATTTTATTTATTTAAAAAGTTTTGTATAGCGCGAACATGACCCAAGCGGGTATCAGAGCGCTTTACATGAAGGTTGAGGGGGATACAGGTCGATAGTGGCGGGAGAAAATTAAGGCAGTTAAGGCATTTAAGGCAGTCTACATCAGAATCAACAGTGACAAGAGGATATGCGAACATGGGCTTTGACAGAGAGTTACGAGAAGTTACATTAGGAACATCAATAACACAGAAGGGGCGATACAGGGTCTTAGCAGAGGCCAGTTGGTAACACATAACGCTAAAGCAGGCAGGGCGGCGAGGGAGAGAGGCTACGAGTTCAGCGCATTGTTCATCAGTAGTGCCTTCACTTCCCTTTTGAAGGCAAAAGTTGATGGAATCGGTCTTGTTTCAACCGGTAGGGAGTTCCAAATTCTCGGGGCAACGCCGGAGAAAGTGCTTTTGTAGGTTTTCAGTTTTTTTTTATTTCTTTGGCTTAAGGAGCAGAGTGCTGGTGCTCATAGAGGTCCGAGCACTACCAGATAGTTCAAGTTTATTTTTCAGGTACAGAGGGGTATTGAAGTGTAGTGCTCTATGGGTCATACAAGCAATTTTTAACTGGATCCTTGCCTCAAATGGGAGCCAGTTGAGTGCTTTCAGGTCCGGCGAGATGTGGTTGGATTTCTTGGAGCCAGTGACAAGTCTAGTCGCAGCATTCAGAGAAGCTCAGAGTGGGGCTAGGCTGAGTTTGGGGAGACCGCATAAAGTGGCACTGCCGTATTCGAGTCTTGAGATGACAAGTGCTTGCACCGCCAATTTGAAGTCATCTTGTGGGAGGTAAGGTTTGAGTTTTCTTAGGATGCTCAGATGGTAGTTCGCTCCTTTGGTCGATGCTCTAATGTGGTTTTGCATGTTTAGATTCTTATCTAGTACAACACCCAATGATTTAGTGGAGTCAATGATGTGTGGTGTACAGTTGAGAGCAGTGAGGTTTGTGAGGAAGTTCACCACAGTGGGGGTTTGCCTAGTGGGTGAGATGAGGAGGAATTCAGTTTTAAGGGCGTTTAGTTTGAGGTGGTTGGAGGTTAGCCAGTTTAAGGTTTTGTGTAGGGTTCCGTTGAGCGACTGGATATCATCTGGTGAAGATAGTTTCATGTACAGTTGTTTATCATCCGCATACATGTGGTATTGGATGTTGGAATCTTTGAGGATTACAGTCAGTGGTTCCATGAAGAGGTTGAAGAGTGTGGAGGAGAGTGAGGAACCTTGTGGGACAGCAAGTGTGCAGGGACTGGAGTTGGATAGAGTTTGATTGGATTTGACTCTGTGTTCTGTTGTGGAGAAAAGAGGCAAACCATTGTAGGACAGTGCCTGAGAGTCCCATCCTACCTTCCAAGAGGTTAAGTAGGTTGTCATGTTTGACCGTGTCAAAAGCAGATGAGAGATCGAGAAGTATTAGTAGGCAAGCTTCGTTCTGGTCAAGCATAGATAGGGCATCATCCACTATATGAGTGATGGCCGTCTCCGTGCTGTGGCCAGAGCGGAAGCCCGATTGGAATTGATCAAGGAGCTGGAAATGGTCAATGTGTTTGCGCAGTTGATCATGTACACATTTCTCGAGGAGTTTAGCCAGGGTAGGAATGTTTGTGATTGGACGATAGTTATTCAGGTCTTCAGGGTCAGCCGTGGGTTTTTTGAGAATAGAGAGAACTAGGCCCGCCTTCAGGCAGTCCGGGATCTCCCCTTGGAGAAGCGAGGCGTTGATGATCTTGGACCAGAGCGGGACTAGTGTTCCTATCATTTCTTTAAAGAAGTTGGGGGGAGGGGGTCATTGAAGTGATTTGAGGGTTTCAGGGTCGATAGGATGCTGAGGATGGCAGTGTCATTGAGGGGCGTGAATTGGCTCCAGGAGGCGTTGTTTTTGGGGGAGAGGAAGGACAACTTAGGGGGCGGGTAGGGAGGAGTCAGGAGAGGGAGCGAGTTTGGTGAGAGCCGTTTGAGGTCCGATTCGATCTTATTCGCCTTAGCGAGGAAGAAGTCAGCAACTGCGTCACAGTTCGGCTGAGGGCAGGATGAGATGTGGGGTGATTGGCCGGAGGTGTTATTAGATTGTGACTTAATCAGCTCAAAGATTCTTTTTGGATGATTTTTGGCTTTGTCAAGTTGGGTTTTAAAGAAGTTTGCTTTAGCCGTTCTGATGAGTTTATTGTATCTGCTCCTTTTTAGTCTAAGAGTTTTTAGTAGCTCAGTTGATGGAGTTGATCTCCATGCACGTTCTGCTAGTCTAAGGCTGCGTTTGTCCGAATTAAGGGTGTCATTAAACCATGGTTTGGAGTCTTTGATGGATATCCTTTTTAGTTGATGGGGGCAGTTGCATTCAGGGCAGACAACATGGAGTTGTTATAGTATTCAGTGAGGTCGTGAACGTTGTCCATGTTACCAGGGGGCCGAAGAGAAATGCAGTGAGAAATGAGCTCATTTATGCTGGTAATGTGTAGCAATCTTTTCCTCTGTTTAAGTTTTAGTGGTTGTGATCTTTTGGAGGTCCAGCTTTCAAGGATACGGAAGGTGATATAGTGATGGTCAGACCAGTCGCAGGGGAGAATAGAGTTGAGTTGAATGGAACTGGGATTGGCAATGATTAGGTCTAGGGTCGAGCCTAGTTTGTGCGTGGGATTGTCACAGATTTGGGACAGGGAGAGATCAGTTAGGAAGTTTTTGAGACTGTTAACTGCCTGATCATGCGGATCATTCCAGTGGAGGTTGAAGTCTCCAAGGAATATCTGGGGGGAGTGTCGTCCCAGGTTGGAGGAGATGGTTTCCATAGTTTGTTCAATAAACGGGAGGTTGTCTCCCGGAGGG
Source organism: Calotriton arnoldi (assembly GCA_963921515.1). Lineage (NCBI taxonomy): Eukaryota > Metazoa > Chordata > Amphibia > Caudata > Salamandridae > Calotriton > Calotriton arnoldi. The sequence goes on along the minus strand of CAWUFW010000198.1, from coordinate 1,142,954 downwards.
TGGAAGAAGATGTGCATAATGTACAAATATTATGAAAACAGTACCTGACTGAAAACAGTTCATATATGAGTGTAGGACCAGACATTTTCTTTATCTGATTTTTTTAAATTAAAGAAACTGAAGTTTGTCTGATCGATGTAGGCTCTTAAGTACAAGATTAAAATATGATGGGAGATTTTGACGGTTAACACTAGAAGTGCTGAATAAAGGTATTGGAGTAACTGGTCTGCCAATGCAGAACCTAATATATACAGGCATGTCCTTGGATGGATGCACTTTGACCCTGTTTTCTCTCTCTCGCTCTATCCATTTCTTTTCACCTTGTTGTGGAATAAACCCACAGATTGAGCCAGGATATAGGCGTAAGATAAGTTAGCTTCATATTTAATACATTACTGTGGTCAAATCTTAGGTTGAAAACAACGTTTATTCTGAGATAATAGGAAAGAGGTATTTCTAGCTCATAGGTTCTCTTCCAGACGCCGTCAGCTTTAATTAAATCACTGGTTAACTCCTTTTTAGTTATGACATTAGCCAATACCTTTTGATTTTAGTAAAATTGTATCTGTATTATACTTAAAGGGTGGCCCACGCAGCCTACTTCATCCATTGGTCTGTTGTTGGGTGATTCACATTTTTCTTTTGCCCACTAGAGCATACAGTACAGGTTAATAGGTCAGCCCTCTTCAGCCATTGATTAACTTCCCTTTGCGTGACCGCGTTCTGCTCTTTCAGAAGGAGTACATTCACACACAAACTAGTTCATATTCAGTACTAGGAAAAGACTGCTAAAGCAATTATTTTTTGGAGCTCAAAAATATTTTTGCTTTTTTCTACAGTTTTAAAAAAAATATTGGCATGGGCCAGACAGATCCCCAACAATGTTTTATAAAAAGAAATGGCAAAATCAAACAAACATTGGCAAAGCCAAAAGGCTGGAAGCCAGTGCCAAACCGATCGGCTTTGCTAATGGTTCTTTTCATATGTGAACTGGTAAGGGTGTACATCTGCATTGTGGAAGAGGGTGTGACTGCGTGCATTGAACCAGGGGCACCCGCTCTAACTAAAAAGACACAGAAGTATTTTCTAGCACCGCCAAGGCACATTTATAATAGGAAAACACTTTTGAAATAGGAGTAACTGAGTCATAATAATGAGGAGTTTATTTTTTTGCACTTGGTCAAATGTCTGGTTTTACAAAGAATACTTTAACATATACAGTTTGAAAACGTTTAAGCAAATCCTTCTGGAAATGTTGCTTTCCAGTTTTTCTTATGGGGATATTTTTATTTTAAAGTAATCAAGTTTTGTGTATAGTTAGTATATCCATTCTCTTTTTATAGCAGTATGTGCCATTTTTATTTATTAAACTAAAACAGAGGTTAGAGTTTTTTGCTGTAGATGTGCCAGAGGTGCTCTAAAAATGAACACAAAAAAGTTGTAGTAGTGTGAGTAGAGTTTCCAGTGTGAATGTTCAGTTGTTTAACTTTAAGATAGTGTGACTGTGTCATGTAAACTGCCGGGTGGTGTCTGTCTGTTCCTAGGCACCTGCAAAATGCATTGTCCTTGCTCGTACCGGTACTATGCATATGATTACAGATGTTTTGCAGACGTTCAGAGCAGAACGCAAAGTGCCCTTTTCAGAACTGACTACATTTTTGGCCTTCCTTTGGTGATATGTTGGCCTGAAGCATGTTTTGCAATGGGAGCATGAAATGAGCCGCCAGGGATTCACTCGTTGTGGGACATGTCGAACGGAAAGTGGGGGACTGTCCTTTACAGCCACATGGTCATTGAAATAGTGCCTGCAATTGAGAAGCTGGTACTCAAAATGGAAGTGATCACCAAAAATCCTAAATCTACAATAATTTGCAGACTGTACTTTTATTTTTAATACTAGTTCTAGTCTCCGATTGTGAAGTTGGTTCGTAAATATAGCAGAAAAGGCTAAGCTGGGAATACCATCACTGGAAACCCTTTCTGTTTCATTTACGTCTGGGCTCCCTCATCTTTGTTCCGCAGCAAAAAGCTGCAGGAGACATCTTTAGAATTATCATGAGATACGTGATGTTACCAGCATGAATCCGCGCGCTACAAATCCAGGTATTCCCAGTTCATTGTCCAATAACATCACCGATGTGTGCGTTATGAAGCAGAACAGAAACGATGGCTGGAAACCTGGTTAGTGGATCTAAAAAATGTCTGGTAACTCTATCAGTCATTTTTCCCACTCTGAACAGTTAACTCCATGAGTATACTTGAGGCCCTTCTCTGGGCAGGATACCATTGCCACATATGCAAAACCCAGATAACAGTTGATATAACTCGAGCTGAATCTCTGGTTCGCTCTTCCTGTGCACGCTTGCTGGCTGTCTCCAGATTTAAGAAGGGAGGAATGGACAGCCGCACCTTCTCTTTTGTGGCATCTTACTTCTGGTATTCTTTTCCTTACAATCGCAAACTACTTGTGTTTGTTCTAAACAAGGTAAATCCAGTTCTTAAGTTCACTTAATGATTTTGTTCGTTATGCACTCCCACAGTGCCAAGAAACCACTAATGATCATGCGCGTTGATTTTTTTACCTTGCTATTGCATGCAAACCCATCTAGTTATAATAACAGAAACGAGAAGAAACCTGGGCCGGGGGAGGCGAAGCCGGACCCATTAGGGGCCGGGCCAAACGCCTTCCGGAGGCGGGAAGCCCCGCCCCCGCAAAGTTAAATAGCCCGCTCAAAAGGGGGTGACCAGGATTGGTCGCCCCAGGGCAAGGGGAAACCCCCCCCCAATCTGGGGGCGAGCGGTTGAGGCAAGGGGGGGGGGGTTAAATAAGGGGCAACAGGCCCAGAGAGGCACATACCCCCCTCCTCGCAGGTTAGAAGAAGGAATCGCCTCCCCTGGGCGCAGATTACACGTGGCAAGGAATAGCCGAGAAGAAGAACGGCTGACCGGAGGACTGGACCGGGAAACAGACCCGAAAGAGCGTCATGGGCGAGTTGGAGCGGGGCAAGCGCGGAAGGGCGCCAGAGAGTGCGGGCGGCAATGAGCAAAGGTCAAGACGTACGGACACATGCAGCCAATACGGCGGTGCCTTCGGTGAGCAGGAGCCCCGGCCGGGGGTCACGAGGACCAGCGACGCATTTCAAGGAAGGGTCGGTGCGGGCGGCGGTGCCCCCGATACGGCGGAGGAGCGATTAACTGAGGTGAGCTCGGGGCGGGAGCCAGACGGCGGTCAGAGGGTGGGGACACAACATAGCCAACAGTCTTAGTCTACCGGAATTAGCAATCTTACACCTTTCTAACGTTGTTCAAAGGGCAAGAAGTAAATGAAAAGGAACGTATAACGCACGTAGTTTCAGAGTAGTGAAGTTAAATTTGGTAGCTCTACTGTCGGCTCGCTGGCCCGTGGCTAAGGGGAGTGTTCGCGCCGCGGCTGCCCGATCCTGACCCGGATGGTGGTGTATTTCCTCATTCAAAAAGGCCGCGCGCTCAGGGGGCGCGGCTGTCCGAGGCTCCCGTATCCGCATCCCGATGCCCGGCTTGGAAGCAGTCAAATGGGCTCTTCATGCAATCATGGCGGGCCGTTACCTCGTAAAGTTAGATTTCTTACGGCCAGAATGGCATTTTCAGACGGCTTGGAGTAATCGCAACTGGGGCCCGTGTAAAGCGCCTTGAGCATTAAATACAGTTTTGCGCCTGTGCCAGCCGAATCCGGGTGAATGAGAAGCAGGGCGGGCGAGGCGATGCGGAGAGAGAGGGGAATTCTGGGGACAGCAACCCACATCGTGTCGATAAAGGAGGGAGTCCCGGTGCTTTTAAACATCACACCAGCTTCATCATTCGGGTAGAGATCGCAAAGCAGGAGAGCAGGGTAGAGTCCTGCAGGACGGGAGTCCAGCAAGGAAACTCAACATCCGGTGATTCTGGGCACACCATTTATTCTCTCCGGGGCCGATAAGAAGGAATGTCCCCCTGCAGAACGTAAGCGGGCCCCATATAAAGCTTGCGCAGTTTGAAAGACATTATTGTCCGGGTTTCAAGTGTTTCATGCGTCATAGCCTACAAGCTGCGCCGCTGTAAAAGATCAAAAATAGAAGCCGGGGCTCAACAGGAATTGTAAAATAATTTAATTTCACAGTTTAACCACGGAGAAATAATCTCCTTAGTACTGAGAACAACTGTCCCACTTTGTGAGACTGTGTCAGGAGCTTGAAAGGAATTTCCGGTGAGGTTAACCGTTAATTTGTAGATGTCCGAAGCCGAAAGTTTCACTTTTTGAAAGGGTTTGCAACTTTAAATATGCAAATAGGCTTAAAAGGTGTGGAATTTCAAGCTAAATGTTGTTACTCTTTGCATTTAGGAAGGAGTGGCAGGACCCTTGGGATGCCTCACGGCTGGGGTACCGAGGGAGCAAAAATGGGAGGACTCAGCCTCATGATAGATAGAGTAGATGCTCAACCAAGGTCCTTGGGATGCCACACGGCAGGGACCCCGGGGAGCAGGGAGGGCCCACGAAAGGGCAGGGCAAGCGGGACAGCACTAGCAGCCCAGGCAGGTCCCAAATCGGTAGCAAGTTAAAGCCTTGACCCGTGCACAGAGGCCCATCAAGCTGGCCCCTCCCGTCCCCGGAAGTTGAGGAGGCTGGGTCCACGCAGCAATGAAAGAAATTGCAAAGACAAGGAGGTATATTCGCAGGAATATGAAGAGAGCAATAGGATAAGCAAGATTGTGCAAACGTATAATCATGTTATGTTGAATAAACTGCGACCTTTTTTGGCACCAAAGCACATTGTCAGTGGTTTGATTTGATGTGGTGCATGTGGGTCGCAGTTGTTGGAAGATAGGGAGGGGGAGGGACAACTCGCCTCCTGGAAGGGGTTGTTTAAAACATCGAAAGAAGCAAACACTAATGGGCATAAACAAACTTAAGCAAAAATCTTAATGGGAAAATATATATTGGAAGCCAATGGGTTGTTGGAGGGAACAATTTCATGGATCCTTGTGTTATTGAGGAAAAGAGATAGTGAAGCATGGGCAAACAGATACTTTGCTGGTGTTGAAAGATGAGTTAGCAAACAATACATGAAAGTCATGCCAGAGTTGTCATGTATGTCTCCAAACAAAACAGAATTGTCTTCTGAACCTTTGAACACTGCTGTTTACTGGTTCTGTGTCAGAGCGGGAAGTGGGTTTATTCTAGGTATCATGTCGCTTCTGGTGCCAGGCAGAGTATTCTTTCAAGTATTGCTGTGTTTTTGCTATTTCTCTGAAAAAAGAAGCAGAGATATTCTTCCCAAGTTTTTAAAGGAGGCTGTTATCCTTCACAAACAAAGAAGCAACACTTATTTTTGTATGTCTTAGTGGCAGACGCCAAAGGTTTATTCTTAGAAATGTTTTTATATTTGTGTGGAAAACTTTCAAGGTTTTTTAGCAAATTTCAGGTGAGAGTTTATTGTATTCTTTAGGGGCTGGTGTGACCAAAAGGTTGGCGGAAGTGTTTTGATTACACATAGGGCCCAGTAGCGGCTGCTACCGAACGGGCATGGGGGTTTGGCGGAGGGAGGGAGGGGGAATTAAAAATATATTTAAAAAAAAACACTTACCTGCAGCGTTGTGATTGGTCCGAGCACCGTGGTTCGGCGCTCAGACAGGGAATGGGACCCTGGGCATGTTCTACACCCAGGCTGTAATGCAGCCTGGGTGTAGAACATGCAAAGTACCCATGAATGTGTGGCAGGCCCCTGAGAGCCGGCCAAACATTCATGCGCACTTAGAAGGGTGCCATCACTCCTCCCCCAGCCTCTAAACAGCCCAGCCCGACCCAAACAACCGAGCCAGTACGTTTGAATAAAATTATAATAACGTTAATTTATTATAATTTTATTTTTAAGTTTTTAATTGCTCACTCAGTGAGAAGTGAGGCGGCGCTGATAGGACCTATTTAGAGTGCCCAGGAGAGATAATCGAAATATACCACACCCCAAAAAAATCTACCCCTACATGAGTCAAAACTTACCTATTTCAGTTTAGCTATTTCGACTTATCTGTTTCGATTTCTATGTGGAACACACAAATGCTAGTGCTTACTGCACCAAAATCTGCATTGCCCAATAAACACCAGGCTTTTCCTCTGTTGAATTCCAGTAAGTAAGTATGGTGTTGGAGGCGATTCCAGTAAGTAAGTATGGTGTTGGAGGCTGTTGGGGGAGGGGTTTCTGTTATGATATTATTGGAGTTACTGTTTGTGATTATTGCACACATCTGATACATCCCATTACACTGACACCAAGGCTCTGGCTGGCACGGGCCCGCAGAAGTCGCAAGGGAGGAGCCGCGCCACACACGCTCCTCGCGTCTGAGGGGCAATTGGTGCTCTGTCTTCCTACTCCAGTCTATCTTATAGAGCCATGGCATCTAACCAGGTTATGACATGGAATGTTAACGGTCTCTTGGACAGTATAAAACAATCCATGGTATTGAGGTATGCCCACTGTTTCAACCCATCAATTCCGTTACATGAAACCCACTTAAGAACCACAGCCCATTCCTGGCCAGTCAGGGGTTTAATTGAGTCTATCACACGGGCTGCACGTGGGGTGCCCGGGGGTGGCGATCCCCCTATGCTGTGGGCTTCCCATGGTAGTCACTGAGACGTGGCTGGATTCCCAAGGGAGATACGTGGCAATCACCGGGACATTGGAGGGGAGACCTCCAAGCTGCCTGTGTCTCAAGTCACCACTAACAGTGCTAAATTCTTTCTTGAGTGGCCTCACACAGATGCTGGCTAAACTTCCAAGTGGGCCAATGCATGTAGGTAGGTGACTTCAATGCAGTCGTAGATCCAGGTATTGACTCCACGGGTGTGGTGTCGGAGCATAGATGAAGTGGTGCCCGGCATCTATCCGGTTGGCTCGGTGCGTTGGGCCTCTGTGATGTATAGAGGCTTATGAACCCGCGGGGACAACAGTACATGCACACCTCAGCCGCCCACCACACTCATGCCTGAATTGACATGATACTCATGCCAGCTGGAGATTGTCGGTGTGTTTCGTAGGTGCAAATTCTAGCACGTGCGATTTCAGATTATGTTCCTGCACATCTTATGACAAAGGCCAAGGCTACTGGTCTTCGTCCTGTGTGGCACCTTAACGTCTGGTACCTGCTGGACGACAACTATGCTCAAGTGGTGAGAGAAGAGGGTAAAACGTATTTTAGGATCAATGAGGGGTCAGTGAGGTTCAGAGGTACTCTTTGGGCGGCTTGTAAAGCCACTGTCAGAGGCCATACCAAGGGTCTGATAGGGCGACGAGAGCACACCATGCACCATCGCATTACCCCTCTCGAGGCCAAGGCCTTCAGATTGGAAGCACGGCTTCCCCCTGCACCCCATGGGGATAACAACCGTCGTCTAGAACTGGTTTGGGAGGAGATATGTAGTGTGTCTCATGAAGCAGCAAAGCAGATTTGGTGAGCGACTACGGCCCGGGTCTATGGCTGGGGTGGGAAAATCGCAAACAGCTCTACTGGCTAGCATCCCAACCAATGGCTAGCAGGATTATTCCAGAAATCATAGACAGCCAGGGTAGAGTGCACCACACCTCTCGGGCCATAGTCCAGACATTTACAACATATTATACGCAGTTGTATGCGCCAGTTACGCGATCCTTGGACGAGATAGCCTCCCCACTACTGGAAGATATAGCCCTCCCAAGACTCACACCAGTAGAACAGAAGGAACTCGACACGCCTGTTACACTTGACGAAATAACAGTGGCCATTGCAGCGATGGCATCCGGGAAACCCCTGATCTGGATGGCTACCTTCCAGAATTGTATGCTAAGTACAAGTACATAGTCACTCTGTACTTGACCCCGCCATTATAGTGGTGATCCCTAAAACCCAGCCCCCATTGGTCTTTTGCGGGGAGTACTGCCCATTTCACTTCTCAGTGGAGAAGTCAAAATCCTAGTGAACCTTTTAGCTAGATGATTCAGATGTGTCCTGCAGAACCTCATACATGCAGACCAATGTGGCTTCATGCCAACGAAGAGTACATGGCACTGTCTGCGGAGGTTGCATGTGGCCCTTGTGCGTCGGCACTTACTGTCCCCCCTACTAGCTTTACTTCTCATAGATTTTGAGAAAGCTATTGATACTGTGGACTGAGAATACATTGCCCCGGTCCTGAGGTGAGCAGGGATTGGAACTCGGTTTCAAAAACTCGGACGGTTACTCTACTCCAACCCCACGGCGCGGTTACACGTAAATGGGGTAGTGTCCGATGTCTTCCACATAAGAAGGGGAACTAGGCAGGGCTGTCCCTGCTCCTTTTTGCTCTGGCAATCGAGCCCTTAGCTCGTCTCATCACCTGCGATGCCCAGGTTAGCAGATGGACGTGGGATACGGATTGCGATCACTGAATAGCACTATATGCGAATGACGTCCTCTTATATCTTTCTAACCCTGTGAAAAGCAGCCCTTGCTGCCTTCGGAAACTGCCGCTTTTTGCTGAAGCCTCTGGTTTGAACATTAATCCTGCTAAATGAACCTTAGTGCAGCTGTCACCCACACAGGATTTTGTGGTCTGGCAGGCCGACATCCTGACACAAATACGTTTCCACTATTTAGCTATACAAGTGGCACTCCACCCGGCTCTCACATTGTCTCTTAACCTGACCCCCTTGATTCAGAAAGTCAAAACCGAAGTACAAAAATGGCGATCCCTCCCCCTGAATGTCATGGGCAGAATTGCCCTATACAAGATGATGGTCCTTCCTCGATTTTTATGCCTTTTCCAAAGCTTCCCACAAGAGACGCCTTGACACTGGTTCTGGGAGATGGACTCCTTGGCTGCATGCTTTTTAGCATAGTAAGAGACCCAGATTGGTGTACACCAAATGTCAACATGGCACGTACGATGGGGGCCTCCTTTTGACAAATCTATATCTGTACTATTTAGCAACACAATTATTTGTCATAAATGACTGGTTGTCTGGGGGATGGTCCGACCCGGCTTACAGGGTAGAGCTCGCCTCGATGGGCTTCTCCAACTTGATGTCTATGCAATACGGGGCCACGATCCCCATCACAATGTCGAAGGTGACTCGCATGGTGTTTCTCGGCTGTTGGGCAACCACATTCATGCAACAAACTCCCCTGTGGCATGGCAAATGGTTAAGAGAGGTAGCAGCCCTTGGGATGCAATAGGAGTTACCCTGCTGGGGGATGTATGGAGTGGAACGCATATGCACTCCTTCCATGATCTTCATGCCACATACAAGCTGTCCCCGTCTCAATTTCATAAATACCTCCAACTGCGTAACGCTCTACATGCACACATAGCACTGGAATTCAGCCCCCTCAAGACTAAGATCATGCTGGGTGCCCTTGGGAAAGAAGGGGTCTCACAGATCTACTGAACACTTATCATTAATGCCCCTAGCCCCATTGGATCCCTCAGAGAGAAGTGAGAGGAGTGGGTGGGCTCACTGGAAGATGATGATTGGAGGGATGCCCTGATGGCACATAGGGTAATTTCGATTTCCTCTAGACTACGACTGGTCCAAACATATTATCTGCACTGTGCATATCTCACGCTGGACCGTCTACACAAACAGGACTCCTGTCACACTCTGAATGCCCCAGATGCTTCCACACTGCCGCAAACTTATATGGTTTGAGAATATCCCAGCATTCAAAGATTCTGGGAGGTTCTAGTGGCAGAATTCACCACAGTGTTGAGCTGGGAGGTAGATCTTTCCCCAACGTTGCTGCTACTGGGGATATTGGATGGGGCCGGAGGTACAAGGGCGGACAGGACCCTACTGGGCACAGCCACCATGGTAGCCAAAAGGGAAGTAGCTGCTCACTGGAAATCGGCAATACCTCCCGCAATCAACCAGTGGTGACGAGGGGTGGACTGGTGTGCCCAGCAAGAGAAGTCAGTATATGAGGCTAGAGACTGCCCTACCAAATATTATAAGATTTGGAGTCAATGGTGGAGGGAGCAGGCATGGACTGGTTGCTCTAGAAATGTTGACGTTTCACCTGTCTACTTGAGTTCAGGACACTGGTGGGCTTATGTGATGGATGTGCTAAATGCTATTCAGTTTTCTACTCTCTTGCAATGAGGATGTATCGATGGATCAATGTGCTTTTGTTTGTACTATGCACTTGCAAAACTTAATAAAATTGTTTATAAAACAAAAAATGTCATCAAGCATGTCCTGCAGAAATTAGTGTGCGCAAACTTTAAAACACTCAGGGACTCATTTATCAGAGTTTGGCATAGGCTGGCACACCAAGGCAACTTGCTACGCTGCCCTATGCCAGGGTGAAAGGGCAGGAATGCACCTTATTTAAGTAATACAGTGCATTCCTGTCCTTTCTCCCTGCGCTGGCCCCATTTTAGCAGCCTAGCACCAACATAGGCACCCAGGCACAATGGTGCAAGGGTGCCTCCGTTGCATGCAGGATTGTTTTTGTGCAGGAAGAGGCACCTCCTTCTGTGTGTGCTGCATACATAGAGGAAAAAACGAGGAGAAATAGACATATTTCTCCTTGTTACTCCTCACCTTGGGAGGAGCGCAGATATTGCGCTTCCCCAGGTTAACATGATTCTGCAAATCTGCGGCAGCCTCAAATTACATGAGTCTTGCTTGGAAAAAAAACACTGCAGCGCCCATGGAATGCATCACAGGCACAGACTAAGGCGACACAGCAATTTGCGCTGCGTTGCCTTACTCTTGAGTTATAAGGCCACTCAAAGCCAAGCAGGGTGGCTTTGCGTGGCTTCATGAATCGGATGGAGAGCCCTGCATCACACATGTACCACTTTATGTGGTGCAAAAGTGACTGAATGCTCTCATAAATAATCTCCTCAGTAGCTACCAGGTACGTTAAACATTGCAGCACTTATAATTACTCCCCGCTCAAATAAGTGTTTGGGAAGGGATCGCAATTTTACGGGCCAGAATTAATTTGTCCCTTAGTTATAAATAGGATAAATTGATTGAGGGGTGCTTCTTTTGTCAAATATTTGGGCTTGTGCCACAAATTATTTGAATTATTTGCTATGAATGTTTTGCAAATAAGTGCCAGAAATCTGATTTAAATGCGTTTCGTTTTGCCCTTCAAGCTCCTGGTTTTTCTTTTTTTTTTTTAAGGTCCGACTGTGAGATTGTCCAGAAGGTCATTAAATTGAAGTGCTGCAATAATTGGCTACCTGGACGCTCTTACTTTTTTAACCCTCAGGGGTTAAACATTTATACATTTGCTGGAGCAGGTCATTGTTGTAACTGGAGAATCTCACAAATGTTTTTACATATTATTTCGTGATTCCGTATTGGCAAAGACGTCAACCAAGTACCTTGACTTTGCCTTCAAAGTTAGCATTGAGGCTGCATGAAAGAAAGGATAGCAGTGTACCCTCAAGAAAATGATTCTGGAGGCCAAGAAACCTTCATTGCTTTGGACATGTTACGACTAGGCCAATTTTCTTTTTTCCTGGCGTGGTTAACATTTGTTTTTGAAACAAAGCTGAGTGTTATCAGGATAGCCGTGAAAGTTCAATTTAGCTATAAAAAGTAGATTCTCTTAGATTTGACAAAAATGTTAAAAACATGTTTATGAGCAGAGCCTTGTGGTATTACCCATGTGACTAAGATGGCGGTAGAGGGCCAGCCCTTGAGTGTAACCTGTGACTATCTGTCACAAAGAGAGGGAGAGACTAGTTGGCGTTTCTGGCAACCTTGCTATTTTCCTCCGCTTTAGGGACAATTTGTAATGGTTTTATTTGCAGAATGTACCTAAACATCAATGCGGCAACATTTCAATTTAAAAGTCATTGGTTGCGATGAGCCTCTTGCTTGACTTTTTGACACAGTAGCAAATCGTATATGGCACCATCATGATGAGCCCCCTATGGAAGATAGACATTGGGAATGGACCGGTGAGGAGGCCAGGTCAAGGTAAGGTTTCACATTGAAGGGTCAAGATGTGGTCAGGAGTATATTGTGCAAACCCATATCCCAAGGCAAAAAGCTGAAGTCAGACCCGCTCTCAGGAACGACACCGGGATATCCAAACAGTCGATTTTATTTCTTCATAAATCGCAACGTGCCGCGTTTCGGCCGTCAAGCGGCCTTGATCACACAAAAGTGCAGAGTAAGACGGAGCAGTTTACATGTACTGAATGAAAACAAAAGTAGGACTTTGTGTTCTGGTGCGACATAAACAGAGAACTGGCTATCGAAATGCGGTCGCCATTTTGTAATGGACAAGAGTACAACATCAAACAATGCACAGTTTATACGGTCACATCACTGATGCGTAACACAGTTTGTACAAATGTCGCTTAGTGTACATTCTTGTGAAATACTTTAAATACTGACGTGTATGAGTAATGCTCGATGGCACACCTCCAAATGGTGATTGCTGTTTTGAAAAACTGGGATATACATCGTGTGACAATTATCAACAGCAGAAAATTCACATAAATTCAAGGAAGGCGTGACCATATTATCAAACGTCGTGCTGCACAAATGGAATCCATGTAAGCCAATGGTGGACACATTGCAAAGACACATTTGCGGAATTGTTCATAGAAGTAGCGACATAGTGTCAGATAATGACAAAGCAATATATGCTGATACATAACAATCTGCCCATAATGAGCTATGTAACAAGGTAGTTGTACTCGAATTGCAAAAGCTCCGTCATTGATAAAGTGAAAACATCTGGTACACCATAGTGTAGAGTAAATAAAAGAAAAAAGAAGAAGAAAAGAAAGTGAACATTCTTAGCTGGGGTGCCCGGAACATCAGGAGGATGATGTCATGAAGAAAAGGGTAGGGAGCCCAAGTAGAAATACCGGTCCAGTTCAGTATGTCCCTTCCTTTCCTCCTGTGAAAAGATAGAAAAAACAAGTTAGATAAACTTTTAGATAAACACATTGACAGAAAGATACAGGCTGCAACATCATATACGCGTTAACAGTGCAACAGCAAACATTCCGCAGTACAGGGAACAGAGGGACACATCTAGTCCTCATGTAGGTGTATCGCAATTTCTTCATCAATATTGTGACCCCCAGGGTATCGTGTTCCCAGGTCTATAATGTACCTTGATTCGCGCTTCCTGAGTAACAGTACTCTATTACCTCCTCTGTGTTTAGTAGTCACCTGTTCAATAATAAAATACTGCAATATGGTGCTGTCCGAGTAATGGTGTGACTCAAAATGCCTTGCTATTGGATAGTGTTGGTCCTTATTGGTGATGGCCCTCATATGCTCAAGGACCCTCTTTTTGGCCATGAGTGTAGTGCTCCCAACATAGCGCAAATTACACGGGCACTCCAAGACACATATAACAAAGGAGGAGCTACATGTGAGGAACTGTTTAATGTGTGTGGTGGCATTGGTGCTCGTGTTGAGAAACTCCTTGCAGTGGCCGCATGGGAAAAAACCCTGCAAGTTGATCCCTTTGGTTTCCTCCACCTTTGTGATATCACCATGGGCCAATATGTCTCTAAGGCTGCGCACTTTTCTATAGGTGATGTGTGGTCTCTCAGGAATGGATTTGCCAATGACAGGACCTTTCCTCAACATCTCCCAGTTTTTGGCCAGGATTTTTTAAATTTCATTCGAATTGCCATTGAAGGTTAATATGACCCGGGTGGTGTCATCAATTTCATTGGAGGTATTGGTCTTATCCTTACTCTCTAGGGTCATGGCTCTCTTGACCAATCCAACGTTCTCAACTGCCTTGCGGAGAACCAAACTGGGGTATCCTCTTTCCACGAATCTGGTAAGCATGATATTCTGTTCAGACAAGAAGGACTCATCAGAACTACAATTCCGCTTGGCCCTCAGGAGTTCCCCATAGGGGATGCTCCATTTGAGGTTATCTGGATGACTGCTCATGGCGTGGAGCAGGGTGTTACCAGCTGTAGCTTTTCTAAATACACTGGTATGTATGGTATTGTTAAAGATTTCGACCCTCACATCCAAAAACTCGACTGAGCTGTTGCTGATGTTACTGGTAAGTACAAGATTGAGATTAAGATTCAATCTATGTATGAAATCGTTGGCTTCACTAGTGGTGCCATTCCAGATCACAAACAGGTCATCTATATACCTGAGCCATAGTATCACTTTTTTTAAATCCTCACTGAACTTGGCATGATTCCTTATTTCTTCTTCCCAGGCTCCTAGGAACAGATTCGCAAAACGGGGAGCGAAGCATGTCCCCATGGCAGTGCGAGGATCTGTTTGAAAATATTACCATCAAACAGAAAAAAGTTGTTTTTTCACTGACTGCCGACCGGACGATAATAACAGGACTGTGTCCCCAGAGATACAACCATCAGGCACTTATCATGGTAGCCTTTAAAATTTAAATACTTGTGCGTCGACAGCAGGAATTTGAAATATCTCAGATCAAGGGCTCTTCATTGCCTCTGTGTTCCTGCGTCTTCTTCACATCACTATTTGCCCTGAAGAAGTTCATTTTATGTATGAACGAAACGCGTTGGCTGGAATTTGCACATTTTGATATTGAAAATAAAGGATTGATAAACCACTATACAAAATGAACATTTGGATTTATTGAAGAAAACTCTTTGGTAGTGCACCGCTCCACTATTTTCACAGAAAAAAGTTGTTTTTTAGACAGTACCTGATCATTTCAATGATCATATTGGTATGTTCCATATGTTTGACAGGTCTTTTGGACAAGTATTTGGCACATGCCAAAATGCCGCTCTTGTGCTCAATGATCGTATAGAGCGAGCTGACATCCATGGTAATGAGCAGAAGATCATCCCGCCACTGGACCCCTTGTATTTTGATAAGGAAGTCTTTGGTGTCTTTCACATACGAAGGTAGTGTGACCACCTGGTCTCTCAGAAAATGGTCCACATATCTCGACACATTTTCCAAGACACTGCCTTTGGAAGACACTATGGGACGGCCAGGGGGTTTGGATACGTTCTTATGGATTTTGGGGAGGAGATGTAGAACTGGGAGCTTGGGAAAGTCTTTTTTTAAGAAGCAATATTCTTCCCATTCTAAGAGACCTTTGTCCCTCCAGTCACCTAAGTTGTTCCAGATGTCAGTTATGCTCTTAGTGTATTCATTTTTGTCAGTCCTAGCATAGAACACTGGATCACTAAGCTGGCGTATGGCTTCCGCTACATACATAAATGTCCCTGCTGAGGATCACCACGTTCCCTCCCTTGTCTGCTGGCCTTACGACTATAGTGTTGTCAGTGGCTAGATTAGTGATGGCATTTTTTTGTGCAACAGTGAGATTGTATGATAGTGAACCGGATTTCTTAAACCATGATTTCGGTCTAAACCTGAGCATTTGGTTAGCTACAATATCCTGAAAAGTATCGATATTGTCATGCTGCATGTTGGGAAGAAAAGTAGACTTAGGTCTAAATTTGGTGGATGCTGCCATGTCCTATCTGACTTCCATATGATTCAATATCTGGTACATGTCGTTGTTACCGGTTACTCCACCATTTTCCAACTCATGTAATGTTATAAGAGTATCAATGTCACTGATATTGAGTTCTTCATTGGTAATGGCCCTTTGGCTGGTACAGAGTTCCTTATTCTGGCTGGGCTTAAGTTTGTGCCATTTCTTAAGCTTCAGTTTACGGCAAAATTTAAACAGATCTATGCGAGTGTTGACATAGTTAAGAGGTTCTGTGGGGCAGAACGATAGGCCAAGACATAGTGTTATTTTCTCAAGTTCACTGAGAGGTTTATCTGTAAGGTTCACGATGGTGCAGTTTACCTTTTCGTCATCCATTACAAAGCTGTTGTGGAGCGTGTTGATGTGCTTCCCATGCGCCCCTTGTTGTTCCCTCTTCCTCTGCCTGAGTCTTTTTCTTCTTTTTCGTTGGTGCCGCGACCTCTTCCCTTCCTCGAGGATTCTAGTTCCTGTTCTTGGGTTTCGGGGTGGTGTGTGTTGTTTGCCAGCCCCTGCGAAGGAGCCGGTACTCGTCTAAAAAAGTCTTGGGTCTAATTTCGGCCTCATTGCTTGATACTAAGCTACCAGAGGTCAGCGAAGTAAGTGACGTGATTGAGTTGTCCGTGTCAGCAGCACTCTGACTGACTCCCGTGTCTTTAGTTGTCAGCCGCTTAAGACTTTTATTGGTTTTGATAGACTCCTCTGTATCATACAGATGATCATATTTCCGACCGTAGGTTAAGATTCTTCCAGTTTCATTGTCAACACAGTCCCGGTTTGCTTCCTCTGTTTTCTCGCTTTTATGTCATCCTCTTGATTACTTAGTCTCTGTTTGAGTTCACCTAGGAATTTGGTGATGGTTTCTTGTTCAGGGCTATTATATATATACACACACATTAGGGTTTAGGGGTAGGTAACGTTGGGGCTAGTTAGGGGAGTTGTGGAGTTTAGGATTGGATAAGGGTATGAGGTGGTAAGGGTATTTTCCTAGAGTTTAGGGGTGGCTAGGGGTATAGGGTGTTAAGGGTATTTTTAGGTTTAGGGTGCTAAGACTGTTTTTGGGTTGAGGGGTGGGTTGGGGTATAGGGTGGTAAGGTTAAAAAAGCAGGGTATTTATATATGCGTATATATATGTACATATATGTGTGTGTGTATATATATATATATGTTTCACTTCCCTTTAATAAGCTTACCTTGCATGGTAAAGGCATATCAGTGGTAAAGACAGTCGCGGTAAATGCATGCGTTGTATTGTCATACAACCACCCAGAGTAGCAAGTGCATTTGTAAGATCCCATGTTCAGCCCGGTTGTTTGACTAAGTAAACAGAGTCTTGATTTTAATCTATTTTTATTAAGGTAGAAAGAAAACACAAATCATCATGACACAGTGCTCTTTACTGAAGAAATGCATTGAACAGGTATTTAGTAATACTCACAAGCATAATTTTTAAAACTATGAACATCCCATGAAATATGGCATCCACACAAACAGCAATCTAAATGGAACGTCCCTCATCTTAAGACCATTTAATGAAAACCCTCATACTGGGCCCATGTCAAATTTCTCTAAAACCACTTTAGCTGCCTAGTCCTGAATAAAGACAAACTTATTGTTTTGGGAGTCCAGTGTTGGCACCTCTCTGTGGAAAAAGAGTAAGATGCAACCCATGGCAAACCCAAGGAGGCAGGAGAGAACTTACGACATCGTCAGAAGTAGCACACCTTCTATACCAGTAGCATTTTCTCAGTCAAAGGCTATCCAGGTCTGAGAAACTGAAATATGGCTGGGATATGAGGCAGGAAGCAACCGTCACGGACACCTACAATCTCCTTATTTGAGCTAACTGAAATAAAGGAAGTGTAGTAACCCGGCGTTTAGGTTGTGAGAGATGCTAGTCAGTTGCTTGTCTTAGGTTCCCAAAGCTGAACATAAATCATATTGGGAATAACTGGTCAATTTAATGTCACACTCTTCAACTCATTATTCATATTGTATAATCCGTAATAGGAGAATTTCAGATTTG
The DNA here is from genome assembly GCA_963921515.1 of Calotriton arnoldi. Lineage (NCBI taxonomy): Eukaryota > Metazoa > Chordata > Amphibia > Caudata > Salamandridae > Calotriton > Calotriton arnoldi. The sequence goes on along the minus strand of CAWUFW010000198.1, from coordinate 1,125,451 downwards.
CACTTAAATGTGCACTGGCTAACGTGCAAAATCGGCATTTCTACTGATTGGTGGTTAAATGCTATTTTTTGCCAGTCTGCCAGAGTGAACGTGATGTTTTGCACTCACAGATTGACTCTAGTGCTGTTTTTATCCTGTTCAATCAGTGCATTTATTCATGCATTATTGCACCTGATCAGTTTTGCACTTTGTTATTTGGCCCTTAGAGTTTGAAAGAGTATATCAGGGTTGCAGCATTTGCACTGTGGTGTGTTGCGCGGCTAGGCCTTGGCAAAAACAGAAGACCTGGAGAAGCTTGTGCTCTATCGGATGATGCTCTGAATGTATTTGATTGAGAGAACATGAAGGCAGGATCTTATTCTGTAGACATTCACCCGGAAAATGTTGTCCACTTCGTTTCCACTTGGGAGCAGGTGACTTAGTAGCTTGGTTATGAGAGAGCATTGTATGGGCTTTTCCATTTGTGCTCACCTGTGATTCATTTAATGGAGGAGGCAGCCGACAGTGAGGAGCTAGGGGGTTTGAGTCACAGTGTGAAGGCTGAGTGAGCTAGAACCCCACTTTCTAAGCAGGCCTGGTTCATGGTTCAAATTACTTTGTGATGTGTTTCCTTATGGTGAGAAAGCTATCAAGGTGCATGGTTATGGTAATTAATCTGTCCTGATCATATAACATTGAGACAGCATCCCTTTTGGAATCATGGTACTGGCCCAAGGAGGCTTGGGCCAGGATTATTGCGAGACTTCTTGAATGACTTTCCAAGGTGCTGGAAGATATAAAGGCAGACACACAAGGGCCTACACTTTCTTGTTCCCCCTTTTTTTAATCCTACCGACTAGAGGCCTGAATAAATAATAATTTACCTACTAGGCAGGTATTTTTAAGCTCACTTTCCACACAAGACCCCCCTCACTCCTATTTTTGTCATTATTTTACATCATTTAATGAACAACAAAAAGTGTTCCCACTTAACACATAGGTCGTTTCACACCCGTTCCACAGCAGAACGGGATGGACCCGATGATGAAGTATGCCACCAAGGGGCAACCCTGGTGGGGGAGGGTTATATAAGAAAACCTAGCGTTTTCAATTTCTAGTGGAGAGTTAGTCCATACAAACAGTTGGGCTCTCTTTGGTTCTGATACAATTGATAGGAGGACACGCCTCTCTGATTCGGTCTCCTCTTTCTCCCCCTTTGTTTGATAAGTTCACTTCACTTATGACAAGGATCAGGGAGTCTGGAGACTGTGTGGAGAGTTATACTGGCCACTCTTAAATAAAAAGTATAGTGCAATATTATGGAGCATTATAGGTTGAGTCATAGAACAAGGAGGTCCTGAAGGTGTTTCGAGATGGTGGGTAGAACCTTTGAGCGAAAGAAATGTGTCTCAGGGTCAGCATGTGCCCTAATGGTGAGTGGACTGCATACAAGACCCATGGGCCATGAGCTTTGTGGAGTGTCTGGTTAGGTCAGGCCCAGTAAGCACCCCATGCTTGCTTTATGTGCTAGATGGAGGGCTAGGAAGCCACATCCAGGACTCTGATCATTGTCGGGGGATGGTTGCTGCTGGTGAAAGGAGTTGCACAGGGCGGAGACGGAGGAGCTGTAAAGATGAGGCATATGTACGGCAAGCGAGACTTGTGAAGGCTGGCAGAGCAGAAGGTTGGGTCTGGATCCAACTGATAGTCTTGAATCTGTGGTGCAGTAAAAGCACTCTGCTTTAGGTCTGTGTGAAGTCTTATACCAACTGGAGAGGGAGATCAGTAACTATGCTCTGGGAAGCTAGTCTGCTGAATAATGGCATTAGGTCTCCTTTATATTAAAAGCTCATCGTGCCCTTCTGGTATTCCTGAAAGGATTTTCATGTGTACTTGGGACATGGCATGGCATAGCTGTGAGCAAGTTAGTCAGATCTCAGAAGCTTTTGTGGACCAAGATAATCAGCAGTGGCCGCTGCAGGTAAGAGCGTTGGGGCCGGCTGGGGGGGATTTCGAGAGACGACCACAAGGAGAAATTAATTATTTATTTAATTTTCCCTTGTGGTCGTCTCTCGAAATCCTCCCCCAGCCGGCCCCACCGCTCTTGCCTGAAGCAGCTGCAGCTGAAGATAATCTTGGAGCTTGATGTGCCAGTTTCACCATAAGCAAGACAATTGTGGTAGGCAGCTAGTTCTAGTTGGGATTCCGCTTGAAATAGTTGGTCCGCGGGGGAGAGGGGTGGTGAAAACCTCCATAGCTGTCATTCATAGACATCTTCAATCATGGATTACAGTAACAATTCTTTGTCAGATCCTTTCAGAACAGAATCTTCTGTAATTGAAATGCTGCAATCATTTACTGAGAAAAGTAGATTTATCTGATTATGAAACACATCTCTATACTGTTTTTGCCTAGAGGGTCTTTTCTGTCACACCAAAGTATGACCGGAATTTCTCTTCAAAATAGTACTGGTTTGTTTTAATTAAGATTTAAGTACAGAAGGCACATGCTTATGTTCAGGGCAAAATAATGAGAGGAAGACCAACATTTTCTTAGAAACACCAGGTAACTTATCTAAAGTTACCTTGTGTTTGTAAGAACCTGCTGTATTTTTTTTATAGAACATGTGATAAATGCTCAGTTCACGATTGAATACCTAGAAATAAAGTATTTTGCAGTTTACCATCTGCATTTTTACTCTAAACCTTTCAGAAATATGCACGTGGATTTTCTAGCTAGAAATGCATGGTCGACCACTGGCTGACTTTATTTAAAGAGCTTTGCTGTTCACCTTTGAACCCAAACGACTTCTCCAGATGTACAAAAAAAGAACAATGCAAAAATCTTGCTGCTTCAGCAGAACAGGATCCAGCTGGCTGGGAACTGGATCTGCAAGTCATTGGTTGCAGCTGTGTTTCGATTTATGTGCTCCTTGGAAAAATAAATCACCGGATTAAATAGCTAGAAAGAGGTCTCTCTGTTTAGCCCTTGTGTGGGGACTGAAAGTGTTTAGAAAGCTGTTTGCAAAGAACGCCGGACAAATGGACGTATTGAAAAATTCTCAGAAATGTTGCCCTTTCCGCTTTCTTTCCAAGAAGCAAGTGTATTTTTGGAAACTCAGGTAGCTAACTTTGAGAAATCACTTGCCCTTTAGAAGAGCAGTGGCATTCGGTCTTGTTAGGCATTCCATGCTGTTTTTTGGTCACTTAAGTTCACTCTTAATTTAATGGAGAAATATCTCAAGCACCACCTGGCCAAGCTGAAATCTGCACGTGACTTTCCCTGCTGGTAAAGAATTTGCAATGTTTAAGAATTTCTCCTACTGTAAACAGCCGAAAAACACTTGCATAACTAAGGGAAAAATAGTAATAGATTTGGGGCTATATTTATGGCGAAGTCACTCGGTGCAGGGCAGCAAGTCACCTTGCTGTGCTGCACTGCGTGGCAGGGAAAGGGCAAGAATGTGCCGCATTTAATTCGATACGGCACATTCCTGCCTTTCACCCTGCGCTGGCAGCCTTTTGGCTGCTTAGTGGCAATTCGGGCACCCTTGCACCATGGTACAAGGGTGCCTGCTTTGTAAGTAGGATTGTCTTTCTGCTGGAACGGGCATCTTCCTGCACAAGAACAATCGTCTGGGCCTCTTTCCACTGTCATCTTTATTTCTCCTCGTTATGCCTCACCTGGGAGGTGTAGGATTTTGGCGCATTCCCAGGTCTGCCACTTCTGGTAAATCTGGGAATGCATCAGAATCCATGAATGTTGCGTGAGAACAACCATGCAATGCCCATGGAGACACCGCCCTGGTGTCAGAGTAATGAAACGCAGCGATTTGCTGTGCGTTGCATTACTCGAGATTTAAGAAGCCACTCGCCCATACAAGGTGGCCTGCATAGCTTCATACATCTCATTTTGAAGTTGTGTTGCTCTTGCACTACGTTGCATGGTGCGACAGCGATGCAAAGGGGCTTGTAAATATGCCCCCTGGTGTCTGCGGTTGCACAAAACACCAAGTCTAGGGAAGGCATTTATGAGTACAGGAAGTAGTACTACTGGAGTATTTTCTTTACTTATTCTTACATAGCTATGCAAATCCTGCCCAAAACGCACAATTCCCTATTATTATAAGTTCAAAGCCAGCACAATCCATTTTATTTCTACTAATTGTGTATGAATATGCCTATTTTATTGTCAATTTAGATTTTTGGGTACAATTCCCAAAGGGATTTTTGAATATGTACATGTAAAATAGTATTACAGGTGTACTTATTTTTGTACTCCAAAATTCCTATGTGAATTGGTCTCATAGTGACCAAGTCTCCCAAGCTGATTTTGGGAAATGTTCCTGAACCAGCCAAAGTGCCCTAAAATCCAGTAGTGATGACACAATCATTCCATGTCAAAAATGCTTGACGTGACTGACTTTCTTAGGCCTACCACATTTTAATAGTCCGTGTCCTGTCAGAATGTCTCCTCATCTTCCACTGACCAGTCAGGCTGTACCCCTTTGTGCTGTAAGTTGGTGGTAGGACACGCCAGTGGTTTGATCAGTTGCTGCAGAGATCTGGCAAGTCTGATTATCAGAGATCTTACAGAGGTCTTACAGTGATGTGTTTGCAAACTGTAGATCCTGTGTGCCAGGACCGCTTCTGGACTGATAGAGAAATTGTTTGAATCGCAGTAGAACATCTGGGTGGGGTCATGCTTCTGATGCAGACATCTCAGCATAAATTGCAAGCCAAAGGTTCCGAAAGCAATAAGCTAGCTCTGTTGGTTATAGTGCATGGTGTGAGATCATTGTGTAATATGCAAGTCATACCTTTGTTTGCCAGCCAGTTATTGCATCTTCTGCAAGAGTGTTCAAGAAAATACTCAGGTCACTGAAGCAATATCTCTTAGAAGTCACCATTTATTGCAACCCATTGCCTTGCCTTTTGTAAATCTATATAACCATATTTTTAGCAACGTTACTTTTATTTCAAAAATACCTTGTTTTTTGTGAAAAAATAAAGACCAGGCCAGCTATTTTCATTTTCATTGGAAGTGAATTAACATGTTTACAAAATGTTTGCCATACTGTTGCAAAATTCTTAGCTGCACAGACCATTCGGGGGAAATGTATCTCTTTCAACTGTTACATATTTTAGCATCAAACGTATTTCCATCGTCTTTTGGCTATTACTTTAATGCATCCATGGAACACCAAAGGTGCATGCAGAGGAGGAATCTTGCTAGTACATGCTCTACAACAGCGGTTCATAACCTTTTGACTTCTGTGGACTCCCACTGAATCATTACTGGAATCCAGGGACCCCCACTGAGTCATTACTGGAAGCTGGGGAACTCCAGCCTAAGCAATTTCTATGATTTGTACTTCAAACCAATGTTTTTTATTACCCAACCCAACAATACGCATTTTATTGACCTCAAAAGGATTAAAGGCTAAGTGGACCCACCAGGATTCAAACCTGTGACCATGAGGTCAAACACAGTTTCCTGGAGTGGCTGCATTTGTCTGCCGAGTGACCAATCAGGCATAACGGGATTGAAGACAGAAGATAAGAGTTCAGCTTTTTCGATAGCGTGAGAGAGTAGAAGATTGTATAAAATTGTGGTAGTTTCTTTGCTCACGAGGTTGAAGAAGCAGTGGGGGCAGGGGTTAGTGGGTGCTCCCGAGAGCATGGAGTTCATGATGGCTGTGGTGTTGTGTGTGATGAGCTGTTCCCATGCAGTGAGCGGGTGGTTGGCGTCTGATGGTGTGAGGAGGTTGTGGAGGTCGGTGTGTTTGGGTTTGAAGTTACTGTAGCTGGTGGATTTAGTTCTCCTGTGTGTCACAGAGTTCCTGGGAAGGTTGGATCTATTTCTCAGTGGCTGACGGGCAGGAGAACTCTCTGACGATGCTGAAGAGTTCCTTGCTGTGGTTGGCGCTTGTTTAGATGCTGTCTGCTATGTCGTCTTTTTTCGTGTCCTTGAGGCGTTGATGGTATTTTTGAGGGCTGACTTGAAGGTGGCTTGGTCTGTGGGGTCTCTGCTGGTGCACCATCTTCTTTTTAGCTGCGTTCTAGAGTCTTGAGTTCTGGTGTGTACCAGCTGGCTTGCTTGGTGGCTCTGCTGGTCTTAGCTGACTTAATGGGAGTGACTCTGCCTGAGCAGTTGGTGACCCAGGTGGAGTCGGCATGCTCCAGGTTGGTTGCAGCAAAGAGCTGGGTGGTGTTGAGGGCTTCTGCCCATTGGATCTCAGTCATGGGGGGGGCTTGGTGGTGATGCCAGGTGATCCTGCGATGGTGAAGTGGACGAATGCGTGGTCGATCCACATGAGTTCGGTGATATGATTGTACTTGAATCTGTCGCTGGCCGTGAAGATCAGGTCCAGTATGTTCCCTGCGCTGTATATGGGGTTGAAGACCAACTGTGTGAGGCGGATGTTGCTCATGCTTTCCAAGAGGGTGGTAGAGTTGGAGTCTTTGGGGTTGTCGAGGTCTAAGTTGAGGTCACGAAGAAGGATGTAGTTTTTGGAGTAGATTGCTAGGGGAAGAATTCAGGAATGGTGTCGGAGAAGCAGGGGCGGGTCCTAGGGGTATGTAGGCGAGGGTGCCTCTAATGGTCATATTGTCGTTGGTTTGGATCTGGAAGTTGAGGTGTTCATGATTGGTGTGATGCTGTCTTTGGTGGGGGTGTAACGGAGTGTCTTGGTGGAGGATGGCGATGCCTCTTCCATGTTTGTTGGTGCGGTCTCGGGATATGATCTTGTAGCCATTGGGCATTGTGGTGGCAGTGTCGGGGGTAGAGGCCAGGTTGAGCCAGGTCTCTGTAATGAAAGTCATGTAGAGGGTGGTGATGGTGTCCCAGATTTCGGTGGTGTTTGCAGAGGGATCGGGCATTGAGCAGGATGCAGTGGAGCAGTTCCGGGTTGTCCGTCTTCCGCGGATGTTCTGAGGGTGTGGAACTCTCATTTTAAACTGATCACGCTAGCTCGTTCCTAGGTGCATATCAAAATTAATCGTAATGATCATATGTTAAACTGTCATAAACATTCCTCTCAACCTCCCTTCAGCTTTTTCATCTTGACTGTGGTATGCGAACTCCTCTCCCTAATATATCCAGAATATCTCTTTTATCACCTTCACTTTCTTGTCAATAATCTGTTTCCAATATTATCTGTGTAAAGTGCTTTGTCATCCCTTGTTTGTGGATCTAGTTTTTACTACATAAAACCATAAATACATTTGAAAAATAGAATTCGTTTTTTGCATTCTAGGCCATTGTCATTATTTTGATATATTTTAACAATATTGTTTATATTCAGTAGGACTGCATTACTTTCTCCTTACTTGCAACTCTGTTCCTCCTGTGGGACTTTTATGGCTACATTAGTCTGCTATATAAATCCATAGCTAGCTCTTGGTCACAGGCATCTGTCAGTGTAATTGTGTGACGTTAAGGCATTGTACAAAGCCGAGGTCATGTGCATCCAATCAAGCTGTGTAGGTGCTTTGCATAAAATGTTTAGAAAGAAGGAAGCGCAGCTGTACGGATGACCTCTGAGGCTGTCTATACTTCACCTTCAGGAGAGATGTCGAATGAGATCCACACTGACCTTTTACATTTCCAGTCAGTGGAAAGCAGACCCGGGCAGGGCTCAGCTGGGGAGGAGAATCCTTTTTCTCAGCACTGTGCCCCTCCCACTCCCCCCACAATGTCTGTGGGTTTGTGCTACCAGGCAGCATGCAATACAGACATGCACACTTTCTAAGTAAAAAACAAAGACCACACTAGGGAGCATGTTTTTTTAAATATAGTGACTCACATACTTATAGTCAGAAGCGTAATGAACAAATGATCTGTACTCAGTTAATGGCGGATTTCACTCAGCATGGCCACTCCTCAAACGTCAAATCAGAATTTCACCATGTTATGATGTGCATATAGAAAACCTTTGTAAATTGGATCACTAAATAATCCCTGTCATTTTCTTTCAGATCCAAAGAATCTACCTTGTATCTGAATGGCAAAAAACCTTGATAGGTCTGTGATTAAGTTCCCTGTTGAGCGTGAGACTCCCATCGTAATTAGAATTGTATTTCCTTACTCTTTTTTCCCTAAGAAGCTTACTCTAGCGCAGTTTTTGTATTGTGTTCATTAAGTATTATAGTTCAAGTCAAGCTGCTGCATGCATTGCTGCAGTCACCTGAGGCAGTCTTTAGTAGTTACTCAGGGGGTGGTGACTGCCAACCTCAAACCTATATTTTGAGTAGTCATGTTGAGCTCATCTGCCTCACATAATAGCTTAGCAGTTCATTTATTTATTTGCTTATTTATTTCTTTGGGTGTTTTGTCGACACCTACATGGCCTTTTTGACCTTTCACAAATTTGGAAAGCGCAGGACTCTGGAAGAAATGTACACATAGTGTAGTAAGCCTCAACACTATGTTGTCATTATTAAAATGGTTCACAGTTGCGCATACCTTGAACGAAACACACACAACAAATGTAACTTATATGTTCAAAGTCCCATTTTGTGCAGCGAAATAATAAGAGTTCTTTATGGTCGTAGGGGAGTCATAGCATTTTCACATTGATAATAAATCCTACAGTTTTGCTGATTTAGAGCAAATAAACATGGTGCATCAAACATAGACAGTGGTGTGATTGATCGGTCTGGAATGGGCATCCCATTCCTCTGTGTGGGGCTGGTTCTTTAATCAATGCAGTCTCCCCTCCGACCCTCGGAATGGATCGATATATTGACTTCGCAGGGACAAGGGACAGAGTGAAGGCGATTATAAATGATAAAATGGAGGTTAGAGGGAGTCGAAGACGGGAGAAGAAAGGGAGCCATTCAAGGAGCAGAAATTCACCTAGAAAACCGGACGTTTTTTGGGTTTGCATGAAAACATGCAACGTGATACCCTACATATTCCGAGGAATGTGCTTATTTGTCTTTCCTCCACTTTTGGAACATTGCAACACACTGCTCTCGAAATAGTCCAAAGGATTTTCGGACGGATGCTGCAATGAAAGAGTATCCTTTAACAACATTGTTCGCCATCTATTTAAGTGCACACTGCCAGACGGTAAACAAGTTTTGCTAAAAATACTTTTTACCGGTGCAACTGTGTAATATTTTAAAGGCAATAGTAGTCTTGCTTAGGGACGCACAAGGTTGTGCAATGAAAATATATGAGACATGGATTGTAGAAGGGAAGTGCAATGTGGCACAGCATTCATTTAGTTCAAATGCCTTATAATGTTATGAATCATAGAATGTAACTTTAACATGTCCAGGACATTTCAGTGATCGCTGATATTTTACCAACATCAGTGAATAGGCAGTACACAAGTCTCCTTTAAAACTGTATAGTTTTAACATATTCATTCTTTTAAAACCATCACTGTGATCTGTCCAATATAGAGTTTAAGGTATTACTTAATGTACTTATCTGTATTTTTGCTCTTTGGTAAGTCACCAAATGTAATCAAAATATAATAAAATGTAATTGTCGATCAATTGGGCAAAGCTTGTTGGATCCAGCACCGTTCTTTGTGTGACTTTGTTAACACATTTTCTAGTTATTCTCCTAACATTAAGACAGTCGACTAGAGGCTTTAGGAACATCCACTGGCAGTTTCTGGGAGAGTGCAGCTCTAGTCTTTATGGGGGCCCTCGCTGAGTTCCTACTCTGTCCTAAGTACTCCACAGAGGAAAACTCCTTTGGTATCTTGGCCAGGGCAACAAGGCAGTCCCCAGAGGCAATGTGTGAGTAATGTCATGAATAACAGAAACCCTCAAAATTAAGAATTTCTGGCAAGGGGTTCAAAAGTTATGTCCAATTTAAAACCAATGCAAACGGCATGGCGTTGAAGGTCAGTGGAAAAATAACAAAAAATATTCAAGTGTCTATTTCCTGCAGGTCCATTTAGACATTTGTATCTCAAGATACCTAGTGCAAGTGCATGCAGTCAGAGTGAAGTTGGCAAGTGGGCTTAGTCAGAATTTCTACCATCATACTTAGAAATATGTTTGGAGCCAGGAAACGTAGAGAAAGACCAATCTTGAGGCTGTCCCTGAGCATGACTCAGTTGAGAGAGAATATGAAAAGTGGGAGTTTTGGCAAATGCTGGCTACAGAAGGAGCGGTCGTGAAATACATACCAACTCAACAGATGCCTGCAGGATATTCAGAGGATCTAGGGCGAGGGTATTCATTTGTTTAATACTCTTTAGTTTGTACATTTCATAAATGCCAACCACTACCTTTATCAAGTATATTGAGAGGATTTTATTTCAGCCAAATGGTCGTTGCACATCAGCATCAACTATTGCTTGATCCTATAAGTTCATAGCTATCAGAAGTGCAGGCAAAGCAATGGAACTGGGGCCCAGGGTTATTGGGGTCCCAGTAGTTTATTTAACAAACTAGAGGAAGGAGTCCCATTTTCCTTGCATGCATTATGACCCATTGCACCGCTGCTATGCCACTGTACAAATAGAAATAATATAGAACGCAACATTTAAATAGCTACTGTCAAAGAACAGCAAAGTTGCACTTTTTAAAAACATTTTCAATGAGGCATGGATGGGGACATGTTCATGTTTTGGCAGCTACCAGCACCTTCAATAGGGCAGTCTGCTGAGCTCAGCATCTCTATTTTGTGTGGCATTTTCAATCCCGTTGGCGCTGAAGGACAGCCAGTAGACCCACAGATACTAAGAGGTCATCATTGTCTTAACAAACCAAGACAGTTATGCTTTGCCACACTGAATTCAGTGTGGACCTTGCGCTCTTGCAATTGTGTCAGCTCCTTGCCAGCTCCCCGGAGAGAGCGCTAAGGCCGCCTAATCGAAAGTATGTAATGGCCTACAAAAAAAAAAAAGAATGATAGAGCACATGTTGTGTTTTCTAAATGCAGATGCAAGGGTCCCATTAAAAGTTATACAAGATATCATAGCTGTCGGGCCATTTCAAAGTATGATTTATAATCCATGTTAAGCATCATGCCAAGGATTTCTCTTCCCTAGTATGTATCGACACAAACCACAAGATATTGGACCCAACCGAGGTATGCTTTGGATCCATTGAACATGCTTTGCTCTCGTGCTTCTCTATGACTACGAAGTGCACAAATTTGAATTTATGTGCTGTATTTAGTTCAGATTCCCCACCTACAAGAGAAATGCGATATATATTTTGGGGGGCTCCATATCACGTGGAACGTGGTCCAGGAGCATTGAAGAACAGTACAAAAAATGTTTATTGTAGCTGAAGCATTTCGAATATGAACAGCTGTAACTTATGGGATTCAGATTACACTAGAGTACATAACATTACTAGACAAGACATGTTTTAAATATTTACTTTGAACTCATTTATTATTTGAAATAGAGTGAGATAATGCACTTTTGCCAGGCTCGCAGTGTCTTTTGGACAAGTGTTTAAGTTTGAACCACAACTCAGGCCTCTACATCACAAAGGGTATCATATCATCTCAGCAGGCAGACAGAGCATGCGGGTAGCGGAGGTTGAGCCTCTGCCAGCTCAGCCACAGCCCGCCCATCAAATTGATAATCCCTGCTACTGTGGCTGGACATTTTCATCAAACAGCTTTCACTGGCATGGATAGAACACTTTTAGCGAAAAATAGTTCCGGGGGGCTGCCAGTTGACGGCAGACATTTTGTATTTTCTTGTTTTTTTTTAGAAGGAAACCAGAAAGCAAGTATTTGTTACTGCAAAACAAATCATATTTCTTAGTTTTTAGGTCGAGCCTCGAGAAGCGTGCAAGCGTTGCTCTGGCGAGACTTTAAGTTAGGGGGTTTCGAAAGCTGACCAGACGCTCGTGCGTCATGGCCTTTTCCCTGCGGTTACGCGTGCGGGAGACATCTGTTTCCAATTATCGTGCCCAGACGCGGGCGCGATAATTGGAAACACATGCCAGCCGTGCGGGCAAAAGGCCATGACGCACGAGCGTCTGGTCAGCTCAGCAGGCTGCCGCGCTCGCTCACGCCCGCTCCTCTCTGACGCTGCCGTCTCTGCTCTGCTGTCCAGCGCTTCACTTGTCTTTAATTGTTGGTGGCACAAAAGGTTAGTTAAATTCTGCAAATATAATTTTGCTGCAGATTGTTAATTTTCTTTTCCGTCACTGTCTTATTCCTACAAAGCCTCCGTATCGTGTTTCGGTTCAAAGCCTGTCCGTCTCTCGCCGTCTCTTTTCTCTTTCCCTTTTCTTGTTTATCAAGTTTCTTTACTGGACCCTGGTCACTCAAGACTACACGTGGTCTAGACTAGCAAGAAACATTTTTTTCAGAAAGGTTCTTCGCTAGAAAGTCAGTGGGGCTGAGGGTGAGGCAGTCACATGGCTGGTTTAGACTTAGCATGTTTATTGAGTCTGTGATCTTGCATGGAGGACATCGTTTTTAGTGCTGTGGACAAGTACAGGCCAACACTTCAATAGCATCAGAGCCATCTACCACCCCTGATGTATGTCACCGAGATGAATGCAACAAAACGTGTAGCAATTAGCATTTTTGCACGTTTTGATACACGTAGCAATATGCCTTTGTTTCTGAATAATTATCATGGAGCCCTGTTTTAAAAGGCATTGAAATGGAAGGTTTATTGCATTTGCCCCACACAAACCTTATGATGTCTTGATTTCTACTCCTCTCATTCTGATTTTCACATTATCTTTTGCAAACTTCTGTTCTGTTTCCACTGCCATGATGTTGACGCAGATGTTTATAAGAGTGATTCTTTGATGTCAATTTGGAAAAGTTGTGAGCAACATACTTCTTAACTCGATGATCAAGGGGAATCAAAACACAGCTTTATTACAAGACAGGAGGTTCTATTCTTGTTGTTTTATTATCGTAGACCAAAATTCAGAGTAACAGTATATTTGATTCTGCTCCACCCGGGAGGAACTAGAAACACAGAACAAGCATTGGCATAGCAAATAGGTCTCGCTTTGGGACCTTATAAGTGTTTACCCATGCAACAGTTGATGTTGTTGCACCAAGGATATTGTGCTGCATAACTAAATACTTATAAGGTCCCAAAAGCGAGACCTATTGGCTATGCCAATGCTTGTTCCTGTTTACCGTCACCATCCCCTAACAAGCATTAAAGGCCTCAGAGATCATTAAAAATAAAATACCCACGCTTATGCCTACTCTAATGGAGTAGACCATCTAAAGCTGTTTCCCAGCGACCCTGTGAAGTTAGTCAGTAGAAAAAGAAATGAAGCTTTGCTGTGAAAAACCAGGCAGTGTCCTCATTTTTAAATAAGGTTGGTGGAAAGGGACCTCTCAAGTTGAGCTGTCATGTGCAACACAGCCTTAAGGGGTGCAGTATAGCCTCTTGGTAAGTCAGTGAAAGAAAAATGACTGGTTCTAATGTGTTAAGGTATTGTTCCAGTACATATATACCCAGAGCAGCCTTAATTTGAGCTTGGAGGTTAAGAATGTTATCAGAAATGAAACCCATGAATTTGTTATGCCCAAGATTGTACCCTTATATTCCAAGATAATACAGGAATCGGTTCACAGGTAGGTTGGAATTCTAAGGAAATATTAGCAGAAATTTCATTGTATAGTAAGTATTGGATATTCATCCACCTTTTTGCCATCCCCAAGATTTTAGAGAGAAGGGAATTATAATTGGGAGGATCAATCTTGTATAAAACCAGAGTATATAATTAGCATGTTGATGATAAAAGATCTCTGAAGCACTAAGAATCAATACAAGTAGTTGCACAATAGTGTGGGAGACCGTATGAAACCTTGCAGAATAGTTTGCTGAAGATCAACGTGACTAAACAGTTATCAATTTTAAATGATTGTGATTAACTCGGCAAGTAGGAGATAAGCCACTTTAGGGATACACCATCAATGCCAATTGTGTTGTAGGATTTTTAGAAGAGAAATATGATTTACAGTGTTGAAAGCAGCAGACGTAAGCAAGTGTTTCCAGAGTCAAGAAAGCAGATATCATGTTCCGCAACCTCTATAAGAACCTTCTTTGTTTTGTGATTCTGACTGAATAGCAAATTAAAATTACCTAGAAGTTCATTAACTAAAATATGTTTAGGTAACTGAGTGGATACACAACCTTTAATCTCCAAATCTCTTAAAGGCGGGCATGATACAGGGTGGAAGTTATTAAAATCTCTAGCATCATCTGACGGTGTCTTTAGTAGGGAAGGGACTTGGGCAGTTTTAAGTGAGTCATTGAACACTCCTTGTGCAAGACATGAATTAACTAAAATGGTGCAATAGGCAAGATTTGTCTAGTCAGTTTTTAATCAGTGTTTCCAGGAAACTTATCATTGAATTAGTTTGAAGGTTTTTCCTCAACAATAGTATTGATTAAATAAATCTCACATATTCCTGTAAAGTGAGACCAAGTTGTCTGAGCTCAAAGAAGGAATGCACCAAATATTCACATTATGCTTCTAAGTCAACAGTCAAAGCCAATTACAAATTCTTAGGCAGCTTTCAACTTCAAAAGCAAAATTAGAGAAGTGTTAAAGTTGGGATTTAGGCCCAGACTTACTAACATTTTGCTCCAGGTTTGTGGTGGGATTTACTTTCCAATGCATCGCATGATTTGCGTTGGAAAGTTGTTTAAAGTAGCACAAAGTAATGCAATGTGCTACTTTGCGTCAAGGGAGCGTTTCATGGTTGGTTTATGGCAATTTCCATGCAATCACCTATGGTTTTGACACTAATCCCTATCTACTAACATTGATAGACACAGATTTGCACCACAAAATTACACCTCCGTGAAACAGGCATAACTGTGGAGCAACATTTTAAAAGTCTCCACATTTTCCCTACTTTGATTGTTTCCTTCACTGTAGAGCACAGATACAAAATGAAAAAGTATTAAAACAAACGTTTTGTACTGGAAGGCGCCCCTTCCAGTACAAAAGCTATGCTTAACAGAATGCATACACCCATGCAGTATGGTGCAAGGATGTGTGCGTGTGTGTGTGTGTGTTAGCGCATGGCAGCCTAAAGTGCACCAGTACTGAGGGTGGGAAAAGCAGCACAATATTTTAGTAGACATGGTGCTGTTTTTCTCTCATCCTTTGGTGCAGTTCAGAAACTTGTTGCTGTGCTGCATTGCTCGAAGTCTAGTAAGTCTGTCCCTTAATGTGGTTATCATTCACATGTAAATGTTTGTACGTACCTCTGGTAGCACTAAGCTGAGTTGCAAATAGATGGAAATGAGCTCCACTTAATTTCCAGTCTCTAATACTGAGGGTTTCGGCCTCTACTTTTTGCATTCTAGGGATGCATTTTAATCATGATGGTGTTTCGTGCAGAAGTAATACCTACCTGTTGAAACCTTAATATTTTGGTTGGGGCATACAGAAGTAAAACTATGCACTCCTCTAGTTGCAAGAGAGTTAATGTCCATATTTTTCATGCCACAAAACTGAAGGAACGCTATAAGCAAATTAGCAGATGTTTCACTGAAATCAACTGAATAAAGTTAAAGTTGTCATTGAAAATTTTAGAATTTCAGATAATCAGCGAATATCCTCCATGCATTTGTCCGAAAGGGGTATCGTAGCATGGTGGGTGATAGATGACTTTTATCTGATTGCTAGGGCGTGCCCATGATGAAGCTTTCAGAAACATCCACTGAAATGAGGAATAATAATAGGTAGGTAGCATTTTGAGCCAAATAAAGTTCTTTTGCATCACTTCTATTCCTCCACCATATCTGCCTTCATCATCTCAAGTAGTATGACTATAATGTTATTTGACGTATCATTGAGCCAAGTTTCAGTCAGAACTGGGAACACTAGATCCAAAGTTAACAAGCTAACAGCGACCTCCGATCTGTCCTCAACAGCTGCTTGGCTGTTATGCAGGATAAGGATGAGGATAAGATAATTTTGGAAAACGCTTCTGTGTTCAGCCTTTTCAGGTAGTTGAATATTAAGATGTCTGCTCTGAGCAAAGGTTGGGGACAATTGATTGAACTCATAACTTTCTAGAAAGTCGCATAGTTTACTCAGCAATTGGTGTGCATAGTGTTGCAGTGTCAGACTCAAGTTATAAACGTTTCATGATTTTTCTGAAGTTTGAGTTAAGAAACAAGGGTTCAGGGGAGATTTAACTGGGGGTTGGTGAATGAAGTAAGCTGCAAAGTTTTTGGGTGAAGGTAGAGATATAAGGTTTGTGAAGGGGGATAAAGGTAAGGGGCTGAGAAGGGTTCAATGGGATCTGAGTATTCTACTGAAAGCTCACAAGTACTACACCTGAAAAGATGGGCAACAGAGCCACAAATAGGGAAGAAGATATAATGTAGGTAGGAGTTTGAGAACAAAGAGAAGTGTACTGGTGTGGAACATGTAAACAGAGAACCAATACTGTAATGCTGTAAAGGGGAAGGAATGCTATCCCGGCCTTCTGCATAAACAAAAGAGGGGCAGGGCTTAAATGAGGAGACGAAATGGGACACTCAAGCTTTGGAATGACTGGAATTACTGGAGTAGGCCGAGAGACGGAATTAAGAGCAAGAGCA
The DNA here is from genome assembly GCA_963921515.1 of Calotriton arnoldi. Lineage (NCBI taxonomy): Eukaryota > Metazoa > Chordata > Amphibia > Caudata > Salamandridae > Calotriton > Calotriton arnoldi. Next base: position 1,108,935 of record CAWUFW010000198.1, on the reverse strand, counting down.
GTGAAGACTAGAAGGAATGAGTTAAAGTGAAAATCAAATTGAGCAAGTTTCTCATGAGTTGATTGAATCATGTTCTTACCATTATTTAAGCAAGAAATATAGTGATTGCCAGTGTAAAATGGGTAAGGAAAACAGTTAGCTTTTATTAGATATACAAGAAACATTCAGTTCCTTGGATAGGGTTTCCAGGCAAAGGGCTGTATTGCGTGAAAAAAGGAGTAGGTGGGTTTTGAGGCTAGGCTTCTGAACACTGAGGGCTTGGTCTACAATAAGAATTTCAGGGAAGCCTCTGAAGATCTTATGTATACAGTTTTCAGTAGTGTGTTAAGTGAAATCAGGGAAGAGGGTATTTTAAAGGAATTTGGTCTTGATATAATCAAGCTCTCGCGTTGAACTATTGTGATGTTAGCTCTAAAAGCAAGTGAGGGAAGGACAGTGAGTGACAAATAGTATAACGCCCACTTGAGAGACGAAAGGAATAAAACCTGCCAGCAGAAATTGTATCTAAGAGCCATGCAACTCCCTAAAGTATCAATAGACCAAACATAAATGATGCATTGCAATATAGTTTGAGAAGCAAAGAACCTAAATTAACATTGATGCAGCTGGTCATCCTTGCAATTAAATAGATAAACCTCCACAGGATTTAATACAATTGATATCAGCAAACCTGAAGCCTGAACAGTCCAACAAAGGCATGCAAGACTGTCTGCATTGCATCTAATGAAGGTTAACTACAATATCCAACACTTGGTAGGTAGTCTGTTTTCAAATCCTATAAAGTAGAAGCTTAGTGGCCTGTCTTCATTATCTTTTTGCTTAATAAACAAGATGACTTCGATGACAAATTGATATTTGAATTGCTTTATGTCATCCAGAGTAAAGGTGCTGAAATATTCAAAGTATGTATGATTTGCTGTGTGGTAACTTGTTGCTCAGAACATTAAGTAGGAGAACTGCTTTTCATCTTTTCTCACCAATCAAGGGAGTAAGGGTAATAGTAGTTGTATTACTATTCCTATGGGAACAGGACCGATCTCAGAATTAAGTCTTACTAATGTGTCACCTTGGTCAGGCAAACAGAATGGCTTCCTCCAAAGAGATATTGCACTTCACATACGTTATGTTATGTTATTTGTATTTGTAACGCGCACAAATACTCCGAGGAGTGTCCCGGCGCGAACCTTGAGGAGTGAGGGAAAGCTGATTAGATAAAGAGGAACGTTTTCAGATTTTTTTTTTTTTTAAAAAGTGGGATCCTGAATGCTACGGAGAGCGAAAGGCAGCGAATTCCAAGCCAGAGCACCCTTCAAGGCAAGGGAACTGCCACCCATCCTTTGCAGTCGAAAGCGGGGGACATGACCAGGAGTTGAGAACTAGAGCGCAGTTGTCTAGTAGGAATGTAGAAATTAAAACGCTTCTGCAAATAGATTGGACCGGAAGCATGCAGGGCACGGTATGCCATGACCAGCGCTTTGAACTTAACTCGTTCGGCCACGGGCAACCAGTGAAGTACGCGCAGATGCTGTCTCACACTGCTTCTGATAGGGATGTTAAAGAGAAGCCTGGCCGCCGCATTCTGGACTACTTGTAGTTTGTTAAGCAGGTAGCCCGGGAGGCCAATGTACAGGGCATTGGCATAATCAATACGTGATAAAATTAGGGCTCGGGTGACCGTTTCTTTAGCAGCCCTAGGGAGAAGTGGTAAAAATTTCCTGAGGGATTTGAGTAACCCGAAACAGTTCCCGGCAAGCCTCTTGATCTGGGTAGAGAGAGAGAGATTCTCCTCAAACCAGACCCCCAGATTCTTGGTTGGTTGCCCCGTTGAGGCCGGCATAGAGAAATCAGCTGGCCAAAGTGTTTCTCTAAACTGAGGGGGGAAGCTTCCATAAAGGAGGATTTTAGATTTGTCCTCATTGCATTTAAGTTGGGCAGACGCCAGCCAATGAAATACTGCTGTCAAGCAATTTTTTGCAGAGGAGGTGGAACACTCAGATTTTCCCCAAGTAAACGAGCTGGGTATCATCGGCATATACAATAATTTTGGCCCCCAAGTCCTCCGCCAGTTGAACCAAGGGAGTAACATAGATGTTAAAAAGGAGGGGGCTCAAAGAGGACCCCTGTGGAACCCCCGTAGTCACCATCTGCGGTGACGAAGCAAACGGGGGGAGCCGTACGCAAACACTATGGGAGCCAGAGGAAACCCCAGGTGGTTAACTGGCTAGGGAATGGAATGCAGAAAGAGGGTTTAACCCACGTCAGATCCCAAATCGATGATAATGAATACCTGTGATCCTGTTAAGTTCATGTAAGTAATTTAAAGATATACAAATCAAAAAGCAGATTCATTAGCAAAGAGACCGGGAAATATGGAATAGCATCAATAGGGAAGTGCCGGAAATGTCACTCTGAGGTATTTTCCTCCCAGTGCCATCTACATGCACAGCAACTGCTTTACTCAGTCACTGCTCAAAGTAGTGTCTTATTTGGATGACAAAGGATTATCTTTCTAAAACGTATGTGCTATAAATTAGAGTGTGCCAAAGCTATCTTCAGCAAGGTCTTGATGACCATAGACTTATGATGCCCATAATGTTAGGGTTGTCCATAGCGTGCTATACCAAATTATATTTTCCATTAGTTGTAAAATAATAACTGGTTTTGTACTGACATTCGTACTGCTTGTATGTCATTTTTAACTGCAGTAAACAATATGTTTTACCACATTTATGGTACTTAGTTTGCCGACTTCTTTATCATTGAATTGAACTGATTGAATGGAACGGGAATGGAACAGATGTCTGTGGTTAGACTCCACTACTGAGGCATCCTACCTGCCAGTGCTGTGCTAATGCTTCTTTGGTGAGGCAAGCCACCAGCCATACTATCTTACCTAGTCCTGGTGCATGTTTAAAAAGAGGCATGGAAATGTTGCCTTATAGTGAGTGGGGAGTGCTTCAGTGGCAAAAGTGTTTCTTTACTGGTAGTACTGATAGTCCTTGTGCCACTCCTTGGATTTTCTTGCATATACCTTATGCATCTTTCTTCTTAGCTAACTAATACTTTCAGTTGTCCTGCAAATGTTAGCACTCTTTGGATAAATTAGAAACGGCAACCAAAAAAACAACATGTGAATGTCCTCTTCCTTGCTTCAGTATGCACAAAGAAGCCACTGTCTGAAATGCAGCATAGAAGAAAGCATGACAAACATTTTTCCTTCTATTGCTAATCTGTGTTGTAATATAACTGACAACGTTGCCTTTCTTTGTCCAAGTCACAAGTGTCACATTGTGCCAAGTCCCCTTTGTCCATGCGACTGGCCATCTGTAGGAAATAGTCTGGAGATATCAAGTGATCATTCATGTTGATTCCTGTTTTTTCCCTTTAATAATCATTTGTCATGTAATCTGTCAGTGTGAAGCTAGCAGCTCTAAGCTTACACTGTTTGATGGTCGGCGTGAATGAATAAGTGCTGGCCACCACAATCCACTCTTTCATTGGTGTTCAAATGAAAGGGGCCTATCACACTAGACTCCCACACTCATGTAACACTCCTGAGGCTGTGTTTTTTTTCTTTTAAACCCTCTGATGTGGAGAGCAAGGGGTTGGATGCAGTCTGTAACTACCTGAGTGGCTATTAAGGTGATAGCGGAAGCATGTAGTTTAATGTGTTAGAATTTTAAGTTCTACTTGTGGGAAATGGAAGGAATGTTTCTCTGTTATTTTTTAGATAGGGAGCATGGTGGGCTATGAGAATGTGTTATTTAGGTTTTTGACGGGCTCTTTCTTTTGTAGGAAAAGCTGATTTTATTGCTGCATTCTTATGAAGAGGCTCTTACTAGCCATGGGCTGGGAAGGGTCCAGCATGAAATGAACTGGTTCTTTGACTTTGGTAATAGAGTTAATGGTCCTGTCCATGAATTATCATAGGAAACTTCTCAAATCGGAATGTTCCAAGGTTTTTATAATTGATCTTTATCCATTCATGAGTTGCAGTTGAAGAATATTGGACTCTAAATTCCTACTTTTTATCTCTTATTCTAATTGCCCTCTGAAGACATCAAAGGCAATGTGCTATGCTCTATAAAACTGCTTATTAAACATTTTTTAAAATAAATTGGTTGTGGTAGGTGGTAATTTTTAGTAAGACGGTATTGCCTTTTCAGTGGTCTGGCTTGAGAACGCAACTGTCGCCAGACAACTATGTGAGCATTATTAGAGAAGGGCTTTGACTCCGCGAACATGATGGGAACCATGTTTTGGTTAGGCAGACATTGTGTTTCCACAAAAAAGTGCTTGTCTCTACACAGTTGTGATCATTTTGCTTATCCAGCTGCCTGAGTTGGACTTGGAGGGACACACTCTTAACATTTAGATCTGGCTTGACAGTGCAACTTTCTCCTGACCTTTTAGCCTACACCAATATTATTTTACAGTTCTTTGCTTCTATGCAAATACATATTCATTCCATTTACTTACAACATTATTTTAAAGCCAGACCTATTCATATAGCCAACGCTTGTTTTTCTAGTTTTTGGTAAATTTTTAAGGATTTTCTACAAACTTCAATTCTGAGCCATAACTGTTTAGCTCTGAGTAGGTCACACAGCAGCCACCCTCTCCCCAAGTAACATTGTTTCTTCCTCCTGATGAGAGTAAGGGTATAGGCTAAACCTACTAATTCCTTAAAGTGGTGTTGAAGCAGTTTGTTAAAATGGTATATTAATGGCAAGTGATATTATGCTGATGACATAATTATGGGCTTCATGTACACAGCTTTTTACCAGTCACAAATTCCCTGATTGAGAGGATTTGCAACTGGTAAAAAGCTTTTTCTAGTGTACTAAGCAGTTTGGAAATTTTTTTGAATTGATAAATGGGTTTAGAAATGGTTTCTGAATCGCAGTTTGAAAGGGCCATGTTTTGGGCATCCAAAAGTGATTTGTACCCTGAGGTAACAAGGATTTGCAATTGTAAATCTGGTCGCAAACCATTGACTAGCAGTAGTAGGTCGGAGTAGTAACTGATTTGCAAAGGGGAACAGATCCCCATTGGATGCCTTCCCCTTTGAGAATGTTTTTGGCAGCATCAGGGGAAGTAGGCAGTAGTCTAGGGAATGACTGCCTACTCTCACTGACATTTTCCAAAGTGAAATTTTTTTTTTTTTTTTTTAAAAGCAGTCGCTGTTCCCTTAACGAACCCGGACTGCTTTAAAAAAAAAACTTTTGTCAGGTTTAGAAAGCAATCATTGGTATGTTACTCCAGTTAGGTCATCATCCTTGTGATTGTAACAAGTCACAGGAGGACGCAAATTGGAACCTGCTTCATGAATATTATTTGGCAGGTCATTCTACGACCTCCTGCTTTTATTTTGTGAACCGTCCTATTGGTTCATAGGGCACGTTGCGAAATCAGATTGCATTCTCTAAAAGTCGATGCACAGTTGGTGACCATTTTTTGCAATTGTAATTTTTGTAAATCATGCCCGTGTTATCTATTTTTTCGAAAGTTGGTTAGAAATGTACATGATGACTGCTGGGGTGATTACATATCTGTTACCCTGCATTAGGTTTAAGTTCGCATCATCCCGGTTGAAGATGCACCATGCAGAATAGCCATGGCTCCCAAAGTGATGATAATCTGTTAGAATGTCAGTGTATTTAAAAAGCATATCTGTCACAGTTTCCGTAGAAAGAATATTTTTTGTGTTACTAATAACTTTCGCAAAGATTGACGAATTTAACAGAAACGTTCTCAAAAACGGTCATCCACCTTGGGTCCCTCCTGAAACTTTTCAGGGTGATTAATGAAGGGTGGGCTAAGAAAAAGGGATAGTCCCAAAATGTTTATTTCCTATGTTAATTCCCACAGGAAATTTTTGGGAAGCAATACAAAAAAAAGGCAGAATGGAATTACCTCAAATTTGGCAGAAAGTTACAACTTTACTCTGAAAGCGTGCTTTTTGTTATGTGGTGTAAATCCATTCAGCTTTATTTGAGAAATTTGCATTTCAAGAGGGGTTCAGGATAGGCTCTGATTGGACACTTTAAAGGGGACTAGTTAATCCTGATTGGCTGGCCACAACCTAAACAATATGTTTTGACAGCCATTACAGGACTCGGGGACATGAGTGGTATAATATATGAGGATACAGCAGTTTGTGACAGGGGCTCAAGTTATAGTTAGTACACTAAACTATGAGTGGCGTATTGCAGTTCCATTTTTTAACATTAGCAGAATGTTTCTTGGTGAAGAATTGAAGTATTCTCTCTCACTGTTTCACTTGTTTGCTCTCCTCCTCTGTCACTGCCTCTCCTTTGAAAGCTACATTTGTCAGCATTTCCAAGAATAGAATTAGAACCTTCTCAGTGCGTCTTTTTATGTTCCCACAGCCCACTTATGGCTACTGCTTGCCATATGAGGATCACTCTGCAAGGGTAGCAGAGTTCATTCTACAAATATAGCAGATCTGTTTGCAACAGTGCTTTCAATCTTGGTGTTTTATGTCATGTTACATGGTTTTTTACAGCACAGCATTCACCAGTTCCTTTAGGTTCTTATTTTCAAACTTATGTCTCCAATTATGATTGTGCCCAATAAAGGGTCTCCAGGAGGATGAGGGAGTATTCACTTCTCCCTTGCCCTGCATAAACGTGAGTTTGTAATTTGTAAAGTGAAACATTTCACACAAGTGGCATTTCATAATGGCGGGATGGGTCTTGCGACTCTCCAACCTACTCAGTGTGAGTGACGGGTACCTTATGTCATGGGTTTTCCCTGTGTGTCTGTGCATGATGGGCCTCAATCGCGCCCAGGCCCACCTTGCAGTTTTGTCACATAGAGACAATGGATCTTGTGCCCTTCACAATAACCTTTGTGTGTGCATATCAGAGTCTTGGTAGTGCAGTGTGTGTGTTTGTTGCTTCTCTTCCTTGCATAGGAGGACTATACTTTATTTAGTTTGTGATGGACCCATGTGGACTTTATTTCTTTCTTCTATTTTCTCTTTCTCTGTCCCTGTGTGCTTGTTTTTCCCGGCCCAATGTCTATGTAAAAAGCCCTTTCTCCTTTTCTCTCTCTGTATCTTTATTTACACTGTCCACATCGGAGTCATTGTCTCTGATGAGTCCCTATCCAAAGGCTCTGGCTTTCTGGGTTGCTATCCCCCAAGAGACCTAGCCCATGATGACCAGGGTGCTACAGAGCTCTGGAATAGATGGATGTTGACAGACAAAAAGATAATGAGACACAAAGGTGTGCACCTACTCTGAGATGAATCTGCGTATCATGCCTTAGATTTGATGTTTGTGACTAGTAGAGGAAATGACTGCTGTATGTCACAAGATACAAGAGTGGTATCTCTGTTTTCTGTAGCAAGTAAGTGATTGCTTGGGTGACTTGATCCTGCTTTCTAGCCATCTTACAGTCTATTTCCTGTTCCTGCACTGCTCCCTTACACAAATCACTACTTCTATCAGCAGGCACGAGCAGGCCTTGCTGCTTCCTTTCACTAATCAATACCTTTACCCGTTGTGCCTAGACTTGTAGAGTGAATTGAAAGGAGGGAGAGCTAGGAAAGTGTTAGTCTTTCATTTACGTTGAGTTCCTGAAGGGCTTGTCAGAGAACAAAGACAGCAGGGACTGTGAGGTAAGCCCTCACAGCGTGTTTTTTTTTATAAAGCAGGCCTTAGGGGTTGGGAATACTAAAGCAGTGGTTCCTATGCCCCAGCACTCTAGCCCTGACTCTGGCCTTCCAGTTTCGCTACTTCCATGAGCAAGCAGTCTTTCGGCTGCACCAAGGTTGCAGATGCTTTGGAATATGTAGAGGTGTGATAGAAGGTAGAAGTTAAATACGTTGCCTGTTTTACTTCATGATTGCTGAAGGAAAAGAGAAGAAAGTAATAATAATCTATCATTCTCAAGTGCTAGGGCTACACTTAGACACAGGCAGACATAGATACATGTACACCTTACCTGATGCTTTGACCTTTCTTAAGTGCCCATGTTCTCTAAACTCATATTCCATTGTGCTTGCGTCATGTCCATAAGGCACCCTGATTGGTCTTAACTAATTTCTCTTGAATGTATATCAGTGAACGGCTGAAATATGTTCCAGTGAAAATATATGGTTCCCAATAAAACATGTCACAAGTGAATTACTTTGACATGTCAGTTGATGTAATTGATTATGTAACTTGTGATGTCATCTTTGACATCAGGTGTAAGTCCCGAGCAGACTTATGACTGTGTAGCTCACAAAAATTATTGAATTTCAGCAGTTTTTAGTAAGTCAATCTTAACCTTAATATTCATTCAAATGAAGTATAAGAGAATTGCTGTTATTTTAATAGAAGTACTTTATTTTCTAATCAAACTAAAGAACCGTTCATTTCTATGTTTTTTCTGCAAGTATGTTTTTTATTTATTTATAATTTACTTTGGCACATTACAGATTAAATGTGGTCTGTGCATACCCTTAGGGTATTCTCAGTGGGCACAAGGTATAACCTTCAACCATGCTGTACACACAGTCACCTTCTCTTCAGAACCCACTGCACATAGCCCTTGTAGTGGTGTAACAAAACTTGAGGGGGGGCCCCCTGAAAAGTACATGGAGCCCCCCGCAACCCAGTTAGGAACTCTCAGGCCAAGGGCCCGCTGCCCGTGCACAGTGCTGGATGGGGCCCCCCTGGAGTTTGTGGGGGCCCCCGCACTGCAGACACTGCAGGGGCTAATGCTACGCCACTGGGCCTTTGGCCATGCACAGTGGGCACCGGGAGCAGGTCATGGACTTCTGCCTCACCCTGTGCTCAGTTCTCCTCTCCCCTGGTGTGCGCTGACCTTGGTAGTGTTTGGTGTGCATAGGTAAGGGCATGGCCTTTAAACATGATCTATGCTCAGTCCTCTTGTCCTCTTTGTTTTCTATTACTGTGTGCCCAGTATCACTTTCCTCTGTACTTGCTGTATGATAAGTATTACAGTTAAGGTTCAGTCACGCCTTACAAAGGAAAAGCTCCTGCTGTTTTCATTACTGACTTTGACATCATTTAACAAATTTGCATGAAATCTGGTTGGTGATTGGTCCATCTAGCACAGGTTCTTCATTGAAAATTCCGTGCATACTTGAGAGGAAGGAACAAAGTTATTTGGGAGGAGTTCTCACTTTGTCTAATTGGAAATTTTGCTTTTCACTACTGCAAAAACTGCTGGAACTTTCCTTAAATAAGGATCTGAACCAATCTGGTTTATATTTCAATTCATAATTCTTAAACCTGTTCACTAGCTGGTTTGCATACTTAATATTGAAGAAAGAAAAGAAAAAAAGATTAATCCTTCATTGCCCCTCCAGTAGCATTACCCCTTTTGACCAATCAGCAAAAGTACATGGGAATCCAATAACAGTATACAGCAGCACAACACTACTCCACAACACAGATACATATGAACACAATTCAACTCAACAGCACAACAAAAATACAATATATTGCAACACAATAGAGTAGCAAACCACAACACAATAAGATAAGAAAACAAAACAACTTTAAAACTACACAAAAACACCACACACCAACACAACACAAGAAGACAATAAAACCGCTGTTACATAACAATGCAAGAAGAAACACAGCAGCATAATACCACAGTGCAACAGATTAACCTCTTAACTGCTGAGCCTTTTCCCCCCAGTGCTGAGCCCTTTTTGGCTATTTGACCGGAGGATTGCGGTGCCTTCCTCCAGCTAGGGTGGGCGTGGCCTTCTTGCTGAGTGCTGTGTTGACCCATCTGGAGGTCTGTGATGCCTTTCTCCAGCCGGGGTTGTGTGCTGCTCTAAATCCTGCTGCTGTGGGCTTTTTCTCTTTGTTTGTCGATGCTTTTTTTAGACGGGACGCTTGCCAGGATCTGCCATGAAATTGACAGTGCGCAACACAGTAAGAACTTATTTATTTGAAAAGTTTTATAAAGCGCGAGCAAGACCCAACCGTGTATCAGAGCGCTGTACAAAGAGGAAAGCTGACGTATACGTACAGAGACAATATAAAAACACTTACAAAAAAAGGAAACATGAAAGGAACCGGAAGCAAAAAGTAAATGAGGGTGCTAGGGGAAGAGTAGGTAGCAAGTGAACAAACAGGTAACAGCCCACCTAGATGAGGCCGAGCAGTTTCATCATTGACTTACTTCAAAGACAAACAAAATAAGTTTTAAACCCCAGTAGAAATGATTGTCAAGCACAAGTTTCAAACATAAAGTGAAAGTAAATTGTTAAGCATACAATAAAACACCCAAGCACACCCCATAAGGCAACATGAGAGGAACCTGAGGCATAAAATAAATGAGGACGCTAGGGGAAGAGTAGGTAGAAAATGAACAAACAGTAAACAGCCCACCCAGATGAGGCCGAACAGTTTCATCATCGCCTTACTTTAAAGACAGATGAGATACGTTTTAAACCCCAAGTAAAAATGATTGTCAAGCACGAGTTACAAACATAAAGTGAAAGTAAATTGTCAAGCATACATTTCAACACAACAAAGTAAAAATGCTTGTCGAGAATGCATGGTAATTGACTAGCAAACAACATGGAGGCTATTGTTGATGCAGTTCTTCCAATAGTAGCCATTTGACCTGTTTTTTGAATGAGGCAGTCGAAGGGTTGGCTCTGATCTCTGTTGGTAGGGCATTCCAAATTCTTGGAGCCAGCCCTGAGAAGGTACGATTGCAAGTTCTTTTTTTATTGAATTTCGGTGGTTTCAGTAGTCGGGTTTTGGAGCTTCTTAAGTTTCTTCTGGATCCGGAGAGCTCAAGTTTTTTTGCCAGGTAAATGGGGGTATTGAAATGTATAGCTTTATGTGTCAGGCAGGCTATCTTGAAGCGGATCCTAGCTTCAATGGGGAGCCAGTTAAGCTGGATTAAGTCAGATGTGATATGATCATGCTTTCTTGAACCTGTGATTAGTCTGGCAGAGGCGTTCAGAGTAGCTCTTAGCGGCGCTAACTTAGATTTAGGAAGACCAGCTAGGGTCACCAATCCATATTCTACTCGTGATATAACTAAGGATTGGACTGCTGATTGCATGTCTTCGGGAGGTAGGAACGGTTTGATTTTCCTAAGAGTGTTGAGCTGATGGTTGGCACTCTTAATGGTTGCACTGATGTGACCTTGCATGTTTAGAAATTTGTCTAGGGTGACCCCTAAAGAGCAGGCGGAGTCCACCAAATGCGGGGTGCAGTTGAGTGCTGAGATTTTTTTGATCCAGTTTTGCGTGGGAGCTTCGTGATTGCATGGGGAAATCAAGAGAAATTCAAGTTTTGAGAGAGTTAAGTAATAGGTGGTTATGTGTTAGCCATTGTTGAGTTTTTTGAAGCGCTCCATTAAGAGTTTTAATGTCATCTGGGGAGGAGATCTTCAAATACAGTTGAGTGTCATCCGCGTACATGTGGTACTGAATGTTTGAGTCATTTAGAATGGCAGTTAGAGGTTCCATGCATAGGTTGAAGAGCGTGGGCGAAAGTGCAGAACCTTGAGGCACCCCAATAGAGACTGAAGTGCTGGCTGCCAAAGATTGGTTGACTTTGATTCTTTGTGTTCGGTTATGCAGGAAAGAGGAGAACCAATTTAGGACAGGGCCTGATAACCTGATTAACCTTCTTCCATTCAGGATGGGGCTATCATGTTTGATAGTGTCAAAAGCAGAGGACAAGTCCAGAAGGATTAGAAGACAGGGTGTATCTTGGTCCAGAGCTCTCAATGCGTCATCAACAATGTGAGTTAGCGCTGTTTCTGTGCTATGACCTGATCTAAAGCCTGATTGATGTTGGTCTAGGAGCTGAAATTTCTCAATGTGGTCGCAAAGCTGTGTGTGAACACATTTCTCGAGCAATTTCGCTAAGGACATGATGTTGGTGATCGGCCGGAAGTTACTGGGATCAGTTAGGTCTGCATTGGGCTTCTTGGGGATGGGTGTGACTTGCCCCATTTTAAGGCAGCCGGGAATCCTCCCCTGTAAGAGAGATTGTTGGATGATCCTGGACCAGAGAGGCAGAACTGCCAAGTTGAGGTCTTTGAGCAGCTTGGCGGGGAGTGGGTCCTTGAAATGGTTGGAAGGTTTCAGAGAAGCCAGTGAAAGTGACAGCTCCTCCAAGTCTGGAGGTCGGAAGGTATTCCAGCAGGCATTGTTTTTGGGTGTGTACAGGCATTGTTTTTGGGTGTGTACTGCCGTGTGACCAGGCAAACCCTCGGAACTCATAGACAACAAATTCTCAGCGGCCCGTTGCAGTTCCCGCTCAATACTTCTAGACTTTTCAGCGAAGTGCTCTGAGAAGTCCTCCTCACTGGGTCCAGAAATTTTGATTGCTGGAATAGGATTAGCCTGTTGTTTGATGATATCAAACAGTTTCCTGTGACGGTTTTTAGCGCTGTCAAGCTGATCTCTGAAATGTTTTGATTTAGCGATGCGAATGAGTTTGTTGTAAGAGTTTCTCATCTTTCTTAACTGTTCGAGGCTAGAAGTGGAGGGGGCATTTCTCCAACGTCTCTCAGAGAGCCTCAGTTTGCGAGGTTCGTCATTAAGGGTACCACTGAACCAAGGTTTGGATTGTTTGCAGGGAATCCTTTTAAGTAGCTTCAGGGCTGCAGAGTCGAGAATATTAGACATTGTGTTGAAGTGATGATCCGTCAACTCTTCCAAATTATTCATGGTAGTTGAAGGTTCAAGTAGATTCTTGCTCAAGATGGAAAGGTTAGAGATGTTAATATCTCTCAGATTACGAGACAATTGCTTGTTTTTGAGTGGTTGCCCTTGTCTAAGCAATACCTTCTCCTGAATGCGAAAGGAGATTTGGAGATTATCCGACCAATTACATGGTACTATGTCATCTAGCTGAATAATGTGCGCTCTAGCTATGATGAGGTCAAGGGTAGCGCCCATGCAGTGGGTAGGACCGTTGCAGGCCTGTATATAGTTGAGGTCGGAGAGGAAAGTCTTAAGAGAGCAGACTACTGGATCATTAGAGTCATTCCAGTGAAGGTTGAAATCACCGAGGAAGATGTGATTAGGATGGAGGGCTGAGCTGGCAGCGATGGATTCCATTAATTGTTCTACGAAGAGTAAGTTGTCCCCAGGAGGATGGTAGATCGAGTGAAGCACACAGACAATCTTGCCCTTGTTCCAAATTTCAGCGACAAGTAGCTCACAGGAGGACATCGAGTCCTTATGAGTCTGCTTCAAAACGAGGCTGGACCGATGGATGCAGGCAATCCCCCCCCCCCCCCAGTTTTAATAGCCCCATCACATCTGACAATGTCATAGGCAGGAGGAATTAAAATGTCAAGTATTGGGGAGGAAGAGTCATTGAGCCATGTTTCCGTAAGAATCAGGAGGTCTAATTCTTGTGATAAGATGAGTTCGGAGACATCTGCTGCGTGCTTCACTGCTGATCTGCAGTTGAGAAGCATCGATTTGATATGAGAATCTGTAGTTGCTTCCACTAGGTGCGAAGTGACTACCTGAAGTAAGTTATCCTTATTCAAGGATCTCAAGTTAACACTCGGTTCTCTATCAGGACTTCATGCAGAGGTTGTGATTTTAAGGCTCGTGGTTAGCACAATGGAAATTAAGGGTTCAAGTCATTGGGCCTGATTCACAAAAGTAATCGGAGACAAAATCCTAACTTTACAATGCGCATTTAGGAGTAGTAAAGTTAGGATTTTGTCTCAGTTAAACTTAAGTTTTGGTCTTAAGTTTAACTTAAGACCATAATTTAGGTTTAACTGAGACAAAGTTTTGGTCTTAAGTTTAACTTCAGACCAAAACTTAAGTTTAACTGAGACAAAATCCTAACTTTACTACTCCTAAATGCCCTTTGTGAATACCGAAAGTCGTAAAGTTAGGATTTTGTCTCGGATTACTTTTGTGAATCTGGCCTATTGTGTCTCAGTGATCCTTTCTCAAAGTCACAGATGCACCTTGGAACTGTACTGAAGTAAAATGCCCGGTTAAATGGCTGTGTCGCAGGAGTTTAAAGTTCTGTCAGCTGGCCTGCTGATTTTATGGGCATTTCTGCAGGCTTGGTGTCTACCGGTGTTTTCCTTGGATTGCTCAGTGGCGTTCGGTTTAATGTTTACAGCTGGGGCTGACTTGAGTGCGGTATGTGTGGAAGTGCCACTCTGACCTAAGTGGTTTAGGTGTTAAACTCTTGCTCTGACTCCTGGTGTTTCACTGGTTGTGTGTGCTCAGTTACAAGGTTAGAGAATGTTTGTTTCTTTCCAGCTTCTTTGCGCTGTTTTCACCCAGCTGGTGGTCTGCAGTGCCTTTCCCCAGTCAGGGTGGGCATGTATGGGTCGCCCAGCTTGTGGTGTCTCCTTGGCACCTGGTTGGTCGGCCTTCATGGCTCTCTGGGTTGGGCCAGAGCTGGTGGACAGTTTACTGCAGCTTGTCTGGGTGTTTGCAGTTGTTACTGCCCTAGTTCCTTTTGGTGGAGTATTCTTCCACTATGGTGCATGTACCGGCATTATGATTCTGATGGTACATCTGTGTTGATTCTCCCGGGGCCAGCATGAGAAGCATTGTCTGCATGCGATGCGGCAGGCGTTTTATTTGCTCTACTGTTCTGTTCGCCCAGCCGGAGGTCTGCTGTTCCTTTCTCCGGCCGGGTGAGTATGTTTCGGTGGCCATGGCTCCCTGCTGTTATCCTGGAGCAATAGCTCAGGGGCATGGTCTTTATACTGTGGTGTTGAACTCACCATTATTGCAGGATATTATTCCTGTCTGTACCCTCGGGCGCTTTTGGGGCTCCTGATCTCTCTTTCTACCAGTGGTGGGGCCTGTTGGTCATTGCTGATGACTTTGAGTGGGCTGTTCGAGTCCCAGCGTCTGCTTTGCATCCGGGGCTTTAGGGCAAATCATTAATTATCCTTGGCTTATGGAGCATGGGTCTGGCCTCGTGTTTAGGGTGTGGTCTGGTGCTCATGGCCAGTGCTCCAATGCTCTGGGCCTTGTTTCACTCAATATACACAGCACCATGTCTTAGCTCGACAGTCTGTATGCTGGTTTATCCGTTCAGCTGGGCTTACGGCGTGCTTCATTTGGATCCTTTTTACTGGTAACAAATGAGTCATTGTAGCCGGGTGGTTAGGCTTCTTGAGGTGGAGACATATGTTCGAGCCTTGGTGTCTCTGCAGCCCTATGCTTGTGTACATTATACAGAGCATCATGCTTGTGTTTCAGTTTTAAACTGGTGGTGCCCTGGCTGGAGAGTTTCCTGCCGGCGGTTCGGGCCCGGCTACTGTGTACATGTCCGCTGGTGATTGGCCAGGCATGTTGCGGGCCATTATTATGGGTTGGTCTATTTAATCTGCAGGGGATTCTCTTCTTCTCTTTTCTGCCCTGCTATTTGGTCAAGGGGGCGTGTTTACCTCGATCTGTTTTCTGGTGTAGCCAGTACTGGCTTTTTGGTCTTCTCCTGCTTTCTTAAGTGGTTGCACAGGAGTCGCGGTTAGCTTCGACTCAGGATTGTGTTTTCCTTAAGAGCCCAGTTCTGGATGGTTCTGGGCGTTGAGTCCTTGCCTTTCTTGAGGAGGTCCTTGGTTCAGTCACATCTGAGTCTGGTGTCGGCACTTGTTCGGACAGTATGTCCCTGGGTGAGGTGCTGGGCGATCGAGCTGCCACAGTGTTCTTGGTGTCCTGGTCTTGTTGGCACTTAACTACTCCCCTTTGCTTCCTTCTGAAGCACTATGTTTAATTTGTGAAGGTTTTGTCCTGCCATCGGCCTGTGACCTAGTGGGTTCAGAGGAGACTCTGTTTCGTTCAGAGCTGCTGTCTCATCAATTCCTGCTTCCGTCCTGTGGCAGGTCATTGTTTCTCTGGGCTCCCTCGACTGTGGGTTCGATCAGGACCCTCTTCTTTCAGGAGCTCTGGATTGTCGGGCTGTTCACCTATGCAACGGGGGGAGGGTCCGTCCTCTCTTTTGTCTTTCTATCGGGTGTTTGTCACGGTGTGTCAGTTGTGGAGTCACTTCCAGGTGGACTTTTTCGCATACACTGACAGGGCACGTCTTCCCCTGCTGGTTTCCAGCGGAAGGAAAGAATCTGCTTCAGGGATGGGTGTCCTGATGGGTTCTTAGCCTGTGGCCTATTTTTGCTTTCCCTCCGTTTCCTTGATCCTGGGGGTTCAGGTTCAGAGGGTAGGGGCTCAGGTGGTTCCGATGGCTCCAGTATGGCCCCATTCTGTCTAGTTTCCTGTGTTGATTGAGAGGATGGTTCAGTTGGTTCCGTCTCTACAGAAGTTTTTGGGTCTCCAGGTGCTCTCTCTGGCGTATCACATGTTGTGGACTTGGCAATTGTGCAGGATGGCTTGTTGTTACAGGGTCTCTTTACCTCTGTCTACTCCTGTGTGCGGGCATCTGGACTGTTCTCTTCTGGGTTTACTTATGCTCGGCATTGGGAGTTGTTCAGGCTTGGTATAATTAAAAGCCTGTGGTTCCGCTTTCGGCTTCAGGGTTGGCTGTTATGTCTTTTTGGTCCCCTTGGGGAGGTCTGGTGGACTTTCGGGTCGGCTTCTTGGATCCTTATGGGGTTGTCCATGTTGGGATTTGCAGCTGGTTTTGAGGCTCTTCAGTATCCCCCGTATTTGCCATTGCCATTTGTGGGGTTACGTATTCTGACCTTGGAGTTCTTCTGTCTGGTGGCTGTGGTGTCTGATCGGCAGCTGGGTGGGCTAGACTCATTGTCTGGTCTGTCTACTTTTTTGCTGGATTTGGAGAACAGGCGTGTTCTTTGGTAGGGCCCTGGCATTGTGCCCACAGTGTCTTCTTAGACATTGTCTACGGGAGGTGATTCTTCTATTGTTTTTTCCCCCAAGCTCTTCTGTCTCCTGGAGAGGTGGCGTCTCCTTCGCTTGTTTTGTGGAGAGCGTTCTGCTCTGCCTGGACCCTGGGCAGGTGTTCCGAGTCTCCTCCGGTTTCTCTGGGAATACGGGGGAGGTCTCCTTAGTGCATGTCAGCTTCCTTGGCTGCGGTGCAGGGTACTTCTATGCTGGCCTTTTGTCGGTCAACCACTTGGGCAGTTCCTTCTGCCTTTGAGTCTCTTTATCTGTTGGGATTTGTTGGGGTCCGCAGTGCTGGCGTCCATGTGATAACTTGTATTTTGCCTGTGACTTCCACTTGTTTTTGCATTTCTGTGTAGTTGTCCTGGTCTGCTTGTTGGCTTGGTACATCTCACTTTGTAAGTCATCACGGCGAGAGGGACGAAGGGGTAATGCCTCGAATACTTACCGGTAAGAGCATTACTCGGAGTCCTTCCCTCGCTGTGATGACTTAGGTCCTCTCTCCCGCCCTTTTTTGGCCACTCCAACTGTGTTTTGTTTGTGCTTGGTACGGAACAGAAAGTAAGAATGGGGGGGATATTATATGTGGGGAAAGGGTTGTGATTGGAGGTGCAAGGGCCTCATTATGTAAGTCAACACGGTGAGAGAGGACTCAAAGTAATGCAATTACTGGAAGTAATCGAGGCAATCCAGAGATATCTTATTAGAGCAATAAGGACCCATCATCTCGGCAGACAATTCCTCCAGCATGCTTTTCAAAGTTATAAAGGCGATTCCTGATCCACCAGGGACACAGGTCATGAACCCCTCCCAAGACTTCTGCGACAGAGTAGCACGTTACTTCCAGGATAAAGTCCTTACGATTTTTCATGAGTTCACCCCGACTGCAGATGAGGAACCTACCACAGAGGTAGTCAATGGGCATAGTGAAGACTTGTCTAAGGGGAAACTTACTCAGGATCTTGGAAAGTACGCCCTGTACTCCTTTCTACAAATCACAGCTCTGCAAACCAAGGAACTCTTACTTGGCCTAAGGTCCGGAGCTCCCTCAGACCCCTGTACACCTTCCATACTCAGACTTGCTCCTGACTTAGTAGCCAACTTCTTGTGCAAGGTCTTCAATAACACACATGTCCGGCAACTACCAAGCCACCTGGAAGGAAGCAATTGTCTCACCTCTTCTTAAAAAACCGAATGCCGATCCCGCAGAGCTGAAGAACTTCTGACCTATTGTCCTCCTCCCCGCTCCGGCCAAGATCCTGGAGAAGTTCATCAATGTTGAGCTGATGAAACACATTGAATCCCAGGAAATCCCAGAACGGTTTTCGTACCGGACATAGCACCGAAACCGCCCTAATAGCAGCCACCGACTGTATCCGCAAGCAGGTTGACCAAGGCGGTTCTGTGGTGTCGATTTTGCTTGACCTTTCAGTGGCATTCGATACCATCTCCCCAGTGCGCATGATCCAGCGACTGCGGGAAGCAGGAGTTGCTGGAAGGGACCTGCAGCTTCTCCACTCTTTCATGACCGACAGAACTCACATCGTCAGTTGTGGAGGCTTTAGAGCAAAGGTCTTCGGCCTTCCCTGTGGGGTCCCCCAAGGATCCTCGCTTAGCCCCACTCTCTTTAACCTTTATGCGACTCCTCTTGCGGAGTTGGTGAGATCGTTCGGTTTCCAGGTGCTCTCCTATGCCGATGACACATAAATCATTGTTTCCATAACAAATGATTTGCAATCAGTTGCCCTAAAATTTTATCAATGTATGTCCAGCATTATATTGCTGGATGAAGGACAATTCATTAAAGATCAATGCGGACAAAACCAAGGTGCTACACTTCGAATCACAGAATTCTATCTGGTCTAATGCCTGGTGGCCTGCAGATTGTGGTCCCCTTTCTGTACCAGTCAAAAGTGCAAAAAATCTGGGGGTCATATTTGACGAGGGTTTGACTTTTGAGTCCGCACCTGTTTGTACATCTTAAAAACCCTGAGGAAAGTACTGCCGTATATTCCATCTGAACTGCATCGGCCTACTATCATCGCACTAGTCACCTTCCGGATGGACTACTGCAACGCTCTGTACCTTAACATCAACACAGGATAGCTGAACAAGCTTCAGGCGATGCAGAACGCTGAGGCAAAGTTGATTCTTAACATCCCGAAATATCAGTCAGCCAGGGAAGGAATTCGAGCCTTGCATTGGCTCCCCATCTGGAAGCGCATCTCCTTCATGGTCTTGAGTATGGTGTACAAGGCCATGCACAGCAATGGTTCATCACACTTAAAAACCATGTTTCAGTGGTACAATCTGGTGAGGACCTTGAGATCCTCCACTCAAAAAAAACTGGTTTCTCACAGATTTCACAGGTCCAGATGGGGTGGTCGCTCCTTCTCTGTGGCAGCCACTACACTCTGGAACTCCTTGCCCCCTTCCATTTCCAAATCAGATTCTCTTCCGGTCTTCAGGAAACTTCTGAAAACCTGGTTATTTGCTTCTTAGCTTGATATTGGTACTTTGTCCTCCTCCCTTGTTCGCTTAGCGCCTTGAGACCCATGGGTATAAGCACGCTTTATCAATATTATCCTAGCCTGTCCTATCCTATCTCCCAACTCCCAGTTGTAGCACAAGATGATGGTGTTTTCTCTGAAAGTTGCTTTGCTTCAGATCAGATCAGATTCACAAACATCATCAGAGTCTTTGTGTAATGAATAATCATTCAATTTTATTTTATTTTATGACTCATGAGTGGCTGTTCTGTTTCTATCTCAAACTTTTCACTACCTGCCCATCTGGTGTCCCCTCTATTTGAAGACCAATCTACCTGTCTATTTTTCTTTTGTATTCCTCCTTGCCTTTCTTTGGTATTCACTCCCTGTGTATGTTTGTCTATTTTTTCGTCATATACGTTGGCTAGCATTTTATCTGTTTCTCTGTTTGTATCTCTACTGTTCTACCTGTCTCTCATGCTGCATCTCCTTTTTGCCTAAACGGCTTAATCTCTTTGCCTCCATGTGTTGATCTTTGCATTTTTGGGTGTATCTCTGCCTGGCATTACTCTCCTGTTGGGTTGCCTCATAATCTCTGAAGCACTATCCATGCTCATCAGTCCTATCCAGTTAGCACCATTGAGTAAAACGTGCCACAAATAATACATAATAAAAAGCAAAAAAGCTCCAATTGCGGCATCTTTCTTCATTTCAAGGTACGTGTTAAAAGGAAACGGACACTTCTGTTTGTACTTTATGTAATCTTCCATACTTTCCTCCCTCATTTATGAGCCATTTGGCTTTGTTATCTACTTGTCTTAAATAGTTGTCAATATTTCTTACAATCTGAGAGGGAACTCCCTGGAGTTCCACTAGCAGTGAGACGGAACTGATACCACCACACATGATTTCTCTAAGGAGAGCTGAATCTTCTGTTCAGCTGCAAACAAAAAAAACCCAGACTGCAATGTCAATCTAAGGAGAAGACTAGAAAGAAAGGACTTAGGTTGCTTAGGACCAATGTATGTATATATTTTAGCATATAATCGTAGCAGTCAAGGATGGCAGGACTGCATTCATGTCAGTAATGGGGATCTCGCTGGAGGAACTAGAGGAGAGTGTGGGAAAAGGCTCAGAAACTGGGTTTTAAATGTACAAATAATATACAATTGTCATATCAATTTAAATTGCAGAGACTTCCTGAAAATGGAATCTTGCCAGTTGTCTACCAATTGAAGCCTGTGAGCGAAAGAGGACATTGTCAAGGAGAGCACTGGTTTGTTGAATTGTCTTGTTGCCGTATACAGTGGCTGTGATGTTGAATGTGTAGTGTTAATCACTGCATTAAAAAGTGATTGTCAAAGGGGCACATGATTCAGGGATCTTCTTGCCAATTGTTGTTTACTAGGTATTGTTATTGCAGGATGGCCCATTGTCAAGGGGAGATGGGTTGAATGAGGGGTCCGCTCTCTGACAGTTGCTCACTGACTGATCTTAAAACATGGTGCCCTTTTAGTTTGGTTAATAAACTTCTTTTGCACACATACTCCCAGTGTGTAGTCCTCACAACTTTCCTATATAATCACATATATAGCTTATTCCAAGCAGGTGATTATGCCACTAATAGAGGAAGGCTGCTGTGACACCACTAAAATCCACTTAGCAGAAACTCTTGATCAGCAGCCAGAGTCACTACTGTCATGGGTACACAGCTTGTTACAACCACCACTCAAGGGGGACATCACCCCTCCTCAGATAACCAAGAGGGGGGGTTCACACTGCACCGCATGGAAGTGGATTCTGTGGTTGGAGTTCCCAGAGTGAGTATCATTGGCGATATGCACTGCAGGCAACAATGTGTCTCTGCCACAGCAACCCACTCTTTAAACATATGTTTTTAAGGCACATGTATGTTTCAGGATGCACTAACCTTGTCTCTGGAATCTATTTGTCCTGTTGCACTGTTCTGCCTCTCACCACCTCCTCCAGTGACCTCATAAACAGGAATATGAGAGCCAGTGGTAGAAACGGGGAAAGGGAAATGGGATAAGAGAGAATGCAGAGACACAGGACTCCACCACTTTAGCTCACCACTTCTGTTGCTCATGCATGTCGGCTTGATGTAGTTGATAGGTATAAGACCAAGAGATAGCTTAAGTAACTTGCCAGAACAGGTTCTGTTCTTAGTTGTAATAGTGAATAAATATACCCTAGCAATGTCTCTATGTAACTGACTCTGTACTGTGATGTGGGACTTGTAATTTCTGAAAAGTAACACAAAGAAAAACACCTATGTATATTCTCTAACACTTCTTACTATGACTCAAATAACTCTGACATCACCAATATGCATTATCTAAGGACAATAACTTACAGTATTTGCTTGACTAAAACTGGAATATAATATACAGTGCCTGTATTCTGTTGCTCTTGGCAATTAATATTTTCATAGTAGAACTATAATACCTTACACTTGACATTAATGCATATCATGAACAATGTAGTCCAGTCTAAGAATCCTTCCTGTTGTGACGCAGGCTAACTCTTAGCCAATTTCACAATGCACAGTCTTAGAGGAGTATATATAAATGCTCATTAAATAGTTCAAAGTTTGTTTCAATGCACAGCACGACTTTTTGAATACTTCTCTGTATTCCCAATGTCCTTCAATACACATCTTTAAGAAAATGATGAGAATTGGCAAGGAAAACTCAGGTCCTTTTAAAAAGTTTCCTGGCTGCTCCAGCATCAGGGCTGGAGTAACCATTAAGCAAAATAAGCACGCGCTTAGGGCATCATGGGAAGGGGGGCACCACAGAAATATTTAACTGCCGGACTTACCATGGACCATGTAGTGCAAAACTGCAAATGGTGCAGCTGAAGTATATTAAAAATCCCA
This sequence comes from Calotriton arnoldi, assembly GCA_963921515.1. Taxonomy (NCBI): domain Eukaryota; kingdom Metazoa; phylum Chordata; class Amphibia; order Caudata; family Salamandridae; genus Calotriton; species Calotriton arnoldi. The sequence goes on along the minus strand of CAWUFW010000198.1, from coordinate 1,086,725 downwards.
ACACAACATGTAACAAGGCAGGCTCGATGCCTTATCTCTACTAAGTATAGAAGCTGATGGGTTATGTAAGATTAGTTTTGAGGATCTGATCAAAGACTTTCCAATTTGAAAAAGTAGGAGAAAACATTTCAATTATAAATAAAGTGGAAGTATACAAAAATAAACATTATTTCCATCTTACTGAAAGTTTTGTTTCATTTCGAAACATAATTTTTTTTTTTACGGTTTATTATTGTTTACATTTTGAATTAGCTATATATGGGAGCACCAAAATCTTTTAAGGGCTTAGTGCCTTTGAAAGCACTTAATCTGGCCCTGAGCAGCATTGTATTACAGTTGACTCTGTGGCCCACAAGAGAAGTTATAGTCAAATATTCAAGATGGTCACTGTCTCTCTAGAATGTGTGCAAGCTCATGGCCTGCTGGGAATTATTCTTCATTGTAGAAATGCTGCTGATTTGAGTGTTCTGTACTTGTATAGAAACAGAATGCTGCTTTCTGTACCCTATACGTGTGCTATACATATGAGCTGCAATGATTGCCAGCTTTTCCTTCCATGAGTAAAACTCAATGCAAGCAGATTTGGAGTATCGCTCTCCCATGCTCATCCAGTACCAAGCGGTACTCTATGCCTCCAGCCAATTCCTTACAGTCAGGCGCATAAATGTTGCTTTTTTCCCAAACAGTTTTTATTGATTTTCAAATGCATACTGTTAATGATATTGTCTGGTTATTCATACAGATAAACTTTTGACATATCTAATTTTTTCTGTAGACATCATAGCAATTTATAATGCATGTATACAGCTTTTTACTGATATTGAGATGCATACATGCATTATAACTGATAAGAAACAAAAAGCGATTCATCATTTAACCTCATAGGTACAGGTTGGAAATCCTCCAGCTGTGCTTGCTGTGACTGCAATCAAGGGGTAGGTATTCGGCTTTTGGCCTAACTGGGAATAAGCAGTTATACAGGGCAAGGCTTTCACTTGTGGCGTAGCATATCACCTTTCATTGTCATTGTCTGAATGGTAGGTCTGCTGCTGATCACCAGGGCATTGTTATAACTCTTTTGGCCAAGAATATTTCTATATGAAGCAATCTACTTCGAGCTTTACTCAGTTTGGGCAGATTGAATAGGCCTAGGAGAAATCCTGTGTGGGTCAGTGTCTTCTAGTGTTTCCTTAAGAAATATTGTTATTTATTTCCTGCATTCACTATAATGAGACACTTGTGTACCATATGGAAGAACGCAGCACCATTAAACGCACACCATAGGCATGATAGCGTTGCTTGTTTGTATATTTCTTTGGGTCTCTTAGAGGTTAAGTATGGTCTGTGGGTGTAGTTGAGTTGCATATACTTAAAATAAGCGTTCCTGGAGCTTTTATGGATATCTTTTCTGTATGCATTCCCATTCCTTATCAATTATTTCTTTCACTAGGTCTTGGTTCCATTATTTGTCACACTTTCTATTTTGGTTTTAGTTTTGGCTTGTATGGCCTTTTATACCCATGTCATTTGCTTCCTACTATCCCCATAAGTAAGCATTGTCTTTAGCAGCTCATGAGTTCCAGGTTCCTCCTCTGTCATTTCACTGAGTACATATGGTCCTAGTGAGGGTGCCATACATTAGAAATTGACCAGCTGGGATGTCAGCACCCTCCATCAAGGATCCAGGTTTTTAGTACTCCTGTGGCATAACAGTCACCTGTTATTTCTAGTCCAGCTCCGGTCCAGGCCTTGAGCTGCTTGGTTGTGAAGTGTGCATTAGTTCTAGACACATGCTTCAACGGAAGGGATGGAACATATTACTGGAAATGTTTAGTTGGAATATGGCTTCTCTTCCAGCACTTGGAGTAGTTTAGTCTCTGGATCCAGTGTTCTCATCCCACTTCAGAGCACGTTAGGGATTTTCCCTCAGTCCTCTCATCACCATGCGGTCCTTTTTCTTGGAGATCCTGTCCTGCATCCGCCTGCACTATCCATTGCAATTGTGCTGAAAAGTAATATTGTTAAAAGTCCGGTGAGTTCAAGCTGCCCACAGTTATCAGAAGTATAAATGTGGCAAGAGTGACCTAGTGTAAACCAAATTCTCAGTTTAACTGGTTCAGCAAGGGTTCCAGTTCCCTGATGAACCCTCTTTAATGTTGCTTTATACTCAGCAAATGCATTTTTATTGCATCCATTTACATGTCCTTGCCTTGCATTCTGTAGCTCTCTTGGGGCTTTCTGTACTTCCATATTGTCTTACGATGTTCAGAATTGTTTTCATAACATTTTTCTATAGCAGTCCTGGAACCAGAGGCATTAGTGCACTTTGCAAGATACGTAAGCAATTGCACTGTTACTTGTGAGCAACTTGGTAGTAATGGAAATAATGCATAAACCTTTTAGCAGTTTGGGAAGACGATAGGGCAGGTTGTTGAGGCAGAATGGTAGGAATGCGCTGTACGTGGCTAGTTCATATGGCCTTAGAAGAGATGCATTTTTCAGCATTTTCTTCAAGGATAAGAGGTTTCGTTAAGATTTCTACACTATTGGCAGAGAGTTCTGACTATTGGTTGCCACATCAGGAAAGGAGTGAGTCAAGACCAACAACTTTTTGAACTTTGTCATTTCCAACAGTAGTGTTATTGCTCCTCAGGCCTTGCTGCCCCCCAGAAATGGTCAGATGTTTGCACAGGCATGGAGGTATTACCTAGATGAAGGTCCTTGTATGTGAGGCTGCTCATTTTAAATCTAATCCTGGCCTCAGTTCTGAATCAGTGTAGGTCTTCCCGAATTGCTGATATTTGTTAGAATGTTTTTCCCCAGATACAAGACGGCCTGTGGTATGGAGAGGAGTTTTTAGATGACTAAATATTGCCTGAGGGACACCTCAGAATGGCTTTACTTCCACCAAGTTGTGATATGATCAGTTCTGGGACAGCAGTCATCAGTTGTTCAGGGATCAGGAGGTGCTCAATATTCAGTTATACCAGAAGAACGAAGGTGCAGATTGGGCTATCTTGTTAAGGTAAGGTGCTAGTGATAATGTGTTGTTTCTCGTGAAACAGCAAGTGAAAGAAATCAAAGAGATTGACGTCAGCTCTTGAAAATGGTACCAGTGGGATCAGTTTGATTCTTGAAAATGGAAGCAATGAGGATGTACTCAGGTTTTTATAGATGTAGCATTAGAGAATTCGTAAACATCCAGTGTTGGAATTGTGGTGATGCTTCATTTTTATCTACTTCCTAGAATCTCAGATGGGACATATCGAGGTAATGTGAGGGAGATTTAATCACACTTCCTATGGCAGGTATTAACATAATTTAATTCTGATCAGAAAATACAAGGGACATTGAATCACAGGGTTTGATGCAAAATAATGAAAATATAGTACTTTAAACATAGTGATTAGTGTGTTTTCAGTAAATGATGCTTAAAAATCTCGACGCTTGTATGCAAATGCTAAAGCATTGGTTCACAAGTTGCTTTATAATGTGTTTTTTGCATGTTTATATTTATTTTGCAATGTGATGTGTGTGGACTACGTTTTAAAAAAAAATTCTGATAAGTGTTTACTTTGACCTTTTATGCCACAAAAATGTTCACAATCTTACATTTATTTGTTGTTTCTCATTATGTGTGATTTATATGTCTTCAAAAAGGAAAGTGCTTAAGAGCCGGAAAGTGTTTTGTTTGAAATTTATTGAAAATAGATGATTACTGAACTGCCACATCTATTTGCATATTGAATAGAGTGTTTAATAATAACTTCCTATTTCACGCTAATGCATTTTGACGGAATGAGAGTTGTAAAGCATTTCCTCTTTGCAAATGGCGTGGTCAAGTGTTTGTGATGTACTCAGATATTCAGATTGTGTGGGCGTTAATTTGCGCCTGACATCTGCACTGGGTTCTGAGCAGTGGGCTGCCACCGAATCCTGATGACTGATACATTATATAAATTACAGTGCTGTCAGGATTTATGGGGCATACTGCTTATGTGTCCCCATTTAATCTTAGCAGCACACATAGAAATTATGGCAACTGTAGGTATGGGAGATTTGGGACCCTTCCGGTCCCCTGTTCAAGGATCCATTCAAGGTCATACATTGTAGACCACTCTTGGAGTTGTCTATAGACTACTCTTCTCTAGTAAGGTCCACTCCCCTGGAGTATAATCCATAATCGAGGATTCCTATTTATTGCCTCAGAAATGTCCCATCCAAAAGAAGTAATAACTGAGCCAGCTTATTCCACACAAAAGGAGCCACATGTCATCTTTAGCAAGTATTATTGTCTGTTCTGCCTTGTGTGCTAGGCTCATATCTCAATATGACCATGATTTCAGTCTTTGGGGCCGATTCCGATTCGGGCAGGAAATCTCTCTGACCGAGCCGGACCCGGAGAGATTTCCGACCGAATCGGACCCTAGCAGTCCGACCGAACGAGTACGATGCGTTCGCATGCTATCGGACTCGATTCGGTCGGACTCCCATTGAAGTAAATGGGAGCCGGTCGTACAACGCGTACGTGGGCTCCCATTGACTCAATGGGTGCGAGGCGAACAAGGGCGCCCCCTATAGCGGGTACGCGTCGAAGCGGGTCGCGCCGTACACGCACAGGTAGGGGGGACCCATGGGTCCCCCCTGTGTGCGACTCGCGCGGCTAGGCGTACAGGGGGGTCCGACACGGACCCCCAAAGTGCGGCTCCGACTGCTCTTTCGAGCCGGACGGCGCGAGTCGGTCGGACTGCTCGCGGCGCGCATCGTACTTACCCGGCCGGGGAACGTCTTCATTGCGCGGTGCGAGTCGTGTCCGTGCGAGTCGGTCGGAGCGGTTGAGTCCCGCAAACAAGTCGGTCGGCGATTTCGCGTACGTTCGCATCGTACTCGCTCGCCCGGACGCACGTCCGACTCGGTCGGAAACAGGGCGTCCGAATCAGATCCGATAAAGCCGAATCCGATTCGGAGCCCTACCGGCCGAGATCGGAATCGACCCCTTTGTGTACAGCTCAACAGGAAATCGTATATACATTCATTCCATTCGCCTCCAATAGTATACTGTTTGCACTTTTTTCATCTTTCCTCTACCTGTGATATTAATAGGTTCATGTAACTCTTGTCCGGTAATAAGAAATTTATAGTTTCTCGTTATCTTAAGTTTAAAACAACACACACAGAATATCTTCTCATATTATAAAATAGTAAATCTGTGAGAATGCAAAGGTGTGTTTGGTCCCAATTTGTGTTTTATGGATTTCTTTCTTGAAAGTGACTTTTCTTGATGAAGCACGTAAATTCAGTAGGTTGATCTTGGCTGCATCAATTGTCTTTGTTAAGGAAACTGACATCTCCTCTCACCTTTTTTTAGAGCTATAACACAGGTGATAGTGTTATCCTGGATGGATTACTGGAAACGGCATTTTGTAGATGATTTTTCCCCTAATGGACAGTTCAGAAAGTGACCAATAGATATATGTATTCTACAGAACGATATGATGATTTAATAGCGTTGTTGTCCTGCATGCATGGGGTTCCAAAGAGGCAGCGGAACGAATTTCAAGTGTTTTGACTCATGCAAAAAATATTTTGGGTGAGAAACGTTGTAAGTGGCCAGTTGGACAATGGCAGAGAGATGCACACCCTGTGCAAACATCTACTTGAAATAACATATGTAAAGAACACGGCAAAATCATACCTTTGCCATTTTTTGTCTAGCAAAATCGAAGTATCTTGTGGCATCTCTTCTACTTTTAAGGATAGTGCTTCAATATGAATATTTAAATTACCTAATAGGCTGCATGTATGAACACTATATACAAATCTTTATTTTGACAAAGTGCCGATAGATGCTGCTTCTTGTAATGCAAACATATAATACACTTGTTTTGGTACAGCTGACCTGTGAGGTTATATGTGTGGTGATTTATGGGTGTAGTCAATGTGGCAAGACTTAAAACTCTGGTTTTATGTAGGTTTTTGAAGCTCTACGATAGTTTTGGAGGTCGATGCACTTTATCTTACATCTCACACGATAAGGCACACCCTCCTTCAGAGACTAGTACAAAACCAAACCAAAGATAATTATGAGTTGTGACCCACAGCAAAAGCCTTTACAGATTTGCCACTAAAGAAGCAACTTGTCTTTCATGTAAATGTTCCCTGTGCTTTGTGTGGCGTTACCTGATTCCCTAATTACTCCAAACAGGTAATCTCCTTAATCTCAGAGAGGATTGGTTGGTGAAAGAAAGCTTTTGCATTTCATAATCCAGCTTTCACTGCAGTCGGCCCAAATGCCACTCATACCCATAACACAATATGTACCCTAGCATTGTCTTGTTATTTTATTTATTTATTTATTTTAAAAATAGATCAAATGTGTTATAAAAATTTGTTAGCAAATTGACTTTACATGAGCCTTGCATTCATGCTAAACACATCAACTCACACTGTTTACGAGTCAACAGTTCCCACTTATTTATGTGACCCAAATGTGGTTAGAGAAAAAAGGTTTTGTTTGGGTGTTATAAAATTACCTCCTCATCTCCTTCCTCCTCCCATTCCTTACTTGACATGTTTATCCTCTACCATTTCCACCAGTCATCCTTTTCCCCAGGCGGTTTCAGTTCTGTTGATCACAAGAGTCGCAAACTCCCTATATACTCTGACTTCCTTTTTATGATGAAATCCTCATGCATGCCCAGAATCTTGTTTTTAGTTAAAAGATAAAGTTTATTTAGTAGTTGAGCGCACGATAGATAAAAGTACAAACATGTTAAATACAGTATGATGTACAGAATAGGAAAGTTCTTATTAAGCTCTAGAAAATAATTAATGACTAAAAAGATTAAGAGGAAGAAGGAGATAGAATATAGTTGTTACTTTTCTCTCTCTATCAGAAAAAAGTAACAAAGATATAATATCATTGCTAAAACATAAGCAACAAAGTGTGACAAGAAAGAGCAAGTTATATCAATTATCCATATTGGTAGTAAAGAGTCATGGAGAGGTACCTCTTCAATCTGAGGGTTATGTAGACAGGCATTTTTTGCAGAGGAATCCAGGAAATTCGTCACAGGTAGCCAAAGAAGGTCTCTTTTGATGGCAAGAGCAATTGGATTGACGTATGCTCTGTCAAGTTTGTGGTTATAGCAGACACCATACTATCAAGCTTGAAAAGATATGTTAGTAGTCTTTCCATACTTTGGTAATCTGCGGAAATGCAACAGCAAGAAGAAAATTGAGTATATTAATATTATCTGAGTGAGAAGACCAGTACTCTAAAGTACACCCATGAAAAATATTGGTGAAAGTAAAGGGTATATGTGTGTGGAAGATATTATTCATTCGTTTGCAGACTTAGAACCAAAATTTGTGTCTAGAGGACCATTCGAATAACATATGCTTAAAGTCAGGTAAAGTGTTATTGCAAGACCAACAGGGTTAATTTTATGTAGAGCAGCAGGAGTGATCAAGGATCTATTGTAAATAAAAAATGTTTGGATCGAGTTAGCTGCTCTAGAGGATTTCAGTATTTTAATCCAAATTTTGTTCTATATATGAATGTAAAAGAAGTCTGTAGATCAGACTCCCATTGCATTTCCACAACAGTTTTGTCTCGATCATCTGAGGAAGTGGTTAGAGTCTTATATATTTGGGGTGCCCAGGGAGAATTGGACAATAAACGAGCTATGCGAGGGACAGGAGGAGTAGAAATAATATTATGTGGGAATTGATCGTATGTTGATTGGGCCACAGAGATTAATGGTATGTATTTAGCTTTATATGAGGGGGGAGTGAAAAGCATGCTTGAGTTAGTATAAATGGAAGACAAAAATCATTATCAAAAGTTGATAAATCCAACAAAGACCTTTTCCGTGGCAAGCTTTCCAAAAAATGGTTTTTATTATTTATCTTAATATGTTTATTATGTCAAATTGATGAATGCAGAAATAGTTCCTTTAGTATTCTGATGGACGTTAAAAATAGGTTGGGGGGGAGTTTAAACCCATTTTTTAGAATGGGGAGAGATAAGGATAAAGGTTTGAGAGTAAGAATTCTCAAAAAGATAAGGGGTGAAGAAAAATGTTTTCAATATCAACCCATGGGGAGGGATAATGCATGTTTAAGAAAAAATGCTGTATGATAGGAACAAAAATCGGGAAAATTAACAACCCCTTATGTTTGGGTCGTTCAAGTTCTTGTAGGGACATATGGGATTTTTTGCTCTCACCGGCACCCAGTACGGCCATACTGGGTGCCGGTGAGAGACGCGGAAACACGTCTCAGCACGAATAGTGCGTACCCTCTCTAACTCCGAAGTCAGAACAGACTCGGACGAATTACCACGGCTACGCATATTGTTTGAACATTTACTGGAGAAACTATCTTTTGGCGTGAACTGATACCTATTTTCCCTGCCTTCCTGGCCGGGACGGAATTATAACCGGTTCAAAGGGTGACCGCTTACCTTCATATCAATTAGCCCTGAGGAAGTCGTGGGTTAATCCCGGACGACGAAACACGTGTTGGCTGGACCAACGGAAGAAAGAAAATAAATAACACAAACTATTGTATATCATCTTGTGCATTGTATCACTTTATTGAAACTTATTAAGTAATATAGTGTGTGTGCTCGGGCCTGTAGAGATATGGGATTTTTTGTAAGTCCACAAAAACATGGATAAAATAGAGTATATTCTTTTAAAATAAAAACTGGGGATATTTATAGGATTATTAGAAAGATAAAACAATATTATGGGGACTATCATCCTCTTTATCGTATCTAAGCCTCCCCACCAAGATAAGAAGAAAGTATTCCACCTAGAAGTAAGAGATGCTAGTGTTACGTAGACCTCTTTCAGATTGAGGGATACAGTGTCAAAGCATTAAACCATAATCAAATATATTTGATTTTATCTGTATTCCAATTAAAGAAAGAAGAGGTGAAGTCCGCATGGAAACATAGCTTGTTTAAAGGGAGAATTTCATTCTTTTTTTTTTTTTTTCCTCATTCACCTCAGAAGCAATGTCCATTTCTTCCGCCCTTGTTTCAGGAGAAAAAAAAAGAAAAAAACACTTGCGGGCATTACACAATGAACATGATCCTTTCTGCGGCAGTCTCTCTCTCAGGGTGTTAACTTCATACCGGCAGCTGCCTTAAGAACAAAATGTAGGGGGCCCTGCAGCAGACCAGAGAGCTTTTACTGGTGTAATCATTGGACAGGTTTATAATTCATATATCATCGTGTATCCTCATTACCCCCCGCGTTTTGTGGCAGCCTTTCTGGACCCACATACCATACTTGTAAGGGCTTCCAAAAACCTTTCCTCTTAGACTCTTTCCCTAGCAGGTCCATCCTAGACATATATAGGAGGGGCTCCAACCAGTCCGAATGCTGCGGTGGTACACCTCCCACCCATTTACGGCAGATTTCTCTTCTAGCAAGTAGAATTGCATAAAACAGCAGGTCTCTAGAGAAACCCGTAAGGCCATGTACCACACCAAAAATAACCAATGATAGGCTTACCTTCATTTGCAGACCCAAAATACCTGATATAGTTGTTCCCACTTTGTCCCAAAACCCTCTGATTGCAGGACATTGATAGAACATATGGACATCTGTTGCTTTTTCCCGGCCACATTTTGCACAGCTGGTCCAGTATCCTTTCCCCATCTTTGACAATTTTTCAGTTGTTATGTATGCCCTGTGAAGTGAGAAGAAGTGGTTTCTCCTTAAAAAAGCAGGCTTGACAATGAGGTAAAGTGTGCACATTGATACTTGCAAAATATTCTGTAACTGCTCCCTCGGCAAGTGTCCTCCCCACAACTCCTCTGCCAGCTTAAAATTTCCATCCATTATGTCCTGTATTTCCCAGTACCAGAATGCGACTTCCTTATTTCCTGATGGTTTTGTGGCCAATTGTTCCTCCAAGGTGTTTCCCACTCCCAACGCCGACTTTCGACTTTGTTCCCAGCTTTTTAATTGTATGTATTTAAACTTTGAAAGACTGCCCTTCATCAGCCCATTTAGATCTTGCCAAGGTATAAGACTCCCATCCCGTGTCAAATCTCCCCAGAACCTTAGATCCGCATTTTTTATGGGTACCGCCAGTTTATCATTAAGGCACTCCGGAGTCCCTGGTGAATCCTAAATCGGGGCATAATATGAATAATAGTCTAATTTCAAGAGTCGTCTACTATGGTACCACATCTTCACCATTGTTTGTAATACCTTTAATTTAATTTTTTTAAAGCATTTTGGGTCCCCGAATTTAAAAAGGAAGCCATCTACATCAGCCTTACTTTCTTTTAGCATTGCCGAAAACATAGAACCTATTTCAGATCCATCTGGTGTCTTTACAAACATTCTAGAGTTTGTCAACTGGAAGGCCCATGCATAGTATTGTATGTCTGGGAGGGTTAAACCTCCCTTCTCCCTCTTTCTCCGCAGCTTCTTCCAGCAGATCCTGATCCCCTTATATGCCCAAATAAATGCATTGATCGCCTGCTGGATTTTATGTATGGTGGCTTTTTCAAAATACAGTGGTATGGTATTAAATAGGAAAGTGATCTTTGGTAATATAGTCATTTTGACCAAGTTCACCCTCCCCAGAATCGTTCGCGGAAGGTGTGCCCATCCCTTCATTAATTGCACAATCTCTTTTAATACTCTCCTCAGATTATTTTCTGCGATTTCATTTATGTCTTGTACTATTTTTAAGCCCAAATATCGCATTTCCTTCTTGATCAATTGATTTTTCACTTCTCTGATTTCATAATCTCTGTTTTTTTTCCATTTACTAAGTACCCCAACACCTCACCGAATTCCAATGCCATCCGTAAGATAGTCGGTAAAGCCGCCCCAAATCGAGGAGAAAACCATGAGGTCATCTGCATATAGTGCGACCTTCCTGACCCACTCTCCCTGGCGAAAGGGGGGAATGTTGGTTGTGGTTCTGAGTTTGTGAGCAAAGGGTTCCATATAACAATTGAACAGGAGAGGGGAAAGAGGGCAGCCCTGTCTTGTGCCCCTAAGTATTTTAAAAGGCGAAGATAAATTCCCATTCACCAAGACCCTTGCTGTAGGTTCTTGATATATTAATTGGATGGCTATACAGAATTTATCTCCTAGGTTATATCTTTTTAAAACGGAGAATAGATAGGTCCACCTCACCCGATCAAAGGCTTTAGAGGCATCTAATGTTATTATTCCTAGCGGGTTTTCAAAAGTTGTTGCAAAATCGATGGCCCCAATTAACTCATAGGTAAACTCATGTAGTTTTGCAGCGTGAATCTTTCTGGATTCACTATGCTGTGCATTATTCCGCCATCTCGTGGTTGGGTCCGGATTCGTAGTCTTTTCTTTGTTTTTGTGTGTTTTTTTTAAAAAAAAATTTTGTTGGCCCAGGTGGGTGGCGACGCCCCACCATTTGGTGTCTTCGGTGACGTCGTCGCGCTTCCGGCGGAAGCTCCCACCTTTGGTAGCCATCTTCAGATTCTTTTTTCCGCCGTGGGGTCTGGATCGTTGCCGAGAAGTTCCAGAAAGTTTGGACGAAGGATCTCGAAAAGTCGAAATTTCATCACAGAAGATGTACTCCTGAGACACCGGACGACGACACTAGTACCGGAGAAGAAGGACGACGAGGTAGAAGGTCCACGACCGAAATCTCGACGCCTACAGAGAATGCGCTCACAGGGGGCTCCCTAAGCGCGGTTATGGACAAGACTCCGTTCAAGTTCTGCAGAAATTGCCACCACAAATACGCCCAAAAAGACCAGCACCCAGTCTGCAACCTCTGCTTGCCGCTCGACCATGCCAGCGAAGACTGCAACGCGTGCTCGGCGTTCACCCCGAAGACCCTCCGGGTGAGAGACAGACAGAGAAGGGCGAACTACAGCATGCAGGGCCAGGGACCAGCACCATCTCTCCGAGACCTGGGTCTCTCGAGCGGAGAGGAGGACAACATCGCGGAGGGACCAGAGGACTGCGCTGTCGTCGAAATCGAAAAGAAAACGTCGAAGGAGGTAAGGGAGTCGTCGACCCCAAAACACCAAAGCGACGCTCGAAAGAGTGAAGCCAGAATCCCTAGCGACACTCCTAGAAGTGTAGCAAAGTCCTCGAAGGGAGCGTTGCCGCCGAAACACTCGACGAAAGCAACAGCACCAAGGGACAAACAGCCGAGCGGATCCTTGGACAAGGTCTCTCAATCGGCGAAAGCCTCCGAGAACGAAGGCGTCGAAGGTCGTCCCGAAAAGGAAACCTCGACACCAAGAAAGGAAGGCCCGGCGTCTGTTTCGACGACCGCGACCACGAAAAGAGGCACTGCACCACTCGACGCCGAAAAGGCCCACGAGATGGCGAAAAAGAAGAGGAGGCAGAGATGGCGAGCATCCTGCAATGCAAAAAAGACTTCGACGAGAAGATGAAACAATACGCTATTCCGTCGAAGCAAGCCCACGAGGCAGTCGAGGAGTTCGAGGCCGAAGTCGACGAGGCCCCGGGGACACCCGAACAGCTCGAAGACCAGGACGAGGAATACTACTACTTCGAGGCCGAAGGCGAAGAAGAGATGCTGTCTTACAGGGACTCGGCGTCCTCTGAAGTACAAGACCTAGACTGGCAAGACCTCGACACAGAGTCACCAGAAGAAGGGGTAGACACTTACCCCTCGAGACCTTCGCCGCCAGACGACATCGGAGTCTACAATGAGGTCGTGCAGAAGGCTGCAAAGACTTATGGGGTCGAAATGCAGGAGGAAAAACAAAAGCAGGTTTCCTCTTCGAAACCCTGCTCCCCCAACAGACAAGGAGCCAATTTCTACCCATGTTACCTGGCGTTCTCGACCAGGGAAGGGAGGCCTTCAGGGAACCAGCAATCCGCAAGGCGGTTACCCCGAGGAGCGAAAAGAAGTATAAGCACTCCACAAAAGATCCTGCATACATACAGGGGTCTGTACCAGCAGACTCCATTATCGCTGCAACAGCCAGGAAGAGGGCCGGTGTGCCCACCAACACAGGCCCACCTCCAGACAAGGAGAGCAAAAGAATAGACCTCACAGGACGTAAGGTGGAGAGGAACGCAGCCATACACTGGCGTATCGCCAACTCCAACGCCCTCATCAGCAGGCATGCATACCAGCATTGGGCAGAAATGAGCCAGCTCATTAAGCACCTGCCAGAAGAACACCAACAAAGGGCCAATTACCTAGCGGAAGAAGGCAAGGCCATCGCGAACACTTGCCTAAAGTCAGCCTTGGACGCAGCAGAGAACTCCAGCAGGCAAATGATGATAGGGATGACTGAGAGGAGACACACATGGCTCAGGATCTCCGGCTTCAAACCAGAAGTACAGAGCAACATCATCAACACACCGTTCGACGGTGAGAAACTGTTTGGAGCAACAGTTGACAACAAACTAACACAACTAAAGATGGACAACGAAACTGCAAGGTCCATGGGAGCGCTGCAGTTCAGGGGAATGAGAAGAGGAAACCCTCAAGGCGAGCCAGTGGTAGAGGAGGCAATGCACCTACCACTTCACACCAATCACAACAACAAGGGTACCAAGGGAACAACCAGGGCCAAAACCTGCAGGGACAACAGCAGCAAAATTGGCAGTACCAACCCAGAGGACGGTCCTTTCGAGGGCGCGGGTACGGACGGGGACAGGCCCGAAGAGGGGCCAGCAGCCCGCCTCAAAGTGACTCCACACACAGAACAAGCCCCCCACCCTTAATACCAAGGTTGAGGGGAAGTCCGCAAAAGGAAAAGATAAAGAGCAGAAGCACACAGCAAATAACCACCGAGCATACGACACCAGTGGGAGGAAGAATAGGAAAATTTCTCACACAATGGAGGAAAATTACCACGGACAAATGGATACTAAACACCATACAGCACGGGTACTGCATAGACCTCCAAAAACACCCGCCAGGGAGAAGACCAAGACATCGGTCAATACCCGCAAGAGAACTAGCCCTCCTCCGCCTAGAAGCAGAGGAACTGCTACAAAAAGAGCAATAGAGCCAGTTCCAAACAACGAAAGGAACAAGGGAATATACTCAACGTACTTCCTAGTGCCAAAGGTAGACGATACACTAAGACCAATACTGGACCTCAGATTCCTGAACAAATTCGTAAAAACTCAAAAAATTCAAGATGACTTCACTTCATGAAGTAATACCCCAAATCCAAGATGGGGATTACATGGCGACCTTAGACCTAAAAGATGCATACCTGCACATACCCGTCAACCGCAAACACAAACGGCTATTAAGATTCGTGATAGGCCACGATCACTACCAGTTCACAGTGCTAGCCTTCGGACTGAAGTCCGCACCAAGAGTGTTCACGAAATGCCTAGCAGCAGCTGCAGCGCACCTTCGGAGAAGGAGCATACATGTATACCCCTACCTCGACGACTGGCTGGTAAAAGCAGGATCATACAGACTCTGCAAAAAACACATCAAATAAGTCATAGAAACACTGTCCACATTAGGTTTCTCAATACATTGGGAAAAATCGTCAACAGAACCCCAACAAATCAAGATATTCTTGGGGGCACAAATAGACAGCACACAGTCCAAGGTGTTCCCCAGCGACAAGAGAAGTATAGCGCTCCTGAGGGAAACACGTCATTACCGCAAGGGGCAAGTTCTGACAGTGAGGACGGTGAGCAGGCTAATGGGAATGATGGCATCATGCATCCACCTTGTCCCGCATATCAGACTGCACATGAGACCGTTCCAGGAATGGATACAACAGCAATGGTCACAAGCCACAGGGAGTTGGGAAGATCTAGTGGTTGTCACACACGCAGTGCAGAAAGAAATAGCGTGGTGGAAAGAAGAGAACATATTACAAGGGAAGCCATTCACACAGCCAACTCCAACAGTGACCATCACAACAGACGCCTCACAGCAGGGCTGGGCGCGCACATGACCAGACTCCGCGTCAGGGGGCTCTGGTCACAACAAGATGCAGTGAAACACATCAACTACCTAGAACTCAAAACTGTGTTCCTAGCCTTAAAAGCCTTTCAAAAGCAGCTTTACGGCCAGCGAGTGCTGATACAAACAGACAACACAACCGCAATGTTCTACATCAACAAGCAAGGTGGGACACAATCAGCACCGCTGTCAAGTCTGGCACAACAGATCTGGAGATGGGCCATCCCTCTAAGGATAGACCTGCTAGCAATACACCTCCCAGGAATAGACAATGTAGAAGCAGACAGACTCAGCAGGCAGACGTCTGCATCCCACGAATGGGAACTGAACCAACAGGAGGTGCAGCAACTGTTCCAAAAGTGGGGAACACCACGGATAGACCTCTTTGCAACACCCCAGAATGCAAAATGCCAACATTACGCATCCAGACAGCCGGACCAAAGGTCCCTAGGGAATGCCCTATGGATAAGTTGGTCGAACGAATTTGCTTACGCTTTTCCCCCGATACCACTGTTACACAAAGTACTCATCAAATGCAGGAGCAGCAGCATGACACTCATACTGGTGGCACCTCAGTGGGCCAGACAAACATGGTTCTCACAGATAATGGAAATGGCGCAGGAACCAGCACACAGGTTCAGCAGAAGGAAAGACCTCCTCACAATGCAAGACGGAAAAGTGCTCCACCCAGAACCAGACAGTCTCAGCCTAGCAGCATGGCTCCTGAGGACCTAGAATTTGCGCACCTCAAACTACCTCCAAGCACCATGGCAGTACTCAGAGAAGCAAGGAGACCCACTACAAGAAAATGCTACATTGCAAAGTGGAAAAGGTTCTCACAATGGTGCATTACAGAGGGACTGCAACGAAAAGTCACAAAAGAATCAACAGTACCTCGATACTTAACACACCTACTACAAAGCGGGCTGAGCTACTCGTCACTAAGGGTTCACCTAGCAGCCATAGTGGCCTACACCAGGGGAGAAGCGGTGAAAAGCTTCTTCACCTCCCAAGTGATCAAAAGATTCCTGGAAGGGGCTAAAAGAATAGCCCCCCCTAAAAGGATGCCAGCCCCAAGCTGGAACCTCAACACTGTACTGACACAGTTGATGAAATCACCATTTGAACCCATACACAAGATCACACTGCACATGCTCACACTAAAAACGGCTTTCTTAGTGGCTATCACGTCACTGCGAAGAGTCAGTGAACTACAGGCTCTCACACTACAAGAGCCCTACTTGCAAATACACAAGGACAGAATTGTCATGAGGACGGACCCACACTTCCTGCCAAAGGTGGTGTCGCGGTTCCATATCAATCAAACAATACATATACCAAGTTTCTTCCAGAAACCTTCAACACCCTCAGAAAAGGCGCTACACACGCTAGACGCCAGAAGGGCAGTGATGCACTACATAGAAAGGACGAAGGAATGCAGGAAAACAAAACAACTCTTCGTTTCCTTCGCAAGCAGTTTCCTGGGACGACCAGTAACAAAAAATACCATTGCACGGTGGATTGCACAAGCAATACAACTCTGCCACAAGCAGGCAGGACAAGAGTTACAAGGAGCCGCCCAGGCTCACTCAACAAGGAAAAGGGAGCAACGGTTGCGTTCCTAGCGAACACACCTATACAAGACATTTGCCAAGCGGCAACATGGTCTTCCGTGCACACGTTCACCAAACACTACTGTGTTGATATCCAAATGAACAAAGAGGCACAAGTAGGACAGAAGGTCTTACAGCACATTTTCAGCAACCAATGCTCATCTTCCACCCAACCACCGCAATAACAAAACCGCTACTAAGTCTATGCACAGCATAGTGAATCCAGAAAGATTCACGCTGCAAAACGAATAGTTTCTTACCTGTCGGTGTAGTTTTGCAGCTTGAAGACTTTCTGGATTCACTAGCGATCCCACCCGCCTCCGCCAGGAAGATAACATAGGAGGTTAAGGGTACAACTAAACTACATACAAGGTTTAAAGGGATCAAAGAATAATTGAAGGATTAAAGGTTAAAGACATAGACAACAAAAAACTGTAAAAGGAAAAGAAAAAAGAATCAGAAGATGGCTACCAAAGGTGGGAGCTTCCGCCGGAAGCGCGACGACGTCACCGAAGACACCAAATGGTGGGGCGTCGCCGCCCACCTGGGCCAACAACAACAAAAAAACAACAAAAAAAACACAATAACAAAGAAAAGACTACGAATCCGGACCCAACCACGAGATGGCGGAATAATGCACAGCATAGTGAATCCAGAAAGTCTTCAAGCTGCAAAACTACACCGACAGGTAAGAAACTATTCGATACCTCCCCTTCACAAAACCCCTCTGATCTTTATGTATCACTTCACCCGCTATTTTGCTTAATCTCACTGCCAAAAGTTTTGTAAAAAGTTTATAGTCTGAATTCAGGAGAGATATCGGTCTATATGATTCACACATGGCCGGGTCCTTACCTGACTTCAGAATAAGAGTAACAGTGGCCTCATTCCAGGAATTTGGTATTTGCACCCCTTGATCTAATATCTCACCCATCACTAGTGTCATAAGTGGAGATAACACCTCCCCGAGGATTTTATATAATTCCACTGGAATGCCATCTGGCCCGGCGGCTTTGCCCCCTTACTTGACTGAATGGCCAAAGCAACTTCTTCTTGGGTAATCCCCTGGTTTAAGATTTTTTGCTGACTAGCATCTATAGATTGAATAGAGTTTGCTAACCATCCCTCAATCTCTGCATCTGCAGTCCTCTCCGCCACCATATATAGGATCCGGAAGAATTCCTTAAATGCATCTTCAATCTCAGTTTCATTCTTCAGAATATTCCCGGACTGGTCCTCCTTAATCTCCTTAATCCGATTCCTATTCTGATCTGTCTTAGTCTTCCAGGCTAGAAGTTTCCCTGCCCCCTCTCCGTACTCGAAATGTGCTAGGTTACTAGCATCCCATCTCTTTCTAATCGTAGTTTGGAGGATTTCTGACATTTGATTTTTCAACAGAAGCTGCTTCCTTTCTAGCTCGATCCTGACCCCCTCTGATCCTGATCTTTTTATTTCAGTTTCTATTCCTTCCATTTCATCCTCTAACCAAGAAATTTCACTCCTATAACATTTATTTCTGTGACAAACTGCACTGGTGATCTTACCTCTGATAAATGCCTTTAGCCTATCCCAAACAATCCCATTTGATGCGGAACCACTGTTGATCTTAATAAATTCCGTAACCTCTACCTTTAGATTATCCATTACTTCTCTATCTGCCAGTATGGTACGGTCTAGTGTCCACTTTCTTTCTGTATACTTGCTGCTGTCTTTAATTGTTAATATAACCGCTGAGTGATCTGATAGATGGGCCACCTTATATCCAATGTCTAGAGTATCCTCTCTAAGGCTCCAATCTACTAAAAAGTAATCTATTCTTGATCTATTCCCATATTTCTTATTATGGAATGAGATACCTTGCAGATTTCCAACTCTCTCTCTCTCCTGAGATCGCACAGAGTATGCTGACTCATCATGACTTTTAAAAGGGCTCGTGGATTTAGGCGTCGGTACAGCTCTGGTTTTATTTGATTTGTCTAGCTTTAAATCCATTACTATGTTAAAATCTCCTGCCATAATTATCGGACCGGAGAATTCTAACAAATTTGAAAAAAAAATTTAAGTGGTTCACAGTCGTCGTGATTTGGGCCGTAGTAACCTACCAATGTTAATAACCTATCCACTATTTTTACACCTGCTATGATCCACCTGCCCCCTTTATCTGCCTTCATATGTGATACCCATATTTTTGCTTGTTTTTTCACCACTATTGCAACCCCTCTTATGTTCGCACTCTGGTCAGTACATAATATTTGTTGTACCCATCTTTGTTTTCTAAAAAGCTCGACACATTCCTTTTTTACCAAATGCGTCTCCTGTAGGATCAGAATTTGGGCAGGGGAATCTCTAAGGTATTGCAATATCTTATCTCTGCGCCCCTTCACACGTAACCCATTGACATTCCATGTTAAAATCTGAATAGGCATATCTAATATCCTGAGTCTATTAAATCTTTCTGAGGTATTTGAGGAATTTTTTATTATTTTTTCGCATATGCTCCCCACCCAGTGCACCCCCCAATCCTTCCCTCACTCCACCCTTCCCTGGAGAACCCTCCCATGCTTCTTCTTCTTGGACCTGATGTTAGTCCAAATTTCTTCTTTTGCACCGCGAGCACCCACCACCAGTACTAACTACATATATCTATATATATATTACGAATGCCAAATTATAGCATATTTTCATTTACTTACCCCTCAACTGCTCAACTGCCCCCCCACCTCCCTTAATATTTTCTAGCATCTCGTCTGCTTCCCTTATACTTCTTATCGTCTGCATTTTGTTATTGTACATTACTCTTAGGGATGCAGGGAATTTAAGTTGCACAGTTGCCCCCGCTTTTCTAAAATCATCGATACGCTTGCCCAGCTCCCATTGTCTATCTAAGGTCACCCGAGATAAATCTGATCTAATTTCGAATGAAAAATCTGGGCCTTTTAGGGATTTTAGTTTTAATGCAGTCAAAAGGATTTTTTCCTTTAGGGCATATGTCTGAAAGTTGATAAGAATCTTCCTTGGCTTCACTCTACCTGGGTTCCTCCTGAAAGGGTCTCTGTGTATTCTTTGGATATCCTTCGCAATATCTACTTCGCTCTCATCCACCTGAACTGAAGCCTTTATGAGAGATACCACATAGGTTTTTATATTATCACCCTCTTTCCCTTGGGGGATATTCAGAATTCTCAGATTGTTTCTTCTGGAGTGATTTTCTAACTGTTCCAGTTTTTCCTGTAGCCCCTGCTCGTCTCTGCGCAGTGCCTGGAGCTCCATCTTACTGCTCCCAAGATTTTTTTAACTCCTCCACTGTATTCTCAAGTGTTTGTGTCCTATCGGATAATGTATCCATCTTTTTTTCTAATGTCTCACAGAAGCCACGTATTTCACACTGGTTGGCTTCAGATGCTGCAGAGCCTTTCTTGATGTCCACAGTGAGTGGCGCAAGCATCGCCTCCAGAGAACTAACCAAAGTTACTACTTGGTTTCCTTCTTCAGAATTTTTGGGACTTGTGGCAGGTCTGTCTGGTCTGTAATCTCCGTAGTCATTGTCCTGAATACTACCGCCCGCCCGGCACTTAGTTCCACCTGAACTAGCAGCTTCAAAGCTTTTTTCCTGGCAGGGCTGCTCTCCACTTGGGCGTACCTCCCCCACCTCCATTGCTGCTGTGCCCAAGTTACCTCTAGCCTTCTCTGCCCCGACTTGTATTGGCTTTTGCAGTGTTAGTATCGATGGTTGTACCTTGAAGAAGGACCTCAGGGAGGGTGTAATTTTCAACTTTTGATCAGGTATCTCATCTTTTTTTATTCTGCTTTTTACCCTTTTTTTTCACTTCCCTCCTAGGTTTCTCTCTAGGGTGACCCTTTTGTAAATTTAGGAGGGGGAACGAGCCAAACAGATTACTAGTTGCCAAATCAGGAGACCTTTCCTCCTCACCATCCACAGCCCTTACAGCCATTACTCCCCTCTCCGTACAGGCTTTAACCAAAGCCTGTCCTCCCTCTCCACAAAGACTGGCCCCAGTGGTGACTCCCCTACCTTTTTTGTCCCGTAAGCCTCTGCTGCTGGCGGTGCCCGGATTCACTCCAGCCTGCACTTCCCCGAGTGCTCCCGAGCTCACCAAACCTCCAATACGTGCAGGTGCAGCGTATGTGCTGACGCTGCCACCGCCAGCACGGAGGAAGCCTTGCGCTGCTGCCCTGCGGCTCTTCCTGAGCTCCAGGGCGGCCCTAAACCAGCACAATCTGCCGTCGTCCGTATCCTGACACCACTGCCAGTCCACAGAGCCAGCTGCTGACTCGACCGAAAGACTGGGTTCGGTAAGGCACATTGAATCGTTGTAGCCGGGGGGTTGGGGTTACGGGAATTTAGAGTCCATTACTGGTGGGTGCCTCCGGTGCTCCGCGACCTGCGTGCTACGCGGCCGTCATGTTCTCCTCTCGTCTAATTTCATTCTTATCTACATTTAATTTATATCCTGAGATGGAAGCAAAGTTTGTGACTACATTCAGGAAGGCCTGCAAAGAGATAAAGAGCAGAATGCCATCTGCATAAGCTGAACATTTTAACTGTTTGTCCCCATATTGGAAACCCTTAATTTCTCAGTTTATATGAATTTTAGATAAAAAGGGCTCTAGAGCAAGAACAAATAATAAGGTAGGAAGAGGGTATCCTTGTCGGACACCTTGATGAAGTGCAAAAGATGGAGAAATAAGTCCATTGACTATGATGGATGCCTTGGGAAAGGAACATAACAGGGAGATGAAATTAATAAAATTAGCAATCAAGTCGAACCAAGAAAGAGTAAAAAAAAAGGCCAGCTAACTCGGTCAAAAGCCTTTTCAGCATCCGAAGAAATAGCTTGTAAAGAATGCTTATATGATTTGGACTTACTTAAAACATAAAAAAATAATCTGGTGTTATCCAAAATATGCCTGCTTTTAATAAAGCCAGGTTGTTCCTTTCCTATTAACTTCTATAATTTTTACAGATTGTTGAGGCTTTTTTTCTTTAGGTTTCAGACATATTAAAGCATCTTGAAATGAACCCCCAGCAGAGTTATTAGATATAAAATTAGTAAAAAGCTGATGTAATTTGGGTGTGAGAATTTTTGGAGAAATGTGTATAAAATTCTATAGTAAATCCATCAGGCCTTGAGGCCTTCCCCTTGTGGTTGGAACGGATAGCAGAAAGAATGTCATCCATGCGAATGTCGTCATCTAATGAAGAGAAATCTAATGTAGGATCGTAAGATGCTTTGCTAGAGGATAGATATGAAATTATAGCCTCCTGGTTAGCATGGGACTCTGGGTGTAAAGAATCTGGAAAAGTAAGTAAATTCAGATAGTATATCTTCATTTCTATGAACGGCGCGATAAGTGGAGGTCAAAAGAAAGACTGCTTTGGTACGATCTTTTTTAATTTTGAGGTAATTAGCAAGGAGCTTTCCAGTCTTAGTTTGTCCTCCTTAATACTTGGCGCTGGATTTAAGCAGATATGAAGTGGATTCCTCTGTGGAAATCTTATTAAAAGCAAATTTAGTTTAATTAGCTCTTCCAGACAAGATTTAGACTTTATTTTTATTTTAAAGGTTTTATATAGCGCTGGCTAGACCCGGAGGCATCACTTAGGCAAGTTATAATTGTTTAATACGATTCATAAGTAGATTTATTTTGTTGGAAGAAGACTTCTTCTTGTGGGCTACAAAGGAAATGATGAAATCTCTAGAATCAGCTTTAAAGGTGCCCCAGATAGTCTGAGGGTAGAGATCCGGGGTCTCATTCTCAAGAAAAAGGTTTTGCAACGTTTTCCAAATTGTGTGTAGCTTTAGGGTCTAGAAGAAGGGAGATATTAAATCTCCATCGTTCAGTACCCGGAGTAGCTGGAAGAAGAGCTAAATCTTGTGTGACAGGGGCATGATCAGAGATTAATATGGAGCCGATTTAAGAATGTATATTGTGCTGTGCAAGAGACTTTGAGACAAACAAATAGTCAGTTCGAGATTGGAAGGAATGTGCAGGAGAGAAAAAGTGTGTTCTTGGAGGGTAGGATTAGAGAGTCTCCAAGCATCAATGAGGGATCTCTGTTTTATAGTAGATGTAAGTTGTGAAGGAATAAATTTAGATTTAGATTGTCAATCATTAAATGGGTCAATAACTATATTACAATCATCACCAACAATTAAATAATTGTCATTTAAAGACATCAGTTTAGCTAAGACCATTGGCCAGAAAGATTTATCTGTGGCAGTGGGTGCATAGACATTAAAAATAGTTATATTTTATTAATAGTCATGGATGCAGTAACCCACTGTCCCATAGAATCAGAGTTTTGGGAAAGAACTTGAATATCTAAAGATTTATCACATAAAATAGCCACTCCATTGCATTTCCCTGTACCCTGGGAAGCAAAGATGTGGCCAACCCATTGTTTCCTAAGTCTACAAATGTTTTTAGCCGAATACAGAAGTTTCCTGCAATAAAACAATATCGCCTTCTGGCTTGGAAATATGAGCTAAAAGTCTCTGATGCTTTATAGGCGAGACTAAACATTTAACATTCTGTATAACAATTCTGAAGGCCATTTCAAAAAGTAGCAAAGATTTATTACCTTGGATATGTAATGATATATAACAAACAAAAGGTTGAGGGTGGTGGGACCATGGAAAGGGGATGACACAATTCAACTCTGAAGGCTGACAAAAAGGAGGGGAGACCAAACGACATAAAACAATATCCGTGGAACCTTGGCGAGGCATGTGACATACCTAAAAGAAAGGACACAAGCATAGTAAAAACGAATTAGAATATATATGCGAACATTAAACATATGTATTGGCAATTAGAAACTGCTGGTTAGGAAAATATTGGCAAAACACAGAATACCATAAATCAAGTAACAGTAAATTTGTAGGTGTCGACCGCTACTCCTCTGCAGTTAGCAATACATTTTGCAGTAGGGAGGGGTATCTTTAAGTAGTAGTCTTGTTATTGTATGTTGCTTTGAATAAACACAAGTGAAATAAACCAAATCTGGCGTTAAGATAGCTGGTCGCATATCAAAAAAAGTTTTTTTCTGTCTGCTGTGGCTTTGGTAAAATCCTGCACAAAAAAACAAGTTGGATCCAGACCATGAATTACACCCTTTGGCTTTAGCTGCTTTGATGACTTTAAGGAGATCCAGGTATTCTAGAAATGAAGGATTGTTCATCTAGGTTTCTGTGAAGTTGAAGCTGTCTGAGGAGAATGTCTGAGTCTGTGTGCCCTTTGTATGTTTGAAGGGCGGGAGGTAGGTAAGTCTAAAACTTAGAGAAGAAACGTTTGGAAAAAAGACATCGGATTGGAACCTTCAGCCAGACAATAAATACGCAAATTATTTCTCCTCTGTTTCGCTTTTCTATGTCTTCAGCATGTTTTTTTAAAGACAAGATTTCAGATTGCAATGACTGTACAGTTAGTGCAGTATCTTCGAGCACTTCACCCCTTCGTTCCATCTGAGTAACTCTATTGTTCACAAGAGACCATTTTTCATCTAGAGTTTGAAGTTTCCTGTTAGTGTCCTTCATGTAATTTGAGTGCCTGATTTTCCTTAAGAAGAAACTCCATTGAGACCATAGTAGTGGGTTTTATGAGGGAGGGAGGATCTTTGTTTGAAACTTTTATGCATTGAGGTATTAGACGGTGTAGGCAGCTTAGAGGATAGCTTATTTGCTGAGGTGGGTTGGGCATCTGTCATATTGGAGGGAGAATCCAGACAAGCACCCCCATAGTCATCCATAGACTCAAGTAAAGAAAAAGGATTTAGAGTAGCTATTTTAGTGATATTCTTGGTAAACAATGGTTTGTTAGTGCTGAGTTACAAGTTCCTGGTTCTACCCATGCAAGTTCCTGGTTCTACCCATTTGTGACTGACGCAGTCAATGAGGGAAAAAGGGCACAGCAGTTAGAAGCTGGTGGCAGGCAGATATGGAAAATTAATATCAGTGAAGTCTCTCTTTATTTAGAGCAGAAATGTTAAAATAAGTTTATGCAAGAATGCCTTTAAAAGGGCAATCAAAGATGCCGGTGTCGCTGATTGCTGAGAGGTCAGACCACCTCTAATGTAATTTCAACAAGAAAAGCAGCACTCCAAAGTGTATTTGCTGTCAGTTTATTCACTGCTCACACGGATACAAAGCCAAGCCAACGCATTTCGACTGGAACATTTTAAAGACTAGTGGACCTACATTGGTTTTTACTTAAACACCATTTATAGATCAGCCCAATGCTAAAATATTAGAGGAAGTGTATGGAAAGTCTGATACCTACTGTCCATGACATTCAATTGGGAGGCGGCAACATTATGAGGCAATTAGGGGTGAGCGCGACGTCGTGAGGCACCAGGAAAAATAAAGATGACGGGTGCGACTTACTGCTCAGGAAGCTCACCACAATTTGTGAATAATGCGCATGAAAAATGCAGGAATGTGTGTATTCCACGCACCTGCAGCTGTTATGAGGTTTCCCTCATTGAGTCCCGGCAAGGCAGCTTAGAAAAGACGTCTTGGGTAGTGCGCGGCTCGCCTCCCCGCCACTACGGAGCTCTCAGGAAAGCGGCCATCCTGTGTTGGCGCCAAGCCACACCCCTCATGCCCAGAATCTAAAGACATATTTTTGAAAACATTTTAACATTTTTGCCATTCATGAATGCACAGAATCACAAGACACTTGTTAAGGTTTTAAACATTTTAAATTTAGCAAGTTAGAGTTTGTGATAAGAGGCTTGGTAAGAATAGGGAACCAGTACAGTACAAGATAACACATTGGACTTTCACACCTTACTCATTTACCATTTCATGCACAATGTCATGAAGTGACTCGGCTAAAATAGCAATTTGTTTTAATCAAGTGAAGAAGTGGTGTTAAAACCCAGCTGTGTCAACTTGTAAAATTCAGCCAAAGTTATTAAGAAAACAAAAAATACCTTTCTTATGCAATTCCCGCCAGTGTAATATGTATATAGCCGGGTGTGGTTTACTCATGCAGTGTTCTTTGCAGCACCAGTATGAAAAGGAGGTAACCGAAACCAAAATATCTTGCAGCAAACTTTTAAAGTTTATTTTCACACTCGTGTGGACAAAATAAGCATACAAGGTATAAAAATACAGAGAAATCTCGTCTATATATATATATATATCTATATATATATATATATCTATATATATATATATATATATATCTATATATCTATATATATATATATATAGATAGATAAAAAGCATCCCATTTTGTGAATTCTATAGAGCAAGAAGAGCATGTAGTACATTAGAAGAATATGATAAAGTTGAGAAAGAGAGGAAGGGACGCTTTGTGCAAAGGGGATATTCTCAGGCCATATTGGAAGCAGCCTCAAGGAAAAAGGTGATTACACAGGAAGTGTGCTCTGTTCAACCCTTCGTGGACAGCAGGAAAGAGAGAACAGTCTAACAGAACATACAAAAGTCCCTCAGATCTTGTGTAAACACTGGCAGTTAGTGAAATAGGATCCAATTATGGGCCTGGTGGTGACAAAACCACCGCAGATTACTTACAGAAAATCAAGATCTCTGAGAGAGTATCTAGTTAGAAGTGAATACACTGCAGGAACTGCCAATAGGACATGGTTTAGACCAAGGGAAGGCTTCAGGAAATGCTTGAAATGTAAAGCTTGCAAACATGGTGAGAATATAACTAGCTTAACAGCCTTCAATAAGACTATCAAAGTGAAAGGAAATTTAACATGCAGATCAAGCTTTATTGTGTACATTTTGAAATGCCCCTGCGAAAAACTATATGTAGGGAGCACTACGTTACCTGTACACAAAATAATTCTACAGCATATAAGAGCGATAGTGAACAATGATCGTAGTTATACAATAGCCAGACACTATGAGAAACACCATCATAGTAATCCCATAACATTGAGATATAGTTGCATTGCACAAATACCAAAGAAAAAAGAGGAGGGGACAGAGAAAAGGAGCTAAGGAAACGGGAAACATTCTTCATCTTGGAATTAGCTAGTAAAGAGCCAAATGGCTTTAACATTGATGAAGAATTGCATACTTACTTACATTAAAATCATGCTCCATAACAAAACACTCCTCAGAGAGAGCAGTACCAATGAATTCTTTATTTTTCCACAATTTAGAGGGTTAATAATGTTTACTAGCACTATGCACTTTATTTCTTTAGTTTTTCTTTCTACATTTTTGAACTACTATTAACATACACTGTAAGAGGCACTAGCCAAGAAACAAGGATAGAAAATATCATGCTTTTTAACCATTGCTCAAATTATTAAGGTAGGCTTATAAGGGGAACTATCCCGAAAAATAAGTATTTTGATCAGTAAAGTATTCATACGTATTAGAATAAGGAAATCATTTATTAAGAAAAACATTCATGGAGTCAGAAAAATGAATTAGTTATGAATGTTTATTGGGAGATGTAATAAATGAAAAGAGAGTAAGAAAGATATACAAACAGAAAAGCCACATTATATTGTAGAATGAAGGTATTTGCATGGTACAAGATTTATTTTGCCGTATTGTATGGTATTGTTATATTTTTCCTTCTTTTGTTTTTACTGTCGAATGAGAAACACATATAGTGAATTGTAACAATGATGCTCGTCATCATGAACAAGGCTGCATCTGGCAGCTGAAACGCATAGATGATTTTGTTGTTTCCAGAATAAAAATTGGGGTTTTCCACTGGAGTGCTGACATTGTTCTTGAGGGAGAACGTTTTAGCAGGATATATGTATATGATCAAAATGGGGCCTCTTTCCCAAGTTTTTCATCACTCGTCGTTCTTTAAAAGAAACTGGTAGCACAGCAATCTGTAAGTCAGGTTCTTGACAATTTTTATTAATTCAGCTCTTGGTGCATCTATGGGCGTTGCATTTCGGCATATGCCTTCCACAGGACCATAGAATCAAAGCAAATACAAGAGTGACTATATAAAGGGTTTAGTTATCCCCATGACATGCACCTTTTTAAAAAATCACTAGACAGCACATTTTATATATTTGTTTGGTTTCACAATATGTCAGCCATTTTGTGCTCACATCTCATATTTCAAATTGGTACAAGGTTACCAAAAATGTGCTTCTACATACATGGCAAGACTTTACTTCATAAATCTTTTCTTTTTCTTGTTTTTATACTGGTAAAGTACCTGAATCATTATGTTCAAAGATATTTGTGCAGACTAAAATCCCAAATCAACTATAGCTCTCTGATTATGACAATGACAATATCATCTTCAATTGTTTTCTGTGTATATCACATATTCCAATTTCATTAGGGATTTATGCATTTCAAAATTATTGTTAAAACAAGATACGGCATAGAACAGCAACCAAAAATAATCCACCAAAGATAACAACAAACAAAAGCCATCTATTATATCCATAATATTCAAACCCAAAATCCATAAAGTCTAAAACTCTGATTTATGTATATAAAGTGAGTGCTACTGTTGAAATATTTATCATCCAAGGTGCAAGAGAGGTATAAAGTGCTAATTCAATTAGCTCAGACACTTCTCCTTAAAGTGCCATTGCGTCCTAATATCAGCATCCTCCCTGAGGAGGGCAAAAATAAAGTGGTGTGTGCAGTTAATATTCCTGTGCAAATTTCTGCTTTCATATTGGGTCCAGCAATTTCTATAAAGTATTTTATCATCCATTATAAAGTGCTACATCCTCCCAATATTCCATCCTCTCCTAAGAGGTCTGGTTTAAAGTGCTATATGCAGTAAATATTGGTATGCAACACAACTCATTAAGGTATATGATCAATAATTTCTATAGAGTTCAATTACAATTTTAAACTCTATCATATAGGAAAATATTTCGCATCTTACAAACATTTTCTTGCATCTTTTTAGACTCTACACTATTTTATCTTTCAGTCAACTGGATTTCTTCTTCTCATTGCAACAATTGATATTAATAAATTGTGTTTAAAGTGCATAAGTCCATAACCTCGAATTCCTATATGTGCTTCAAGTATTACTATTGAGAAATATCTCATCCAAGGTACAAGAGATGTTTAAAATTCTAATTCAATTAGATCATATCCTTTTCCCTCGTGTGCCATCGCATCCTCATGTTAACATCCTCGTTTAGAGGGACAAAATAAAGTGCTGTATGCAGTCCATATTCCTATGCAAATTTTTACTTACATTTTGGGTACGCAATTTCTATAAAGTACGTAATCATACATAAAGTGGCTAATACTCCCAAATGAGCATCCCCTCCTAAGAGGTCAGGTTTAAAGTGCTATATGCAATAAATATTGAAATGCTCAACAATTTCTATAAAGTGAAATTGCAATTATAAAACTGTCATATTTATATAAAATTAGCATCCCTCAAACATTTTCTTGTATCTTTTCAGGTTGCATTTTACATACTTGCATCTTTTAATGAACTAAATTCTCTCTTTTCTTGACAACAATTCATATCAATAAATTATGCTTGAGGTGTATATACATCCATAAATAGGAAGAGCAGAAAACAGGACTTTCAATTTCTAATTATCTGTTCAGGATTATACCCCACAAGTTCTTTTTATAGGTGCACATGAAGCTCCACGTCTGTATTAAGTCCTCAGGGGATTTCTGTTTCTATTTAAATAATCACTTTTGACTCGCACCTTCTCAAAATAAGTTCCAAATCACCCTCCCATTGGTCTCTTTTTTGTGTTGAATACCATAATATTTGAAACCAGCTGTATTTTCCTTGTATGTATCCCAGATGTGTTTTGCCATTGTATATGAAAAATCTTTGTTCTTAATACCACGTAAGATTCTCAATTTAATTTTATTCACAGTACTTCATAAGTATTTCTTACCACAATCACATTCTAGAATATACACCACATGGGTAGTTTCACCTGTAATATGTTCCTTTATTATATTCTTCTGTTTATTGCAGAGTTCAAATTGCATCATATTTTGGCCAATCGCACATGTTTTGCATCTGGAACATTTCCAGAAACCACTGTGTCTGCCATTAAGCCAGTTAGGGGTTTTCCCTTTAATACTAGGCATGACGCTGTGTGTTAATAAATCCCCTAGGGAGGCCACCTTCTTGTATGTCACTGTGGTTGTGATGGTAAAACAGGATTGAGCAAATCCTCCATTTTCAAACTTTTCCAATTATCTCGCAACAAACTACTCATTTCCCTATGGAACGTGTTGTAATCCATTATGCATCTTATTTCATTTCCTGAATTACTTTTCTTCTTTGTTACCATTAAATTGTCTCTTTTCTTTTGATGCACTCTCTCCAATGCATCATTTGAAACTGTTGTTGGGTATCCTCTCTGTTTAAATCTAATAAACATCTCCTGCGCTTCATCTTCAAAATCTTTGAGTTTAGAAAAGTTTTGTTTAGCTCTTAAAAATTCACCATATGGCACACTCCGCTTTAAGGCCTTTGGATGCCCGCTAATTCGTATTTCAATATGCAAATCATTTATTTTTTGTGCACTGATTTCATATGTAAATCTAACATTTTGATAATTAGTGTTCAAAGATTTAATGAAACTCTCCAAGCCAATTTATATGTGTATATATACATATATATGTGTGTGTGAAACACATTTTTTTAGCAACTTTGGCGGCGTTCAACAAATGTACTCAAAACTTTAAAAAAACAATGTTCACCCACTGTGGGTCCTCGTTGACACGTTTTGTGCAGAGCCGTCAAGTGGCGAGCAAGAAAATGAAGGCTTACAAAACTGCAGTTTCCCATTTTAATTGCCACAGGAGGTTTTGCTCTTCAATACAAAAAACCCACAACTGGATACAATTTCATCAACTTTGACATGCAGTTAGCACTTTACTCAATGAAATGCCTTTTTTGGTTTTGTGTAAATCCCTTCAGTAGTTTTTCACATAATTGGCATTTAACGAAGGGATCAGGTTGGGTCTTAAGGGGATAAAGTTAAGGTATTTTAGAAATATCTAGGTCCCCTGATCCTACAAAAGGATTTGATTGGCTGTCGAAACACTGAAAAAACATGTTGTGGCAATCATGACAGCACTCGGTCCCCATACCCTGAAAAGAAGTTTTAAATGGCACACAAGGAGAGCAGGAGAGGACACCATGATCCCCACACCCATGTGGGGAAAGAAACCTAAAGGACCCCCTCCATGTTTACAGTTTTTTTAAAAAGGGTTTTCTTGCAGTATCTGCGGTTCCTCGAAGAATCCTCGAATCCCAGCAAGGCCGTTCTGTGTGGATTTGAGGCTTCTCTACACATTCGAGGATCCTTCCATGATCCGTGGTAGATCCTTGAATCCGGCAGTGACCTGGGAAGGTTCCACGGTCCTAAGCACCATTGTAGATAAGCCAGCCCTAGGTTTGCATATCAACATTTTAAAAGGAAGATGGGTCTAGTCACAGAGTAGACCATGCCTAGTGGGGTTGTCCGCCTGAGGAGGTATGCATAACTTTCACACCAAATGCAATGCTTATGACATCACAATATGTACACGAATAAATTACAGCACCTAAAAGCCAAATGTACTTAAACGACAAGACAGTCAAACCAATTAATTATAATGCATTCATAAGCATCACTGTCATAGTGGTAAGTGAAATGTGATAATTAATCTCCTCGGTAAGTTGATGTATAACATTTTGTAATAGTATCTGTTTCATTATGGGTGAGGTCATACGTGCTACATTTGGTGTGAGTGTTATGGTTTACATAGCTGTTGTTTGACTTTTGGATCCGGATTATAAATTGCTTATGTCAGTGGTGTATCGGTTTTAATTCATAACTATAACTGCACTTTAACTGTGATTTTAGGTAAATGTCTGAGTTTTCTTATCATATGATAAAGTGTTATAACACAGACCACCATTATTTCTAAATTTCACTTTAACCTTTTTTTCTTTAAACACACGCACACACACACACACACACACAAATATTACACTGGTGGTGCTAGCACCAGAACAGAATTACACAACATTTGACAAAAAAGTTAGAACTTTACTTAGAAAGCGTGCTGTTTGTTATTTAGTGTAAATCCATTCAGCTGTTTTCAAGAAATTAGCGTATAAAAAGGTGTTCGGAGTGGCATGAAGGGGGTAACAGTGGTAAAACATTACAGATATCTGAACGCTTGACGTCCACATATGCTCAGATTATCCCATTCAAAGTGGATTCTCGGATCTTGATTGGCGGGCCACAGCATGGGGAATATGTTGTGGCAGCCATTATAGAACTCAGTGACTGACTTGCAGGTCTTGTAAACTCAGTCCTGGAGCCCTGGAAAACAAATCAATGCCCACATAAGGGAACAGAGTTGGCACACCCTGACCAAAGGGTCATGTGTGTTATGGAGACCCAAAGGGACCCCCTCCTTTAGGTGAAGTTAAATAAAGATATATATTTTTCATCGCAGGTACCGCAGTACCCAGTGAGGCCTCTCCCTGTGGTAACGTGATACCAAACATACCAAACCTGCTACTTTGGTACCGAAAAACACGTCTATTCTGAAATGTTTGACTTTAAATAATAATAATGAAAAAGAAAAGTATACATTTGGAAGGAGGGATGATGAGTCTTCGGTGAGCGGCAAAATACCTGCAGAACCTGGTATTTCCTAGGGCTCTCCCATTCAAGTACTAACCAGAACCGTCCCGCTTAGCTTCTGAGATCAGGTACACTGCGGGTAGTAGGACCTCGGTAATGAAAGCCTGCCATTTCCGGTGTCTTATGCTGACATAGGCACCAGCTCACAGCCTGCTGCTTCCACTACCCTTCGACACTCCTCTTTACCAAATACCCTTGTTTCGACACACTCTCCCACATCTCTAATTCACCTGTTATAGACCGCCAAAGCAAGGGATAGCAACATTCTTGCACATGCCTCACACTTTTTTCATATGTGCATCCTCAGGGGCTCAGCCATCACTCTTTTAGGCCCTGCACTAGCAGCTGACAACAAGAGCTGACTGCCAGCCCTCCTGCTCTGTACCTTTTACAGAGAGCCTGATGGCTTTCCTTGTTTACCAGTGGACTCTATGCACTGGAAGCAGTTAGTTTGTCATTAGAGAGTTACAGGACCAGAACTATTCTGAAATGTTTGACCTTTAAAAAATAATGTGGTAATGAAAATAAAAACATTAATTAGAGCGGAAGGACGATGAGTCTGTGCTGATTGGGAAAGTGCCTACAGAGCCTGATATTTGTAAACAGTCTCTTATGCAAGCACTAGCTAGGCCCACCATGCTTAACTTCAGAGATCCGATGAGATCGGATGCATTCAAGATGGTATGGCTGCAGTCATGGAAGTCTGTCATTTCATATGACATTGGCACCAACTCACAGCTTGCTGCTTCCATAACCTTTCGACACGCCCCTTTACCAAGTGCCCTCCTTTCTACATACTTGCACATCTCTCATACACCTATTACAGAGAGCCAAAACCAGAAACAGCCCCTTCCTTGCACACACTTTACACGTGTTTCATTTGTGCATCCACAGGGCCTCACTCATCACTGTTTTATGTCCCAGGACAGGCAGCTGCAGCAGCACAAACGTAAGTCGATAAGAGCTGCCTGCCAGCCCTGTTTCCCTGTGCTTGCAACAAAAAACCTGATGACTTTCCTGGGTTACCAGTTGACTCTAGGTAGTTAAAGCAGTGACAATTTGCCATTAAAGTGGTACAGGCCCAGGTCTATTCTGAAATGTTTCACCTTTCAAAAACAATGTAATAATACTGGAAACGAAAAACATAAATTAGGAAAGAAGGAAGATGAGTGTGTGGCAAGGTTCAAAATGCCCATAGAACATGGTATTTGCAGGCTGTCTCCCATCCAAGTACTGACCAGGCCTGCCCCGAAGAAGGTGTTACACATGCTACATTTAAAATAACAGTAGAAATTCACTGACAGTAAAATATGGAAAAAACTCAAGAAAGTAACTGTAAAAAACGAAGGTTAAAGTGATATTATAGCCAGGTGTTGAAATAGCACCAGAACTTAAGTCTAAAAACCTCTAAAATTTGCCCGTAAATCCATAAATATTTGGTAAATGCTGCAACCACTGAATTGCCTAAATCGAGTGACCCTCACCATTGCCCGTGGTTGTATTACAACAAAGGTAAATAAAGCCCAAACGTAATTCAAATCACTGCCCATTGTTAGCTGAAATTTGAAGAAAACAGCTTTTTTAAGCCAACTTCCCCAAAATAAACATGTAATATGGAAAAATAATTATAACAGTTATAACAGCAACATGTGTAATGCTTTTTACTGACGTCTGGTGACCCTCTAAAACACACAACAAGGTGATGTGGTGAATGCTTAAATTAATGTCAGCCCCTGGCAATCACTTGGGCCACCACGCAGACCATCATTTTTCACCCACTGTGCCATTCTAGACAGGGTACCGACTTATTCAAGTCAGACTTGGTCCTGCCTCAATAAGAACTGTAAACCCGAACTGCCAGGCTACGTCCCCTCCAGCTGGGTACATAGCCAACCCCAAACAGGTTTTGGACTACTTAGGTCTGGTCAGTGAGGTGTAGCTCTTTAGAATGTTAGACCAGCAGCGGCTCCTGAATGCAAGTAGCATTTCAGGTTTCGTGTACGCTTCCTCAACAAAATTCTGATGAATTAAAGGGCGATGGATAAGTGTGTTCATGCTTTCCTTATCCAAGTATAGCTGTTAAGAAGGCAAAAAATTCTGCAGATTATTGAAAATAACCAGCAGGGCTTATAACATAATATTTTAAAAAGTTACAAATTCCCTTAAAAGGCAAAACCACATAAGCTGGCCAATTATGTTTAATTGAGCAACCCATAAATGATACACCCACTATGCAACCAATAACTTGCATTCCAGGTGACACACGACAGCACAAATGACTTCCCTGGTGACATTAGATATGACCTTAGCATCAACATTATCGAAAACATCAGTATGGATACAGTATAATTTGTTTGTTTGGATGTGTGTTGTTATTTGATGATGTTGTATTTTTAAGTCCTTTTATTTATTACAATAAATATTGTGATGTCATGGCTATTGCATTTGTGGTGATAGTGATGGTTTAGCTGCAAGGCCCTGCTACCAACCTCACGAGCACATAACTCTGACTGTGCATCGCCATCAGCTGTATACTGTGCAGGGTGGCCAAAGGGGTAGGCCCTGTACACATCCTCTCACATATCCAGCCAAGGCAGCACACAGCCTACTGGTCTTTGGCCAAGCCTTGTGTCCTACCTCCTGCTCGCCCAACTTTGCTGTGCATGGCGGATGGCCTTGTGAATTGGTGACTGACTGCAGGCCACATGCCACACCTACCTCACATCCAGCCCCTTCTGTTCTGCATAATGGAAGTGCATGCATTTGGCCATTCATACAGTTTTTAATGGGTGCCATGCTATGGGCACGAGCCCCCCCTACACCTGAAGTATCAGCCTACGTTTTTCAAGAGCACATAGTCTCTTTTGTGCAGATTGCCCACCCTGAGGTCAGTCTGGGTACCAGCCTCTGTATCACCAAACCATTGGTGCAAGGCCTTTAGCCATGCTTGCAGTCTCTGGGCACATAGTCTGGCACTCCCTGAACCACCGCTTGGTTGAACAATATCAACTATTCATGGTAACTGCCAGGCATATTTGCATGAGATTGTTTTTGTTGTAAACGTTTCTGGTTTTGCAAAAAATAGGGTATTGAATTCTCCATATAAATGTGTAGATCTTCCAGCGAACATGGATCCACAAATTCAAAAAGACAAATTGTGCTATTTAAAATTTTGCAGGTTCTGTGTGCCCCTCTGGTGCGTCTCAATATCCTCCCTTTGGACAGGAGATGCTATCCCAGAACCTTGCAACTTATATGTCACTTTGTTTATGGCTGTAGGCTTCAGAGCCTTGCATCCTACAACAAAAATCTTTAGTTGATGCCTCTCAATCAGATTGCCTTGATCCTCAAATAACCAGGGCGTCCACAAACTCAGCATCGGGTAAAGATGACATCTTCCAATGGGAATTTTTTTACTTTTCTAATTTATTATCCTCAACGGATTTGATGACAGACAATACTTTCAGAAGTGTCTGGCTAATTAGCCCTTTTAAGATCCCCTGACATATGTTTAATGCCAATATTTAAAAAAAACTGCTGAATGTTTTATACCACACCAAGTGAAGGCATACCTCAGAGCAATTATTTTCTCAGGTCAAGTGTAGTATAATTCTACTCAGATATTTTTGCTGTAGTGGAAAGCAAAGTTTACTATGGGAGTTAAAATTGAAAATTCACTTTCTTTTGAACGGATCTGCACGAAACTTAACATGCCGTCACTTTGTTACTTACTGCATTTAATGGGAAATGTGCAGCTACTATATGAGATCCTTGCCCAAATCCTCTCTGCGGCCCTGTGGCGATATTAGTAGGCTGATTAATAGGATACAAAACTGACTACTACAACACACCAGTGGCAGTACAAATGAAAATTAATGTTAAAAAAACTCCACTTTTTACAGGTTATGGCTGCTAGTCTCACTATAGGCATTCCCTAAAAAGTCTTTCCCATCCTCCATACACTCCAGTAGCTTCCAGTGCAGGTAAATAATAATTTTGACAAAAAAAATGAGTGATTGCATACCAACTTACATGAATCACATCCTCAGTCTTTGAAGGTACAGTAAGCTTTTGTAAAAAAAAAAAAAAAAAATAGAAATAAAATTAATTTGTGCGCTGCTGTGATTTTTGAGCTTCATCATCGCAAGCTGTAGAAATAATTTGATTTTTTATTAAAGAGACAATCAGCCAGCTATCCTTTAAGAAGCTATTTTAGACCTTCCATTTCTGATCTCACCCATCCTGCAAATTTCTGAACGGACACTTGGATGCCCATTGTCGGTTTCTTAGCGCTTTTTACAAAACTTGTATTGCAGCTGCTGCTGATGAGTATGACACTTGCCCCCGCATACGCCCTCACCTTCAAGGCTGATTCTTTCTGCAGTAACATCAATTTTTTGCGAGGGGACCTTTGTGTTTTTACTTTCAACATTCTGGCAATCTTTGTCTAACATGGGCCTTTCGACTTTGGAAGGATGAATGTTTGTCTAACTCAGAATTTAGAGAAATTCACAAGACACTTGATATTACTGAAATGTCTCTCTCTCCTCTTTAATAATACTGTACAGTGTTGGGCCTATGGAATCCAATGGAAGTTGATGCTTGTACAAGTTTTTGCACGAGGATACATTATATGATTCGGCCCTGAATATTCTCTCCTAAATTAGATCTTTTCTTTATTTCTACTTTTCAGAATGTAAAAATGGTTCATTGAACTCTACTATTTGCCCATGATTACCTGTGGAGTGGGCATTATGCATGTTTCTTGTTCAGTTCCTGGATGCTATTATTGATTGATTGGCTTAGGGATTGTTTGGGCCGTAATCTAATTCAGTGAGACATACCTCTTTTGAGACCCTTTTTTAGTTTATTGATAATTGCACCAAAAATCTACAACATTTTCTTACAGCAAAAAAAATGTCAATTTATATCAATTGTGTGACAAATGTTTTTTTGGTCAGTTTTACGAAAACCAAAAAAATGCTTTTAATATAGGTTCTTGGTTATAACCTCAAACAAGCAAAAGGCCCGCGATCCCTCCTAGGTACGTTCAACAAGCATCTAAGTACATTTTGTTTTCTCCTATCTTACCTGCTTGTTCACTGTGTCTCCTGTATGTCTTTGAATGGTTTTATACCATTCTTTTTCACTCAGTGAGCTTCCAAGTGTATTTCTCCTTCCTGTTTCCCTATCTGATTGAACTTCCACCCATTATACAGTGTGTAACAGAAATGAGCTGTGTGCTCCACCAGTGTTTTTGACCACGGATGAAGCAGAACTCACACAGGAGGCAGGATCATAGCTGTATGACAGTACACCCTATGATAACGTGACTCACTCCCTGTCTCTAATGACTTTATAATAATATGAACTAATACAGATTTGAATTATAATTCATGCAGAGACCGTGGAAACATATCTTAGAATGAGACCAGCCTTTTGCATGTCTGAAGATGTGCATTTGTCTGAGGTAATATAAGTTGGCTTCCCCAAGAGAACCACATCCAATTGAACAACACTGCCCCTCTCTCATGTGCACTTGGCCTTGGTACAGGAGCTGCAGGGTTCATTTTTCACCCCCTCACCCCATACTAGCTATTCATTGGGGAGCGTTTTTTACACTCATTTTTGCCCTACTTAGCTAGCAAACACAATAATATGATGGACGGAGAGCTGAAACTTTTCCAGACACTCACCCACAGACACCATTAGATCTGGGTTGAATCCATCATCGTTCTTTTGCTCACTTCGCCACCCTAGTTCAGACCCAGCCATATGCAAATCAGTCTTGACCCTGCTCCTCATGGGAACAGTCCAGGCTGAACTGCCAAGCCAGCTCTTCCCTGGACCGGAAACAAGCATCCTGGGACCTACTTAGCTAGTCAGCATATGCCCTAGCATTGCTTTTTCACAGTTTTCATCTTATATTACAGAATTTTCATTAGACTGTGAGTTCCTCATTCTTACTCTTTAGAATATTATCATGGATTATTACACACTCAAATAACAGTAGCTTCCCTTTCAAAGGTTTCTAAATTGCTCTCACTTAGGGTGACAGTTCACCGGGATTAGGGATGCTTTTTCTCCCAGAATGGTAATCATTCACGTTCATGCGGTGTAAGTGATTCGTTAGGTGTGCATTTGTACTCATGCATGGTTTGTTGCATATTCACTCACTCTAAAATTTACTGTACTAACCAGTTGCACAGAGTGTATTTTCTACCTCTCATGCTCATTTTACTAGCTAATATTTAGCATGCACATTTAGTTTTAATTAATTGCAGCTTCTGCACAATTGGGTATGTTTTGAAATGCCAGCTGGTGGTAATATTGACTGAGTTTAAATAATTTAATAAGGGCTTTTATGACATTGTCAGTGGTCCTGAGCAAGATCCCACCCATTTGACTTAGGGGTCGAAACATCAACGTACTGGTCACACATTTTCTCCAGCTTAATCGTATTCCTTATGTACAACTGTGTCTCATGTATCATTGTGATTCATTGTTTTTAATTGTACATATTTACAACCTTTTATTCACTTTTTATATAAGATTGTCTCCTGTAATTTTAGTCTTTTGCGACTTTCCCTTACTCTATGGTTGACAGTATTGTGAATCACTCATCTAATGACTGAACACCATCTTTTGTAATACTACTATACCCTGGTTCCCTTGTAGGGCTACTGGGTTGCCCTATAGATTTTCAGTCTCCTCTAAACAGTAGCCTGACTTCTACCTCATGCTGCAAGGAATACAAGACAGACATCAAACTGCCGGAGTAAACTTTAGGGGAGAGTATTTTCCCTCTGTCAGTTGGTAGTATTATCGTAGTTAGACCCTTGATGTTTCTCTCTTTGCTTGCTTTGTATACAAATGTGAAACCATTGCAATGGCTGCCTTTTTTTTTATAGCACTGTCTAACTCTTACAAGGCTGTATTGTTTTTGGTCTCTTGCTATCCCTCCCTGCACTTCCATGTTAGGCCATATCCTTCAGAGCAGATGTTTATGATGAATGCAATCTAAAGGTGTACTTAGTACCCCACATGTTTGCACATTCTTAAATAACCACTAAATAGCCACTGCTTAAAGCACAATCGACAATAGTATGGAAGCCTTCAGATGTAATTGACTAATATTTGAGGACATACAGCTTCTTGGCTTTTCTGGAAAGATGTTTATTTCAAGGGTTGAGAAAAACAAAACTAGGTTATGTAATAATGGTCCAGTTGCTCAGAGGCAAATAAGATTTGGTAATATTTTTGACAAGTGACTTGAGTTCCTGATTCCTCTTGACTGTAACCAGCGATAGAGTAATAATATTAGAATATATATTTGATTTTGTATTTTCACTTTCTTGTTGCATTACACTTTAAAACCTATTGTGACAGCGTTTCCACTTGGTGAGTGCTGATTGACTAATTTAAATTAAAAATAGATTCTTCTGTTGCCCACAACCCGAAATGTTTGCCACCTGGGCAGAAACAATAGGTTTGAGTATGTTATAGGTTGAGAAAAAATGTGTGTGTGCTATGAGAGATTTCTGCTGGTCTTTGAATGGGAGTTCTCTTTGTTTACCACTGGAATATTTTACAATGTGGATGTTTTATACTAAGTGTTCTACATGAATGCATGGTCCTGGGGTTGCAATAGGTTAGACTTAGAGCAAAGATCTCAGAATTGAGAATGTTAAAGGGGTCATATTCGATATTACACAAATGGTTTCTTAAGCCACTAGAGAAGCATAACCACGGTAGCACACAAAGGAACATTTATCAACACACAAATATTTATTACATTTTAAACCAATTATGGGAACCTTTGAAACCCGAAGAGAGAGAAAAACATATTTTCCCGCTTCTTTTCCTTTTTTCCTGATTAGAACACAAAGCCAAGTTTAATCGTGGCTGGCACATCTACTATAAAGGGAAAAGCACTGATGCATAATTCCATTCCGATGTGTGAAAGGGTTAATTCTTGTGGGACTAGAATCCGGCCAGACCTTAGGCTCGGATCCATGACAGTGGTAATTGAGCTGATTGATTGGGACATCTTATTTCAGACGTGTATTGATTCCATCTAGTTCATATTCTCCTTGGAGCCCAAGGTGTCCCAGCTGTATCCTAGCCACTTGAACCTGGATGGGTTGCCATACGCTCACAAATGTATTTTATGTTGGGTTGCTCTCAGTATTACTGTATACGTAAATGTGTTTGTGCGCACAAGGACACTTATACACTCACACAGAACTCTATATTTTTGTATTCGTTTTAGAAATGTTTACATATATGCATATAAATGTACACATATATATATATATACACAGACTGATATGTATGCATGCACACATTAACACAGAGTTAAGAAGAATACATTTTTAAATACATATATATATATATATATATATATATATATATATATATATATATATATATATAAATATTTCAACATATACAGCCACATGCACACACACTTGCTCATGTATGCACAGATTTTGGGTTAGGAAATATACATGAGCAAGTACTTTATTAATATTTTTCTTTAAAATTATAATTTTCCTTTATTCTCATTATTCTAAATATTATTTACTGCTGCAGCAAACAAACAGCAAAGGCATCTAGGTAGAGAGGAGGGAAATGGGAAAAGTAGGTGTTGCGCGCTCAGACATTGCCTGTGCTCGGCAGAGCCAGCAATGGCTGCCCCGAGAGGCAGTCTAGACAGCAAGAACAGCAGCAAGCGGTGTGCTGTAGGAGCGTGCTCAGTGATTCCATTGGTAGACGTTTTCTTCTGCTGTCTGATGGCCATCGAGAGGTCACGGCATTAATTTATCCAAGGCGCTGTGGGTAAGTGTACAGAGAAAGGAAGCGTAAAGGGCAAAAAAGCTGGAGCATCTAGAAATGATGGGTCTGAGCAAAGGGAGATTAAGAGGCGATGACCAATCTATTGCGCGTACTGCAGTAGGGAGCGGGCATCCATCGTAGACCATCGATGGCCATGAGTACTGTCTGCGAAGCATTGACTATAACCATTTTGAAGTGAAGTTACTTGATATTCTGTAAGTTTGCTAACCAATGTTCAATATCTTTACCGGAACACTGTTGTAAGCTTTGTGTCACTCGTTCGCTCCACTGCCATCCTACTTATCAGACATCTTGATATGTTATTTTTCTCAGTCCTGTAGTTTTTGTGTTGCGAAGTATGTTGCTTTTTCATGGTCAAAGAGGCTTCGTGTCTTGGTGTGCAATGGTGGGGTTTCCATCTTTCTTGGTTTTGATGTACCTATACTTTAAAGCCATTGTTGGTCCTCCTGTGAGGTGCCTTGTATTTGTCTGCTAGCATGCTCACTTCAGTAATACTGCAGTTCTGCAAGGAATGCTGGGATATGTCTGAGAGCGAGCGAAATATTTGAGCAGGTATTTGCATGCTGTGTTGCTGTGCAGCTGTTAATTACCCTTTGTCAGTGTTCCTGCTGGACTCCAATCTTAAAGGCATATGTGAGAAAAGTACTTCACAGATACTACTCTCATTTGACAAGAGTCCGCGTATCACATCACTGCCAGCCATGACACACCCTCTAAAACAAAGAAAGCCTGCTGAAGGCACTGACCCATTCCTTAGTTGTATATATAGTTTACAACATAAACTTTGCATATTGTACATTTGGTTTTGTCTGTGTGAAAAAAAAAAAAAAATATATATATATATATATATATATACACACACACACACACATATACAATATATATGTGTGTGTGCAGACATCTAGTGTATATGCCATATTAGAGAGAATAAATGTGATAAAATCAATGTCATTACGCGTTAGGTAAATCTGACCACTACCTTTTGTTACTATTGTAAAACCTCTGAGGTGATTGCACCCTCAACAGCTACGGCCCTATGTGAAAAATCATGTGTGTGTAACAGCAAATTTATACATATATATATATATATGTACACACACATAAATATACATACATGTATATGTATATATATAGATAGAAAAAAAGAGATACATAGATATAGTATCAATTTTTTGTCATAGAAACACCTGCTAATTTCAATTGATGCAGTTTCTGCCTCTCCTGTAAGTCTTTTGATGACGCTTGCTTGTAATGACTGAATTCGTGTGATGTTAAGAGGAAGGCAGCAACAAATGCCAGAGACATTCCTTTGATAAGAAATTGTGATTCCCCCCTGTTTTGCTGCTTGCACAAAGGGACAGGCTCACTCCTTGCATTGTCTGCAGATCTCCACAGTAGAGAGCCATTGTCTCCAGCAGTTTTGATTCGGCGAGGGGGGAGGCGCGGAATAAACTGTAGGACTGTTAAAGAATCGCAGGCATTATTCCTCTCCTCTCCACGTCACGTGCGTGCCTGCTCTGCCTGCTCCTCTCGAGGCTGGGGTTGGGGAGGAAAGTCTGTGTGTCTGTGCTGGCAACCGCGCTCAGAGATCTGTCTTATTGATTAGGGGAGAAAGGGAGGGGCGAGGAGGAGCGCGAGGTGAAGGGAAGACCGGCTGACTACCGGCTTATTGCAGCACAAAGCTTTTTTTCGGGAAAGATGTCAAATAAATGAGACACTGCCGCGGTGGAGCTAGAAAGGTGGGAAATAAGAAGAAGGAATCCTTTGGAAGAAAAGAAAGCTGTTGTGGTGTGGCGGTCTCTGGATCCTTATTTGTCCCACCCCCTGCCCCCCGACGTTTGACCTGCAAGGATGAGGTGATAGCATCTTGCAAATGCTGCGGTCTGGCAGGTTTGTGGGGGAGTGGGTGTCGGAGGAGTGAATGTGATTGGTGAGAAACACTATCTGGTGCCCCAGACCCTTGTCAGAAT
Source organism: Calotriton arnoldi (assembly GCA_963921515.1). NCBI lineage: Eukaryota > Metazoa > Chordata > Amphibia > Caudata > Salamandridae > Calotriton > Calotriton arnoldi. The sequence goes on along the minus strand of CAWUFW010000198.1, from coordinate 1,043,700 downwards.
CTCTGCACTGAGTCTGCAGTTGTTTCTTTGTTTTGTATTGTGAGTGTCTCTGCCGGTGCCCGAGTGTGAGTGTCGGGGGGGTATGTGCAAGGAAAGTAGGCGCCAGTCAGTCAGTGCAGAGCTGCTTTAAGCTGATGGATTTCCATCATCAGAGCATCAGATGTTTTCCCTGAGGGGGTGTATCCATGCGGCGGGATAGGGTGTGGTGTAATTATCTTACTGTTTTATTACAGCTTGGACAATAGCATCATTGTAATTGTTGGTTTAAAAGCAGTGGTCAAATTGCATTTCCAAAGCTGCTTCACTTCACGAAAATAATAACATGTCATCTATCTTTAGGCTCAAATGGAGGATGCCTTTGAGGTCGTTTCTGCTTAAAACTACATTATTCTATGCTACCCCATATTCGACTGGAAAGGGTGTCCTACTGTGTACGTGCACAGGAACTTGACGTCCTTTGTTAAAGTCCTTGAGATATAATGCAAAGAAATAGTCAATTAACAGAGTTGTTCTAACATTTGTTATTTTCCTGTGCATATTTAGGATTAATCACCTATTGTGAAAATTGACAAATACTTTTCTTCCCCTAATTTCTTAATTTCTTTTCTTTTAAGGCAGGACCGCATAGAGAAGAACTCGGAGTTTGTCTACAAGCTTCACCTGTAGTTGCCTGGACTCGATGGACACCCAATTTTCCTTTGGTCTACGAAACGGTGTGGTTCGCTCGCTCCAAAGTAGAACTCTTGCAGCGCCGGAGTCAAGCCTGGAACAGTACGAGAATATGGGATGTTATTACTGAGCAGTGCCGATGTACATTTTTGGCAGAAAATATCCTTGGTCAGAAGCAACTGGCTTCGAAAACCAACAATTGGTATCTTGTTTTAAGCCAGGCACTGAAGTGTTGTAGATTTTTCTTCCATCAATCTGCTTGATAAACTCCATACATTTTCATCCTTAAAATGTCTGATGGTTGGGAGGTGGTGTAGGGTTTAGCGGAAAAAAGATCCCTTTTTATGACAATTAGTAGATGCATAAACATTGGACATTGTATAAGAAGGTCGGGCGAGGGAGTAAAGACACAGCGATGAACATGGAATCTTGGGGTATTCCTTCACTAGGGGACACCCTCAAAGCATTTCACACCCGCAGGCCCATCTTCAGAGTTTGATTACCAGTGTGACATGGCAAGTTAAATGGTTCACCTGGAAAAGTGACCATGCTTGAAGCCTTGCAGGAGATATTGACTCAAGCCATATTTCTGCAAACCTGCTGAAGAGCAGATTGCACCCATTTTAAGGTTCCTTTTCCTCTGATTGTGGTTATTGCAAGATGCAGCAGTGATTGTCTTTCTTTTTTCCTACGGTGTTTGTGTTCATAAAACATGTGGACAAATGTACTGTGTGAATGTATTATTTGCTGTTTCCAACCCCTGATTTAGTTTGCACTAAATGTCTGCGGTGAGCCTCAATTTTAACAAATGTGCATGGGATCATTAAGGTGTGGCGATAAAAGGAGGACGAATTCTACAGGATCATATTGGACTTTTCCTAGTCCCTGAGACCCTAACTTGTGAGGAATTTTTGGGTATAATCACAAGTTAGGCTCTTGGGACCTAGGCGGAGAGGAATCAGCAGCTTTGAAGTTTGTTGACTGTGTCTGCAATATATATGACAATATGGATAGAGCAATTTTTAAAGCCCCAAACCTTGTTTCTTTCAACAGTTAATATATATTCTCCTATAGGAACTGTTCACTTTACTGTTTAATGCCAGGTGTCCACTGTACATCAAAGACATTTCTACTGTGTGTAGTTTAGGATGTGTTCTGATGTGTGTTGACTATTAAGACTGACATGATGTCTAAGAGCAAATCTTTTCAACCTGAGCTAAAACTGTAAATGTTTAGTGCATCAGTGGGCACTTTTTGAAGAGTTTGGGGAAATAAGTGCTTTCTGTGACACCTTTATGCCAGGGGAGGGGTTTGGGGGAGAATACAACACTGTTTTCATATCACTCTTCCGATAATATCCTGTGTTCTTGGGAGGCCTAGCATGGCCACCATTTCACCAGAATTCAGAAAACTGTGCCAAATAAAGCTGTCTGGTGTTTTGACTGTTTAGGTATGGTATTTATTCTGAACATTTTGTCATTTTTACTGGAACTAACAACCTGTTGCACATATAGTGTGAACATGCTTGTGCATAGAATTGCATGCATTTCTTTTTAGAATTAGCATGGGCTGGACAAATTGAGGGGAGTGCCCTGCACACAACTGTGTCACTGAGCACTCACTTTGCATCCATCCTAGCCCCTTGAGGTGTGTTTGCGTGGTTACCTCCTCTTCACTCGCGTCATTCCTCAGCATCGTTTTGAATGGTGAAGGTGATTCATTGGTGAGTGTTATGGTTAATCAGATTTCAATGTCTTTCCCTAGACAAGAGCTCTCTCCTGCTTGTAGGAGGACATGGACCTTATGCATCAAAGCGAGACAAGAAGCAATGACTGTTTAATGCAGTGAACATCACTAACGTTTAGAGGATTTGTGTTTTTTCACTCTGGAAAAACGTGTCCAGTGTTTGTAAAATCTACGTTTGACATAAGAAAAATATTGGAAACTGTTGCTAAGAAGACTTCTGGACCTGACTCGTAAATGGCGAAATCCCGCCGAACACATCGATGCTTAGGTTTTCACACCACCTTGCAGGCTTCTCTCAGATATGATTTTAACATCAGTTCTCTCTTCTCTCCGCTCAGTTTCTTATTGTGTGCCAGGACACCCCTAAACTGTGTAATTGTTGCATCTACCTTTACCTGCATATCTCTCCTTGTACTCTAGATCTGTTAATGAATCTGAGCCATACATTGTCGACCCATAGAAAAAGGTATAGGGAGCCCATATTCTCCATTTAGTTCCAGCAAAGCATGGCTAAACTGCATCTGCAGCTATGTTTCTAATAATACATCGTATGCCGATGCTGCGTAATGCGAAGCATCGACACCGCATCCAAGTTAGGCTGTCAGTGTTTTCATAGTGCATTTCTATCTTCTGTGTAGTGTATATGCACGGCCTAATTATGTATTTGTGAGTATATGTCTGCACACGTCTACATATATTGTGTATTTCTGTAGATGGATTCTTATGCCCTATCATCCATATGCTATAGGTATTCTTGTCTCCGGGTACCAACACGCACTTGCATTTGTGACAGCCATTTTTTCATAGTTTCTTTTGTTTGTTTTTAATAAAGTTAAATATATAAGTTTCTCTTAACTTTTTTTTTTAATTATAAAATCAGGGCACATTTACCACACTTTCAATACAAATACGGATTAGCGCATGATTGCCAATGTGCTTTCCTGCTGTTGAAAGGCTGTTTTAATATCGAGGCACGATTGTAAGGAAATCCAGCGTTTCGAAAATGTCTTTCATGTACAAAGAAAACGTTATTGTCCACAAAGTCGCCTTGAACCATATCCGAGTGCCATAAGTCTATTCATACCACTGTTACTGTATACCCAAATATTTGTATGCACAAACAACATTATGTAGCTCAATCAGCGGAAAAGAACATCAAAGATTATATATATATATATATATATATATATATATATATATATATATCCCCCCAAGTTCCTCTTCAAAGATCTACCAAATGCATATTTTTTTCAAAATTATGTGCATCTTCATGCCTATAGTTTTAAACGTGTGCATTGAGAGTATATTCACATATTCCTAAACATACAATGTGAATGCCTGCCTTCCATCCTCTTTGTGTAAAGGTAGGTCTCTATCTCACCATCACGCGCTTTCTATTGTGTGTTGGGTTCAATGTGTTTTTTTTCCTCGATGCTGCATAATGTGTGGTTGTGGATAATCGGATCATGCCGCGGCTATAAGAAAGCGTTAGCAGCAGAGGCGGAGAAGGCGATGCGAGGCGCATACAAAACAGGGCCGATATTAGCAAGGCAATGAATTTCGAGCAGCCAGACCAGACTGAGCCAGACGAATACATTAACTGCTGTCTGCTGCTGACGGCTGCCTGCTCGCTGCAGTGGCAATGAGGGATCACCTGTGCTCGGCACTAGCTGATTTGTGCATTTTAATTAAAAAGGAGGTAACCACTGTGTAAAATAAAAACCGTAACCCCTGCACATTGTGCTCCTTCTGCAGGCGGCTCCTCGCATTGTTTACTAATCTAGGACAATTATAAATCAAGAGTCCATTACTCTCTCTAAAATCTGCTTTTATGCCCGCCTCGGAGAGTGCTATTATTAGCATTACCCGCAATAATGTGATTATCAGCAAGTGGCAATTTAATCTGCACAGGTTATGTCATGTGTAGTCTGCAGTACCTTTTTGAGCCGGTTTTAAACAGGATTTCAGTTGCAGGGTGGCCAGTGCTTGCTGTGAGCATTATTGCTGCGTTGCACTGCTAAGTGTGCGCAGTAATCGGTGCATCCCCTAGAGAATAGCTCCCATGGATCTGGATTCACTACATGCAATTGGCGTTATTTTTATTTTTTTATTAGTATAGTAAATGGATACAAACTATCTGGCAATGTTACATTTAGTATAGTAAAATTGTCAATTCTGTTGTTTAGACATTAAAGGCACGTCAATAATATGGACTTTATTACATATATTTGGCCTGATTCGCAAAGATAAATTTACACTTTTGCAGTCGCGGCACCTGGAGGGAGTGGGGCGGGGGAGGGGCAGGGTGGGGGGTAGTAAACTCCAGCATACAGCCGAACGCAGGTAAGTACATAAATAAATAAAAACGAATTACATTGCGCGCACTGCAACGCCAAATGGCGATGCGGCGCGCGCATGTAATTCGTTTTATTTATTTCTGTATGTACTTACCTCCGTTCGGCCGTATGCCGGAGTTTACTACCCCCCGCCCCGCAGCACTCTCTCCAGGAGCCGCGACTGCACTTTTCTGTAAGTTTACGATTGCTTGCTATTCACAAAGGTATTTTACTAGTTGTATCTTTACCACTGCGAAGTCTCTGCACATAAAAAGATAGCACAGTCCTATATGGTCTACATAAGATTTGAAATTGTCTATGCTTTATTGGTGTTCTTACCTAGCTTCTCTATGCTAATTAAATGTTATTAGTTTCATAAGACTGACTTTCAAAGATTTTTGACCTTTTTTTCTGATGTTTTGGAGGCTTTCAATAAAATCCAGAAAATAATATTCACATCTATCTAATATCTGTATAAAATGCATCAAAATAGAGAGTCCAGGTAAACGATTGATACTTCAGAAGGTTATGATCTCAGTCCTAGGAATGTTATTGGGGCCCCCCCCCCAGGCAATATGTTTGAGTTTTTAAAAAAAGCGTTCAAAATATTAGCATTTTTGTTTCGTTTTCTATTAGCAACAGCAGAGACTTCTGAGGTACTCATTTTCTATTTATAAAAGGGGAACTCAACACCCAATTTAAACATTACTATTTAGAGCCAAAAATCCTTATAGTCATTGAAAAAACGTTAGTTAATATAAGCAAACATCACACACTTCAGCAATATTTTCAGTATACAACTAATAGTATATCACTGGAGTGTCCCTCCCATGGCCAACAACCAGCTAATCAGTGAACACACTCTTTACTTGTCTCCTTTGATGCACAGTTGTTCAAGAAACCGTTAAAATGTGAGGGCGTGCCGGAACTTTAGGAGTAACAACTCCCAGATGGAAACATTCATATGGTATTCGAAGTGGCTACATAAGTAGGGAGAGGTAGTTAAGTAACAGCACAAGTTTTGCATCATGCAACGCTTAGGGCATGCAGTTATTACTGTAGTCAAAGCTTGAGGTCAGTTGTATGCCCCATATCTCAGACAAAATACCGAAATTAAGGCAGCAAGCAGAAATCCCACTGATAGATGTTCAGAGTGGCCTAAGCTGAGCCAGTTCAAGTTATAAAGTTCTCCATTTGACTACAGAACCTATAAGGTCCCATCCTACATAAGGAATGACTTAGCAGTAAGTGTTCACCAACAGTCAGCCGTGGCCGGTGCAGGTAAGAGCAGTGGGGGAGTCGACATACGACGAGGAAGAAAAAAAAAGAAAAACACTAACCTTGCGCTCACCGCATCGCCGACTCGCCGAGCGCAAGGTAAGTTCTCTTTTTTTTTACATTTTATTTTCCGTCGCCATATGTCGACTCCCACCCCACCACATTCCGCCCCCCCACACCCCACCCCTCTTACCTGCACTGGCCGCAGCTGCCTGTCTCCCATCTGTAAACATGAGTTAGTGATGAGCCTATTCTGATTTCTTTGGTATAGGCAATCTATGGGCCTGATATAGAGTTTGGCGGACAGGGTACACACTCTGTTTTGAGCCTGGTGGACTGTCATACTTCTGATGGGCACTGTTGGAAACACTACACTGATGCCAATTGAGTTAGGGCTTTCAGTGTAGGTGCATTAGAGTGTCCACCCCATGTAGACCAGATGGTCTAATGTATTTTTTTCAGTTCAAGACAGCCAGGGAAACCCCTACTGTCCCGAACTGATGAAAAATAGAAAAATGACCCCACTCCATGGGGAGAAAGCTCCCAGAATGTTAGGGTATTATATTGTATGTTTTTGAAAAACAGACTCCCACTTGTGAGTTTTTTTCTTTTTAGAAACAAAACCGTTTGATGAGCAGCTGCCTTGAAAATGGTGGCCACTCACAAAACATTTAGAGCTTTCAGGAAATGGTCCATGACAATGTGTCCTCTGAAGGCACAGAGATCTGTGTAGAGCTGACAGCAATCTCAAAATAAATATGGTGGGTGTAGTGCAGCCAGGGTGGCTGAGGAAATGACCTCCCCTGGTGCTATGTTTGCATAAGATCAGTGCAGTGTTAGGCGCTTGCGCTATAGCTTTTCTCTTTTAAGTTGTGGAGGATATACCCAGTATGCAGTTCTTAGATTACATACAGTTTCCCAGTAAGCTCAGTAAGTAGAGTAGTCTCCTGAAGTAAGCAGGTCTAGATATGCAGGCAGTTTCAAATAATGCACCTGTAAAGCCACACCTGGGACCACTAGATGTGTGCAAATGATTAAATGTTACCTCCTTAACCGCTTGCCTGCGGCAGGAATTCCAGCCAGGTGCTGGACATTCCAATCGCGGGCGTGGTCGTGACGGCACCACGCCGTCATGAGCACAGCTCAACCGTGACTCATGACGGCGTGGTGCCGTCATGAGCATCGAAGAGGTTAAATCAGGACTTAGGTGATACTCTCCTGAGCTACAAGAGTCTTCCGTTCCCCGTAAGTGATTTTGTCATTGTATGTCACCAACACACCTCACTCACAAAGGGATTTTGTTCCAGATAGTGCATACTAGATAACGGTTGCTATATAAGTGTTGTAGCCTTTGCCCCACACCCTAAATTGAAAGCGCAATGGAAAACCTACTCAGTCATTGGTTCTTGCAGCCCATATTTCAGACATTACTGGCTACCTGAATTATATAGTCAGAGAGCAAAAATGACCCTCAGGGATCCTCCCTTACTTTTAGGAAAATAGACAGTAAACCCTACTGATAGAGGTCCGCAACATAATTTGAGCTCTGCTTTCTGTTAAATAGTGATATTTGCAGTGTGTGCGATCACTACAGAGGGAAGTAGTGGCCACAAGTCCATGTTTGGAAAATATGCACTTCCAACAATTTTAGATTGCTGCAGCTAATCTTGGGACAAAAATTTCAGGGCCAGTCTTGTGAAATGGAACCACATTCATTTGTATTGGCCAAACCCTCGCAGTCAACAGTGTATTTTGTGAGGAGCTATTTCTGAACAGGTATTAAACTACATATTACTGCTTCTTACTTTCGCATGTCCAATTTGCACTTTTCACCAGGTAATTTTAATTTACAAAGAGCGACCATGTGCCTGGTGGGACTCTACACTACATCTGAAATTAAGACATTTAGGGGCAGATTTACTAAGGTCTTGCACTCTCCTTGCGTGACGCAAGTCGTCGCAAGACAACTAAGTCCTTAACTGGGTTTTACTAAGCATACAAAGCCACTTTGCATGGTTTAGTAAACACAAAGTAACACAATGCAGCACATTGCACTGCCTTGTGTTACTTTGCTTCAGGTAGGCATTACATGGGTGGAGCATGGTCATTCCCATGCATCCACCCATGTTTTTTGATTCAAACCCAGATTGACAAAGACTTGTAAATCTGGGTTTGTGCCAAAATGGTGCACGTACTAGACACAGGCATAACAAGGGGAAATATTTTTATTTCTCCTCATTGATGTCTCTTTCCAAGTGTGCTGCATTCTACATAACTCATAGAAAGAGGAATATGTCTCTAAGGATTGTTTTTGTGCAGGATAGTGTTCCTTCCTGCACAAAAACAATCCTGCCATAATGCAGATACCCCAGCGCAAGGAGAGAGCAAAAATGGTCTATATCTTTGTAAATATGGAGCATTTGTGCTCTCTCCCTTTCACGCAACGCAGCACAGCAAGTTGCCTTGCTGCGTTGCATGAAAGAATGGTAAATTTGCCCTTTAACCTTTTTTTTATAACAACACTTTATTTGTTTCAATGTAGGCACATAATATTCACACCCAGTACAAAACTCCGCAGAGACTCTGTGATACAGTGCAGATATTGACCCCCATTCAACCCACTCCATCCTCCGGACTCCCCACGAAAGCAGTTTCCAGTCCATAATACTCACACCATTTCCCCACACGTTTCAGTGTTTCCTAGGGCAACCGCAGACTAGATAAATTGGTTGCTCTAATTTAGCGGACCGATCCATGTCCGTCCCCTACTCTTTTATTGTTGGGGTTTCTGATGACCTCCAGTGCTTAACCATGTCCTTCTTCGCTATCAATGTTCGTAGCCCCACTAGGGTCCGGTCGCTTCTTGGGTCCCTCAAGTCATCCACCAGATCCAGCAACACAGCCTTTGTATATGTCTCCAGGTTTATGCCAAAGACTGCTGACAGGGCCGTAAAAATAGAGAGCCAGTATTGCTGGATGGCGGGGCACTTCCAAAACATGTGCTAGAAATCACCCATGTCCTTCCTACACCTACCACAGGTGGGATCAGGAAGTTTGTGAGCTCTCCATAAGCACTTGGGTGTGTAGTAGGTGCAATGTAAGTAATTTAATTGAATGAGACACAGGTGGGCAGAAATGGCTAAGGTTCGGGTTGTCATGCAGGCCTCCTTCCATTCTGCCTCATCCAGTGAACCCACACACCCATCCCAGCGCTCCTTTAAGTCTGTTGTCATTGTATGTCACCAACACACCTCACTCACAAAGGGATTTATTCCAGATGGTGCATACTGGATAACGAGTGCTATAAAAGTGTTGTAGCCTTTGCCCCACACCCTAAATTGAAAGCACAATGGAACACCTACTCAATCATTGGTTCTTGTATCCCATATTTCAGACATTACTGGCTACCTGAATTATATAGTCCGATAGCAAAAAATGACCCTCAGGGATCCTCCCTTACTTCTAGCAAAATAGACAGTAAACCCCACTGATAGAGGTCTGCAACATAATTTGAGCTCTGCTTTCTGTTAAATAGTGATATTTGCAGTGTGTGCGATCACTACAGAGGGAAGTATTGGCCACAAGTCCACCTTTGGAAAATATGCACTTCCAACAATTTTGGATTGCTGCAGCTAATGTAGTTAACATACATGGGGAGTAATTCATCAGAGTTTTGTAGATCTGGGAGATGCCTCCCTTAGCTAATGGACCCAGGAGTATTCGAGCCTCCAAGGGTTATATTCTGGGGGTTCGACAAGTCCCTCTCCATAGCTTGAGAGCACATAATGGAGCTGAAGGTATCAAAAGAATTGTGATCGATGGAGGGCAAATTCTTTGTGAACGTCTTGAAAGGCTTTCATATGGCTGCCCGACTAAATTTTCCTCCAGCCGGGAGATGCCAATATTGTCCCAGCTCCTGAAACCTTCAAGGTGCATCACCCAATCTGCCAACCCATAGGGGGGTCTCCAGCATCACTTGCCGGTCCCAACCAGTCCGGTGTAAGGCAGCGCTCCATGACGAGCGGACTACTTTAGTGATCCCAGGGAGCGAATGAGGGAGCGGTGCGCCATAGAGGGTACCCACAAGAGCATGGAGACCGAGTATTGGGACTTCCACTCGAAGGGTGGAATCTGACCACCCCTCACACAGCCAGTCGTTAACCACTACAATGAGCGCTTTCCAGTAGCAGAGGCAGATATTGCCCATTGATAAACCCCCGTTATAGGTGGATCGGATGCACATATCAAAGCATATCCTGGGAGGTTTATCAGCCTAGAGGAATTTCCGAGCCCTAGAATGTATAGCAACGAACCATTGATTAGGAATGGGGAAAGGGAAATTCTGGAGAACATAGAGAAGTTGGGGGAAGACCATCATTTTACACAGGGCCACCCTTCCCAAACCATTGAGTAGCAATTTAGTCCATGTATCTAAGTCAGTCTGGATTCTGAGACTGAGGGGGCGTAGGTTGAGACTCCATGCCTGTTACGGTACCCGTGTCATCTGAATCTTAGAGGTCCAGTTCGGGCAAAAAGCGACCACGGTCAGTCGCCTCAAGACAAATGTTGAAGAAAGTTAATAGAATAAGTTTACGCAGTCAACAATAGTATTCTGTGGGGAACCTGTCAGGGCCTGGTGTTTTGCCCAGGTTAAGTTCCGCTAGAGCGTAATTTATCTCCTCAAGTGTCTAAGGCTGCTGAAGGGCCTCGCTCTCCACATGGGTCAGAGTGGTCAGAGAAATATCTGCAATGAGTGGGCTCTCCAGTTTATGGGAAGGGTGGGGCCTAGCCACGTAAGAGAGTCGTAATAGTTTGCAAAACCTAGCGGCCACGGCCGGGCCCATGGTTACGTGCACCTTCTGGATTAGTGATACTGTGGACTATCTTCGCTGCCAACTCCTTCGTGGCCAGCCAGAGCAACAACCTACCTGATTTGTCTCCCCATTCATAAACTCTGCTGGCAGAGGCCTCCCAACATTACGGGCCTCGTCTAGGCACAGCTGTCGCAGGTCAGCCCTCTCCACTGCCAGGCGGCAGCTTAGGAGTTCCGGTAGATTACTCCTGCTCTTGGTCTCAAGCGTTAAGATCGAGAGCTCCAGTTGTGCTAAGCGAGTCTGTGTCTCACGGTTCTGACCTCTGATTTGGGAGCAGGCGTTCCCCCCCACATTGTTGCCTTGCAAGCCTCCCCCAAGAGTTCCCGGGGAGTCAACTGAGCCGCAGTTAGTGTCAAGGAAAACCTCAGGTCCTTTTTCATAGCCTAAACAAGTCTGTCATCAGTCAAGAACCAGGCTTTGAGAAACCACATTTGTCTTTCCCCATCCCTCCGAGGGTTTCCCACCTGAATGGTGACCGGCGCTTGGCCCAATATTCCTCTGTCGAGGATGCAAGAACCCCTCATATAGAGAAGGTTGGTGGCTGGTAGGAAAAAAGATGTATTTGGAAGAGGGAGCCATGGGCCACCGAGGCATGTGTTATTCCTGGACTGTGGGATTCCAAACCCTCCAAGTATCACATAGCCCCAATCCCAAGGCCCAGCTGGCCAAGCCTCTGCTGACTCTAGACTCCATGCCAGGCACCTTAAGAGAGTCCAAATTCCCCAGGAGGCTGTTAATTTATGCCCCCGTAACGAACCTACTGGTCAGGAGAGAGAGCACTAAGTCTCTAAGTGACAGCAGTGTAGAAGTGGTGAGTTTTGGGGGAATGTATACACTTAGGAAGGTGTAAAGAGAGTCCTCTAATGAATCCTCCACTGGTATGAATCTCCCCAAGGTGTCACTGGTCACTCGGGATACCGCCATCCGGAGGGAGTTGTGGAGGAGGATCTATGGTCGAACCCCGCTTGGTAAATTCTAGAGTGCTCATTCTTGGATAAGAGGGAGCAGTGAGTCCCCATGAGATGTTCCTATTACGTTACTACTTGGGGATACTTATCTACAGAGGCATTGTAGGACCTCGTCCCTCTTAATGCGATCTAGTAGGTCATTCACATTCCATGTGATGGCAGTGAATGTCCTCACCGTGGGTCGTTTGGGTACTGGTGAGGAGGGACTGAAGAGCTATGGAGGCGTCCTGGGGACTTGATATTCTCCCAGCAACGTGAGCAGTGTGGTTGTGGACTAAAATGGGTCTGCAGGGTGGATGGTAGTGAGAATTTTCTTCTCTATGTGTGGTGTGACAACAAGAAACTGAACACTGTGACAAAACAAACAAAACCCCATCCCCCCAATTCACCCCACCTCTCTATACTTCCCCCCAATAGAAGCATCTGTCCTCCAAAAATTGTCCCCAGCGTAGCCATGGGCAGCGGAGGAAACCGATCACACAGTTACCGTCCTGAAGCTCCCGGCCTGTAGGTTAAATGGTTACGGTGGTGCTGGCGTTCATTAGTCCTGGAGAGCGGGAGATGGCCCCATAGTCGCCTGCGAAATCTGGTCAGGTATGGCCTCCAGTATCCCGGGCTGAAGGTTCTGCAGCAATGTCACTCCCCATTGCTGGTGGGCTCCCTGGACTTTCTTTGTCAGAGTCTGAGGTGGCTGAGACATCCCGGAGACCACGGCGACCTCTGCGGGAGCGCTTCCCTCACCTAGAGCAATTGCAGTCAAAGCCCAAGACCTTTGGGGTCCTGTAACTGGTGCAGTCCCGCCAAAGTGGCAGGGAGGTTGATCACAGGGGGCACTGCTCTGCCAGCCAGTGGCAGGCCTCATCAGGGGTGTCAAAGAAGTGATACTTATCCCCGAAGACAACCCGCAGGCGTGCTGGGAAGAGAAGCATTTATTGTGGGGCCATGGCTCTGAGTTTTTGTTTAACATGATTATATTATTTGTGTTGGTTTTGGACCTGCCCAGTGTAGTAGGGGAACACAATCACTTGGCCAGATTGGTATAAGAGATGCCCTTTGATCCTCTCTTCCTGTAAGATCGTGTCCCTGTCGCAAAAGGTCAGAACCTTGACAATCAGGGGGCGGGGCCCCCGAAATGGGCCTCAGGGCCAAGGACCTTGTGGGCCCATTCAATTATGAAGCACAATGAAAAGCGGGAGGGGTCAATCCAAGATGCTATCCACTGTTACAGGAATACTTGAGGCATTGACCCCTCTGCTTCCTCTGGAAATCCAACAAAGTCATGGTTACTTCTATGGCTTCTATTTTCAGCAACCTTCACCCTGGCGGTAAGGATATTGGAGGTAATTGTCAACTGGGACACCTCGCCTCTAAGCTTGTGGACTGCATCTTCTAATTCTGAAATATGTCCCTCTGCTTCGGAGACCCTCGCTGTAGTGTTACGAAGGTCCTGGAGCAGAAGCTCTACATCAACTCACTTAGATTAAAGGGTAGTGCAGGAGTCCTGGATCGCTTGGAGGATTACTGTGGTCTAATTTCTGCCTTGGGCCCCCGCAGTCTGGGCATCTCCCTCCTGACCCCCTCTATGACCCCCTGTGGGAGCTGTGAACTTATCAATTTTGGACTATGCCTGTGTCGCGGAAGTCTGTCGCGGCCCATGGTGTTTCACCAGATCTGGATGCCAGTGGCTGGTCCCCAGAAGCCACAAAAGGATAGCATGGTGTAGATCACTCAGACTCCAGCACACCAGCCCCACCTCAGCCGAGGTATGGGTGGTATGAGCAGCTGGAACCTGCGGATGTCTGTGGTTCGATGGTGCAGGCTAGGGCAGACAGCCTCCCATCCTTGACGTCTGCTCTCAGTAGTACTCTTACCCCGGACGCTAGGCGCCCTTGTGAGCAATCTGGGCCGCTCCCATCATGATGTGGTTCCCAGACGGCACCTCTCCCATCCTTGTGGCCTCCATTGAGTGTAGGTGGGCTCCGCCTGATCCTACGGTCGAGGCCCCAGCGACAGAACTGCAGTCTGTGCCAGCCAGAAGAAGAGCTGCCCCATATATTTGGGTAGAGGATGTGGCCTAACGGCTAGGGCGGTCAATCTCAAATCTGGGGAAGTGGGTTCGAGTCTCGGGAATGACGCTCAACTTCCTGTGATTCTGGGCAAATCACTTAATCTCCCTGTGCCTAACAAAAATGAATGTGTCCTTGTGTAACACAACTGGTGCTCATGTAAAGCGCTCTGATACCTTCGGGTCAAGTTCGCATTATATAAAACTCCAGAAAAAAATAAGTCTATCCTTGGAGGGGGGAGGCGCACTGCTGTTTCCCCTCATGGCCGCAGATGCCTTCAGGGCCCGCTCCGTGGTCCTGGGGTCAACCCCAGACGGTTTGTCACCCATTCCGTAGGCCCGCCAGTCATGGTGTGATGCTGCTCTCTGGGGGCTGGATCCAGTCGTTCTCTCCAGCACCCTTCCAGGTCCAGTGGCCAAAGGCGCAGCGCTAGGGTCTAATCGGATGCCTCACGCGCAGGCCGCCAAACAGGTGATCCACGCTGCCGGTAGGCCGTCTGCGCTCATCGCTGCCCTGGACAGCCACACCTGGCCAACGCAGCCTGTTTCGAGTCATCCCAGGGGTCGGAGGCTTCAGCAGCGGCCTTGGGGGCCAAAGCAGCTGCCAGCACCAACATTTGCAGTTGCGGGCCGGGAGTGCAACAGGAGCGCAAGGATGAGCGACCACCATCTTGGTCGTCCCTGCTCCACCCTCTGCCCCTTAACATTTTAAAGAACGAGGCTTCAGGTTGATTGGTAACTTTAAATAAAAGAGGAGCCACTGTATCCTTAACTGAAAAGCGAGATACTGCAAAAAAGAAAGCCATCCCACTGCAGAGCATTGTCTACCCTCTATAAGAAGGCCATCACTGTTGTACACCTGAATGCCTACAATAATCATTACTTTTTTTTTTCCAGATCGAATATAGAGACAAAATGTAGTGGGAACAGGCATGATTTGCTCCACTTTACATGACCCCTAGATGTAAAGACTGAGACACTCAGGCATGGGACTATTCCAACACGTGCCGAGACAGTAGTCCAGTGATCCAAGACTGCCACAATGTTAAAGATGCCAGTAGCGATGCCTGTCTCAAACATTCACCAAGTGTGATCACTAAGCCCTTTCTGTTAATAGATGTCCAATGGCTCTTTCCTGCAATGAAGAGTAGTAGGCCAATAATTATACAACACATATTGAAACATTGGAATATTGAGCGATCCATTGAAGACAGGTAAATGGCTCATGGTCCATAATGACTAGTAGAGACCTTTTGCTCTAACATTCAATATTTGTGTTTCTAATTCGCCCTTTAAAATTTTTAAATGTCTGTCTCGAATGGATGGAATATTTGACAGCCTTACAGCACTTCTGTCTGGGCAATACCCAGTGTTAAAGGCCCTCAGCCTCACCTCACCTGTGGCTTAGACCTATAAATTTATGACTGGAGCAATGCCGAACTCAGAAAGAAAAACCTATCATCCCAAAGGGGTATTGCTTCAAGATCGATGTGGCTTCCAGTTCACTTGCTAGAGAGCAGAATAGTGGGCGATACTTGCCGAGAATAGAGGCTCCCCAAATTGGGAAGCACAAAAGTGAATTAAAGTCACAAGATTTATGTTTCTGCTTGCAGGCCCTATGAGCAAAATCAAGAAAATGCCCAGATTGTAAATACGTATAACTCCATAGTTTTCTTTTTGAAAGCTCCTGTTATCAAGCTATAGAGAATAGGCTCCAGGGCTCAACAAATCTGGACTAACATGGTATTTTTTAACTCACTACTGGCTACAGGTTCTCCGGCTGAAGCATCTTTGAATGGTCTGAAGCATCCTTGGTGTTGTTCTGTGCCCCAGGCCACAAGTTGTGCCTTACGCAAACAAGAAACTACTTCCTTCAACAACTGCAACATAATTTTGCATTCTAGTTATTTGCCTTAACTGAAATCTAAATTTTTTGGTGATAATACAATACTCTGTACTCTGCGAAGTCCCCTCCTTGGGCACGGTGGTAGCTGGTAGGGAATGGTGGCGGGGTGGATGTTGGGGGGTTAGGAAAAAGAAAAGAAAACTTACCTGGTGGTCGCCATCGCCAGTCGCCGCCTCTCCCCCCACGCAGAAACCGGGATGCACTCAGGCTCCCATAGTGCCATGACCAATTACAGCGCTGCCTTACAGCAGCATTGTGATTAGTCTGAGCACCATGGTTCGGCACTCAAAGGGGAACTGGGAGGCTCGGCATGTTCTCCACCCAGGCTGTGCAATACAGCCTGTGGAGAACATGCAAAGTGCGCATTACGGTTTGGCCGGCCCGAGACGGCCGGCCAAACCGTCATGCGCACTTAAGGTGCAGCCACCTCTCCTCCTCCCTGGATGTCACCGGAGCCCTTCCTGGCCCGCCCTAACTTAACTTGGCTGCAGTGCAACTACATTACTAAAAATAAAATGATAACGTTCTGTTATTATCATTTAGTTTTTGCTTTACACTGCTTTAAAGATGTGAGGTGATGCTCCTGCACTTTAGCGGACGAGCCGCCGCTGCTGCTTGGGCGCAGGGCAATGACAAAGTAAATCACAAGAGAGTGATGGCTCTTGCTTGCCTACATCGCACTGATCCATTAGCCGCTGCTACATGCACAAATAAGGACACAATTTTGCAGCATAACTAACAACTTCTGCTGAGTGGTCTGTGAAAAAGCCATGATCTCTGCTTCCTGCTATTGAGTACAACCGCAGTGTTTCAATGCCACTCGAGAAACGTTGGATAGCTCCTCTAACAAACCAGAGAATTTTCGAAAACACAAGGCATGGCTTTTATTTTTTTAAAATTTTATTGTACTTGTAGAGCGCAGCATTCATCCCAAGGGACATCACGGTGCTAGGAAAGCAAGAACCTGTTTGAGGGGTGTATAGTTACATGAGACATCAACAATTGGCCTTAAACAACCAGCCCCTGGGCGTCAGCAGTTGAGTCTTGAGAAAAAACACGTTTTCAGCTTCTTCCTTAACCTCATATGATCATCAGTGAGGCATAGCTCCAACTGGAGTTTGTTCCAGTGAGTAGCCGCCAGATAGGAGAAGGAGCGACCTCCTGCTCTGACTTTTTTTTATGCGTCTGGTCTTAGCTAGAGCGCGAATGCATGACCTCAGGTGTCGCCAGGGGACATAGAATTCAACTTTGTCCTGCAGGATTCTAGGTCCAAGTTTGTATAAAACTCTATGTGCGTAACACAGTAGTTTAAACTTGGCCCTTTGTCTCATGGGCAACCAATGAAGCTCATTCAAACAATCTGAAGCCAAGCTGTTACTTGTTCTTGTTACGAAACAATTTGACTGCTGCATTCTGAATTACTTGCAGACGAGAGAATAAATAGTCAGCCATGCCAACATAAAGCGCGTTCCCATAGTCCAATTTACTGGTCAGTAGGGCCTGAGTGATGGTTTTTCTCCAATTCAAAGGGATCCACATAAAAAGTCTCCTTAGTAATTTTAGCATGGCAAAACAGTGACCACACAATACTCTTACTTGGTCTTGCATGCTTAGAGCATTATCTACCAGGAATCCCAAGTTTTTCATGGCATGTTTGGGCTCAGGAGCAATGGCTAGTGGTTGGGGCCACCAGGTGCGTCCCAGACTGGGTGTCCTCCACCAAAGAGCAATATCTCAGATTTCTCTGCGTTTGACTTCAGGCAATGTTGACATCCAATCTGCAGTTTCTGAGAGACAATTGCTCAGATTACTCTTAGTATCCTCAAATTTTTCCTCAATAGCTATCAACAATTGCATAACATCAGCGTAGGACCAGGTATTAAAACCCCATTTCTTACCGATCATGGCCAAAGGGGAGACATAAGCATTAAAAAGAGTGGCGCTCAGAGAGGCTCCCTGTGGAATACCGCTCTTAATTGTTTTGGGGTTGGAGGAAAAGGAGCCCATTTGTACTGTTTGAGTTCTGTTAAGCAAGAATGAGTTGAACCAGTGAAGGGTTTTGGAATGTAGCCCCTTTTCATGTAAGATTTTCATGAAGAGATCATGCGATACAGTATCTAAGGCCGACGACAAGTTTAAAAGGATCAAGGCCTCAGCTTTACCCTGGTCCATCAATAGTCTGATGTTGTATGATACTGCTAACAGAGTAGCTTCAGTATTTTTGGAAGCCCTGAAGTCTGTCTGTGAGGGAGCCAGGAGATAATTAGTCTCTAAATAATAAACTAATTGCTTATTGATCAATCTCTCCAAAATTTTGGGCAAATAAGGAAGTTGGGAAATCGGTCCATAATTTGCTAGATTAGTGACATCCATGCCAGCTTTGTTTGCCAATGGGGAAGCAATTTCTTGTTTCCAAGACTCGGAGCACCGCTGTGTCTAGCGAGTGATTGAGAATTTGTGTTACGTAGGGGCATAAAACTGGTATTAGCCGTGAAAAAAGAAAATGTGGGCACGGGTCAAGCAAAGATCCCGATTTGACGTCTGACATTGCCTTCGCTACTTGCTCTTCTGAAAAAGGGACAAAGTTTCCTAAATGAGAGCGTGCATCGGGATGGGGTTCCAAGGCTTCCCAATCGGTGTCCTCTAGGGTTGGCTGGTTTTTAAATACAGAGTAGATTTGGGCTATTTTATCAAAGAAGAAGTTGCTGACTTTCTCGCAGTTGTCCTCAGACGAGATCAGAGCTTGTGACATGCCAGCTGATCTGCACAGTTACTTCATTATTTTGAATAGTTCTTTGTTTGATTTGCTGTTTGCTTTGATTCTTTTTACTTGATATGCCTTCTTAGCGTGTGCTTAGTAAGTGACAGAGCAGTCAGCTGTGGCGGCGCTCTATGCTTATTAGTTTTTAAATATTGCACTTCTGTTCTTAATATTACCTTTTTAATCATTGCTTGTTGCACTTTTGCCCCTTGCGCTGCTTTGCCTACCCTTGCTTGTCACCGCACGCTCCCCGGTCTACCGCGGGTTTTCCCGTTTGCTGTGGAGGGAGCAGCGGTCAGTTTCACTTCCGGGCTAGAGGTGGGGGCAGGCAGACGATAAATTTCAATGCTTTCCGCTTCGCGCGGCGGACGTGTGCTTAGTAAGTGACATAGCAGTCAGCTGTGGCGGCGCTCTATGCTTATTAGTTTTTAAATATTGCACTTCTATTCTTAATATTACCTTTTTAATCATTGCTTGTTGCACTTTTGCCCCTTGCGCTGCTTTGCCTACCCTTGCTTGTCACCGCACGCTCCCCGTTCCACCGCGGGTTTTCCCGTTTGCTCTGGAGGGAGCAGCGGTTAGTTTCACTTCCGGGCTAGAGGTGGGGGCAGGCAGACGATAAATTTCAATGCTTTCCGCTTCGCGCGGCGGACGTGTGCTTAGTAAGTGACAGAGCAGTCAGCTGTGGCGGCGCTCTATGCTTATTAGTTTTTAAATATTGCACTTCTGTTCTTAATATTACCTTTTTAATCATTGCTTGTTGCACTTTTGCCCCTTGCGCTGCTTTGCCTACCCTTGCTTGTCACCGCACGCTCCCCGGTCCACCGCGGGTTTTCCCGTTTGCTGTGGAGGGAGCAGCGGTTAGTTTCACTTCTGGGCTAGAGGTGGGGGCAGGCAGACGATAAATTTCAATGCTTTCCGCTTCGCGCGGCGGACGTGTGCTTAGTAAGTGACAGAGCAGTCAGCTGTGGCGGCGCACTATGCTTATTAGTTTTAAATATTGCACTTCTGTTCTTAATATTACCTTTTTAATCATTGCTTGTTGCACTTTTGCCCCTTGCGCTGCTTTGCCTACCCTTGCTTGTCACCGCACGCTCCCGGTCCACCGCGGGTTTTCCCGCTTGCTGTGGAGGGAGCAGCGGTCAGTTCACTTCCGGGCTAGAGGTGGGGGCAGGCAGACGATAAATTTCAATGCTTTCCGCTTCGCGCAGCGGGCTCGCCGGCGGCGCGCCGAAGGTGCGCCAAAGGCAAGCCCGTCTGCGCCCGTCCGCGACAGACCGCGACCAGGGGCCATAACCCCTGTCCCGATCCTTAATGGCAGTTAATCTACTCTCAAAACCGACTTCATGCTCTTCGGAAAAGCCGTCTCCTAAGTGCATTCCTTTCATTCCGGGTAAATCTAATTTCTTCTGTCACTGCTGTGGTTTCTCTTTTACTCCATTACCCTGTAGGGAATACATCCCTAGTAAACTTAAAAGTACGCTCCCTTTAGCTAATAAGGAGGTAGATTCCCGAGATGAATTTGCTTTTTTTAGCATTAACTGTAGGTCATTGGCAAAGCATAGGGAAGATATTCATGACCTTTTACTTAATTCACAACCTGATGCCATTTTCCTCACGGAGACTTGGCTAAATAGGAGCTCAGGACCTGATATTGCAATTGCTCTACCTCCTAACTACACGATTCTTAGGAAGGATCGCGTGGATAAAATCGGGGGCGGTATAGCAATAATTTTTAAAATTGAGTACACATGCAAATGGGAGGACTCATTTTTTGATGGCTGTGAAGCCAGTTTTTTTAAACTTTCACTTTCTCCTAATTACACTTTCTCTGGGATACTGATCTATCGCCCGCCAGGACCGGCTGGGGCATGGGCAGCTGCTTTTCCAGATCTTATTGCCCCGCTACTGTTGGAAGCTACTAACTTTACCATTCTGGGTGATCTTAACATACATTTTAACGATACTACTTGTAACATTAGCTCCACTTTTATTACTGATCTTGCTGCAATGAATATTTCCTTATGTAACTCAGGCCCAACTCATAAGGCAGGGCATTTATTAGACCCTATTTTTTCTAATTTAGCCACCATTTCATGCCAGTCAGCCTTTCCTATTTTATGGTCCGACCATTTTCTAGTCGGCTTTAAGGTGAAACATGGCATGATAACCCCTTTTCTCTTCTCATTAAATCAGGGTTCAGAAATTGGAAAAAGTTAGATATTGAATGCTTAAATTTTCAGCTTAAAAATACCATGCCTGCTATCACCACAACCAATATAGATGATGCTGACATTATTCAAAATTGGTTGACATCATCTATTGATGTATGCCTTCCTCTGTCAAATAAAAATTGAACCATCACCGTCCTCCTGCTCCCTGGTTTTCCGAAAAATTAAAGGCTGAAAAAACAATGTAAAACCTTGGAGAGACGTTGGAGAAAAGACTATATGCCGACTGCAAAACATACATATAAACAAGCTTTAAATAACTATCATGCCCTTTGTAACATTGCTCGGGCTGAGCACGCAAATAATACTATTTTAATGTCACATAATAACCCTAAAGTTTTGTTTAATGTGGTGAAAGAATTGTCAGGCGCAACTTGCCAACCGGAGTTACCGGGCTAGATGAAACACAATGTGAAGATCTAGCTGATTTTTTGTTGAAAAAATCAATAAAATTTACGTTGAATTTAACAATACTACAACTAATGTGGAGTTGCTACCTAAGATTTCTGCTTTACCATGTGATTGTACTAACATGTCCCTGTCGCTTGACACTAATGACAGATCGGGCAACTTGCTCGAAAATTGGATACCCTTTGATATCTCTTCTTTTTATTGTATTTTAACTAGCATAAAATCTGGCTCTCCCAAGGATCCCTTCCTATTTCTATTTTGCAAAAACTGGACTTATCAATACTTAATATTATCATGAATCTCCTCAATGCATCGCTATGCGAAGCAAGGGTTCCAGCGGCCTGGAAACATGCTATGGTCCTTCCCTTATTAAAAAAACTAATTCTGATCCAGAAGTTTTATCTAACTTCCGCCCGATCTCCCTACTTCCAGCTTTCTCTAAGATTCTGGAAAACATATTAATTTTCAGTTGACACAATTTGTGGACTCCCAGAACATTCTACACCCTTCTCAATCGGGATTTAGAGCTGGCTCTCTACTGAATCCACGCTCTTGGGAGTCACTGAAGTTATTCGCCAACGTGTGGATAAGGGAGAGACCGTGGCACTTATTTTATTAGACTTGAGTGCCGCGTTCGACACTGTATCCCACAAGATTCTTTTACAAACCTTACACTCAAGGGGCATTGTCGGATCAGCTCTCAAGTGGTTGTCTAGTTTTTTGTCCAATAGGACTTTCCAGGTCTTTTCCCCTATGGCTAATTCTAAGACTCATTCTTCCCCGTATGGTGTACCTCAGGGCTCTATACTTAGCCCATTATTTTTCAACATCTATGTTAGCCCCCTGGCTTCTATTGCGGAGGAGGCTGGGCTGACCATATACTCATATGCGGATGACACCCAGCTTAATTTCTCCTTGTCTTCCAAGGAGACTTCCAACATATCCTCTCTCCAGGTTGGGCTACAAAAGATAGCGGGATGGATGCATACAAATAAATTGAAACTAAACGGAGGGAAAACGGAACTCCTTATCTTTGGAAACAAAACTCTTTGGGGTCCCCAGCATTGGCCACCTCAGATGCGTGATCTCCCCAACCCTACACAATCTGTTCGTAACCTTGGTATAATTATTGATGACCAATTGTCTATGAAACAGCAAGTAATTAAGGTTGTTTCAACCTGTTTTACAATTTTAAACTGGCTAAAAAAAATTCTTTGGATGCTCCCTTTACCCACGCAAAAAACTGTTATTCAGGCCTTGATCATGTCCAGATTGGACTACGGCAATGTCCTGTATTTGGGTGTGAGTAAGGAAGTGACCCGTAAGCTGCAAGTGGTCCAAACTTCTGCGGCCAGACTACTATGTCAGCTACCCAGAATGGCCTCCATCTCAGGTCCTCTCCGTGATCTTCACTGGCTTAGGGTAGAAAATCGTTCAAAATTCAAAGCCCTCTGCTATATGCATAGGATTAAAATGAATTTAGCACCACATTATCTTAAAGCTTTGGTGCATCCTTACCTTCCCTCTAGACTTCTGCGATCCTCTAACCAATTAAAATTTCAAGTTCCTAAAATCAAAACGAGTACGCATGGGCGGTCGGTCTTTTGCCTACTTAGCTCCTTCTTTATGGAACTCTCTTCCATTTCAATTACGCCAGGAAACCATCTATCATAAATTTCGTAAGGATTTAAAAACGTGGTTATTCAACCACTAGAGCATGTTCTTTTCTTTAGCACGGGTCCGTAGGCGCCGGGAAACCTCCGGGTAGCTGTGCGCCATATAAATTTAATTTAATAATAATAATAATAATTAATAATAATAAAGGCTTTGTGATATTTTTTGGACTCTTCTTTATATGATAACTTATCACCATTATCTTTGGTCATTCTCCATTTATGTTCCAATGATTTACATTTTCTTTCTTGCAGTCTAAGGTCAGGCGAATCCCATTTTTCAGATGGTGATTTGTTTGCTATCTTGGGAGCACACTCATCAAGTGTAATGGTTATTTCTGAATTTAGAGTGTCTACCATTGTCTGGACTGGGAACGCCCTTAGGGCAGTTTGATCTCTTAAGGGAAAGTGAGAAGCAAACCGATCAGGGGTGATAAGGTTCCAAGGCCTTTTTACCCCTACAGAGGGTTAGATCGGGCTGATTTTATTGGCCGCCAGAGTGAAGGAAAAGTCAATTAGAGAATGATCAGTCCAAGTAAGGGACTCAATTCCTGCGACCTTTATAGACTCTATATTAGAAAATAAGAGATCAAGAGTGTGCCCAGCAGCATGGGTGGGCCCTTTGACCCATTGTTTGAGCTGTAGCATCGGCATATCACTTTCCAGTTGTTTTGCCCACAGGATCTTCCCTATCTTCGTACTGAACGTTAAAATCGCCTATAACCAGGAAGTGGTTATGTTTCAAGCAAGTGGGAAACAGTTGAGCTAGCAGTTTAGCACTAAATTCAGGCTTATAGCCGGGGAGCTTGTAAATAACTGCACCCCCGAACGTTTTGTAATCCCCACTGGAAAAAGGTATTAACAACAAAAAACTGACTCACCACCAGAATTCTGACCGGAGATATACAGTATTCTTGTGCAGATGATGCAATCTGAGCACAGTTGTAAATGCTTTGCTGGCTACAAGGTATGTCCCCACTTTATGGTTGTATTTCTCCTAAAGGAGCTGCACTGCGTTGCATGAAAGGGAAAGAGTAGAGCAGTGCCGTATCTACTAAGATATGGCACTGTTCTATACATGTGCTGGTGCACTTTTGGCAGCCATGCACCCAACGCAGACACCCATTAGCCATAGTGCAAGGGTGCCTGCATTGAGAGAAGCATAGGTTTTGTGCTGGAACGGGTCGCTTCTATACAAAAACTATGCTTTAAGGCTTTTCCCACTTTGTATGGGTGCTGTACACTGCAGTACACATGTAAAGCAGGTTAATTGAGGAAAAATAAATCTTCTTGTGACTCCTTCGAGGAGGCATTGGATTTTGGCGCAAATCCCTGTCATTGATTGTAGATAGGGTTTTGTGTCAATACCTATGGGTGGTTGCATGGGAAAGCCCACATAGCACTCATGAACGCCCCCTTGATGCAAAGCAACTCAAGGAATCACAATGCAAAACTTTTAATTACTTTGGAGTATTATCCAAAGCCAATATAGATTTGCGTTGGATAGCAAATCCCACCTTAACACTTTGAATCGGGTTTGCTTTACATTACAAAAGTAATGCAAACTTGATGCAAAGCATTCGTAAATCTGGGCCTGAATGTATTGCCATCAGTGCTCTGTATCCTAACATTCAAGTTATCCCTACCACAAACTTGTGATAATGGGTAGCCCACTATTTCAAAAGAACAAATCTAAACTGTAACTGGACATCCTCCTAGCATGAAATAAAACAATCTCTAAACCAAGCATTCTCTTCTCCAGCACCATGGTGTTAGAACTGATTGTTGGATCAAATCAAGAGACCAATACGACCTTGCATGTTCAGAAAAGCACTGAAGACCCATTCCTTTAAGAGTAATCTTCTGTGACAACTTGCGCCTCTTTTTTGCTGTACAACATATCTGTTAAAACATGCCAATCTTGTTAATTATATGTGCCTTCTTGTATATTGAATTGGCATGTTTCTCCTATAGCTGAAGAGACACCTAACCAATTATTTTACTTCCTGCCCTCTATGATCATTGCCAATATTTTGAAATCATTCTCAAATGTTATCTGCTAGCAAGCCAAATATCTGTGAGGATGGACTTCTGACTACATTGTTTACACATAAAGGTCTTTGGATCACAGTAATAGAGACACTTCCTAGAAGACACCCTTGGTTGTGAAAACATCTATCTGCTTTTTTCTGCTTTGTAAAACTGATGATCTCAGAGGAGGAAGACAAATTGCTGAAGGAGCACACTTTACTCATTGCATGTTAAAATGCCAACAAGCTCCTCTTGCATTTCCCATTTGGGTAGTGGCACATGAGAATCCACTCTGTTTAGTGCTTCCCATTTTAAAGATACCTAACTTAAACTGTTATATTTTGTTTGCTCTCAGTTCATCTCTGGTGTGCTGGACTTCATTTGCTTCATCCTGGTATTATATATTCACTATGTAGATGTTTCATTATAGTCTTCATCAGTACATACTGTAGTATTCTGATATGGAAATGAGCTGTCCCAGTTTCCTGAGCCATCTACATCATGACAGATGCAGATCGATAATCATCAGATCTAGTTAGTAATTTTCTTAAGAGCCTTTCTTAACTTATACCGACATCTTATGACAACACGTAAGATGCTATTTACAAGAGTACCTCGTTGCTTAATGAAATAAGCACAGGTGTGAGAGAGCTAGATTGTGTTTGTTTTGAGGACATAGCCCTAGTGTTTGTACAACGGACTCTATCTTTGGTAGATGTAACTATGATCGTATGAACAATTGAGGTACGAGTCAAAACTATGTGGGCAGATTTGACCGTGTTCGCCTGACCTGGCCTTGTTAGATGTGACCATAATATGTCAAACAAGACATCTGCTAATTTCGGAGAAACAGTCACTATTACCACTGCAGTGACTCGGACGTTTGGCCTTGCTGGATCCGTGTGGATTCCAGTGATGCCAAACCATATAGACTAAGCAGCCCAGTGGCTTAACTCTGATCCCACTATCTCCAACTATATAACAGTGGTGGCACAGAGTCGGGCTCACTGAAAGAAGCCTAAATTTTAGAGCTTGAGCCTCGCCCATTCGGGCACCTCTTGTACCCCATAAAGAAAGGTATTGGAACTATTTCACCCACACTTACTGTGACATTTGCTTGGAAATAACTTAGTTGCAGTTTCTGCTCAGACATACCTCGCCCCTCTCTGGAGGTGCTGGGGGAGGGGTGCTACCACTATAGTTAACCATTTATGCACCTGCAGTAGTCAGAGTGACTTTGCCCATGGGTTGCTGGTCACCTCCTCAGCCACATTCCAATCCTTATGCGTGGGTAGGGATGCTGATGCAGATACTGTAGCCAGGATACCTAAACGACAATGGCTGAAATGGGCATCTGTCAAAACTAGACTTGGCTAGGCCGGGATGCTCCATTTGTAATATTCATGCTTTATGAATCCCTTTGTTTCTTGACACATAAGGTAATACTGACATGAGAGTGAGGTTCTGGCTTCTTTGTTGCCTTTTCAGGGACTGCATTTCATGTCTTTCTCTTAGGTTTACCCTAAAATTAAGAGAACACTATAAGATGCTGAATTGATTATCATTACACGGTAAAACCAACGTTCGAGGGAAAATCACTTGAAAATATGAACTGTACTCTTGAACGTAGTTTGTCCAATGGTACTCAAATGTATAAAAAAAACATGACTCGGGCCTAGTCTTCACAAGGACAGAAGGAGCACAGGAAACCTCAAGATTAAGGGATAGGAAAATCCCAAGCCAGGTTTAGAGACTTACCTCACACACATCTAAATGAAAACCCCTGGGAAAAACATTTCTAGGAAAACAAAGATTGCATCAGTAAAGGAAATCACAGCCAGGGTACCCTGCTGATGTATTTATTTATTTTGAAGTTTTATATAGCCAGAACAAACAAGGTTCTTTACAGAGAAAATGGTTACACAATGTACGTTCCGAAAACATGGGCAAGTCGGTGGTTGCTAAAATTACAGATCAGCATGAATAATATAGAATGACTATAAACAGAGCACGAAGGGGACGTATAGTGGTAGCTAAATTGCACTAATAGACATAACAAGGGAATGGATTAAAACGTACTGTAAGTGAAGACAGATCAATCAGCAAAAAAGCAGTGCTGTGCTTGGTTGTGGAACAATATGTCTTGCTGAAAAGGTAAGTGTTGAACCCATAAAACTGAGCTTAATCAGAGCGGAAAGTGGCGTTCAACCCATCACTAATGCCCGCAAGCAGCTCCAAATAATTGTAGCCCCTGAAATCGGAGAAAGCTGTGGTTGAACTTGTGGTTAGAAGGGACTTGTACAGCAATGCAAGTAGTAATCACTCATGGAAAGAGTGTAAAAATGGTAAATTAAAAGTATATCCCAGCCAGTTTAGCAGATACAAAGGTATTAATCCAGTCAAACGAGTGAGAAAACGGATAGCAAGCTCAAGGACACCACAGGAAATAGTGGTAAATGATAATGACTTACACAAAGGTGATGCTAGAAAAGGCTTGAAGGAACAAACAGAATTATAAACTAATTTGTTGCAACTTGTGTCCTGCAGGCAGCTCTTCCTACAAAAATGGCACCTTGTGGAAGGGGATATTGCCTAGCTCAGGCATTGTGTGGTCTTTACATAAAAATCGATAAATGACAAATGCACAGTAAATTCAGAAAAGATAAATTAGAGGAATGCAGGGACCCAAAGCAGACGTCTTTTCTTGATCTCTGACATCTGCCCGCAATGCCTTGAACGGGAAAATGTGAATTTAATTATAAAAAGGCTCCGGGATGCTTAATTCATCATTTCTTGTTTCTGCTACCCATGTGCTCATATGTAGAGCTCGACCCACCCGCTGCATGTCAGCAGAATACTACATGCAGGGGGGGCCTTAAATTGGATTGACCAGGAAGCTCCCTGGGTGGAAAGTAAATGTGGTGTTTGTTGTTTGTGTGTGTGTGGGGGGGGTGGTTCGTTGCGGTGTGAAGTCAGCAAGAGGTGTGAGGAAGATCGGAGGAGGGCAGGGGGTCGATGGGGTGCTAATAATTATGCTGAAGTTCATTAAGGACTGATACCCCATTGAGACCAAGTGGGATGGACAAGCTGCTGTTTGAATTACATTGTCAGGCTATCAGCTCCCTGCTGCGCCCCTCTGAATATTGGGGCCCGGGCCTGGACCTGGACCCAGCTCGCCCATGCCCAAGGCCAGCCTTGACTACGTGAAAAACAGGCAGTTATTTTGAGTGACCAAGAAAAAGTTTGCTACACTTTTCTTGCTACTCAATACTTACAAGTTGTGCATTTTTATTTATATTTAGCTACTGTGGATAAAGTTCTCTCACTCTATCTGTGTTATTTCTTGATGTGGGTCCAGCACTCCAGATACAACTACAAGAGTAGATGATGCTAGAATAGTGTCTATGAAGCAGGAAAATTTGGCAGTATGATTGTGTTGCAGGTGATTGTAAAAAGCTTTTAGTCTAAAGGATATTTTTCTGTATATGCACTAATGACTAGGGTAAATGTTTGCTTATTGGGGTTGGAACCAGTTAAGAATATTATATTTGTCTGACAGGTCCTTGGAACTATGACTGGTAATCACGATGCATCGTAAATCCTCTTGGTCACTTACTTTTGATGATTGCATCTACTATATAAGAAAATGAAGCATTGCAGAAAGAGATGTAACACGTTGCTTTTAGATCTCATCTCCAAACCGAAAAGGGAAAAATACTACGTTTCATAAAGAAATTTAAAAAACATAAAAGAGAAAAAAAAAAGTTGAAAACCGAAAGCTGGTAAAAAAAAACTGAGAGTCTGAAAAAAATAGAGACTATCAAAATCTTTTAACATGAGTAAGGATGAGCGTTAGTTTAAAGGTAGGGTATGGGTAACAGTTAAGATCAGAGATAGGTTTACAGTTATTTGTACTGTTACAGTTTGAGACATGTTGAAGGTGGGGGTTAGGATTATGCTGAGCGAGCAGATTAAAGTTAGAGATGAGGTAAGGCTCAGTATAAGAGGGTGGTGGATGACGGCAAGTGTTAGCATTGGGGATAGGGTGACAGTTTGGGTTTGGGCTAGCTATAGTGTTAAGGATAGAGTTACAGAAGGGATGGATAAATGATGATGTACGTTTTAGGGTTTGGGATTGTGGGTTAGACTGCAAGCAACGTGTGAACAATGGAATGCTGTCTGTGAAACTCAGATTATGGAATGATTTACCATTGGGTACATAGAAGGGGGTAGAAAACTCAGGGCCTCATTTACAAGAAATGACACATCACTGTGCCAAGACAGTGATGCGTCAACATTTCTTGCCCTTGCTTCAAAAAACCTTATGACGCCATGAATGCGCCAAATTTACAATGCGGGGCTCCATGGCGTAAGGTCCCATGGATTCCTTGGAAATTCTGACACGTGTGTAGGATGCCGCAAGACATCCGGCCCAAAAGTGGGGCATTGCTGTAGTTGGTCAGAAGACTGATGTAGCTACAGCAATGAGTCAGAAATCAGAGGTGATGTGTCAGTTTTGACTGACACAAGTAGCCTCATGTGTGGGGAACAATGTAATAGAGTGTGAAAAGGGGAAAAACTCACCTTGCACTCTTTTAAATTGTCCTGGATGTCACGCATACAAGTGGGCAAGGTGAACTTATGTGTACCACTATACCTACGTATGTGTGACATATTATGTGAAAGTACAATGTGTCTGCATACTAGTCTGTGATGGTGTGTGATGTGATATTTGCTGGGTTACCTACCGTACGTGTGCACTTACCTTTTGAGGGAATATGACTTGATTGCAGATTACACAGTTTCAAGTCACTTCAGCTGGTCTAATACCTATGCCACCGCGTCATTCCTACATCTGGGTTTTAGAGGCGTAGGGATTTTGACGCATCTCACCTCACACTCAGCGGCCCGCTTCCCGAAGATGAGTCACTTTTGCAAAATGTCATAAATACCACTTTTTTCTGTTTTATGGGTGATTTTAGGTGATAATGCCTACCTTGCATATATTAAAACTAATGTGACGCAGCCCATCCTGTTGAAGGGAAAAACCAACCATTCACAACGATGACGCATCTGCCTAGATGCATCACCCCATAAATATGGAGCATAGAAAGCGCTGCGGTGTGTCAAAAGAAATGACGCAACTGCAGCGCTCCGTGTTAATAAGTCCCTCAGTTGCTTGTCCTTGATGTCAGAGAAGAAGGATTTTTTTTTACTGGTGGTAGACGAGGAGCGTCTTGAACAGATACGTTTAGATATACTTTTGAATGTTCAAGCGTGAATGGGAAAGTCTTACTTGTGAAAGGATGTTGAACCAGACCCTGTTTATGAAGCTTGATAAGTTGTGTCTCCTGATTTTATCAATGTCACACTTGATTCTTCTTGTTTTGAATTTGTATCGCCTGAGATGGCTGGCTGTTCTGCTAGTTAGGATGGTTTCTGCTTTTTACTGTTCTGTTAGTTGTGCAGCAGGTCTTGAAGATGATGCAGGCTTCTAGGGGCTGCCACAGTGGGTGGTCATCAGGGTGGGAATTATTTGATCGAACTTCTTTATTCCTTTGACAAGCAGCCAGCATCATTCAAGATGCACTTCAGTAAAACCAGAGTAGAGTCTTGAATGCCAGCAAGTAAGACATTTTTGTCAGTTAGATGGGAAAATATAAGGGTATAGTTCTGAAATGGGAAGGTGGCACTGAGAGCCGGTACAACTCTGACTGACATTTCTTGCCAATGTGGGCTTTGAAGGAGATGTCTTTGGTTATAAAATGAGTGATTTTACTTTTTTTAAGAGTTGGAGTGTGAATCCATTTAGCTTTGTGTTTAAGAGCATTCCTGGAAATTGGCTTGTTTGTTGTTGTTGGTGATAACACATACATTGATTCTTCATCTTGTTTAGTGTTATGTAGGCATGCAATAGCTTCACTTGGGTGAGGGCAACACAGTCTTTGAGTCAGTGGGTACTCCTGATAGGAGTGTGTATTGTTAACACCCTTCATTCTGTGGTTGAGGAGGCAGAATATGAAGGTCAAGAAGGAGAAAAAGATGCATCCCACAAGTTATTGGTAACAATTGGAGTATGGATGTTCCTGCCTGGATGTGTTGATTTTAGTTGCAGAGTTGGAAAGAAACTCAGAATCATTTAGTCCCACGTGTATTGATGGTTATTGACCAGTGCTTGAATGTTGTTGTAACTTAGGGTCAGATGAACAAACATTAGGAATACCGATTTCCTAATTGCCATTCTCTCCGAATCATAATGAAGAAATCGGTATTCCTAATGTATGAAACTCATTGAGTTTAATTTAGGGATTTCTTGTGGGATGCAAATCGACCTACCTCATAAATATTAATGAGGTAGGTCGCAGTTCGCGACCCATTAGGAATCACAGGGATGGTGGCCTGCTGAGGACAGCAGACAACCATGTCTGTGATTGCTTTTTAATAAAGCAATCTTTTTTTTCTTAAAGGAAAACTGGATGCGTTAGTGCCTGCTCTTAAAAAATATTATTTACATTCTCAAAGGGGAAGGGGTCCCTTAGGGACCCCTTCACCTTTGCGAATGTGTTCCCACAAGTTTTAAACTGGTGGCAAAGTATTACTGTTTTACGACCGCAATTTGGTCGCAAAACAGTAATACATACATACTGATTCGATATTTGGACGGGATGCCCTAAACTCGCCCCTTCCAAATACCGAATCATAAATCCAAAATGCGATTCGATAACAAGTTACCGAATCTCATTTTGTACATTTTAAAAAGCATTTTTGCAGTCGCAAACAGCCCGATTCGGCAAATTGGGTCATTTGCGACCAGAAAAATGCTTTGTACATCTGGCCTTAAATGCTACTAAGTGATCTACCTTGAGCAAGGATGCAGGAGTCATGGTTGGCGTGATGCCACAATGATGG
Organism: Calotriton arnoldi; assembly: GCA_963921515.1. NCBI lineage: Eukaryota > Metazoa > Chordata > Amphibia > Caudata > Salamandridae > Calotriton > Calotriton arnoldi. The sequence continues at coordinate 1,011,842 of CAWUFW010000198.1, read as the reverse complement.
GCACAGTCTCAGTGGTAAAAATAAGCCTGAAACTTGGTGAGTATTTGTAGAAGCAATTGCTGTGGATCTGATCCTGTAGTTGTTTGCTGATTGCTTTTTCAGTGATTCCCTGGAAGTAGTAAGTAAATGATTGGAGGTTGTTGGCAAATATCTTGGGATTGAAATTTACTTCTTTCACTATTGGGGTGATCTCTTTTGTTTTAAATGCTTTGGCAAGATTCCAAGAGTGTGAATGCTAGTTTGGAGAAGGAATGTACAGAGGCAGATGCTATCTTCATAAGTTATGTCCTTGAGATTGGTGAAGTTGGTAAAGTATGTGATTATCAGTGTTTTAAAGGTGGTCAATTTGGATATGTGCACGGTGGCACATGTGGGATCCTGGTCACTTACTTTCTGTTGTCAATGTGGTGCTTGATCTTGTATCCAGTTTCAGTAAAGATTAGTTAATGGTGTTGCACCTGTAGATGTAATGATGTAGTTGGGTATATTGATAAGAATGGAAAAAGGCTAATGCACTGCTCAACTGCATTTATGAGGCATCTGCTTTTGATGGAGGCTTTTGTATAGGTTGAAGTAGTAGTTTTGGCTCTGTGATGTGGTTTCTTCCTGGGTAGGAGGTTTTCAGATTTTCACAGCTCTTAAAGTTGAATACTAATGCATTATTTTCTTGCTTTGAAGTAGACCTCTTGCTGTTGATGGTTTCCAGGAGAGTAGGCTTACATCTGATTCATCACAGCTTCAAGGGCACAACTGCTGACTGTGGCTTTCAGGGTTATCACCAGGTTGCTTTTCAGAATTATTGAGCATCTTCACATTTCTTGCCTTCAGAAGGACCATTGGGGTACTACAGGTTCTGATTTGCCCACAGTTTGCCTGTTCTCCTTTGCTGAGCCTCATGCAGGCTCTAGCTTGGTAGGCAAGCTCTCATTATTCGACATTGTGACAGCTGTAATAGGAGCCCCGAGGGCACTACATGCTCAGTGCGGCTGGTGCTTTTTGGGAAAAAAACACAAAAAGCTTTAACAGAGCTCTGAATGCTCTGAGTTACAAAAGGTGCCTGGGGTGTCAGAGAGCAAAGTAGAGACAAAGAGCGATAGGACAAAGGGGATTGCTTTGAGCGGCCTCGAGGGTGAGGCTTGAGCAGGAGATGGCGCTAGTGGGAGTACTCCTCCTCCCAGCCGCCACAGCCACGCGTTATGTGCAGGAGCTCTGACTAGCATTCGGTGATCGGCTAGCGGACCTGATCTGTAAGGACTCACACCTGGCAGATGTCCGCGGCGGTCTTGGCGGCATTCAAACTCGAGTTCCAGACATCCAGAACTTTTCTCCACGCTTGGAGCGGCAGAAAAGGGGCAAAAACCGAGCCTGGATTTCTGTGACATTACGTTTTTTCTGCAGCGCGAGAGCCGCTGCAGATAAGGACCGGACGGCTGCCATTATCGCTGCTTGGACCCGAGAGTGTTTTAAGCTGCTGGGTAGTAGAAACGGTGAGGAGGTGCCCGAAGTATCGTCCTGGAAGAACTGCGGCAGAGAGCGCGGAATGACTACCCGCGGACAGAAGACATAAACTAAAGTCAGCGGTAACCCATGAGGAGCCAGAGAAGGACAAAATGGATAAAACGGCGGATAAAACAGACCCTCCTCCCAAAGGTAAAAGGGATGTAGGGACCAGTAAAAAAAAATACGGGGAGGCAAGGAGGAGCAAACATTATAAAAGAGAATACAGCGGGTGGTGCTGGGGGTTCTCCATCTATCACCAAGCATTTTTCTGTTCTTAAAGTGCCATCAGCGCTTACCTCCACCTCAACTGACTTAAGCTCATCTGCTGGGGGTAACTTAGATAACCCAAAACTACCGGACCCAAAGCTACCTGACCAGCTGAGTCTAGAACAAGGGGCTATACAACCAATTTCGCAGCCAGTCACGGATGATTCTGGTAGGGGACCTCTCGCGAGTGAGACAGAGCGGGCTTCGGAGCTCATTATCTGTGCCCAAGATACTACCTCTGCTACTGCCACCGCTCCCCTCAACTACGAAGCTGTAGGAAAGATTCCCCAGGGGGAAAGAGAGGCTGAGGAAAGAGGCCTTGAGCACCTGAGCCCCCGACCAACAGATCCACAGACCCCAGATCTAATGGTCGAGAATTTCTTTTCTGTTTCGGATGGATCTATGTCGGGAACAGGAAATGAGTCCCTCAGTTCAACAGAAAGCAGCAAGTCTGAAGGAAAAGGTTCCGACCCCACTTCTAGAACCAGCCAAAAGAAAAAGGCTAGGAGTAAAAGACGTAGCCAATTGAAGTGGGACTATTCCGATTCATATGGGTCTCTCCCCATGGGGGCCTCCAATTGTCAACATGAAGCGAGCCCGCAGCTAGCTGCTGATACCCCGACTGAGCCCTCCTTGTCCTCCATTCTTGATTTTATTAAACAGTTCCAGGAAGAAGTAAGATCAGACAATCTTGCCGCTAAGGGGGCATCCAAAAAACTTCACGGAGGCATCAGGAAATTAAACAAAATATGCACCGATATTGGTGATCGGGTCTCAATGGTTGAAGGGCGAACGGAGACCCTTGAAACAGAAGTATCCCAAGTAAAAGAACAAGGAGCTTCCCACGAAGCCTGCCTCACTGACTTAATGTCTAAATTAGAGGAGCAAGAAAACAGGCTACGGAAAAACAACCTGAGGCTGTTGGGGATATCGGAAGGTGTGGAGGGTGAGGACCCCAGAGGATACATCATCAAATTACTCCGGGACGCTTTTCCGTCACAAACTAACTGGAACTGGGATCAGGAGGTCCAAAGGGCACACCGTTTTCCTTTCAATTTGAAACAAAGACGTGATGGCAGTAACTTTCGAGGCGAGAAACCTAGGGTATTTTTGGTTTTCTTTGGGAATTTTCTTTTGAGGCAACTGGTATATGATCAGGCCAGGCCTAACTCCCAGAAAGAAGTTGGTGGAATAACATTTTTTTCCAAACCAGACTTCTGCCATGCAACAGTCGAGCGAAGATGGCGACTGCGCCAAATGATAACTCCCCTACAACAAGGGGCTCAAGTATATCTAATGAACCCAGCAAGACTGAAAGTAATACATGAAGGAACGACCCGGGTTTTTCTATCTGAAATTAAAGCTGGAGAGTACCTAAAAGATATCGTGGGGAGGAAGAAAAAATGAGGCTCGAAGCTAAAGACTCTGATATGGACTCTGATATGGACCACTTAAAATTCAATTGGGGTTTTAACTGTTTTTCTTTCTCTCTTACTAAAACTCTCTCTGCATGCTTCTTCTTTCATTTCTTTTAAGATTATTTTTTTTTTCACTGGGAGGTTAGACTAGCCTAACCTCGCTGATCAGCGGATCGAAAACTGAGTGGGTTGGCGGCTGGGGTCTCACACTTGCTCACCATCATTCAGGGTTCCCCTGACTGCTTTTTCTTGGGGAAGGGTGGGGGGAGGGAAGAGGGGTCCGTAATGAATGCAGTGGGGTTTAAAATTAAAATGTTGGCTTTGTTTAAAAATTTCGGTTTGACATCTTAGGGTATGGGCTGGGGGTGCGGGGGGACGGGGGGAAGTTAATTATGTGTGGTTCAATCAGAGGGGGAAACAACTTCTAAAAATAAAATAAAAAAAAACTTTCTTGCTCTTTTAAGGAAATAGAAACAAACAATAGAAGAGGGCTACGGTCCCTGAGAGCCATATGTAGACTATGCTTAAAATAAGATAATGAATACGCCAAATAAACTCAGAATTGTATCAATAAATATTTGTGGCCTGAACGACTCTCTGAAGAGACAAAAAACTGCTCAGGTATTGCGATTAATGGGGGCGGATATAGTGTGTCTTCAAGAGACTCACATTGAAGGGGGCCAGAAATCTCTGCTGAATTCTTTAGGGATTTAAAATTGCCGGGGCAACCTCGCGAGTGTGCTCGGGTGAAGGGAGTTGGGATCTTGGTACGGAAAACACTACCTTTGGTAGTGAATCAGGTAAAATCTGATACATTAGGGAGATGGGTGATTGTAAGGTGCTCTCTTCCTTCTAATTTTGCTTTCACGATCTGTTCAATTTACGCAAGTAATTTAGATGACCCAGGGGCAATTAACTGCATAAATGAAGAACTAGTGCATTGGCCGCTCCCGGTAATCTTATGCGGCGACCTAAACCTAAATCTGCCTACTGCCTGGGATTCGGATGAATCCTGGAGCTACAGAGGAAGGAAGCCCAAAGCTTTCCGGGCAGTGCTCAACTTGATAAAAACCCATGGCTTAAAAGATGTCTGGGCCCACCTGAAACCTGATCAAAACGGTTTCACCTTTTTTTCAGCCCCTCATCTGTCACTGGCAAGGCTTGACTATTTTTTTGTCTCATCTTCATTAACTCATGATTGTTGTATTGATGCAGGTCCCCGACTACTGTCGGATCATAACCTGCTCATTTTAAACCTAGAGGGATGGGTCGATCAGGGGCCAAGCTCGAACTGGACATTTGAAAAGGCATTGCTATATGATAATAACTATCGAGAATATATGGCGGGCTAGATACGGGAGTTTCTGAATATAAATGTTGGGACTGCATCAACAATGGTGGTTTGGGATACCCTAAAGGCAGGCATAAGGGGCGAGACACTTCGCTTTTCAATCAGGCGGAATAAAAAAGAGAAAATACAAGCTAATTTACTACAAAAACAAATGATAGACGCGGAAAAAAAATTAATACATGCGGTTCATGTAGGAGCAGGAATAGAAGAGGCACAGATAATGGTATCAGTCACTAAATCAGAGATGGGGACTGTCCTAGCAGAGAAAATGGCTGCTAAGTGGGCAGTGTCGAGAGAAAAACTTTATGAATGGAGCGAACATATTGGTCATCAGCTAGCCATCTCTACTAGACAACAGATAACTGCGAATATCATCACCTCAATTAAAACAGATACCGAGGGGATAACCACTGACCCTAAAAAAATTGAGGAAGCCTTTAGGAAATTCTACGAGAAGCTATATTTAGAAGAAACTGTAAGGTCTATTGAATGTAGAGAAATTAAGATTAGCGAGTATTTAGAGACAACACCAATAGCTAAACTTAACATTGACAAACATGATATAATGGAAATTCCTCCAGTATGGGAGGAGATCGCAGTCGCACTAGCTAGCCTCCCAGATGGTAAAGCTTCCGGTATGGATAGCATTCCGGTTGAATTTTATAAAGTTTTCTCACAACAAATAAAAGACCTCTTCACTGATGTAGTAAGATCTATCTTTGACGGGGCCTCACCACCGAACTCTTGGTCATCTGCTAAAATTGTAATATTTCCCAAAAAAGATAAATCACCCGTGGAGATGTCATCATACAGGCCCATAACCCTAATCAATACCGACTCAAAATTTTTTCCCAAAGTTATTGCCTCTAGATTATCTTCAAACATCGAGCCACTTGTTTCTAGTTGGCAACATGGGTTTATCCCAAAAAAAGGCACTGCCGAGCATGTCCGACGGACCATTGCCCTATTCGATGCCGCAGAAGTGACAGGAGACCCGATCTCACTAATCCTTCTAGACGCAGAAAAGGTGTTTGATCGGGTCTTCTGGCAATTCTTGTGGGCTATCATGCGGCGGATTGGCTTCAGTCCAAGGATAGTTCAGGCTCTACAGGCATTATATCAAAACCCTACAGCTAAAATACTAATCAATGGACATCTGTCAGAGCAAATAAAGATATCAAGAGGAACGAGGCAGGGGTGCCCCTGCTCTCCTCTACTTTTCGCCCTTTATATCGACCCTTTGATTAAAAGAATTTAACTAAACCCCGCAATTTCGCCAGTGAGTAGGTTTGGTATCGACACAAAGATCATGGCTTATGCCGATGACTTAGCTATAATAACACCTGAACCTAAGTCGGCCATTAGGGCCCTGGAGCAAGAAGCTCAAGAATTTGGAACAATCTCAGGATATGCCCTTAATAAAACAAAAACGCAGATTGTTATAAATAAGAAGATATTTTGGGCGGATAACAGAATCACCAAGAAAGCCAAATATTTAGGAGTCAACATAGTTTCTGACCTAGACTCAATAGTTAAAGAAAATCTGACCCCGCTGGCAGCTGACATGAAGAAATCACTCCGAAAAATTAATAACCTACATCTTACAATAGTAGGGAGATGCAATGTTTTAAAAATGACTTATTTTCCCAAGTTACTTTATTTTTTTCGGACAATCCCACTAGATTTTAACAATCACATGCTCCAAATTTTTGAACAAATTTTTTCTCAGTTCATTTAGGCTTATTCACAGCCGAGAAGGGCTTTCAATCTTCTTTCTCTACCCAGAGATAGGGGTGGGTGGGCCCTTCCCAACTTAAAGCTATATTATTGGGCTGCTGCTCAGCAATATAGTTCGGAACTATTGCATGAGGATTGTATCCTAAGTTCATCAGGACTGCCTTCTCCTCATTTTTTACTCCTAGGGGAAAACGTATAGGGTTGTCTTTGGCGTCACCTGGAATTTAGCTATTACAAACGAGTTAGATTTAAAACAATGACTAGTGCTTATCGGGTCTTTTCTAACATTCGTAAAATGGTTGGACTGGCTAAATTAAATTATTATACCCCTATCAGAAATAATGATAATCTACCACTAATCTTTAAAAACGTATATCAGCAACAGTGGTATCTGGCAGGTATTTCCAGACTAGGAGACTTGATTAGCTCAGATGTTATTCGGCCATTTGAAGATTTGAAAATCTGTTATAAATTAAACAATAATCAGTATCAAGCCATCGTGAGATATTTAACAAACAAAACCGGGGGATCAGTAGGGTTCACAAGGATAGACCTTTTAGATAAACTGCTTGGTTCTAATTTACCAAGGATAGGAAACATATTATATGCTGAATGAACGACGACCTGATGACTTAAACAAAATAGATACGAAATGGCAGCTGAAACTAAATGTTCCACCTAACACCTTCTGTGCAGCTCTGGGCCTCGCGCAAACACATTTGCTATCACCTAAATTGCAAGCACAGTTTTACAAGACGGGCTATTTCTTATATATAACTCCTAACAGGATTGCTAAATGGGCTACTGGCTGTGGAACTACTTGCCCGCGCTGCGTGGAATATAGTGCGGATTCCGTGCATATGTTTGCAACATGCCCAAAACTAGAGCCATTACTGACAGAAGTACAACGGTTTCTAAGCAGAGTTCTTCTATTAGACATCCAACTTACACCAACTACTATTATGTTAGGATTATATGATATGATCAGTCTAAAGGAAGGGGGTGCATTACTGTTTGTAGCAATGACCATTCTCCGGATATGTATTGCTACATATTGGAAAGACTTGAACCCTCCTTCGTTTGGCCAATGGCAAGCTAGACTGCTTGCCACCTATAGACTAGAGAAAGCAATTTACGCTAAAAAACGCAGACGGGCAAAAAAAAAGGGCTTAGTGGTCTGGGAGCCCCTGGCCAGATGGATTAACACCTTGAATACTTAGGAAGTATAATAAATGTACCACGCCACTAATATGGTCTGATTTCATGACTCCCTCTCTCCGTTTCTTTTTCCCCGTCTCCCGTCTGTCCCCCTCCCCGATCGGATTTTCCTTCTCGTCTCCCTCGCCCCCCATTCGGTGCCCTTTCTCCGCCCCCTCTACTCCCTGTCTGTTTGTTTTTCAGCTAACCCAGCTTCCGCTCTCTTCTAAAATAGGATGTTTTTTTTTCTTTAGTTTATGTTTAAAGTATGCTAAAATTCTTATTATCATTGATTGATTGTTACTCACTGCTTGTAAATATAATATGTATTGTTAATATTTTCGGACCCGGGGTGGGGTGGGGGTGAGGGGGACGACGTTTGGTGAATGAATTAATTGTCTTTGTAATCTTTTGGTAAACGCATAAAATAAAAAAATTAAAAAAAAGGACAAAGGGGATTGCTTTGCAGCAAGGGTGCCTCACCCATCAGTAAATCAGGGTGCAGTGGACACCCAAGTGAAAAGCAGAAAGACAAGAAAGGGAAAAGGGTTGAGACAACACCAAAAGAGGGAAAATAATGGGTGATGAATCCTAGGGACTCAAAGATATTTAATTGACCACTAACCTCAGTTTGTACTGATATTTTGGAATAGGCCTATTTAAGCTCAATGAATTTACTCCTATGGAAGCCAGTTGGAACCAGTAATATTAGCAGAAGACTGAGGGGGTCAGGTGAAGAAAGTCTGTTTCATGTAAAATTGTATGGGGCCTATTAACAAATTGCCGTTTGTAGTATGTTTAGTAGTATCACAATAGTACTAACGTACTACAAAATGCTATTTGGAGACTTTTGCCTCTGCTCCTGTTTTTGCAGAGGTCTCCAGATGCATAAATATATGATTTAGTAAATGTGGGAGGAACCTGGGGGAGTGGCCGGTACAAAATTGGGAACACCTATTGCCAAATAAGATGAGTTTAGGGAGGGACATGGAAATACAAAAATACACCCATAAAAGTGTAAGCCCACTGCTATTCACAAATCGCACTTATAAAGTTCCTACAGCCATAAGGTTCCAAAACAGTCATAAATGTACTCCAGACCAGCCTTGGAGAAAGTCCATCACCACACCTAGCCACCCACAGTACTGCAACACACTCCCATAGAAAACAATGGAGGCAGAGACTAAAAATAGCACAATATAGGAAATAATGTTCAATAAAATTATTTATTTTGAATTTAAATGTTTGTATCTATCTATTATCTATATGTGTATAAATAGTTACATTTGTGTGTGTGTATATATATATATATCAATCACCTCGCAATAATTCCTCCAAGAATAACGAGCGCAGACCCAGAATTTGTGCTATAGTGCAGATTTATTTCCAGCAAACACAGATGTCAGCCATGACGCGTTTCTGCCGTCCAAGTGGCCTTGATCACATGACACTGCTTAACTGAAGCCCCCATTTTTAAAGTGCTAGTGCTCAAACATTTTCATGGACATAAACAAAATACTTCATATCATTGCATGAATGCCTTAATTTGAATAATAGAACAATGTAACAACAATTACTTTTATAAATATAAATTCTATACATTTGTTTCTAATATCCATTATTTAATATGCGCATAAATGCTTAAAATTGAACAAATCATATCATGTCCTGAAAATTAATTTGTAGTGCCTTAAAATTCCTAAAAGTGCCCTCTATACAACGTGGAAATGTGCTAAAAAAACTGAATTTAAAAACAAATTGACATATTTGTGTAGTCCTTTTTACAATGCACAATTACAAGTCTTATAGTTGAGCTGGTCAAACTTGCCCTACTCCTATAAATGCACTCCCCCTTGAATGAAACTTCTAAATCGTATTCCGCTTCAAATGCTAATACTATATATTTTCATTCTGGGTTAAGATACGACCTGCTACAACATATTTAGTTAATAAAGTGACTACATACTACAATATATATCAAAACAAACATTTATGTAAACCAATATTAAGCTGCTGAGTGCTTCTTTTATGCTGAAAATCCAATGGCCAAACTTTACATACAAGGTATGGAGAGACTTTGTTTAGCTGAAAGGGATATGATGCAATTGAGGTATATTGTTCTCCTGGTCTATCTACTGAACATTGTTAAAAGGTCATATAAATTCATGGTCCCATAGACACACACTATATAAACTACATCCCAAATAGTTAAAGGGAATTTCATGTATCCACCTGAGTAGTATACTATGCCTGTAACCATTCAATTAAGATCATATAAAAAATATATATATGTCTAAATATATAAATATATATGGATAAGATCATAAATATCTATAAAACCTAAAAACTTCAAAAGATATGTTCTTAAAAACCAGCTAAATATTATGATTAGACAAGGATGCAACAATAATTAAAGGAAAGTGTACAAATCCTCAGTGGCATTGAGACCGCCCGGATACTTGGAATCGAATTCCAAAATATAACTAGTCTCCAGGCGTCTCAATTTGGACTCCCTATCCCCACCTCTTTTAGATATGGGAACGGCCTCAATGGCAAAGTATTGTAAATATTTCGGGTCACTGTCATGTAAGACCTCGAAATGCCGAGCCACTGGGTAATTTTGGTCCTTATTAATGATTGCTCTTACATGCTGCAGGATTCTCTTATGCACCGCCAATTTGGTACTACCTATATATTTAAGTTTACAACTGCATTCAAGAACATATACAGCAAACTCGCTTTTACATGTTAAATGCTGTTTGATTTCATGAAGTTTATTACTGAATGCAGTTGTATAGGATTTTGTATTAATACCAAATTGGCAAGCTCTACACAATGAACATTTAAAAAGCCCTTTCTGGCCGTTAACCATGTCTCCGGCACTTTCTTCTCCTGGCTATTGCTCACTAGCATATTTCCCATACTTATACCTCTCCTAAAAGTGATAGACGGGTTAGATAAAACTGAATTCCCAATTACCGGGTCATCATGAATAAAATGCCAGTGGCGTCTCATAATTGCTCTTATTTGTTTTTCCTGCCTGGAGTAAGAGAGGATCAATCTCGTAGGTTGCGGAGTTTCATTCTTATCTTTATCCATTAATTTTGTCCTCTTGGCTCTATATTTTAAGAGATCCTCCCTCGCTTGAACTCTAGATCTCTTTATAGCTGCCTCAATTATTCTAGGACTATAACCTCTGACTAAAAACCTACCGCGACTTTCCTCTTGCTTTCTCTCTGCATCATCATTATTGCTGCATATTCGTTGAATGCGCAACATCTCCCCATAGGGAATACTCTTAATAAGATGGGGAGGATGGGCACTCGACGCATGCAGCAATGTATTTCCTGCAGTGGGCTTTCTAAAAAGAGTTGTATTTAAAACATTGTCAATAACTTGGACCTGCACATCTAAAAATGTTATAGTGCTCTCACTTATTGTAGATGTAAATCGTAAATTAATATCATTCCTGTTTATTTGTTCTATAAACTCTATTGCACTCTCCTTGTTGCCCCTCCAAATAATGAATAAGTCATCAATGAATCGCATCCAGGAAATGACATTAGTTTTATACGTATTCTCATACTGCCTCATGAGGACCAGCTCCTCCCACCAGCCCATAAATAAACAGGCATAGCTGGCCCCCATAGCCACTCCCTGGATTTGTTGAAACAATTGACCATTAAAAAGAAAAACATTGTTCTCCAAACAGAAATGCAACATATCCAACAACATTTTAGTATGCTGTGCAAATACTATGGGCCTTGAATTAAGAAAATACTCTACTGCTCTCATCCCATCCTTATTCCGAATACATGTATACAAGGATGAGACATCCAAAGCTATGAGTAGATAGTCAGAATTCCAAATAATATTGTCAATTTTCCCCAAAAAATCACATGTGTCTTGTACATAAGAGCTCACATTTTTCATGAATCCTTGTAAAAAATAGTCAATATACTTAGAAACATTTTCTAACGGCCCGTCACAAGCTGCAATTATTGGTCTCCCAGGTGGTTTATCAATACTCTTGTGGATTTTAGGTATAAAATAAATCACTGGGACCAATGGGTAATCTTTTTGAGGTATTTATATTCTTCCCAACTGAGAAGACCTAAACTTTTCCAAGCCAGGAGATGTTTAAACAAGGAATCCTGCATGCTCTTAAATTTCAAGGGATTGCTTCTCCTGTAACATTGTTGGTCATTCAGTTGGCCATATGCCTCCTCCATATATTCTTTCTCCGGCCATAGGACAATATTACCGCCCTTATCAGACGTTCTTATTATCACTTTTCATTTTGCAGTTTGGTAATTAGTTGGTTATATTGTCTCTCCCTGTCAGTATATTTTCTCTTTGCTGGTCCATTAATTTCCATATTCAATTTTTTAATTTGGGACACTACCTGTTCACTAAACATATCCAAACCATCCCTAGCCATGTTTGGGACAAATTTAGACCTCAATTTGAAAGGTGTTGCCGGTCTCACATTGGTTGCCATGGAGACAACCCTTGTACATTCTCAACATTGTGGGACAATTCAACACCACTTTCTAGATCACATAAGTCCTGATATAAGACTATATCAGAGACCGTCAATCCTGGGGATAAAACTCCTCGAGTCCTTGGCATGTATTGCCTGGTTGATTAGGCGCTGTCCTTTGTAAATGAAATTTCTTAAGTTTCAGCTTTCTGATATACTGATAGACATCCGCTCTTGTCCTGACATAGTTAAAATTCGACTCAGGGCAATGAGAAAGTCCCAAGGACAACAACTGAGCTTCTGCTGCTGATAGATCAATGCTAGCCAAATTGATGATGGTATTGGCATTCTGCTCCTTAATAATACTATTGATGCTTTGGTTGTCCATTGAGATCATATTATTAATGTCGTCTTTCATTAATATCTCGCTCTTCCCCGACCCCGTTTCGTGTTCTCTGCGCCTTTGGTTGGCCTGGCGCCTACTCCTTCTTTGTGAGCGGGTTTTACAATCGCTCCTTTGTTGCGAGGTCGCAGCGTTTCCCGTCTTCCCTGTTTTAAAATGCCCAACTCTTTCCCCAAGGTAAACTTAATTCCATTATGTGCACTCATTACTCTTTGGACTTCATTGTCCGACTCACTCTCAGTCACTGAGCTGAGATCTGATGCAGAAGCTAATTCCCCTACTTGTTTACCTCCTTCTGCTTGCTTGGATGCCTGATAATCCATTTGCATACGTTTACTTGCTGTTGCCATTCTTATCGAATCATAGCGTCTAGCGAATGTAAATATCTGTCCATTAGCATAGTCCTCACGATCCCTTTTGAATTTATATGCTTTTCTTGCCTTAATTTTTTCTTCCTCTTTGGTAAGTCTCACCATCATTTCTTCCAGCAAATTCTGACCAACTACCGAGCCATTTTCTTGTTCTTTAATCTCTTCCTCCAATTTATCTATTTTAATTTGGAGCTCATCCCTGTCAATATCTGCATACTTTACTAGTATTTGTACCAATCTGCGGGATGGCTCGAGATTACATTCCCCCCATTCTGCTAACATGAGAGGATTGGGTGCCTCATAACTCGGTGTGATCATTATGCGGAGCCCTCTGGGTATTCTCCCACATCTAAATATCTCTTCAGGGAACGTGCCTCCCACCATTTAGACTGCTCCTGTCGTTTTAACTTCTCCAAAACCTTATATTTATCTTTGAGCCCAATTGATTTACTACTTTGTTCCTCCACTCTGCCAGCACCATTTGTGTCCGATTCCCCTAGGGTTTCCAAAAACATTTCCTCCGCTGCCTGTTCCCGGCTCCTAAGCGTGTCAGCCGACATCTTGTCCGCATTAAATTGCGCTGATTATCGGTTTAGTGCTTCACGCACAATCACCGTTTAACACTTTTTCCCTTTACTCATTCCTTTCATTCAGTTTATGATTAAGCGAGTTACCGGGAAAGCACACCCCTTGACCTGTAATGAAACACTGTTGAATATTCTGCCGTACCTTGCCTTGCCGAACTTGCAAAACTTTCTCTCGTTTTACTTGCTTGCTCGTTTTGATGTTGTTTCCGATGTTCACTCAGCCGAGCGAATTCCTCGGAATCCTTTTTCCTTTTGTACGAGCTCTGACAAGACTTCCACTAGTTTTTTCGACCAAACACTGGCTCAGCTCAGCTCTACTCGTGCTGGTGCTATATATATATATATATATACATATATATATATATATATATATGAAGAATCCTCGCCTTCGGCAATTCCTTTCCACAGGAACAAACGAGAGTGGACCCTGGTTCAGTGCTATTTTTTTAGGTTATTTACGCCAAAAACAGCTCCGCCATGACGCGTTTCGGCAGTTTACCTGCCTTGATCACATGACAACGTTGCATGCTATGGATGCCTTTTTAAAGTGACAGTGCATAATGACCAATGCATAGACATAGAAAAAATCTGTATGTCAAGTTACAATGTACAAAATACTTGCATAAATGCACAGTATAAAAGGTTATAATACATATTTAAAATATACCACCTTTGAATGTTTATACCATTTCATGTACACAGTTGTAAATAATAATGTTTCATACTGGATCATCCAGGGTCCAATGATCATAAAATTCTTTGCCCAAATGCATGATGCATCAATCCCTTTTCAACTCTATGTCACATTGGCCAATTAAAACTTTCCCCAGTGCCTAACAAATCCTCCTGCTAAAAGTGCTACATAACTCCCATAAGTGCTAACATATAAAGTGCAAGTGCTAAAACCAGTTTGTAAACATATTTATGCTACATTGCCAGAAACACCTATTTATAACCCAATATCTTATTCAATGATGTCCTGGCAATGTAAATTAAAGTGCAAAAGAGCATGTGCAAAAAGAGGCAAAAGACATTAACTATAAATACACAATTCACAGTTGACAATTCCAATCCATAAGCAGTTGATTCCCACTATTGTAATAATGAATATATAAATATGCATATAAATATATAAATAAATACATATAAATATCAATAAATACAATTCAATTGCCTAAAATCGGATAAAAATCTATCTAAAATACCACAATTTTGAATACTCCATATTTCTTTGAGACGATGTATTTTTATTAAAGTGCATATAGGTTTAAGAACAAAATAAATTATCTAAAACCCATTATACACTAAAATTAATTTAATTAAATTCAGATGTGCAGATTAGATCATGATTTGTCCTTGGTTCTTCCAGAGTGGTTAATAAGAGGGTGCTGAGTTTAAAGGATTTATCTTTAATGGCATAGTTATTATCCGATATACCACTATAAAAAGGTTGGAATTTATTTGATACAGTGAATTACAAATAAGTATACAAATCCTCACTCGTATTGAGGCCACCGGGATGCTTTGTATCGAGCTCAAGAATATAGCGAGTCTCCAGGCGCATCAATTTTGATTCCCGGTCACCCCCTCTCTTCTGGGGTGGGACAGCATCGATGACATAGTATTTCAAGTGTTTCAGATTGCTATCATGTTGCTCCTTAAAATGCCTTGCCACAGGGTAGCTAGGGTCATTGTTGTTAATTGCCCTTATGTGCTGTAAAATTCTTTTATGAACAGCTAGTTTGGTGCTACCTACGTATGCCAAATTGCAGCTGCATTCCAAA
Organism: Calotriton arnoldi; assembly: GCA_963921515.1. Lineage (NCBI taxonomy): Eukaryota > Metazoa > Chordata > Amphibia > Caudata > Salamandridae > Calotriton > Calotriton arnoldi. Next base: position 996,744 of record CAWUFW010000198.1, on the reverse strand, counting down.
ACATAGATAGCATGATCGGTTTGCCATGTTAAATGTTGATTTATGGCTTGTAACCTATCACTGAAAGCAGTATGGTACGTGGTTCTATTAGAGCCATATTGGCAAGCCTTGCAACTGGAACACTTGAAGAAACCTTTTCTAGCTACGAGCCATCCCCCTAAATCTTGGTCCTCTGGGCTACTCTTCACTAATGCACTGGCCATCGATGCAGTTTTTCTGTATGTTATGGCCGGATGTTTAGGGAGTAAATCGCCAATTATCAGGTCATCCAAAACAATGGGCCAATTGCGTCTTATGATGCCTCGTAGCTGTTGTTCCTGTCTAGAATATGTCATAACGAGTCTAGTAGGTTCCCTAGATGCATCCAGACAGTTACTACCTGCACCCTGAGATTTTGTGTTGTACTGCAAAAGATCTTTCCTAGCTCGCTTTCTAGATTTCATTATAGCGGCATCGACGGTTTGTGTTTTGTAGCCCCTCTCCAAAAATCGTTTTTTACTTTCCATCTGTTTAATTTCCAAATCTTTTTCCTCACTGCATATTCTACGTATACGAAGCATCTCCCCGTGGGGAATGCTTTGTATCAAATGTGGAGGATGCGCACTAGACACATGTAACATTGTATTACCTGCCGTGTCCTTACGATACAGTGATGTGGTCAGAATATCATTGACTACATTAATTCGCACATCCAAGAATGTAATACTCTTGTCACTAATACTAGATGTAAAATTCAGATTGACATCATTCCTTATGGGAACTTTTAGAGCGCACGATTACCCGGAGGTGTCCTGGCGCTAGTTACTACTCCCTAAGGCTGAGCTGAAAATGAGGATTATTTATCAAAAAGCCAGGTCTTTAACCCCTTCCTGAATGCTAGAAGACTGGTGGCATTTCTCAAATAGAATGGCAAGTCATTCCAGGCCTTTGCTGCGCACAAAGAGAAACTTCTGCCTCCCCATTGAGCTTTTTTTATTGATGGGACTACAACCAACTTAGCTCCTAAAGATATAAGAGTTCTTGCTGGTATGTACCATTGGAACTGGCGCCTCAAATGATCTGGTCCTGAGCCTTGAAGTGCTTTAAAGACCATACACAAAGATTTAAAATGCACCCGGTTCCTCACCGGGAGCCAGTGTAGTCTTTTAATCTCCTTGGAGATGGGAGAAAACTTGGAAGTGCCCGTAAGTAATCTGGCCGCGGCATTTTGTAGCAGCTGAAGCCTATACAGAAGTCTTTGTTGTATGTTTAAGTATAGGCTATTACAGTAGTCTAGTCTTGACATAACCAATGCTGTGACTACCGTTTGCCGGGTCTCCGAAGGTAAAAACCTCAGTACCTTCTTGACAGTTCTAAGAACATGCACTGTTGTTGAGGTTACTGCATTTACTTGGGCCCCAAAGGAGAGTTTCTCATCCAGGATTATACCCAAATTTTGCACCTTTTTGAGGGTGTAGGGAGAGACCCCATGGATGCAGGCCACCAATTAGGCGTCCAAAAATTAAGGTCGTTCCCAAACAGCATTACCTCCGTTTTTCCTGAATTCAATTTCAGGCAATTCTCTGCCATCCATCTCCCTACCGATTCCATACAGTCCTGAAACCGTTTATCTAATCCCAGTTCTTGGCCAGGTAATAGAGACACCATAATTTGTGTGTCATCAGCGTAAGAAGTGAGACCAAACCCATATGCACTGATGACGGGGGCCAATGATGAGACATACACATTAAAGAGTGTGGGGCTCAAAGATGACCCCTGCGGTACACCACAAGGCAGTGCAAAGGGCTTGGACTGAAATTTACCTAGGGATACAATCTGTCCCCTGTCTGATAAAAAGGATTTAAGAAGATCCCACGCTTTTCCTGGACCCCACAAGCTCTGAGTCGGTCCATCAGAATCTCATGATGGACCGTATCAAAGGTCGCGGACAAATCCAATAAAATCAAGGCTGCCCTGCCTCCTCGATCCACGGCTTCCCTGATCTCCTCGGTGGCCTTAATGAGCGCAGACTCAGTGCTATGTCCCTCTCTAAAACCATATTGAGAGGGATCCAATGCTTGAACTTCCGCCAGAAAGGCACTGAGTTGACGATTCATGATCTTTTTCAACCATTTTTGCGGGGAGAGGAAGCCGAGAAATCGGACGGAAGTTGTTGGGATCCTTAGTGTCCAGGTTTGGCTTTTTCAGTAGAGGCAGTATTGAAGCCACCTTCCAGAGCTTGGGAAACTGTCCTGTTTCAAACATCCCATTAAAAATGGATGTGAGAGAGCGAGCAATCGGACCGGGGCCAATTTTACCACCCTCACAGGGCATGGATCGAAAGGCGAGCCAGATTTGGCTCCCATTAAAAGCTCGAGAGTATCATTTACAGTCAATGGTGCAAATTTGTCCAGGGCCCGAGGGCCAATCCTTATGGACTTAGATACCTCCTTGCCATGTTCATCTCAGCATTGTTAGGTCCGCTAAAAGCGGAAAATATGCTCTCCACTTTATTAAGGAAAAATTTGGCAATCTCCTCACACAGTTCCTGACTGGACTGAACTGTAACTGGGCTCGGGAGGCCAGGCTAGAGACAGTCCTAAATAACTCTTTAGCAGAGTTCTTTGCCAAGTCAATTTGGGCTGAAAAAAATTGTTGTTTTGCAACGAAAATAACTTGTTTATACTCCTGAAGGCTAGATTTATACAATTTCTTCTCTGCTTCCTTATAGCCTTTCCTCCAATTGCGTTCCAGATGTTTACAGCTACGTTTTAGATTTCTCACCTCCTCTGTAAACCAGGGAGCGGAAGGATGTGCTCTTTTAGGGAAAACATTTTTTGGTGGCGCTAATTTATCACATGCTTGCGCAAGCCAATTAGTATAGGTGGTAGTCGCCTCCTCTGCCCCTTGTGGTAACTGGCCTGCCGTGGTAGAAAGAAGAGCCTGTAAAGCAGTACCATCAACTCTATTCCAGGCTCTAGTCTCTATCTGTCCTTTGAGATAGCCACTTTTCACGTGCTGGACCACAATAGTTAGTTCAAATTGAACCGCAGCATGGTCAGACCACACAAGTGGTAATATGCCTGTAAATGACATATCGGGATGGTTAGAAAAAATCCCATCCAAGGTATGTCCAGCTACATGAGTCGGACCCCTAACATGTTGCTTTAAATCGGCACTATCCATCATATCCATTAGTCTTGCTGTGTCAGGGTCAGTAGACATTTCTAAGTAGAAGTTAAAATCTCCCAAAATAGTGTAGGTATTGCAGCACAAACCCTCTTCTAATAGTTTACTAAAATGGGCGGAAAACAGATTTTTGCTCCAGGTGGTCTGTACAATAAAATACCTTTAAAGGTATGATGATCAGATAAGGTGAAGTTAAAAGACAAAGCCTCACAGGTTGTGGTTGAAACAGACTGAAAGACAGCTTTGATAGAGCTATGGTAAATTAATGCCAAACCCCCTCCTTTCCTAACAGGCCTATTTAATGCATGACAGAGAAACCCAGGTGGGGTAGCTTTCACTAGATCTGGACCGGAGGCCTCGTCTGTCGAGGCTTCTGTAATAAAGGCTATTTTTATTTCATTTTCCTCTATGAGCCTTGTGCACTCCGTACTGTGTTTAACCAGGGACCTTGCGTTCACCAGAATACATTTAAAGACTTGAGTGCCACATCCGGCTGCAGATGGCCTTTTATCCTTGCAGAGCCTAATGGGCTGAAATCTGAACTCTGGTAGGGTTATATTACATGTAGGACAAGACCCTGGGAGAGTTAATGGCCTTGAATCAAAGGAAATACATATACAATCCTTCGTCTCCACCCTATTTAATTCCAACAGAGCATTTTTGGAGTATGTATGGATGGGGGGCTTACCTGGCGTCAAACTACCAGGGGTTTTGGCGCTGAGCGCGACCCGAATGCGGACGGGCGCAGACAGGCTTGCCTTAGGCGCGCCAGCGGCTCGCCCGCTGCGCGCGTCCGCTGCGCTCCCGCGCCAGCGTCTCAATTAGTAGCTGGAATCAGGGAAAGCCTAGTCCGCTACCCCTTGTCCTCCCAAAATGGCTGCCCCCGCCCGACTCAAACACGAGTTGAGCTGTGCCACTGAGCCTCTGTCCCCACCAAGCAGATCACAAGAATGCCAGGTAAAAACGAAGTTTTAACAAGTCTAAATTTTTTAAAAGTAAGCACTGCTTACAAAAAATGTGCAAAATACGCTGTGCAGTCAACTAAAGGAATCGAACATTGAACAGTTAAAAATGCATATAAACAGAGATAAAATTTCTCTAAGCGCCAGAATTCGCCGTGCATAGAGCAAGAGAACAGTGCAGCTAACAATTAACAAGCAATCTCCCGGCTCAAGCCTAGTGCAATAAATTCCCTGGCTTCATTCTCTGTACCGTGCCACACAATAAACAGATCGTCAATGAATCTAAGCCACGAAATAATATTCACTTTGTAAATGTGCTCAAATTGTCTCTTGAGGACCAGCGCCTCCCACCAACCCATGAACAAACAGGCATAGCTGGGGGAGAAGCTGGCCCCCATTGCCACACCCTGTATCTGTTGGTACATTTGGTTTTTGAAAAAAAAAGATTATTTTCAATACAGAAGGTCAGCATGTCAATTAACATTTTGTTATGCTGTACAAACTTGAGTGGCCTATTTGCCAAGAAATGCTCAACAACTCTTAGCCCATCATGGTTTCTTATACAAGTGTACAAAGAGGATACGTCAAGAGCTATTAAATAACAACCCTTATGCCAATGTATATCCTTGATTTTTCGAATGAAATTGCTTGTATCCTGTACATAAGATTTAAGATTGTGGACATGTTCTTGTAAAAAGAAGTCAATATATCTCGACATGTTCTCTAACGGTCCATCGCATGCCGCAATGATGGGCCTTCCTGGTGGTCTGTTGATGTTCTTATGCACTTTGGGAATAAAATATATTGAGGGTATTGTTGGGTGCTCTTTTTTCAAATATTTATATTCCTCAAGGCTTCAAAGACCCCTGCTTTTCCATGCCAACAGTTTAGTAAAAAAGAGATCCTGAGTGGCTTTGAATTTGTGAAGGGAGCTTTTGCGATAGCAATCAGTATTATTCAATTGGGAATAGGCCTCATTCAAATAATCCTGTAAAGGCCACAATACAATGTTCCCCCCCTTATCCGAATTCCGAATTACTACGTTTTTCTCCTTTTTGAGTTTTGCTATCAATTGGCCATATTTTCTTTCATGATCGGATATTCTTCTTTTATTTTTATTGATGTTAATGTTCAACTTCTTCACCTGTGCCACCACTTGTTCATTAAAAACGTCCAAAGAATCCCTTGGCAAGATGGGGGTAAATTTTGATTTTACTTTGAAGGGGGTGTCCGGTTTCGCACAGACCTCTAATCCAGATGGCCCCCAACTTGAGGTGCCCCTTTCGTTTACTTCCTGAGTTAATGCTTCATCTGGGGCCCTACCGTCCTGCTCCAGCTCATGCAAGTCCTTCAATATACCATGATCCGCTGCTGTTAAATTTGAAACACCTGCAATGTCATTTGCGGATATCCTGCTCCCCACTTGCCTCGGCTGGGATTGAAGTTGATGGAACTTTTTTAATTTGAGTTTTCGTATAAATTTATAAATGTCAGCCCGGGTCTGCGTGTAATCAAAATTTGACTCTGGGCAATATGACAGTCCCAGAGAGAGCAGTTGCTGTTCTGCCACGGTTAAATCAACTTTCGCCAGATTGATAATGGTGTTTTCATTAGTATGCGCCATGGGGATCTGTGTTCGTGATGTTCCCACTACTTGTTCTTCCAGGTCCCCCGCCCCCGTCCACGAGCAGGTCGCCTGTTGCTGGCGCTTTCTGGCTGCTTGTCTCCTTTGCCTTCTGATCTGGGTTCGTCATTTTTTGCCGGTCGATTTCTAGGGCGTAACGTCTCCCTTCTACTGCGTCTCAAATAATACAGCTCCTCACCCAAAGTGGGTTTGATGGCACTCTGTTTGGCACGGTCTCTTTGACCCTCCGTTTCCGACTCGCTTTCGACCGCAGAGCTAAGGTTTGATATTGACGGAACCTCTTCTTGTGGTGGATTTCTATCAAACTGATTTTGTTCCTGTATTCGTTTATTTGCTGTTGCATTTCTGTATGTATCAAATTTACGGGCAAAGGTAAAAATGTGCCCGTTGGCGTAATCCTCCTTGTCCCTTCTGAATTTATAAGTCTTTCTCTGTTTAATCTTCTCCTCCTCTTTTGTTAATCTAATCATCATCTCATCATGGAGTTTCTTTTTCTGTTGGGAATCACCAAATGTCATTATTTCTGCGTTAAGAGCATCTATTTTAGTCTGCAAATCACCCCGATCACTTTCCGCATACTTGACTAGTATCTGGACTAGTCTCCGTGAGGATTCCAAGTTCGTTTCTGCCCACTCAGCCATCATCTGGGGGTTTGGTGTGTCGTAGCTGGGGGTAATCATTATTCTTAAACCCCTGGGTATTCTACCCACATCAAGGTATCTCTGTAATGATTTCGATTCCCACCATTTAGCTTGCTCTTGACGCATCAATTTTTCTAAGATGCAGAATTTTTCTTTCAAACTTTGTGCCCCTCCACTTACCTCCTCGCTGGCACCTTTACTGTCGTCACGCTGCTCCAAAGGAGAGTCAGAAAACATCTCCGCCGCAGCTGACTCGCGATCCCGCAACGCTGCGGCGGACATCTTTGGCGTATATATATACTTATATATTACTTACTGGCGGTCGCCAGTAGGTAGTTATAGTTAGGACCATGTTTCTATACGAAAAGCGTTCTTGATTTGCCTATAACTTTGGCACCATTGACAAATCTTTTCAATTTTCCTCAAAGTGTCAAGTTGGATTTTGTTGTGCATGTATTTTGGGGTGATCTGTCAAGTGGGGGCCGTGAAAATGGGGGATAAAAAAAGTGCGTTTCCCATGTTAATTTCAATAGAGTCTTTAGACACACCTGCAGCCCGAACCGCTGGACAGAATTGCACCGAATTTGGCAGAAAGGTAGCTTTTGGTTCGCCGATCACGCTTTCAGTTAGTTGGTGTAAATCCATTTAGTAGTTTATGAGATATTAATTGAAATCCTTTGCGAATAATGACGAGCTCATGCAGAGATCTGCAGAGCTCTGATTGGCTGCCAACACTTCAGCCAGGGCATGATGGCAGCCATCTTGGGACTCAACTTCAGCCGAGTCGCAAAAAAAAAAATGAATACTCTAGTCCCCTAGCCTTGGTCCTGGGGTCCCAGAAGGACCCTGTCAGGGCAAACCAGCTTTTTTTGTAGTTGAATTCATAGCGAAATTTGTGAATTTCACAAATATCGCTGTGAATAAAACAAAAAAAAAACGAGCGCAGTCTCCTGTGCTTGTTTTGAATGTAACCCCTGGGTGGGCCAGGTCCCGGGGGCAGCTGATATTTATGAAAAATGGAGGGGAGTGCACAGGCCCCATCTCCAAGGGAATATTTATGCCCCGGGGACCACCACCTCCCGGGGCTTATGATGATAATTAGGGGGCCTCACTGACCCACCTGATCCTCGGGGACCACCACCTCCCCGGGGCTCTAAATAAAAAAATAGATAGCGGGTGCTGCATTGATTCCCAGGACCTGGGGATCTACCTTGAGCAAGGATACAGGAGTCATGGTTGGCTGTGAAGTCACAATGACGGGCACAGTCTCAGTGGTAAAAATAATCCTTAAACATGGTGAGTATTTGTAAAAGCAATTGCTGTTGATCTGATCCTGTAGTTGTTTGCTTATTGCTTTTCCAGTGATTCCCTGGAAGTAGTAAGTAAATGATATAGCTGTGTTTCCACAGGCTAGCATGGAATCCATCTGGTATACCTGCTGCAAACAAGTGATTTGCCACGCTATTTATATCATCATTAATTCTAAATATATTTGTGCAGTTCATAATTATTAATTCTTTAATAAGCTCTTGGCAAAAAAGATCTCAGTGATAATGCACATTCTACCAGCACAAATACAAATGTAAGTGCTTATAGCAGCCCGCGTTCAGGACTATGGGCATAGCAATCTATCCAACTTTCAAGCAGTAGTGAAATGCAACTCTGCTTGACATAATAAAACATCTACCATTGATCAATACTGATGCACACACTAATTGCAAGAGTTTATTCTAAATGCATCCTGCTCAAATTTGGCCTCTAGCCTTAAAAGCTACAATGTGTAGATCTCATTCAGTGTACATCCTGAGTGGGTGGGGAATCATGGCCTTATATGGAGTCAACTGAGCTAATGGTAAATTCATATATTGAGAACATCTGCCACAAAAGTTCATAATCCCAAGTGGGTCCAGAGTAAAAATCCAAAACTATAAACGAATAATAATGTAATGTGCCTAAACTACACCCTTTAGATCTAAAACACCAACATTTTCCTATGTGTCAAAAAAACATACTCACATAGACAGAAGTTTCTTTTCATGAAATCTGAAACATAATGATCTATAAGAACGTGGGTAAATCTTCCATATTAAGGCCCGTCGGGCTCTTACTATCCAACTTAAGAATGTCCCTTGATTCAAGCTGACGCAGCTTTCTTTCTCTGTTCCCACCCTGGGGTCTCAGGGGACACAATCAATTACAAAATATTTCAATTGCATCACATCACCCTTATGTACTGTATTAAAGTGTCAGGACACTGGATATACTTTATCATTGTTTTTTATTGCCCTTATGTGCTGCAGAATCAGTTTATGGGCCTGATGTACTGTACTCCCTACGTATTGGAGGGGGCATGGACAAGTTAGTACATAGTCTGCATATTCACTTCTGCAGTTATAGGCTCCCCTGATCTATTTGGGATTTTTGTGAAATGGAGTGATATTCAGTCTTATTCATGCCAAACTGACATGCCTTGCATTTAGCGCACTTTCTGAACCCCTTTCTTCTCAATAGCCAGTTCTGATTTTCAGCTACACCTACATTGGTGGTTACTAGAGCATCACGCATTGATTTGCCTTTTCAATAGGTGATCAGTAATTTTTTGGGTATTTTTTTCTCCTATTGTGGGATCACTCCTCACTATGTGCCAGTGACGCCTCAATACTCCTCATCTTTTGCCATTGTGTGCTAAAATCTGTAATAAACCTCTTTTTATAAGGGCCACTTCTTTTCTTCTTCAGCTCCTCTCTTTTCACCGGATCTGCTCTATTCTTTGCTGTTCATAACACTGACTCAGAGCATCCTCTTTTCATGAATCTAGCATTTAATTCTTGTTGTGCCTGCACAGCTTCATTCGGCTCACTACAGTTTCTTTTTATCCTCAAGTTCTCACCATATGGTATACTTCTTTTTAAGACTCTCTGGGTGAAAACTCATTGCATAAAGGACCGTATTCCCAGCCATTGGCTTTCTGAAAATCCTACTGTGCAGCCTGCCATATTTCACATACACTGTGAGGTCCAAAATATTGACCTCTTTTTTACTCATGTGGCTGGACAGTTTTATGTTCAGGTTATTCATATTTAGTCTTTCCACAAAATCTAATGCACCTTTTTCCATCCCATGCCAGATGACGAACACGTCATCCATAAAGCACAACCACAAAATCACACTGTCTGCGCACTCTCTTTCGAACTCATGATGTTGTACCTGCTCCTCACACCAGCCCATAAGCAGATTCGTATAGCTGGGGGTGAAGCAGGTGCCCATCGCAGTTCCAGTGACTTGTTGGAAAATTTTCTTATTAAAAAGAAAGAAGTTATTCATCAAAGACCTTTTCGATTAGCCTTTGTGTGTGTTTAAGCAAGCACATTGGTCGTGCTCCTAAGAAATATTTGTTGGCCCTCAGGCTGTCGTTATGGCGCATACTGATATATAAAGATGAAAGTGACATTAACAGCAAATCTGGATCCCAAGTAATAACATAGATTTTCTTCAAAGAGTCCCCAGTTTCTTTTGTATAAGCTAGGAAGGTTTTCACATAGTCCTGTAAGAAATGATCTACATAACAGGACGTATTTTCAAATATTCCATCAATGGCCGATATAATTGGCCTTCCTAGTGGTTTCACATCATCCTTGTGGATCTTTGGGATCAGGTAGAATGTAGGTGTGTTGGGAAAGTCTTTCTTTAGGAAAAGATATTCATCCCGATTGATTAGACCCAGATCTCTCCGGTTAGTTAGCATATTATAGTACTCAGTTTTTACTTCCAACAGTGCTTTTACTGCGCTTCTCCTTTAACATGTTGTATCATTAAGTTACCGCTATGGTTGAGCGAGTGGCTGTGTTTCAGTAGTTGTATGGGTCTGTCAATTGGTATGTGAGTGGTTGTGTGGATGTGTGAGTGGTTCTGTGGATGATGTCCTGTAATATGTGAGGTCATAAGCAATACATTGCGGGGCGTAAGTTATAGTTAGCTCAGGTAACTATAATTGCTGAATTTCATTGGTTTTGTACAAGTGAAATGTGAGCCTAACTATAACGTCCTTGTAACCTTTGTTTTTTAAGTGAATTTCTAAGGGTTTTTTGGAGTCTATTTCCTAACTATAATATCCCTGTAACCTCTGGGTTTTTTCAGTGAATTTTAAAGGTTTTTTAAATTCCATTCCTAAAATATTATGTCCCTCCAATGTTTAGTTTTTTTAGTTCATCTGTGGGGTTTATTTTTAATACTAAGTGTATTACAATTTATTTTTTGTTTTAATAGTTTTTTTGTACTGTAGACATTCTTTTTACAAATATACTTTTTATACATTTTAAAACATAAAAATCGCATATGTAGTTAATATAAAGTAAATGACGGTTTTTAATGTAAATGAACAATTTAAAAAATATATATATATTTTTGGGGTACCGTAGTACCTTTGCGGGTCAGTCAACATAGACAGACTACTACTCTATGGTTTTTGCTCCCGATCATGTGATCAGAATGAATCCAGCAAGTCTGAATTCACATATTCAGCCAAAATTTTACAAATTACTGCGCATATGTCCATTGTCATTAATAACATCAGTGTGTACATATTTACAAGTATATACAAACCACCTTATATCTGTTTAACAAAAAAGTTGCTTATTTTACTAGATTTGTGAATTTGCAGCCAGGATTCCCGAATTCACTCGAGCGCACACCAAAACCTTGCCTTCTGATTGGATACATTAAGTCTCCACCCTTCCACATAGAAAACCACACCCAAAATTTCTCCAGTGAAGTCTCTAGAAGGAGATTGAGAACTAGTACTGCTCTGTTTTTATACAATGGCTGGAGCTACATCGTCTGTCCAAGATGACCATCCACAACCTGTTGAGGATGAGGAGGAAGAAACAACACCTTGCAGAAAAGAAAGTGATGTATGGAAGCACTTTATTATACCTTCTGGGGAAAAGAAGGTAACAGCAAAATGTGTGCAGTGCATATTTGCGGAAAGCATTTATCCAGAGGCATTGCAAAGAAGTATTCTCATGGTATAAGTTCCATGTGGAAGTACCTAAAAACAATTCATGAAAGGGTCTACAACCAGATGATGGGAGAGGAAGCAGGTGCTGCAGAAAAGTAGACCTCTGCAGCAGCCTTGGGAGAAGTATCATCAGCTGCAGTCATTACAATAGCAGCTGCCTGTGAGGAACTGATGGCATGGTTAGTCACTCCTCGATATGCCACCTGCTTGTTACTGTAGAAATGTCTTCTGTGGGTGCACTCTTGGATACAGTGAAGCAGCATTGCTGTTAGGTTTTTTTGTTGTTGCTTGCAGTGACTACATAATGTTTGTTGAAGAGTAAAGCCAGTTGCTTCTTTGCATTTCCTCTTCCTTACCATTTTTACTACCCTGTTCACTCTTTGTTTTAAAAAACAATAAAAAAATAAAAAATCTGTTAAGAAAACCTTCTAGAAAAAAAATGGTTCTTGTTAAAACCAACTCTACTCAAACAGAGCTAACTGCTGTGTTTCCAATGTATCAGTGACTATCGGTGTGAGAGTAGGTGTGTCAGTGCATGCATGAGTGTATGCCTGGGTGTGTTATAGTGTATGCATTAGTGAGTGCCTGGGTGTGTATTAGTGTATGCATCAGTATGTGCCTGGGTGTGTTAGTATTTGCATCAGTGTGAGCCTGGGTATGTCAGTGTATGCATCAGTGTCTGCCTGGGTGTGTTATTGTATGGATTACTGTTAGGCTGGGTGTGTCTGTCTCTGCATTGCTGTATGCCTGGGTGTGTCAGTGTCTGTATCGGTATGTCACTGGGTATGCCAGTATATACGTCAGTGTGTGCTTGGGTGTGGGTATAACTTTCTATTGTGACAAGATAGAGAAGTGGAGTTTAGGCTCTCTGAACTCAGAATTTAATAACCTCTTTTTAGCAAGATGGTTTTTAAATTGTGTGTTTGAAAATGCCACTTTTAGAAAGTAATCATTTTCTTATTTAACCATTCTGTGTGCCTCTGCTATTTTGTGTATTGACTGTCTGGTTTTGGAGTGACGGGCTGGGGATGGGCATTCACTGCAGACAGCCACAAGGGGAGTTGAGGTGTGTCCTGCCTTTCCTGGGTGACTCATTGCTGAACTGAATAGACCTTGGCTGTATTTAGAGTGGTGGGAAGAGTTTCACTTACACCTGAATAGGCAATGACTCCTCTGCACAATGCTGTTTCCACCTCCTGTAGTGACGCTGCACCAGAGAGGACAGAACTGGTTTAGACTGGGCTCAGAGACCCTTGCCACAAAGAGAACAAAGACAAAATGGGGTATAAGTATTGGACCTAAACCCCAGAGAATTAGATCTCTTCTGGACTTAAGAGGAACCTTTTGCCATGGAGAAGAGCTGGAGAGCTGTAAGGAGAAGTACTGCCCCTTTGCTGTGTGTTTTGCTGGGTTGGCCTGCAGTTGCTGCTTCTGCCAAGGAATTGGACAAAGACTTTGCTGAAAACCTGTTTGAAGAAAAATCTCCAAGGGCTTGTGTATGCTGGCCTCCTGTTCTGAAGTCTCAGGGACACAAAGACTTCACCACTAGCTCCCCTGAACTCCACTGCTCGGAGTTCTGACCTGCCAGGAGGTGCCTATTCCAGTTTTGGGCCTCTGGAGCATGTTCCTGCTGTTGGTACCTGGAAGAAACTTAAGAAAGCAAGAAAAACAACTCCGATGCTATCAGCGCCGCCACCAGTGATGCTGCGACCTGCACCGAGGCCAGGGGCAACGCTCGTGAAGTGCACAACGCACTACCTCACCTGCACTTCATCTCTGACGCCTGCAGTTGTCGGCCTCCCCAACGACAGCGCTCGCACCGATGCTGTCACCGCCAGCGCCTGTATCCTGTCATCACAGAGCCGATAACCAACGAGTGTGACTTCACGAATTCTTCAACTTCGCATTGCCTCACCGGAACCAACACCACACCGCCGACTCCGCCGTCTTTCCCTGTCTGGACTCGACGCATCGCCTCCTCACGGACATGACTCCTCACCTTCCCCACGGCAACCAGGTAACCGTCCTCAACCTCAGCATCGACACCTCACCTCCATGACGCCATGTATCGTCCATAGACTTCATTTTCCAAGGCACAGCTGTTTGGGGTCCATGTGACTCCGTGCCTGATGCTGCACACCTCGCGGTCAGCGCCATACTTTAGATTTATGCCTGTCACGACATCTTAATAGCCCCAGCTGGAGCTATTGGTTTCTACAAGTGCTATTTCTGCAAATAACTGTTTGTAAGTGCTATTTTGATATGTGTATGTTGGATTTTTGTTGTTTTGGTCTTGTTTGGTTTAGTTAAAGATACTTTATTTTTCTAAACTGGTGTGGTGTCCGTTTGTGGTGTTTTAACTGTGTTGCTGTGTGTTTTGAGTACAAATACTTTACACATTGCCTTTGGGATTAGCCTGTCAGCTCATGCCAAGCTACCAAGGGGGTGAGCAGGGGTTATCTAAAGTGTGTATCCCCTTACCCTGACTAGAAGCAAGGGTCCCTACTTGGACAAAGGTACATACCTCTGCCAATTAGATACCCCCATTTCTAACACTGCTGTGTGCCTGGGTGCGTCAGTGTCTGTATTGGTATGTCCCTGGGTGTATCAGTATATGCCTGGGAGTTGTATTGGATGCAATAGTGTTTGGATGGGTGTGTATTGCTGTATGCCTGGATGTGTCCATGTCTGCATTGCTAAGTCTCTGGGTGTGTCAGTGTTTGCGTCAGTGTGTGCCTGGGTGTATTATTGGATGCATTAGTGTTTGGATGGGTGTGTTGGTGTCTGAATTGCTGTATACCTGGGTGTGTCAGTGTCTGCATTGGTAAGTCTCTGTGTGTTTCAGTGTGTGCGTCAGTGTGTAACTTGATGTTTTATTGGATGTATTAGTGTTTGGCTGGCTCTGTCAGTGTCTGCATTGCTGTATGCCTGGGTTTGTCAGTGTCTGCACTGGTAAGTGTATGAGTGTCTCAGTGTGAGCCTGGGTGTGTTATTGAATGCATTAGTGTTTGGCTGTCTGTGTTAGTGTCTGCATTGTTGTATGCCTGGGTGTGCGAGTAGCTGCATCGGTAAGTTCCTGGGTGTGTCATTGTGTGCCTGGGTGTGCTATTGAATGCATTAGTGTTTGGCTGGATGCGTCAGTGACTGTATTGATACTTGTCTAGGTGTGCAAGTGGCTGTACCAGTGTGAGCCTGTGTGTGTGAGTACCTCTATCTGTGTGTAGCTGGGTGTGTGAGTTACTGTGTTGATGTGTGTCTAGGTGTGTTAGTAACTGTAGCAAACTGTCCTTGGGTGTGCATCCTCAAAATCTAAAGTTATGGAACAACACTGCAAGAACTAATTAGTAAAGTACATTTCCCCAATAGATGGTGCCATTGAGCTGCATAAAAAGAAAAAACCGGATATATTTATTAGTTTTGCAATTAATAGAATTACATAAGTAACTTATAATTTCAACAAATCATAAAGACATAATTCTAAGAAATAACTAGACATTTCTCATACTGTAAAGGTATGTATTAATATAAATAAGCATTTCATTTTCCCTTTTTTAGTATTCCCAGCTTCTTTACTCATACACCGTAATCGATGTACTTTTTAAGCAGTCATCATTGTACAGTGGGGAAAAAACGATCATAAAGATTATAGAAAGCAAAACCAAAACTGCACACTATCTCATTGCAATTAAGGAACACTGTGCATTGCACTCACTACAAATAAACATAACACACCTTATTTAACTATTTACAAATACAGTTGTGTGCGCAACCAACTCAAACACATGCAGGTTTATTTTTATACCAGCAACCACTAAAGAAGGTGATGCCTAGAAGCATTTTACCTTCAGGGAAAAAGATTACAGCTAAATATGTGCAGTGTAATATTTGAGGCATACGGTTACCCAGTAGCACTGCCAAAAAGTATTCCCATGGTACAAGTTCCTATTGGAAGCACTTAAAAACATTTCATGAAAGGGTGTACAACTGAATGATGCAGGAGATGCTAGGTGCAGCAGACTTTTCCACCTGTACAGTATTCTTGGGTGAGCCTTCATCAGCTGCAGACATAATACCAGCAGCTGTGAAGATTTGAGTGAGATGGTTACTCACTGTGCAAAATGCCACATGTTTGTCACTGTAAAAATGGGTCAGTTTTCTGTTCTACTGTTCTCATGTTGTATACTCATACACCACAAATGCTGTACTCTTGAAATGATGGTCATTGATCAGATGTGAAAAAAACTACAACCATAAAGATTGTAGTAAAAAAACAAAAAACTGCACTCTATGGGCCTAATTACGATGTTGGGCGGCGACACCGTTGTGGAATCGGACCGACCGACCTCCGCTCGGCGGTCCCAACTTCAGCATCACAATGCAACTGCACCATACTCCCATTTCTCTATGGGAACTTTTGCTGTGGCTGTAAACCGGCCGTAGCACAAGCTCCCATAGAGACATGGGAGAATCTGTTCATCCCTGCACCGCGTGGCAGGCACTTAAGGGCCCCCAACTGGAGGCCACAGGGTGAAGGGGACCCTGCTAGGGGCCCCCAATGTCAATTTCCATGGAAAGCGTGTTGGAAACTGACATCGTAATCCCTACGGCGGAAACGCCTTCCATAGGGATTACGGGCAGGCCTCCAACTGGCCGACGGGCTCCTTGAGGCTGTCGAAATCCAGCCTCAGACCTTTGGACTTGTGTGTGTGTGTGTGTCAGTACCTGTGTGAATTACTGTACAGGTTTGTGAGTACATGTATGAGTGCCTGTATGGGTGTGTTTGTGACCCTTAACATAAATTAATCACACATATATTTATGACTTTACAAGTACATTATATTAACATAGTAGAATACAATTTAAACCAAACAATTAAACATAACACAACTTATTTAACTATTTACAAATACAGAAACACACTGAAAATTGAACTTTGATTAACTACTGCAGGAACGAGAAGGGGAGCACTCAAACAAAAATAATATATTTAGAGTGTGGTTGATAAAGTGTTTCCTCTGAACCACAAACTATTTTGAAACTAAACAGAATGAAAACACTGGATAAAACAGTATTGTCTATGAAGAAGAAAAAACAAAAAATGGTTTAATAATAAAAGTAACCTTTGAAAAATATTCAAAGGCGAATGGAAGCGTATGTCCACTACTGACCCTTACTTTAATGAAGAAAGCTACTTACAAGAGAATGAATTAGTGTATGCAGTTGAAACAACTGCCCAATGTTATGAAGTAAAAGACAGTAGTAATATTGCAAAAGAAGAGATAATTCCTAGAAATGTAGAGCAAGAGATAGGTAAAGAAGTATAAGAAAGGCGTAGACATGCTCCTGTGCATAAACAGGAGTGCAGTAGTATTTGTAATATTTGCCAGGAATAAATTGATACAGTAGGACCCCACCCATGTACGTGCAGTGCTGCTGTCAATTTACTTTACCTCTGCAAATATTGGGATGAATGAGTACTGGTATCATCGTCATGTTGAGCTTAAGTGCATGTTGTGAAATTTAGGAACACTAACTTAGTGTTGAACCGTTAGTTGTGCACAGAATATCCATGGGATCACTTACATTACTTTCTGAGAGAAGCAAACTCTAACATTCAACGTATCCTCCACTAAGCTTCAGAAAGGGCTTAAAGGTACAGTTGTGTATTTTCCTTTAAATGTCTAACACAATCTTGAAACTGTGGGTGTAGAGAAAGATTTGGAAGAACTGCTTGTTATTCTAGTGAGTGTTGTACCCACGAAAAACAAAACAATCTGGCAGGAACTAGTTGATGTAAATAAGGTACAGAAAACTACATTATATCTTAAAGACAAAAATGTGTACTATAAAGATGTAGATGTTGTCTAACATGGACATTGCATGGAGGAAATAATATTGCATTCAAGTAGACAGTTTGAAAAAGTGGATAGAAGTAGATATGAAGAAATATATGAGCATTACAGTATCCATCCATTACATTCAAAAGAGGTTATGGGGATGCCATTGAACTGTATCAGATGAAACAAGCTAAAAAATTCCGACGAGTGTCTGGAGAAAAGTTTCTTCAAGTTGCTTATTCTCAGTTCTCTTTGAAAACAAATAGTATAAAACTGTTAGAAACACCTTCTTAAAAAACAACCGTACTTTTCACAAATATTTCAAAACGACCCCTCAAAATCCTTCCAGCTGTATCGACACAGTTTTTGACTAACCCTGAATTTCAACTTGCACTCCTGTGGGGTTAATTCATACTTACTGACAAGGACCTCCTTTATAGTGGGATACCTCAACCTCTTCCCCTTCTCTAAAGCCAGTATGTTGTCCCTCCCATCACCACAAATATGACTCCAAAGGCACCTCTATAATCCTCCTCAGCTACGTCTAATGCCAGAACTCCTCGTTAAAGTCAGGCACCAAGTCTCTGAATATATAAGTGTTTTCTCCTGCACTGGACACAGTAATGGTGCTTACACTATTTTTTACTAGACTCTAACAGCTATTTGGCCTTCAAGTGCACGTCCTTGACACTCCAGCCAGCAAGACCCTTTTCTCCTCCTAGGCTCTCTTAGCCTCTTCTTTTCTCTCCTCTGCGGCCAGCTACAGCCTCAGGTCCCACTCAGCCTGCCTGTCTTTGAGGTCTTCGGGAGACTGAGTTTGGGAGGAGACAGTACTTCCTGCACCATATCCAATAGAGAAACCTCTCTCTGGGGGAGCCCCTCTCTCCTCTGGAAACTTTACCCACTCATGTCTCCACTTCTCACCCTCCTTCTGAAACCCACTACCTTTTGGGGCCCTAATTCTGCGGTCAACTACAATCAGGGTTCTCCCTTTTCAAGAGTGCTTTAGTATTCAAACTCTTCTTGTGGTGCAGGTTGCTTTCGGCAGATGTCCCCCCAGACTCTAAGGGCAAACTAGTACTCAAAGTCAGAGGAGGACTGGCCGTAGCGGGCACTGGGCGTTTCCACGGTGGGCCACCAGGGTGGGGGCCGGTTTTGGGCCATTTTTGTTACGAGGGGCCGGTTTTGCAGCATTAGCCCCCTGTAACAAAATTGGTCGAAACCACCCCTCCCCTCCCCCCCGGACCAGCTGAGCAGTTTGCCAGGGCTAGTTTCGGTACCCAGTCCGGCCCTGCTCAAAATGGACGTACACTTGAGTAAATGGGTGTGTGAATGGTCTTATGGATGTGTGAGTGAATGTGGCAGTCACTGTCTGGCTATATGAGTGATAGGTACTATAACTGCTTTTGTGAGAGTAGAACTAGGTCTATAAGTGCTTCTCTAACCATGTGAGCATGTGCAAAATGCATACTATTAAATTGCATAGTATAAGAAAACACCCACCTCTAATTTCAAATGCATTTATTCATACTAGCATAATAAAATTTAGATTCAGTATAGCAATTCCTCTTTCTCCTTTCCTGCTCACTGTATTTTAGTTAATATTCTCATCTAAGCAGCCTTCTATTTTTCCTTCTAGTATACTGTCTAGAAGCTACACATTTTCTTACACCTTACATACACTGACTATTTTTGTTCCAAATATACTTTTACGTACCACAATCTAATTAACATACCTGTAAAAGCCCTTTGCTATTCTCTCCGTTTTATTTCTGTCTGGTAACATCTGTTTTCATTTGAAATCTCCAGTCAGAACTACTGCAAACCACCCCCTCTCGCAGTAGAAAGGCAGGTAAAATGGCTACCCCTCACCATGTGCTCTTACTTATGATGCTCTAGTTAACAAATCACAAGCTTCCATTTATCTTTCTTTTTTATACCACTTCTAAAGGGTCAGTATTTCTTTAACCCTTTCCATGTATCCTGCGAAGAAGCCCAGTTTGGTTGTTTTTTCCACAAATCTGCAAATCCTCTGCAACGCTCAACGCGCGTAACTTTGCCGCAAAATTTGCTGATTTACATGGGGGTCCGCACTGGGCCCTGTGACAGCTCAGAGGATCTTGCGAGTGACCCAAAAAAATGTTTTGGTGTATTTTACTGCCCATTGAACATGATTTTACCTAATTTATAACATAAACAAGAGTCAGGAAAGCTCTCACTTGCCCCCTTCAATTAGTATGCAAGCAACTTTTCAGCCATTTCCTGAGATAGAAAATGGCGGCCCCAACTTTACTGTCAGGTTGCGGCCAGCCAATCAGGGCCATGCTGTGGCACGTTGAGCCACGTATTCACCGGGGTTGGATCCACGGAGGAGCTGCATCCCCAGATATAGAAATGTGGTTTTCAGTTAATATTTCTAAAACTACTGATCAGATTTACACCAAATTACAAAAAGCACTCTTTCTGGTCCAAGAGCTAGCTTTCTGCCAAATTTGGTGGAATTCCATTCAGCGGTTCAGGCTGTAGTCATGTTCAAAATCCCTATTGGAAATTACATGGGGAAAATGCATTTTGGGAACCCCCTTTTTCTCGGCCCCTTCTTGACGGATCACCCCAACACTTTCAACACAGCAGCTGAACTGAGTGTTGCACTGATTTTGAAAATTTCATGAAGATTCGTCAAACGCCGCCAAGGTTATTGGCAAAACAATACATGCTTTTCCAGTGAAAACTAGGTACTAACTATAACTACCTGCTGGTGACCGCCCGTAGGTGATCTATCTATCTATCTATCTATCTATCTATCTATCTATCTATCTATCTATCTATCTATCTATCTATCTATCTCTCTCTCTCTCTCTATATATATATATATATATATATCGGTCACCAGCAAGTAGTTACAGTTCGGACCATGTTTCCATAGGAAAAGCAGTTTTTGACCTGCCTATATCTTTGACGAATCTTTACGAACTTTTCCAAAAAAAGGTGCACATGTCTTGTTGTGCATGGAAAGTTTCGGGGTGATCCGTCAAGTGGGGGCCGAGGAAAAGGTTGGGTCAAAAAAGTGTTTTTCCAATGTTAATTCCCATAGGGATTTTATACACAGCTACAGCCCAAACTGCTGGACGGAAGTGCACCAAACTTGGCAGAAAGCTAGCTCTTGGTCCAGAAAGAGTGCTTTTGATTATTTGGTGGAAATCTGTTCAATAGTTTTGGAGAAATTTAAATAAAAACAAATTTGTACATCTAGGAACACCGATCCTCCAAGGATCCAACAGTCCCAGTGCTCAAATCTGATTGGCTGCCAACACTTCAATCAGGAAGTGTTGGGAGCCATCTAAGCCGAGCCCCACAAAAAAGTTTTAAAAAAAGAGAAGGGGGCAGGGAAGGAATACCCTGACCTCCTATGTCTCTTTGGAGGGTCCGGCAGGGACCCATCCTGGGGCAAAAAAGCATTTTTAAAAAACATTTTGGGTGGGAGTTGCACTGGAAATGCAGCTCCTGACAAAAAAATAAAAAAGAAGAGAAGCATGGGCTTCCACTCTTTTTTACACTTTAGCCCCCTGGTGGGCCAGGTCCTGGGGGCATGCAGGCTTATAGAACATTCAAAGAAGGGGGGCGCACGGGGCCCCCCTCCTAAGGCATTTGCATGCCCAGGGACCACCACCTACCCGGGACTAATTCTAGATATATCACGAGGGCCTCGTGGACCCGCCGTGCCCCAGGGACCATCCCCTCCCCGGGGATTATTTTGTAATGGGTGGCCTCATGGATCCCCTGGGCCTTGAGGGCCACCTCCCCCTGAGGCCAAAATGATATCTGTAAAATGGGAGGGGGCTGTGTGGCCACACTTCCGGGCCGACCTCGGCCCCGGGAACCACCACCTCCCTGGGGCAACCCCTACTTAATCTAAGGAAGGGGCCCCTCCAGAAGCCAATAATGGGCCTGGGGACCACCACCCCCCAGGGCAAACACAATGAGTTGATGGCTGGAGCGCTGAAACCTTTCCGACACTCACCCCCAGTCACAGATCTGGGTTGAATCCATCATCGTTCTTTAGCTCACTTCGCCACCCTAATTCAGACCCAGCCATATGCAAATCAGTCATGACCCTGTTCCTCATGGGAACAGTCTGGCCCGAACTGCCAAGCCAGGTCTTGCTTGGACTGGAAACAAGCATCCTGGGTCCGGTTTTAGGGTAACACCCCTCATCAGCCAGGCTAGCTTGAATCCAGTGGCAAAGTGAGCAAGGGACCAACGTCCGGGCATACCCTGCCAACGTAGGGTGAACAAAGCAAACACAAGGAGATGCTGGACGGAGCACTGAAACTTTTCAGTCACTCACCCCCAGTCACAGATCTGGGTTGAATCCATCATCGTTCTTTAGCTCACTTCACCCCCCCAGTTCAGACCCAGCCATATGCAAATCAGTTGTGACCCTGTTCCTCATGGGAACAGTCAGGCCCGAACTGCCAAGCCAGGTCTTCCCTGGACCGGAAACAATCATCCTGGGACCGGTTTCGGTGTAACACCCCTCATCAGCCAGGCTAGCTTGAATCCAGTGGCAAAGTGAGTAAGGGACCCACGTCTGGGCATACCCTGCCAACTTAGTACGAACAAAGTAAACACAAAGAGATGATGGATGAAGCTTCTGCTATGTCCCGGGGTGCCCAATCCTGGACACAGCTGTTTGATGTGACCCGGCAGGAGCTTTTACAGCACCCGCCAAGTCACAGCAAACACTCTGCTTTCAGCAAGTGAGAACTGTGAAAATGCTCTCGCTTGCTGGAAGCTGAGCTTTCATTCTGTTTCCCTGCCCAAGCATGCAGACAAAGGATTGCTCTGACAGACGGGGAGCTGCATTTCAGCTGCTCCCTGTCTGTCAGAGCAATGCCGGCTCCCACAGGAGGAGGGGATCCCATAGGGACCGCGGGGCCTTCAGGCTCCCCTGCGGTCTCATTGCACACTGGGTGCCCTGGGGGCACCGAGGAGAGATGGGCTTGCCCCGGGGAATGGCACCCCCGGGGCTGAAATCGACTAGGGAAGGGTGGCCACATGGCCCCCTCCCCCTAGTATAATGTCTGGGGATGGGGTCCCTGAGGCCGAGTGGCCCCACTCCCCTATTAAAAAAAAATATTTGAAGGCTGGGCCCCCGGGAAGGGGGTCACATGGCCCCCTCCCTCATTTGTATATGGCCGAGCCCCAGTGATGGGGTCCCTGAGGACTCCCTTATTTGGCCACATGCACACACTCACAGACCCTATCAGAGATTTAAGCAGTCGCTCACAGACCCATTCAGATACTTATGCACCCACTCAGACACTCATGCACCCACTCACTTGTGTGAGTGGCTGTATGAGTGACTGGATGTGTGAGTGGTTCTATGAATCAGTGAGTGGATGTGTGAGTACTTGTATGGGCCTATGAATGGGTTTGTGAGTGGTTGTGTGCGAGTAGGAGTGGGTGTATGTGTAGTTTTGTGGGGGGGTGAGTGAAAGTGTGAGTGGTTCAGTGGATGATGTCATCAGTGATGTCATTTGAGATGTCATCAGTGATCTCACTGACCATGTCATGAGTGATGTAATATGTGAGGTCATAAGCAGTGCATAGCAGGGACGTAAGTTATAGTTAGCTCAGGTAACTATAACTGCTGAAAATATATACACAATATCGGCTCTCATCACACGGTCTGCCGGTGAGGAGACGATATCACATGGTGACAAGGGAAACGCGCTGAAAACCACTGTACATAGTGGTTTTCCAGACCATTTTCCAAGGCTTTGAACTGCCGACGTCCATTAAGGGGTGTGAAAACACCCAGGTCATCGGCACCAGCCTCAGCTAGCTTTTTTGATTGGGGGGAAGGGGCTTGGGGGTGGGTGGGGTTTAAAAGTGCCTCGAAGCTACTTCTTGGCACAAGGCCCCACCCCCATCAAGGCCTTGCCCCCTCCTCACACGGTGAGACCGTTCTTCAAATTGGCAGGTATGATATTCACTGAATAAAACAAAGGTTACAGGGACGTTATAGTTAGGAAATAGAATTTAAAAAACCTTAGAAATTCACTGAAAAAAACAAAAGTTACAGGGATGGTATAGTTAGTCTCAGATTTCACTCCTACCAAACCATAGAAATTCAGCCGTTATAGTTACCCGAGCTAACTATAACTTACGCCTCCACAAAGTAATGGAGCCGGCTCCCACCAGCACCCAGTTTGATGCTGGCTGGGGGATGTCTGGGGCTCTCTGTTGACCCCCAAAGAAGTGGGTATTGTGGGTGCGCTGGGTGGCTACCAGGGCACCCACCAATAAAGAAAGTTGCCGGCTTCTGCCAGGGAACCCTGCAGGGGCCGCTAGGGACTTGAGGCTCCCCTACAGCCTCCAATGACTTTTATGTTCTGGGTGCACAGATTCATTTTCTTTCTTTTTTTTATTGTTGTGGGGGGCTGCAGAGAGTGCAGCAGCCCCCTCTAACAAAATTTAAAAAAACTGTAGTCTTCTAGGTCATTGACTCTATGACCCGAGGAGAACTTACTATATTTTTTAAAAGCGCTCCAAGCTGGACCTATATCCTCTTCAGCTGGAGATCTGGGACCTCTAGTGGCTGGTTCTATGGCTGCACTTTGTGACCTGAAAAATGTTAAAACAGAATCCAAACATGTTAATGTTTTTTTGAATAGGGCTTTATTGAAAAAAATGTCAACATTATCATTAATCGTTGCAATGTGACTTTTTTTTTTACAAAACAATAGGTCTGCTGTATATATTTTAATGTGCTATGATAAAGCCAATAGGTCCTGCCCCTATTATTTTGTTTCTTTTGAGCCTTTGACAAAGCCAGGAAGTTTGTATACTTAAAATTTCACCCTTTATATTGTTACATGACATGGCCAGCCGTGTGCAGCAGGGGGGATTTGGGATGAGCCCAGCCTCACAGCAAGCATGGAGATGGACATCTTACTTTACGTTACAAAAGACATAGAAATTCAATGAAAAAAACAAATGTTAAAGACACAGTTATAATCAGGTATTTAAAGAAACCTTAGAAATACACAGTGTATATATTTGTATATGCTATGCAGCAATGATATGATTGAATCAATTCTTGTATATGATGATGAGAAGAATGTATTTCCCCAATTGTAGTTTTAAAGTATAATTGATGCAAATAAAGCTGTTAGATTTTTAACCTGAAATTGAGCAATAAAGAATTTTGAACACATTGTATGGTTAGTGGGCAAGGCATGAGTGAAAAATTTAGAATAAATATTGGGAAATATAACCTCTTATGGCTTCAAAAATGTTAATGTGCTATGATAAAGCCAATAGGTCCTGCCCCTATTATTTTGTTTCTTTTGAGCCTTTGACAAAGCCAGGAAGTTTGTATACTTAAAATTTCACCTTTTATATTGTTACATGACATGGCCAGCCGTGTGCAGCAGGGGGGATTTGGGATCAGCCCAGCCTCACAGCAAGCATGGAGATGGACATCTTACTTTACGTTACAAAAGACATAGAAATTCAATGAGAAAAACAAATGTTGAAGACACAGTTATAATCAGGTATTTAAAGAAACCTTAGAAATACACAGTGTATATATCTGTATATGCTATGCAGCAATGATATGATTGAATCAATTCTTGTATATGATGATGAGAAGAATGTGTTTCCCCAATTGTAGTTTTAAAGTATAATTGATGCAAATAAAGCTGTTAGATTTTTAACCTGAAATTGAGCAATAAAGAATTTTGAACACATTGTATGGTTAGTGGGCAAGGCATGAGTGAAAAATTTAGTATAAATATTGGGAAATATAACCTCTTATGGCTTCAAAAATCAGGAGTTTCTCACCTTAATCTGGAGTGCTTGACTGTATGGACAGGAGGAACTGAGCATCCACA
The DNA here is from genome assembly GCA_963921515.1 of Calotriton arnoldi. NCBI lineage: Eukaryota > Metazoa > Chordata > Amphibia > Caudata > Salamandridae > Calotriton > Calotriton arnoldi. The sequence goes on along the minus strand of CAWUFW010000198.1, from coordinate 971,573 downwards.
AGAGCGTGGTGTGAGGATAAGCGATGGTGTGTGGTCCCATGCAGAATGTGTGCTGAGGGATCAAATGCCAATTGTTCCATGGTAGGGAAGTTAGGAAAGCAAAAGAAATGAGATGCTGAAGACTAATAGGCAGGGTGTGATGGGTGGTAGAAGTCCCAGAGTTCTTAAATGTCCCAGGCCCGCATGCAGTCAAAGTTACTCTTTGCATTCTTGGACCTGTGGTCCTGTTTATTCCATTTCTTGTTTAGTACTTCCAGGTTCAGAATTCAAAGAAAAAACAGGTCTGGGTGGTGTTCATAGCTCTCAGTAGAGGGGATAAGAATGCCCAGAAAGGTAAATTAAGTGCATTGAAGGTTCGTAATGACTGATGCTCACCACTGGCAAAGCTAAAACAGACATTGTTGAGACAAGTCTCTGCCTGGCTCTCTTTTTCTGTCCTTGACATTGCTCCTCAGCATAAAAATCTTGATCCCAGATAATAAACCTAATGTAGTGTACGGGGAGGAGTGGAGTGTTGTAGGAGGGCATTTAGGTTAGAACCACAAGGAGGCACTAGAGGGTAGAGGACAAGTGGGACGCTAGCTAGGATGAGGAGGAACAGGTTTAGGAGTTCAGGTAGTTCAAGGACCTGAAGAAGGAGGAAGAGGGGCAGGATGATGAAAACCAACATGGTGAGGAAGTGCAGCAAGATGAGGAGTAAGACCAAGGTGATCAGGACATGGAGGACATGGAGGAGGAGAATCAGAAGGAGCTGGACCATTTTGAATACCAGGAGGAGGTCTAGAAGGAGAAGAACATGGGCCTGCACCTGGATGCTCAGCACCAGGGATGCCAGAATGATGAGGAACATGATCAGGAGGTTCTGCTGATGGGATGCAAGGTATACCTGGTGGTTCAGCAGTCTGGCTGATTGGCCTTGAGGGCTGTCGGCTGGTGAATGTCAAGATGTGACTGGTGGGTAATGATCTTAGGGTCATGGAGCATGTGGTCCTTCTGGTTTGACCAGCTGCTGGGACCCAGTGGTCAGGATTGTATATCTCAAATTTTAAGTCTTAGGTCCATAGGTCTGACTTGTGGGTTGCAAGATCTGGCTAGTGGATCCTGAGGTCTGGTGTTTGGGCTTAAACATAGACACTAGCTGATGTCAAGATTCAGCTGGCTGCTTCTAATGCCAGAATGGGGGGTCCTTATGTCTGGTGTTTCTTACACTGCTGAGCCTTAAAGTGGTATATAGTTCTACCTGGCCCATATGTCCTGTGGCCTTCCTGGTGTGTAATGAGATCTTGCTGGTGGCATGCACGGTCGGGCTGGTGATGGGCAAGGTCTAGCTATGTGGCTCTGATGTCCGACTAGTGGGTTCCAAGATCTAGCTGGTTAGACATGATGCCAAGGTAGTGTGTCTTGTAGATTGGCTGGAGGTTTTTAGGCCTGTCAGGTGTCTCTTTGGGCCTGATGATGTGACGTGCAGCCTGTCCTTGAATTTGGTTCCTGGAAGCTGAGTCTCACAGGTGGGGCACAGTGTGGCTGATACATAGCAAGGTCAGGCTGGTGAGGTGCAAGTTCTGGTGGGTGACAAGGTATGGTTGGTTGGTGGTGGTGGTATGATATGATTGGTGAGGATTGACTTGTATGTGGTGAAATTTTGCTGCTGTGCTGCAGGGCTTGGCTTAGAATTCACAACGTCTGGCTGGCGGGAGCTCAGATATGGCTGGTGGGTTTCAAGGTCTGGCTGGTGGGTTGGGATTTTTGGTTTATGGGTGGTGAGGTCTGAATGGTAGATGGTGAATGATGACTGGTGCAAGCTGAGGCCTGGCTGGTGAATCCTGACATTTGGCTGGGTGGAGCTGAGGTTTGGCTCATTTGTGCTGATGTCAGGCTGGCATTCGCTGAGGGCTGGGAGGTGGGGCTGGTAGATGAGCTTTGACACAGAGCTAGTGGGTGCCGATTTCCATCAGGTAAATGTCATCAGGACCATGTGTCTGTAGGCCTGACAACTGTGTCTGGAGGTCTCACAGGTCCTCCTGGAGGCCCAGATTATGTGAATTACGCCAGGCCAAGGGTAAGCCAGATCTAGCTGGCGGGTGTTAAGGTCTGGCTTGGTATTGGTTAGGTATAGTTTGTGTTTTTCGAGCTCTGGCGTGGAGGTCACAAGGTCTGTCTGGTGAATTCTGACCTTTGGATGGTGGGAAGTCTAGCTGGAGACCTGACATTTTGGCAGGTGTGAGCTAAGATAGGGCTGGTGGAAGCTCAGGTCTGGCTGGTGAGAGTTTTGGTCTCTGCAATTTCTGAGTGGTGGGACATAGTGGGACATGCCTGGCAGGTGGATAGGGAGGCCTGGTAAGTTTGCCTGGGAACCCTGGTACACTCGACCATAAGCTCTGCAGATCAGGCTGTGAGCCCTGGCAGGTTGGTCTGTGGTTTCTGGTAGCTTGGGCTGTGAATGCTGGCAGATTGGGCTGTGATCTCTGGCTGGTTGGACCATGATCACTAGCAAGTTGGGTGTGATGTTTGGGAGGTGGCAGCTGAAGACTGGCAGGTTTGAGCTGGGGTCTGGCTGGTGAGAACTGAAATCGTGCTGCTAGAAGTTGACGTCCGGCTGATGGATTGTAAGATCTAGCTGTTGGGTTCTGACATGACTACAGTGAATGCCAAGACACCTGATTGTAGGCTGTAATGACAACTTGGTGTGTCCTGTGGATGTCTGTTGTGTCTTGGCTCATTGGTGTGTCCAGAGGACTGTGCATCGAGTGAGTTCAAGCATTTGAGAGGTGAGGTCACGAGTTATCACTGTTGCAACCTGAGGTCTGGCTGATGAATGGCTGGTGGTCGATGAGTTGTGACTGGGAGATCACAAGGTCTAGATCATGGGTACTCACAAACATTTTCCCTGGGGCCAAAAAGTTGAGTCTGTGATGTGACCGATGGCCACATTGATGTTAGCGGGGTGGCAGTCGGGCGGGGAGTCGAGTAAACAGCAGCCCATTGCTGCTGTTTACCAGGGGGCTGCATGTAAAGCTCAGGAGTGTCGCGAGCCGTACTTTGAGTATCAATTACCTAGATAGTAGATTGAGATCTCTGGCTGATGGATGATGAGGTCTGACTGGTTAATGGTAATAGATGACTGGTGCAAACTGAGGTTTGGCTGGTGAATCTTGACATTTACACAGCGGAGCTGAGGTCTGGCTTCTTTGTGCTGATGTCTGGCTGGCCTTTTTCTGAAAGCTGGTGGGGGGTTATGAGCTTTGAGATAGGGCGTGTGGGTACCAATATCCAGCGGGTAGATTTGTTTTATGTTTTTGCACGGATTTCAGTGGTATAAATGCACCTATTTCACAGGAAACAGTGAAATATGACAAATATTTCATGGTTCCCTATGACAGATAGATTTCAGTTTCATTTTCAGTTTATTTATGATTCGGAACTCCAATGAGTTCCACATAAAAATATGCAAAAAAGAAGAAAACTTCTAATATATCAAATCATACTGTTCTTAATAACAGAATAAAATACATTCAGGAACATAGCAATCATAATTTCACTATACAATTAAAGTTAAAAAACGTTATTTAAGAAAAAGCAAAAATGACTCCATTTAATCACACTACCTAGTGTATAAAGTGCAAGTGCTCATAAATAGAAACCTTTACACAACTAGTTATGAAATGGTGCAAAACTGCATAATACTTTGTCCCAATTAATATTCTGACATCCTCCTTTATATAATTCAATTACCCAAGTATCAATTTATAATTAAAAAAATATGCTACACAGCAGGGACCATGTTTGGCTTATCAGAACTAAACATGTAGTGGGGAGCGGACAAATAGCACTTAATTATACATCTTACCCTAAGTTCCAGTTTTATAATGAGCAAAATATGCTACCCATCGGGGACAGTGTTTGACGTACCACAGCTAAGCACAGCGTTATACATCTCTCTAAAAAATTTTACGAATTGTTTAAAAAAGCAAAAAACTTTAAAACATACTAATTCGGGAGGGGGCTAAAAGACAATTCTGGGCCTTCTCTGCGTTAGTGATGTTATACTTTGGAAATATAGGTCTTAATAAATGACGTTGTAGTGGTTATAATGGGGGACAAACAAACAACACATGATTTAAATCTGTCACCCAATTTCCACATAGATCACAAAGTCTATTCTCCTTAGGTAATCCCTCCCATGCCCCTGTTATAATTCGCAAAGAGAGCAGATTCATCCTTAACAGCAAAATGGTTCTGCGCACTCCATGGGAAAGATTCCAAAGAACGTATGGTGGGGGTTTTTTATACATACAACTCCCCACTATTATGTCGTTTCTAGAGTGCCCGGAACACAAAGATATATCTCTCTTGCGACTGACTTTGTATATTATTTTTCTGATTAGAGTTTTCAATACAGATTTTAGGTGAGAGCATATACCACTACACCCAATTTCAAATAAATCTAAGGCTTTCTCATAATTTCTAAACACAATGCTTTGCCCCTTTAAGCTGAAAAAAATGTCATGCCTTAACGCAGCCCGAATAGAATTTACATTATTTTCCAATAAAGCATTACCCCACTTTAAACATGCTGCCATGGCGAACACATAAGTTGTGAGAAGCCCAAATTCCAGCCGAAGGGCCGCTATGCTGGCTGCACAGTTCAAATTACAAATTTGGTGCCAAATGCGCCCTTCCACTTTCTCAAATAAGTCCCACTGCTGTGCACCCACTGATTCGCATGCATAACTCAATGATGGCGGGATTTAGATTTTATAGACAGTTAAAACATGTGCAAAGTGTCCTTGCCCACAACATTTGTATAGCCTACCAAGCACAGAGGCCTGGGATATTGCTTTACTTCTGCACTGGTCAATGTGATCACTGCTGGAGCACTTACTCGAGAAATTTCTTCCCAGATACGGGTACTGCTTCATAACCTCAAGTTTGCTTTTCCCTCAAAACCAATGAATATTTTTTCTAACCCTACATCCCCGAGACCTAAAAACCATAATTTTACTTTCTAAAATATTTATTTTTAAAAAGTGATCAGAGTAGTGACCTAGCTCATTATGTCGCCTTTGCAGACCTATTTGAGTTAGATCCAATAGGATAGCGTCATCTCCATAAAGTAGACAACATATAGATTTCATCATCTTAATGAAAAAAATGAGGAAGCAACAGGAACAGGATAGGGCCTAATTAATCCATTGGTAAAAATGTTCCTCTAGATACTGTCTAAGATATTCTGTCTTTGATTTCGTAAGTGCATCCAGTCAACTACAAGGAATGTGTGCACCTTGGTCCAAATTGATCTTGCAGTCATACCTTCTATATGAGGATAACACATTTGCCTTTCTCTTATCTAAAAAATCACTAAATTCATCATAAATAGGCATACCCAAAATATCCACTACAGGTAGCATTTTAGAAGAACTCTCTTGATATTCATGAAATCATGCAAGTATTCTGAAAATCCCCCAATCTCCAGTTGCAGTTCAATTGAGCTAACCTGGTGGCCCAGTCAGCACAAGGATTATGCAAGGTTAACTATGACATTCTAAGAATTAACTTACACTGAGGATCATCTATCAAATCAAAACAAATTTTCTCACTGTGATTTTCAAAGCAAACCAACAAAATCATATGCATATGAAACATCACTAAACCTGTGGATAAATTAGAACCACAGCCTGCCTTAACATCCTCATGAATCTTTTTATTGGTTACTGGAATCTGCATGGGGTGAGCAAACTTAAAATCCATATAATTCCTTGAAGTTCCAGAATATAAAAGTCCAGAAATCATCTTTCCTGACTCTCTGACAAAATCATCTTCCTGTGTCCTGTGAATTATCATATGTGACACAGATAACTGGACCGTACTGATAACCAATCTGGGAACTGACCTAATTTCTTTGCCCGATGAGGCAGCTTCTCATTTTCAAGGAATCTAATTTTCCACCAGCTGTGACTTTTCAATAGGCAACATGACTTTTAATAGTTTTAACATAGTAGTACAGGTGCACCACATAACAAATTAGACAAAGAGTTGTATAAAATCCATGTCCACAAATATTCTTCCAAGTTTCTTCCTTTATTTTCAATGAAGTCTTTAAAACACAATCAAGGTGATTTGAGACACAGCCGACGCGTTTCGTCCTTATCAAAAGGAGTTCCTCAGGGCAAGTTATTGTTTAATACTGTTATTGTTTGAAGAATTTAAGTCACCTAGTAGGTCAAGCGTGGGACACAGAAAAGCTTCCGTCCTTCAATGTGTAAAATAACAAGTTGGGGAATAGAAGCTTCTATTCCCCAACTGGGTGAGGACTGCCCCGACTGATTCTGGTCGGTTATCGTAAATAATGTCATCATTTTTGTATATTTCTTAAGTCCCTGACCAGGGATAGAGAACCAATAAAACTGGGAGTCATCATATACCCACTCGTTTCATTCTTTTAGATTAAGGCACTAGTTACCACCTTGTTATATTACACATTGAAGGACGGAAGCTTTTCTGTGTTAAAATTGTTATATTCCTGTATGGGAATCACACAGTGACAGTGGGTGTCTTGTCAGTGTGCACACACATTTCTGGGTAGTTCCAGATTATATATACATATATTAGGGATAGTGGGTCAGGTGCTGAGGTCTATAGGGTTCCTCTGTCCAGTTCCTTTTTTCATGACTTTTAATAGTCTTGAATTTACTTCTTCAGTCTTTTACAAAAAGTACTGACCTTCCCCAATATCAACATGAATCAATTATTCATTGTCTATCTCTCTTCTTTAGATATGGGCCACTTAAGCTGCCACTTTACATTGGTTTGGGGGTCTCAGTAATTCTGTTCTTTTCTATCTTAGGCTAGACTTCAAAGACTCTGGTCTTTTCTGAATGATGCACAGATAAGAAATAATTCAGCTACACTAATACCTATGAGATCATCATAGTTATTAGTGTTTAAATGTGGCAATGTAACTTAGTAGAGCTTGATGACCTTGTCTTAGGTTTAACAACTCATTATCTAAAGTGACTTCCTATCAAGCAATGTCCTCCGTTCATCACAAAAAGCAGAAAAAAGTATGACGTAAAGGATCATTCCTCTCCAAAAGACACATTTCCACTCAAATATGGTAAAACAAAAGTCACCCTGGTTTGATCATCTGGGAAGATCAGTGGTTTGCACAAGAAATGAAACTGACACTAATTAAGAAATAATACACTATTCTTTGGATCTTCAGATAACCTTTCTGTAGGTGCTATGTTTATGAGTGTTGTCAGAGCAGGACAAGCAGGACAGTTGGGGCCTAATTACGAGTCTGGCGATCCGAGGACCACCAGACCTGCGGGGGTCCAGCGGTGGCCTTCCAGCAACTGCCACACCAGCGGTCCAACTGGCCCATTACAAGTTGGGCGGTCGTACCGCCATTGCAACGCCGCAGCTGCCAGGGAACCGCTGTTCCCTGGCGGTTGTGTGGCAGCCAGGGCCTCAGTATTATGCTGGTGGTGCTGCTGCAGCACCGCCATACATAATATGAGTTTCAGGACTGCCATCTGTGTCATGGAGGTCTTTCCTCCATGAAAAGGCTAGTGGTCCTGAAACAAAGGGGGCCCTACAGGGGAGGATGCACCCCAGTTCCTGCATGACATGGACATTCCAGTCTACGCCGTGCAGGAACTGCTTTTGGCGTTCACATTGCGGTGCCCATTTTCAGATTCACTGCAGTGGGACTGCCAAAAACAGCCCGCCAGACAAAATGAAACTCGGAATCTGGCTGGCTTTGCAACCACAGGTTTGGCGGTGCGGGAGTGGACCACCGGCGTGGAGTTCCGCTACCGAACTGCCAACTCGAAATTAGGCCCTTGCTGTGTCTCAAAAGAGGTATCAATGCACATGAATCAGAGCTCCTAGATTCTATGGGCAAAGGTTTTAAACTATACCTTTGCTCTGACTTAGGGCCTGATTTAGAAGTCGGCGGAGCGAATACTCTATCACAAACTTGATGGATATCTCGTCTGCTGTATTACGATCCCCATAGGATAGAATGTGATCGAAATATAGCGGACAGGATATCTGTCACGTTTGTGACGGAGTGTTCCCCTCCGCCGACTTCTAAATCAGGCCCCTAAACAAACTACCTATCTCATGTTTCATTACAGCTAACTCTGAATGGAGTGTCTTATTTGATTTAAATAAACTGACTTCCTTTGGTAATGTAGTTATGACTTTCAAGATCTGAGACAGTGGTGCGCAGAACAATCGTTCAGGGTAGATGGCATCATGGGCTAGGCAGTCTGCCAAGATGAACTAACCTTGTGCTCCGAAAACAATAGGAGCGATACACTTTTCTGTCTCTCACCAACTCAAGTTACCACATAACAAGGATATGGGACCAGTGATAAAAATAGGGAAAGCAGGATGGGATAGAGAGAAAGCGGAAACATAGGACCCGCTAATCTGACTCACCACTTCTGTTTATCAAGAATGTCTTCAGGATGTAGTGTATATCTACAAGACAAAGAGATATCTTAAGTAACTTATTATAAAAGGTGGTTCTATGCTTAACTGTGCTTAACTGTGATAGCGTATGGATATAAATTAGCAATATCTCTCTGTCACCAACTTTTTGTACTTTGATGTGGAATGTGCAGTTCCTAAAAACTAAATTCACAAAGATTGAGTACTTCAAATGTGTATATTCTAGAACTTCTCCCGGTAAATTGACAGGCTACCTCAAGCTTCATCACTATGCACTCATTTGTGGAAGATGAGCTATACTTTCTACTTAAGGTAACCAACACTGTTAATAGTCAGCTGTTCCCTAATTTAGGCAACTGTTAAATCACAGGATAATCCTAGTGAAACGTAAGAACCCCTGGTCTTAAAAGTGCTCATGTACATCTTCAAAGAGTAGGTCAAAGTTTTTTTTCATTCACAACACAACTCTCTGAATAATTCTCTGTAATCCCAATGTTCATCAGCACCAATCCATAGGAAATCATTTATATTTTTGTAATTTTCTGTGTTATCATGGTAAGGAAATCCTTTATGTTTTTGTAATTCTCTATATTTTCAAAGTATGTTTTTTTATGGTTTAATAATGTATCAGTTCCATACTATATAATATTTTACATTTTCTAAATTAATAAATAAATATTACAAAAAATAACCATGAGATTAACTATACTAAAAATAAAAAAGGCACTTTTTCTGCAGTGTTCTGAATCCCCTCACTGGGATTGCAGCCATGAACCATTGTAATCTTCAGACCATCCCACTTTGAGTTTGTGGGTAAGTGAATCATTGAATCACTGTGATAATTGGGTGATTTGAGTTCATTTAGACTTGGGGCCTCATTATGATGTCGGTGGGACCGCCCCCAACAGGCCGTCGGTGGCGGTCCCACTGACAGACAGCCCTTCGGTCCGATTATGATGCAGGCAGTCAGACCATTGTCGGAAGAGGGGGCAGACTGCTGCCTCCGACAAGATATACTGATCCTGACGGGGCGGCGGTCAGAATTGCAATCCCTAATGACGGCAGTTTTGAGGCAGGCACCGCTGTCGGGATTACAATGTCCCTTTCTGACAGCCTTTTCATGGTGGTCTGACTGCCATGAAGAGGCCCCAAACAGGCCCCTGTCCCTCGTGGGCCACTGTAAACAGTTAGACTTTTGGTCTAAACTTAGACTTCAAGTTTAAACTTAGACCAAAAGTCTAACTTTAGTAGTAGTAAAGTTAGACTTCAGGTCTAAACTTAGACTTTTGGTCTAAGTTTACCTTTGTGAATCAGGCCGTAAGTAAGCCAATACACACACATTCATATCCAATGTCCACTTGTTTTAGAAAAGTATTCATCCCACTAAGCTTCTGTAAAGTAAATATTGCCTACCTTCCCCAATTGTCCCAATAAAGCAAATACTGTGCAATTTTCACATTGCTTCTGATCATCGATTCTCCATCTCACACACACTGTATGCCTGTAAGTTGTGCCAATGAAACATAGAGGAACGCTTGTTGGCCTTCCTACTTCTCTGACCAGCTGGCAAAAACTAAATTAATAGAAAACACATATCAGCTCAATTCCCATTAATAACTTTAACTAACAATGGGTCCCGCTGGTCCCATGGGTATCCCCGACAGAGTAAATTTCAGACGCATTCCACCATTTATAAGTCTTGGACTCCTAATCTTTGATTCCCATTTGGACCTACTGTAGGTGGACGAAACTTTTACTTTAAAGATCAGTTGGAGCAGTAACTCATCATACCATTTGGCTGATTGCCACAAATCACAGTAGCATGTTAACCTGACACTTAGGGGCCGATTCCGATCTCGGCCGGTAGGGCTCCGAATCGGATTCGGCTTTACCGGATCCGATTCGGAGCCCTGTTTCCCGACCGAACCGTACGCGGGTCCGGCCGAGCGAGTACGATGCGAAATCGCCGACCGACTCGTCCGGGCGTCCCGACCGCTCCGACCGACTCGCTCCCGGCTCGAACCGCTCCGACCGACTCGCTCGGACTCGACTCGCACCGCGCAATGGAGACGTTTCCCGGCCGGGTAAGTACGATACGCGCCGCGAGCAGTCCGACCGAGCCGCGCACTCCGGCTCGTAAGAGCTGTCGGAGCCGTACTTTGGGGTCCGTGTCGGACCCCCTGTACGTGTAGCCGCGCGAGTCGCACACAGGGGGGACCCATGGGTCCCCCCTACCTGTGCGTGTACGGCGCGAATCGCTTCGCCGCGTACCCGCTGTAGGGGGCGCCCTTGTCCGACTCGCACCCATTGAGTCAATGGGAGCCCGCGTACGCGTTGTACGACCGGCTCCCATTGACTTCAATGGGAGTCCGACCGACTCGAGTCCGATAACATACGTTCGCATCGTACTCGTTCGGTCGGACTGCACGGGTCCGATTCGGTCGGAAATCTCTCCGGGTCCGGCTCGGTCGGAGAAATTTCCGGCCCGAATCGGAATCGACCCCTTAATTGTTTACTTTAGACCATTCGTTTGGTACTCTAATAACATTATTTTTCTTTGGTAGGCGCGTATGAGGGGTGGAGTTTTGGGTTTAAAAAACATGCTTGACTTTTGCACCGAAAGCTGCTATGAAGCTAGGAAAAAGGTCAAATGTATCATAGTGTTCCTAATACATTGTAATATTCTTCCCTATCAGTACAAGTGGCGCGTGTTAGATTATATATTTAATGCACCTGACAGAAAACAATACCGTAGGGTACGTTATTTATTGGGTTAAAGAAAGAGCACTTATTATGAGTTTGTGAGGAATAGCATGCTGGTTTTGTTGCTTAAAGCACAAAAATCTACATGTCATGGTAATAACGTACTCTTTTCCCATATTAAATTCCTGCACATTTGACCTGCAAAAATGTAATGAAGGATAAGGTAAACATCACAAAACTCTTTATACTTTTGCTACATAAAGGGCCGGATTATGATGTCGGTGCCAAAATCCAGCATAGTGGTCCGACTGTCGCATTAGGATGCAGTTGGTCGGACCGCAGCGGGTGGAGGGACTGACCGAGGCCTCCGACAGGCTCAAGGAGCCCATCAGAGCGTCGGTCTGACCGTAATCCCTACAATGGGGGCGGTGCCTGCGGAGGCACCGCTGTAGGGATTACGATGTCCCTCTTCCCTCTGCCTTTACATGGCGGTCCGACTGCCATGTAAAGGCAGACAAAATGGGACTTTGGGGGCCACTTGCAGGGCCCCCATCCCCAGTGGGTCTCCGAGGTGGGATCAGGAGGGCACATGTGGTGCCCCACAAACAACCATGCACCATGTGCCAGGCACCATATGGTGCCTGGCACACGGTGCATGGAAGTTTGAAAACTGCCCTTTTCCACTGTGGCTTGTGCTGCAGCCCTTTTCTAGGGCTGCAGCACAAGCTGCAATGGAAAAGAGCAACTTTGCATGGCAGTGGTGATCCGACGGCGGTGAGCCGGCCGACGTATTACGAGTTTGGCGTGTTGCCAGTGCAGAGACCGGCGCTGGCCCGCCGGCACCACTAGCAGACCGCCGGGGTCACGGTCGGGTAAAGGCAGCCTCCATTGGGCAGTACAGAGGTGCAACACTGCCATCTGTATTACGAGTTGGCTTTCCCACAAGACAACCACGGCGGTCAGACCGCCAGCTAAAGGTCGGCAGAGATGAAGGATTTGGGGTGCATACTCACCCCTTTCCAGTTCTTCGCAGCAGATTTCAAGGTGGATCCCTTTCTCCAGGGATCCCCAAACAGCAGCATCTTCACCCCGAGGAATTCGACCCCGTGTGCGACGAAATACAGGTAAGTGCTTTGGTGCCATATACCCATTACCGGGACTGCACACATATGGGTCTGACTCCTGCACTGGGTAGGTGGTATTTTTCAAAATATATCATGCATACATGTGCATTCAACACATATGCAGTCTGAATGTACACACAGGCATCGGTATATATTGAAATACATTGGCCACTGCCGCAAGACTGCCGCAGTCACACCGCCAGCCCCTCAGCAGTCCCGTAATATGGAGGTCGGACGGCTAAACTTGTAATAAACCCCTTAGCACTTTCACGCAATAGAATTCAATACAGAGAATGACATATCTATGCTTGCATGTAAATGAAAATGTACTGCTGCAAGTTAAGGGGCCTAGTCCAAATTGCATTTGTAGTATGATAACAGGTACTACAATAGTACTACTAAAGTACTACAAAATGCTATTCACAAATCTACGAGTGTAAATCTCCACCTCCGCCTTTCATTTTCTTTGGGGAGATACTCAAACATGAACTTTACTGCTCAGTAGTAAATGTGGGTGGGACGAGGGGGAGTGGTTGGAAAAAGGGGCATGCATACCACTAAACGGGAGGGGTTTATAGAGGAGTAAGGAGGTGTTTAGGGAGGATTAGGGAGCGGTTTAGGAAGGGCGTGCACCCACCCATAAAAGAGTAAGCTCATTGCTGTTCACAAACTGCACTTCTAAGTTTGCTACAACCAAATCACTTGTAAATTACTCTCAGCTCAGAGCTGAAATAAGTCTAGCTTAAAATACACCCCAATAAGAAATAATGTTAAATTAAATTACATGATAGAAAATGGTTTCAAATATCAATATATATAATGCAATGTAAAAACTGAAACATATTTATTATTTAGTTCTAAAATATTTTAACAATGTTTTTAAAATGTATAAATTAGAGTACCATAATTTTTATTTAAAATATAATTAAATAACTTTTAATTATTTCAATACATCACTTTTGATAATTATAATTGAATAATAAAAACTCTTTTTTTACTTTAGGTGGAAATGCATTTTTTAATTTAAACTTCAGTTTTATTTAACTTAATATTTATAAATAAACAAATATTTCATTCAAAATTCCTTTAATAGTGCTGTAGTAATTTTTATTTCGTTATACATATAAAATAAATTTATAAAATTAATCTACGTTACTATTTAAAATAAAAATATGTTTACTTTTTTTAGTTGAATATACTTTTTTAAATTTCCCTATACTTTACCATTGGAAGAGTCCACATTCCAGATGGAGATCTCCCTATAATAAACTATAGGTAAAACTTAAAAAGTTTAGTAAATTATGTAGGAAATTAGTAACAATATGCTTATGCTAAATATTAATTCAAATTCTTGCTATATATTTAGTTCAAACGTAAAACATAATAAAACATCTACAGCATTATTAACCTAATCTTGAATTACATCTTCAATTAATTTAAAATATGGAGGCAAAGACTTAAAATAATACCCATTGGAATTAGTGTTAACTTAATTTATTGGAAATAGTTAAAAATATAAATAATTGTAGTTTAATGTTTAAAAAAATCGTCAAATTAGTTAGCTGTAAAATATTTTAATGTTTTGTAAATTTATAACTTAATGTAACAATAATTTTTATCAAAATATTGTTAAACTACCTTTTATTAATTTTATACATCATAATGAAAAATACTTTAGTACTTTATGTGGGAATTTATTTTTCAATTAAACCTTCAGAATAATAATGTCAAATGTATTTTATATATATAAAAATGAAGGTAATGCAGTAGCATTTTCTTTATTTTGCTCTACATTCAAAATAAAAATATAAACTAATTTACAATAATATATACCAAAAACACATTTTTACTAATTTATTGTACAGTTTAGTCAACTTTTACATTTTCCCTATACTTTACCATCAGGAGATCTCCACTCCAACTGTGGAGTTTTCCTATGGTAAAGCAAAGGGAATCTTTAAAAAAATGTTTAATTTTTACAATAATTATTTTTATATTTATTTAAAATATATAACATGTTGTTATACAGTTACAGCATTAACAACTTGATATAAATGCCAAATGTAATTATTTTTAATACAGTACATTAGATTCAAAGTATTTTTCTGAAGCTCAAAATAAAAATAAAACCCACCTAAAGTAAAAAATCTGTTTTTTTTATTATGTACAAATTATTATTAAAAGAAAAGTATAGAATTAATTAAAACTAATTTAATTATATTTGATTACAAATGTATGTTACATTATGTTTATACTAAAAGTTGTTTTTAATATGTTCCATTTTTTTAAATAATATAATGTAATGTAACAATATTTTCAGCAAAAGGTCTAATAGATCCACCTCAAATGTTTTCGATACTTTAGTTGTTTGACTCCCCACACCCACAATAATCAACTATGTTGAAATGGTCATGATCTTGGTTGCAATGTGTTCAAAGTTGAAGTAGAATGGATTGTCATACAGTTGTATTTAGCCATATTCTATATTATTACTACCACTCTCTCCTGTACTAGCTAAAGTTTAAGACAGAATACTGGAAGTACCATAGCCATAGCAGAGCTGGAAAGTTCCTCAACCACTTCCCTAGAGCCATGCCAGAGAGAGGGCAGCCGAAGTAAATCACTGTTTGAATTGTTTATATTGTATTTTATCTCATAAATAAATGTATACATTATGACACAGTGACAATGTACAATAAACTCAATGTCCAGTCAGAGCCATCTTTAAAAATATCTCTATTTAATTATTAGCAATTTAAGGAAGTTAAAATGATTAAAAAGAAAAAGAATCAGGTCTTAACCAAAACCAGAAGGTCTTAAAACCTACTCAGGCTGCAATCTGTCTCCAAAATATTTAACACACCTTCTACAGTGAGGAAGTCTACTCCAAATTACATTTGGGCATTAGGAAATGTACTATGGAGAGGCTCGTTGGGGGGAGAACTTGGACATCATGCCGTCGGAAACATCTAGGTCTCATTTAACTCAACATGGCTTTCTTTACAGCTCCCAATGAATGGACCTAAAAGTAGTGCACAAAGGAACTAATATGAGTGGGTCAGTGTATTCTGACCCCCTGCTCCATCGCTAGTTGGTGCAGGTGTTGAAATTCAGGGCCTCATTAGCGTCTGACTGCCATTGTATCAGGAAGGTTTCTGACCGACTACATGTCGGTGGTTCCACCTGCCCGATTACAATGGGGCCAAACTGGTAATAAGCCCCTAAATGTATAAACCCCGTTATTTACTCTGTGTCGGCTTTGTCTGTTTCTTATTGTTGCCTGAAAGGTTAATGTTGTAATACAATCTAAAATGAGTCAGTCAAATGCTAGTGAAATTCGTCAGTGTTATTTTCAATGCTTTAAGTTAAAAAGCAGGTCTTACGTTACTGAACCTTATGGGGATTACATGCTTTTCAACATTTGTTAATGTGCAGAAATGTAATCACATTGGTATAAAGGACACAGCATTCTTGGAGCTCATGTCTAAAGTGCACTTCTTGTGATGTATTGTGGGGAGAGTATATGTATAATTATACCTTGCACCAAGTGTGCATAATGCACATCGTACATATATATTATTCTTCAGCTAAAGTTATGGCTTCCACATGGACTGTAAATATAGCTGACTTGTACCATAGAGGACATACATGATTAGTCTGCCAGTAAAGCTAATTGTTATGATTCTTCTGTCTGAGTTTTATCTTGTGTAGAAGAAAATACAATTCTCCCCAAGACCCAGAATTTATTTGGGAAGCGAGTCTCTGTTCTCCATAACTCTATGCTGTGATCTCAGTGGTGAGTCATGTTGTGTGGGTGGAGACCCTCGTTCTGTGAGGAGGCCCTCCATCTCCACTGTGCTTTTTTTGATTAGGTATGGCTCGACAACGTGGCTGTCACCTGACCTTATGTGATGAACCTAAAAAAGAGCTTTCGGCAGTACTATAGAGGGGGCTTTGGCTCCACTCACATGCTAGTGGACAGGAGAACATGTTTTGATTAGGCAGAAGTTGTGAGCTTCCACAGAACAGGGGCTTACCCTCCAAAAGCTGTAAACAGGTTGCATGAGCCAGAACTCTTTATCACGTCTAGCTATTGTCCTACAACACAACTTGACCTTTAGGTTAAAAACATGCCACTGTGATGCTATATTCCCCTTAAATAACTATGATGTTTCTTCTTCTCTAGCAGCAGCATAGATGGGAGGAGGGCAATCAGGGGGTGTATGTTGCTGTACTGCAGTCCCAGCCACCTCCTCCTCCTCCCCCTTTCCCTTTCCATCATCAACTTCACAGATTCCTTACCACTGCACTCCATGAGAGAATGGTGATTTTTATTTTGAATTCCTGTTTTAAGACTAATTTGTTGGAGGGTATTTTGTAAGCTCCTTGGCTCCCAAACGTTCATTTAATTAATAATTTTAATGTAAAATTTCATGCTAAAAATTACATTACTAATATATTTAATTTACTTCAAAAGTAGTGTTTGTATATATTAAATTAAATTGATTTACTTATGTGATAGACTGTGATTTAAAATTACCCTTCCCTGAACCTATAAACGTTTTGCTACCCCTGAACACTATCATTCCCTGAACCCTAAAAATCCCTACCTATCCTGGAATCCTAAATCTTTGTGTTACCTATTAATGCCACACTTCTGTGAACCCTAAAAACCCTTACTACTGCTTAAGGCTACCCTTCTCTGAACCTTAAAACCTCCTTACTATCCCTTAACACTACCCATCCCTGAACCCTAAAAACCAATTACTTCTACTTAAAGCTACTCATCTCTGACCCAAAGAAACCTTACTACCCCCTAACACTACCCATCCATGTACCCTAAATACCTTTTACTACACCTTAATGCTACCCTTCCTTGAACCAGAAAACCATACAACTCCTTAATGCTACCCATCCCTTACTACTCCTTAACATTACATTTCCCTGAACACTAAAAACTTCTTACTGCCCATTAAAGCTGCCCTTCCCTGAACCCTATACAAACTCCTTAAGATCCCTTATTGGTAACCATCCTTGAACCTTGAAATCCCTAACTATCACTTAACATTACCGTCATTAAACCTTAAAACTCTCTTACTATCCCTAACGCTACCCTTCCCCGAATCCTAAAACCCTTTGGTACCAGTTAACGCTTCTTTTCCATGAACCCTATAAACCCTTACTGCACCTTAACTTTACCCATCCCTGAACCCTTAAAAACCCTTACAGTCCTTTAATGCTACTCATAAGTGAACTGTAAAAACCTCTAACTACACCTTAACATTGCCCTTCGCTGTACCCTACAAACCCTCCTTAACTCCACCCATCTTGGAACCCTAAAGACCCTTACTACCCTATGATGCTGTCTATCCCTGAACCCTAAAGAATCCTTACTACCCCTTAGCGCTAACGTTCCTTAAAAAAACCTTACTGCACGTTAATGCTATTTACCCCTAATTTGTAAATATTTCTTGCTCTCCCTTAATGCTACTCTTCCATGAATGCTTAAAACCTCTTGCTACCCCTTAACACTACCATTCCCTGCACGCTAAGGATCATTAGTACCCTTCTCTGAGGATTAAAACTGCTATAACCCCTTACTATCACTTAACGCTACCCTTCCCTTAACCCTTCAAATCGTTTACTATTACTTAAGGGTATCCATTCCTGAGCCCCAAAAATCCCTAACTTCCCCTTAACGTAACCCTTTCTTGATCTTTAAAAGCCCCTTGCTACCCCTTAACGGTACTCACCCCTGAAGCTTAAAACCCTTACTAACACTTAATGCTACCCTTCCCTTAACCCTACAATGCTTCTACTACCATTTATTGCTACCCTTCCATGAATCCTAAAAACATCTTACTACTTCTTAACACTTCTGTTCGATGAATCCTAAAAGCCACATACTATTCCTTAATGCTACCCTTTCCTGAACGCTACAGACTCCTTACTACTCCTTAATGCTCACTCAGGCACTCTGCCTGCTAAAAGAATGAGAAGTCTAAGGTTGAAATACTAAGAAGAATATCCCTGATAATTCCTAATTTCTTAGATGACCCTCAAGGTCCCACTTTTGAGGCCTGGTCTTTATATCACCCCCTCCATCCCCAGTTATCAATGCCCTCGTTATTGGAAATTCTGGTGAATAGTTGCAAGGTGATATCAGGAAAGAGTGGTGTCGAAATGAACTCTGCCCCACTAATGGAGTAATTTACAGAATATTGGATGTTTTGCTGTTATACCACAATTCAGTGTTACCACAACAAGTTAGCCTGACATTACCGCAAATTTATATATAATGTGCAAACTTTAATTCTGGGTTTTTCTTTTCACAATTATTGATACAAAATTAGTACCGTTTTTTTGCTTGTGTTCTAGTACTAATAGGCATGAACGTAGTAATTGTCTCTTAATGCAAAAATAGCTTTAAATGCACCGAAAACAATTTTCATGCATTTCACCTGATTTTGTACAGCTTTCCACCTATTCTAAATGATCCTTAAAGCTGCATAGCCTTGAATGACAAAAAGCGCCAAATATAAGTGTATGACTATTAGAAATTTGTTGTAGTAATGGCCTACGAGGTAAGGTAAACTTCCCCCTTTTGGTCTGGCTTTACAATGCAGCTGTACGGATGCTATATTTTTAGCAATTCTTTAAAATATACATTGAGGGGCATTTGGCTTGGCTCCAACCAGAGGAGGTTTCCTCTCTCACCTCATACTATCAGATATATTATCTGCATCATTCTGCCTTCCAGGAAGTCCTTTCATTAGAATGCACTGAAGGATTATTCTAGATCTGAAAAATAAAATCAACTGTGCTGTTTTTCACATCCACTTCTCTTTCTCCTAAATGCAACCTAAATAGAAAGCAATATTTTTTGCTACTTTTTCCCCTGAACTGGCAAAGCCAGTAGGACAGGCTTTAATGTGATAAACAACATTTCCGCATTTGTGAGTACCTGTGGTTGTTTGCACAATATGCCAGCCCGCTTGTGTCCCTAGAGCCCTGCTATTTCCTAAAATGTTTTGATTATGTGCTCCTTATCTGAAAACGGCACTTTACTTTGCTCTGCTGTTTCATCTGGCGGAAATTATCAAAGCCGGTATGGGATTTTTTGTCAGCCAAAAGTGAACCATGGATGAGTCCATAGTCTCTATCTTTTAACATCATTTGTGATGACTTTGGGTCTGATTTAGGGTTTGATGCCCGAGTTGTGTCTGTCCATATCATCCAGACGGTACTTCGTCCTCCCAACCTTTGAAATTACCCGTGGCCCAGAAGTCATCTCTGTACATTGAAAGGAACAACCGGCACAATAGTTCCTTTTAATATACTAAAAGTTTTCTAAGGCCATTCACAAACCTTTTCACATATTTTTGTATTTCAGAAACAAATTCCCAAAGTGGGAGTTATTTTCTGAAAATCAAAAAACGAATGCCCGCCACACTTTCTTCGTTTTCTTCCAGGATGTGGGGGTCATTTTTATTTTTTACCTGTCCTTCACCGTCAGGTTTTTCCTGGTGTTGACGGACAGGACACAAAAGACAATACACCATCCACCCATAATACTTAAGGTGGTGCAATTTGCTTAGTGTGATGGGCCAATGGCGGCTCCGTCGATGGAATACTTAAGGTCCGCTCATCTCTAAATACTGAGGGCTGACTCACGCAGACAGGGCACTTGGTTGTATATGCGATGGAGTACCTGGTCCACCAAACTCTAAATCCAGCCCCTGTACTCGTCCCTGGCTCCGGCTTTACTTCAATCTTTCCTCTGTTGGTTATCATCATATCAAAACTCTGTAGTATGCAAAAATAATTTTATATTGGTTAATCAATCAGCTCCAGGTGTACTGCAAGACCTTGTTACACTTGTAGTGTATTCTTTGCACAATAGACTTGGAGTCAATTAAAAAAATAATACTTAAGTTTAGCATAGAGGTTTAAGGGTCTTTGGCATCTAGTTCATAAGCAATTGGAGTCTCCAATCATTTATCATTGTACTTGGTACCTTAGATAACAGCAGGATTTCATGGAAGCCATTACCCCCTGGTCTGAATTCCTCATCCTCGTCTTTGCAATTTAAGGCCTGTCTCGTACCCTAAACAACGCTTACCTACCTAAGCTAAACCATTCACAAAGACTAAAATATTATTAGTTTGCTGTCTTTAGCCTCGCCCACGCCACTTGCACCTAAAAACTGAAACAAAAGTTAACATTTCCTGTTTTGTTTGATTATTTATTTGAGACATGTTGTCTCCGCTGTTCAGTAAGTAATTTTATATTTATTGGTATACTGCTTAGTGTTTAATTGGGTCCTGCTTTAGTTGTCCCATAAATTAAGAGAATGATTACGAGTTTGGCGGTCTTCCAGAGGGCCGCCACGCCATCTCCCCACTGGAAGACCACCAAACCTGTAGTCAGACTGCCCACCGGATTATGAGTGTAATCCAGGTTGGGCTGTCCTGCTGCAAAAATACAGGGGTGGCACAACAGGTGTCCCCCTGCATGCACCCCCATGCACAGAGGCAACAGGGGGCCCTGTTAGGGCCCCTTGAGTGTCCTCTCTGCCACCCTTTTCATGGCGGGCTCACCGTACATGAAAAAGTGGGCATTGCAGAAACTCGTAATATGCTTGGCCGGGCTGCTGTGGCACCGCCAGCATATTGCAGCCTCAGACCGCTGTGCCACCGCCGTGGGATCCCTGATCGATGGTGGTTGTGGCGGTCCCACTGCCGCACTTAGAATATGGTGGTTGGGCCACAATGCGGTGGTGCTCGGACTGCCACCACAACTACGGCGGTCCCATGGACCACCGTAGTCGTAAGTAGGCCACAAGTCTTTTACGTCACACTGCAATTGGTAAAGTGCATATATACTTGCATTCAAGGGATCAGCTGTAGCAGTATCTTTTTATTTAAGCGAATGTATCCTTTTGGCATGTCTGGGTCATGGCTCTCTAGACTTATGAATACGGCAGCAGGGATCTGTTTTAGGGATACCTATGTTCCGTAAGGAGGCCATATGCATATGTGTGCTGCTGTTCTAGGGGTTTTTCAACTGAGCAGCATTCCCACAAGTTTGTAGACAAATGAGAGCTGGTTGCTATCAGTAATTGCCAGGGAGTTTCACACTTTGCAATAATGGAAAATACTAAGTACACCTGTTAGTGCAAGCATACTGAATTGACTCGTTCAGACTCTGACACTGGGTACATTTATATTGAGGCATTAACTGAAGGTCCTTCTATGTCTGTTATACAGAAAATAATAGAGTCTTCTGTGGCTGCTGCTAGGCAAGGGAGGCATGTTCCTATGCAACCAAAGCAGCCTACGATGTTGAGGAGACTCTACCATACAGTGGTGGCCCAAATTAAAAGCAGGCTTTCAGAGTGTTATATTCCAGGGAGCTGATCTTAAAGAGGTTGTATGGCGCCTTGGAGTAAGTTTATCCTTCTCAGATCTTGTAGCAGAAGATAGGGATGATGATTTCTTTCAGCAGTACCAGAGGAGAGAACCAGACTCTTTGCACACTCCTGTGCTAAAGATGCTAGCTAGAGAGTGGAAGGAGTTTGAAAAGCCTACTTTTCCTGGTCTCTGTGAAGGGGCAGGCACTTCATGGATTCCATGAGGAGTTCCCTCTTGTGGTCACAGTAGATTCTCTTACAGCTCGACTATCTTCTCAGAATCCATCACAACAGATTACGCATCTCCAGCAGACCTGATAATCAAGAGGGTTGAGGTTACAGCTAAAAGAGCATATGTTTTTCCATTAGAGCCACTATCCATGCAATGTATGTTGTTCAGTGGTTTCTAAGAGACTTTAGGTTTTGGCAGACGATATGCAACAAGTAACAAATTGTACAGATTGCACTTATATTCTTTCTCTTATAAAGCAGCAAATAAAATACCTATTGTACATTTCTTTTGACTCTCTGTGTGCAGCTGCTACTGGTTCTGGTTCGTCTTTTGCTGCCTGGCATTGTATTAGGATGTGGTGTTTGAGAGCAAACAATTACTATCTCTCTTCATGCGTGTGCCATTTTCTGGATGAAAGCTCTTCGATCCTCATCTTGAACAGTTGGTCAAGAGGTCTGCTGAGGATAGAAAATTGATGACTCCCATTCAATGATTCTCATTCGTCTATCTGGTAGTGGTCAAGCAGGTGCTTACAGAGGACCTTGTGGTCCAATCTTCTCTACTAGACTGCATAGCCAGCCTTTTTGAGGCAGGGCTTAAGGCCAGCAGGCCCCTGTTGCTGATATGTTCCAGACACTAGGGGCTTCTGCCTCCCCCCCAGCACTGAGTGCTTGACTATGCTACAGAACAAGAGAGTTGTAGAAAGATGACTACTGAAATGTATGAAGGTTTAGGACTCCTCCTTCTTGAAGGCTTCACTCTTATGGTTCAAATCTGTTTTATTTATTTGCTTTAGCCAAGTACATAAACACTCACCTACAACCATTAACATGTGAGGTAAACTGGGGAAAAGGAAAAGGGGGAAAAAGAGTGGGCCAGAGAGAGGAGGGGCGGGAGAGGGATGACGAGGGGGGGGGGGTTTACGAACCAGAAGGGGTGGTGGTGATTTCCATTTCGGTGATATCAGTAGTCTCTCGAGTGTGGCATTGCAAGTTTATGAAACAGCCTGTTTGCAACGTCAAATCAGTCAATTCGTGTGAGGCATAGATCTCTGTCCCTCATTTTGGAGGAGACGAACATTTGGAGGTATTTTGGGCAAGTGAGTTCCTGGAATTTATGTGCCAAGAAACAAATGTTTGGGGCCCACATTTTGTCAAACTGCACCAGTTTAGCGTCTATGGATGCTCTTAGTTGCTCCATCCCCACAATATCCCACAGTTTATGTAACCAGTCCAGGTAGCCCGAGGTGGAGTCATGCCCCATTTTAGCTGTGATGATCTTTTTAATAGCTTTCGCTTTGTAGGAGTGCAGTGAGTATGTCAGAGCAGTAGGGAGGCCTAGCACGATATAGTTCAGGAGATTGGGAACATCCTTATAACAAATCTCATTAACATCCTTCAACACAGCGTCCCAGCACCTCTTGAGCTTAGGGCAATGCTAAAGGAGGTGGGTCAGAGTGCACACCTGTCCACAATTTCTCCAACAGGGCTCTGAACTGTCCACTTCAATTTTGCTGATCACTCAGGGGTGTAGTACCAGTAGTGTGTCACTTTAAACAGCGCTTTCCTCTCTGCTGCACTGAAGGAGGAGATGCAGGTTCTATGGACGAGATCCAACTATTCCTTTGCTGTGAAGGAGCATTACAGCTCCATTCCCAACGTCTCTGAGCTGGGGATTTTTCAGTGTTGTCAGTTTTATTTAGAAAGGAATATATGTTGGAGAGGAGGCCCTTATCATCAGTTTTAGTCATCAGCCATTTCTCAAATTTGGTGAGAGGTCTGCTAGCCATAGAGTGAATATAGGGTTGAGTACGCCAACGTTGAACTGTGGTATAGTGCCATAGTTCCCCATCCAATAGGCTGTAGTTTTGCAGTAATTGATGGAAGTCTAAAAGACCTGAGTGGTCGAAGAGGTCACCAATCCTCTTGCAATTGGCTTCTTGCCAGTTGTGGAATGCAGTGGCATTCAGGCCGGAGGGAATACAGGATTGCAAATGATGGAGGTGAGTGGGGAGGTGTGGTTGGATAATCCTTTCGAGATTTTGACAATGTTCCATTCAGCAATTGTGGCCCTTGTGACTGGTGAAACATAGACTCCTGGGGGACTGTCCCGTTTAGGAAACCAGGGAATCTTCCAGGAATGGCAGCCGGCTATAGCTTGATCTATGAAGCACCAGTGCTTTTCAGTAAGCGGTCTGTTCCATTCCACGATGTAGCGCAGTTGAGCTTCCATATAGTAATGTGTGAGATGCGGAATGCCCAAACCACCCTTTCCTACGGGGAGGTATGCTAGTTTCTTTGCCATGTGTGGTTTCTTGCCTCCCCAAATGTAATTCTCTATTGTGTGGTGCAATTTGCTGAGGAGATGTTGCGGGGGCTAGAGTATCTTGGGGAGGAGGGTCATTTTTCACCTCCCGCTTTCCACATCTGCAAACCCAGGTCAGCTGTGTCAAGATGGCCCATGTAATTTTAGATTGCCATCTTCTCTAGAGAGGGGCACACCTTAAGCCCAGATATGGTACCCAGTGGCTTGTCCATGGTATGAGGAATCACTGGTCCAGGAGTGAGGCAGTTCAGTAATGTTGAGGGCCTACGATCTTTGAATGTTTACCTTGAAGCCAAAAATTATGTCAAAATCTGTTAGTGCTTGCAGCAATATAAGTAGGGATGTGAGTGACTGTGTGATTGCAACCATTATCTCATCAGCGTAGAGAGTATTTT
The DNA here is from genome assembly GCA_963921515.1 of Calotriton arnoldi. Taxonomy (NCBI): domain Eukaryota; kingdom Metazoa; phylum Chordata; class Amphibia; order Caudata; family Salamandridae; genus Calotriton; species Calotriton arnoldi. Next base: position 946,922 of record CAWUFW010000198.1, on the reverse strand, counting down.
TATGTTCCTGGCGGTCTACGGTAATATCGGATATGTGTGTATTAGCTCAAATCTTTTTTGCTAGCGGCTCCATATAGAGGGCAAAGAGGAGCGGGGAGAGGGGACATCCCTTGTTATGTGCCCCCGGCTATAGGGAATGTAGATGAAGTGTGGCCATTCACTCATACTTGTGCCAGTTGACTGTATAGCTGCACTGCACTCAGGTTCAGAAGCGAGTACGCAGACCCACCTTTATTAGCACCTTCCACGTAAATGGCCAGTGTATGCGGGTGAATGCTTTTTCAGCATCGATCGATATAAGGAGTACTGGGTACGTGAGCGGGTTGCTTTTTCAATAAGGTGCATCAATCTTTTAGTATTATCACTACAGCTCTGCTCTGGAATAAATCTGGTTTGGTTTGGGTTAATAAAGCCCTGCATGTATGGGTTGAGACGAGTGGCCAGGATGCTCGTAAAAAGTTTGGCATCAATGTTAAGCAGGTATATGGGGAAGTAAGAGGGGCATTTTGTTGGGTCTTCCTGGGTTTGGGAAGTATGGTGATAAGTTCTTCCTGCATAGAGTCTGTAAGTGTTCCTGTGTCCCCGAAAGAGCTGTATAAGTGAATGAGAATGGCTGGGTGCCAGAGTTTATAAAAGTTTGCAGTGAACCCGTCTGTCCCAGGGGCTTTACTTGACTGTAGTTGAGCAGTAGCCAAGAGGACTTCGTCTATCTGAATGTCCATTTCCAAAGCGTACACCTCCAGCTCGGGGAGACATGCTATGTGAACTGAGGAGAAGTAGGTGTCAGCCTCTTAACAGGTCTCTTGCCTCCGAAGTGTATGTGTATATGTTGGTATAGAAGTGTTTGAATGTTTGTGCTATGTCTTGATCACTGTATGCTCTCTGCCCTGATTGTGTACGGATCTCCTGTATTCTATGCTTGTGCTTTTAGTTTATATGCCAGGAGGCCTTGTGGCCACTGGCATAGTATTTCTGCTTTGTGTGGAGAAAGGCGAATTCTGCTCTATCCATAGACCTTGAGCTGCTTTCGGGTCAGTGCCCGCTTTCTCCTCAGTTTGTACGTGCTGTTTTTTTTATGTGATTTCTCTTGGTCCCTCACTTAGTCGTCCTGGGTGATATGTTTGTCCCGTTTCGTCTTGTTAAGTCTGGCTGATATGTCTATGAAGGTGTCTTGTACCACTGCTTTCAGAGTATCCTACAAGCTAAGAGATTGGGGTGTCTGGGGTGTCATTCAACTGGAGGAAGTGGTGGAGCACCTCCTTTATTTGTATTTGTATTTGTATTTGTAAAGCGCGTCATTCATCCAGAGGATATCACGGCGCTGTGCTCGGGCTTCTGGTGTGAGACCGGGTGGTTCATGAGTTTGGCCAGTATTATTTTCCAGAGAACAAGTGAGTCTTGAATTTTTTCCTGAAGACTAGATAGTCCTCTGTGAGACGGAGTTCTTGTGGTAGGTCATTCCAGTGTTTTGCTGCCAAGTATGAGAAGCTACAACCCCCTGTTCTCGATTTCTTAATGCGTTTTGTTCTGGCTAGAGCTAGGGACCGTGATCTTAAGCACCTAGTGGGTACATAAAATTCAACTTTCCTCTGTAGGATAAAAGGCCCCCGTTGATGCAGGGCCTTGTGTGTGTAGCTGAGCAGCTTGAATTTCGCTCTTTGGCGCATTGGCAGCCAATGAAGTAATTTCAGGCACTCGGACGATGAGCTGAATCTGTCTTTGTTACATACCAGTTTGGCGGCGGCATTTTGCACTACCTGTAATCGTGTAAAAAGGTAGTCAGCCATGCCCACAAATAGCGCATTACCATAATCCAGTCTGCTGGTAAGTAATGCCTGCGTGACAGTTCTCCTACAATCTTGCGGGATCCAAGGAAATAGCCTTCTTAGAAGCTTCAACATCGCGAAGCTTCTTCCACACAGAACCCGCACATGGTCCTGCATGGATAGGGTATTGTCCATAAGGACCCCCAGATTTTTTGCGCATTGCTTTGGAACTTGGGCATCCCCCAGTGTCTGGGGCCACCAAGTGGTATTCCAGACAAGTTTGGCTCCTCCAAAGAGTAACATTTCAGATTTCCCTGCATTTAATTTAAGACAGTGTTCTGCCATCCAGGTTGCCATCTCCGAGAGACAATTATTCAATTTTAGTCTTGTATTCTCATGCTGTTCTTCAATGGTTATCATAAGTTGAGTATCATCAGCATAGGAGCAGATACCAAAGCCCCACTTCTCACTGATTTTTGCCAGAGATGACACATAGACATTAAAAAGTGTGGGGCTCAGGGATGCCCCCTGTGGAACACTGTAACTAATGGGTTTTGGTTTAGATGAGAACTCCCCCATTTGTACTCTCTGTGTTCTATTATTCAAGAAGGAGCTCAGCCATTGAAGGGCTTTAGCATAAACTCCTTTTCCATGAAGGATTTCCAGTAGGCGATTGTGTGAGACAGTGTCGAACGCCGCCGATAGATCTAATAAAATCAAGGCGGCGGCTTTCCCTAGGTCAACCAAAGATCTTATATTGTCTGACACGGCTAAGAGACTTACTTCCGTGCTGTTGGTGGCTCTAAAGCCAGTTTGGGAGGGGTCTAATAGATCGTAGATTCATCTGATAAGAGAGTCTGGTTGAGGCGCCACATCTTGTGGCTCAGGAATATATAGAAAGAGAGCGTGATGGGGAGTGATCTGAAAGTGGAGAGACTTCTAAGTGTTGGCTGTGGCAATGTGGGAGGAAGCAAGGAAGTAGTCTATATGGGCGTAGGTCTGGTGAGATGCAGAATAAAAAGAGTACTCCTTAGTAGTGGTGTGTTGAGCCCGCCAGAGGTCAATTGGCCCCACCTCACTCAGCCAATGTAGCCCCTCAGCTGTAAATGTCCTCATCTGTCCTACCCTTTGGGCTGATCTATCAAGGTCAGTGTTAGAGATGAGGTTAAAGTCCCCACCGACAATGATGTCTGAGTCTAACGATGAGGTGACTAGGCTCAAGGCCTGGAGGATGAATCGTTCTTGTTGATTGTTTGGTGCATAAAGTGTGTTGCGCTTGTAAGTGTAGGTTAGCAATGAGATACTCAAGGGAAAGAGCCTGCCTGTCACTTCTGCTGGGTCTGCACTACTCGACCCTGAAATCTAGTGGCCAATAGCATGTTTGACTTTTAGACATAATTCACCAGTTAAGCAATCCAGTTTTCAGAAAATACTCTTAGATTTTTCTGAAAAACTTCAATTCCTCATTGTCCTCTTTGATGCAAAGCTCTGCTGGAGGGATTCAAGACTTACTTGCCAAATCAGGACATTATTCCATTTCCAGAAAACAAATATTTTCAGAAGTTCTATTCCATTCTTTTCCTGGTACAAAAAAATCAGAAGATTTCTTTCATGTCCTAGACCGCAGGAATGTCAATACCTTCATTCAACATATTACTTCCAGCATGGTGACACTTCAGGCAAATCTTTCATTGGTCTCTCCAGGGGATTTTCTCACATCTTTGGACTTAAAGGAAGCTTACCAGAATCCCAAATGTTTCTGTGGTTTGGTTTTCTGGGTCACCATTATAAGATTCAAGTACTTCCGGTTAGCCTTTTCTCTAATTCCCAGTGTGTTCATGAACATTCTTGCTCCTCTGGTGTGTATATTACATTCTATGGGCATTAATGTGGAACAGTTTTTGGAGAAGTCTCATCTGGAACCCTCTTAGACTATGCAGTTTATCGGAGCAGTGATTCGCACCGATCTGGGGTAAGGTTTGCTCTCTCCATCCAATAAGCCGAAATTTACATCCTTTCTAAATTCCCTTCTGGAAAGCCCACTACCTTCAGCAAGTCAGTGGTGCTGAGGAAGATGGTGGTTTCTCTTATGCTGATATCTAATTCCAGAAGTCACCTTCAGCCCTTAGTCAGACATCTCCTAACCTATTGGACTCCAGCATCCCAGGATTATAAAGCTTGCATATCTGGTAACTCCCTCAACTTGGCAGTCTCTTGAGTGGTGGCTGGAACCACATAAATTGGACAAGGGAGTATCCCTTGCCCTTCCTCTTCATGTAGTAATCACCATGGATGCCAGCATCACTGGGAGTGGGGCAATGGTGAGGAACAGGTCAATTCAATCTTGCTTGATTCTGCCTGGGAGTTTGCATTTGTTCACTTAGAGGGAACTGATAGCCATTGTCTGAGTTCTCCTTACATTTCAGGCAGAGATTCAGGGGCAGGCTGTTGATATAAATTCCTGTACCAGATTCCATCTTTAAAAATTACTTAGTGTTAGCCTGATTCTAGGTATTCCCAATGGCAGTGGCGTAGCTAGCCCTATGGGCGCCCATGGCAGAGTCAGCATTTGCTGCCCCGCAGCGGCCGCAGTGAAGAGCGGGGGGAGTGCTGGCGAGTATTTTCTCCATTTGCCACCCCCTCGCGGCAAACGCATTGAGGAGCAGAGGGGGGCTGTTGCTGCCCGAGACGGACGCCGCCCCCAAAACTCGTGCCGCCCCCCCCTTGCTATGCCATTGCCCAGTGGTCTGATTTAAATGAGTTAGTTTACACGTTTTCGTGACATGAGAGGACATTCATCTTGAACAACATTTTCCAGTTAATCAGTAGCATACGAAACATTAGTCTGACTGAGGTGTCCTAGAATATCTATGTTACAAGGTCATCTGGTACATATGTGGGATATAACAGTGATATGTGCACATAGGTGACGCCTCCAGTTACTACTGGTTCTGGCTGGAATTTTCCATCGCATTACTGTCCTGCTTGTTACCCACAATCAGTTAGATTAGGCAGTGGTTAGTTTGTGATATGAACACTGGGATTGAACCATTCAGGTTAATGTGGTCTTCACCTCGAGCTGTCCAGAGAGACATCATATTCCAGATCACAGGCTGCTGTTCTTCTTGGACCTAAGTTGGACCCAGAGAGCTAAAACTGAGTTTGGCTGAACCCGATTACAGAAGGCTCCCTCCTTCTTGCCTTGCCAGCTGAAGTTCTCATAACACAAAGGCCCTCTGTGTCGCAGGTATGCAAAACAACAATCATAGCACTTTCCCTGCAGTCAATGTTACATAACTTCCATGCTCTTAGCATAGTTAGTTGAAAGTAATAAGGTTGGGTGTAGAAATTAGGGAATCTGGTATTGTGAACCATTATTGAAACATTCATTGTGTTCCCTCTCATCTCCACCCTGATAATAGCAATCTGCTTCATATGTTCTTTGGTCTTAGCGCATGTACTAATTCATAGACTATTGCAATAAATGTTTTTAAACATAAATTGCGTCATTATTAGTACAGATGCTTGAGTGTGACAGTCTAAGTATGAAAAGCGTGTTTCCTGAATCTCACTGCATCCCTGGTAAAGGTACTGTTTCGTTTACCAGAATGTACATATCCTCCATGAAATAGGGCAGGGTGCAAGCCTGCAGTAAACCAGACCCGTCTTTCTCATACACAGTGCATTGTGCTTGAGCTATTCGGCTACAAGAGTCTAAATCCATAGACGTAGGGTATAGCCCTAAGATACATAACACTGTGAAGATGGACAATCAGGTGGCTAGGACCTATGTGAGCCATCAGGGGAGACCAAGAATTCCTCTCCTGGATTCCATCACAGTGGAGATGTCTCACTGGGGGACGAAAAGTCTCCTGATGGAGGTACAGTTTCTGAGGAGGGCGTCAGGGCCTGGAGACAATTTGAGTTGTGTTTTTCCAAAATCAACCACACTGTCTATGCCCACAAGTCTTTCAAGAGATCACTTCATAGTTTGGTTTCTTTTTTCCATAAAATGCAATGGCCTTCTTGTCACTAGTATGGCCCAATGGGCCACCTAATGCATTCCCTCCTTTTCCTTTGATCCTTTGGGTCCTGAGAAAAATTCAGGATGACCAGGTTCAGGTGTTTCTGGTTGTGCCATATTGGCCAAGGTGTTTCTTTGATTCCACCCCCTCTTTGAGTAATGGATTTAACATTGCTATTTTAGAAATTCCACTTTTAGAAAGTGAACATTTCTATTCTCTTAACTTAGCTCTGTGTGTCTGCAGCCTGTCTCCAATACACGTCTGAGGCGGGTGACAGCTACACTTTGTGCATTCCCTCTAGGCAGTCACAACCACAGGAAGGGTGGGTGATGCAGAGAACTCATCTGTATTCATCTACATTCTGATAGCTCTTCCTGGGCAGGAAGAGGGAGGGGGAGCTGATACTTACACCTGAATAGGAAGTGTTCTGTGTCCCACACAAAGTGCTGGCTACCCCCACAGATAGCCTGGCAGACAGGGCTGAGATGAAATGGGCCCCGTGCACTTCAAGGGCCTGCTTTGATGTCACCCCCACTTAAAAGGCACATTTGGGTATAAGTACTGGGGCTCTGACTCTACCAAGACAGTACACTACTATACCTGTGAAGAACTCTGCCAGGAGTAAAGACTGATGTGCTACAAGGACTGACACTTTGTCTGACCGGTGCTCTGAAGGAACTGCTTTCTGCTTTGCTGAGCTGCTAAGCTGCCTGCAGATGTCTGCCCTGCTGAGGACAAGGACTGGACCCTTCTCACTTGAACCCAGAGGGTCTCCAAGGGCTTGCTGGCTTGCCCCCAGTACTGAAGTCTCAGGGCCATCAAAGACTTCCTTCAACTCAGCACCTGGACTCTGCCATTCATGAGTCCTGCCCAGCCAAGTGGTGCCAATTCAGTCCCGAGCCCTTGAAAGGTGGTTTCTGTTGTCCAGAGCCATCAAAATCGATGCATTGATGACATTGGGTCAATTGGAACTGATGAATTACCCTTCGATGCCGACACAGAAGCCGATCGACGACATCGCCTTGACGGACTGCGCAGCTCAACGATGATGGACAGCGCAGCTCGACGATGCAGTGCCTGCATCCTAAAGGGGTTCGGCACCAAAGCCTTCATTGATTGCGTGGATCTGCGCCGACGCTTCGCCTCCATCCATAAGATCGACATCGACGCGGCACCTTTCCGAATCCCCGCATCGTGTTTTTGATGTCAACGCTTGTTCCATCCAGGGTACTTTGTCAGTGGGACCTACGTGAGTCCTTTAGTCGGTCTGCCCTCCATTGTGGTCAGCCTAAATTTTGTATTCACCCTGTTCTAGCGCGAACTCAAGTAACCCCTTAGCGCTATTGACTTCTAAGCACTTATTTTGGTCTATTCTTTAAAAATTCATAACTTCGGTTCTACCTATTGGATTTTTGCCGTTATGGTCTTGTTTTACTCATACAATTATTCTCTATTGTTCTAAACCTGTGTAGAGTATTTTTGTGGTGTTTACACATTGCCTCTTTAGATAAGCCTGACTGCTCTGTGCCAAGCTCCCAGAGGGTGAGCACAGGTTATTTTTCAGTGTGTATCTAGCTTACCCTGACTAGGATTGTGGTCCCTACTTGGACAGGGTGCATACTAGAGTCCCAGGGGCTTATTTACAAGCCCATTGCATCGCTGGTTCGTCACTTTTTTTGACGCACCGGTTGCGCAGTGTTCCCTTGCATATTTACAAGGCTACGTTAAGCCACCCTGCATGGCTCTTCATGGCTGGGGAAATATGGCCCCCTTTCACACATTACTCCGGGGAAAGGGGCGTTCATTGGGCGTTGCTGTGGGTGTTCCAACGCAACATCCATGGAACCTGATGCATTCCCAGATTTACCAGGTTTACAAGGAATGCATCAGGTTCCTATGCCTCCCCAGGGGTGGAGTAAGGGAGCGACAAAGAGTAGAAATATCTTTATTTCTCCTCGTTTTTCTTTTTTCTAGGTGTGCTGCACCAATGCAATGCACCATATTTTGTAGATACGGCACATTCCTGCCCTTTACTTTTGACACACGGCAGCGCAGCAGGAAGGCTTGCAGTGCTGCCATTCATCAAAATATAGTAAATGAGGCCCCTAATTTCTAGCATAAGCCCACTGGGCCTTTTTGGGTTGTGGCCTGTTATTCAGGAAGTATTTCTTTTTTCTTCCATTGTTAGGTGCCAGTGGCAGTTAGCAGGGCTAAACGTGGACAGTGTGGGCACTATAATAAATTTTTTGTCTTTGTAAATGTTTTAGTTGGGGTAGGTAAGCGTTGTCTAGGTTATAAGACAAGCCTTAAATTGTAAGTACTGTAGGAAGACATGGACTCGGAGTGATGCAGATTACTGGTTGGCCACCAGGTCATTATTTGATACAGAGAAGCTGTCTCATGTGATAGGTGCAGTACATACATTCCCAATGTGATATGGAGGATATTGGTTGGGGCCTCTAGGAAAAGCTTATAAAAATATAGTTGTGGCCATATTAATTTATGGCACCATGTACTGTTGGCTGTAACCGACGATTCTGTTGACCAGCTGGGGCGCCTGTATGGTGTAATTTGTTGAAGTTGAGATATTTTACCCCATTAGAAGCCTTCATACATAAGTTGAGGTTGTGGTGAACCTGGAGCATGTCTTAAGGATTACTTCAAGCTGTTGTTTCTCTATTTTTCATGCCCCCAGTACTTTTCTGGAGGTGGCATATGCTTTTAGTGTGTTCAGTTTTGTTATGATTGGTTAATAATGCTGTAATTGTTACCTTATTTCATTAACTGTTTACAAACGCACGCTGCTTTAAGAGGAAATTGAGTTATCCTATCACGCAGTTGGCTTTCCTTGCAGATATACCAAAGAGTGAAATCTACATTGTCCTATTTTAACGTTTCTTCCAATTCAGACCCTTTTTAGTTTTTATTTACAGGCATCTTCTTAGCTGTCAGACTAGAGCTCATGTCATCGCACATAACACACAACATGCAAAACAAACACATACACTTAGATGCAGAGAAGGGCTGTTGGAAAGCCCCCTTCAGCCATTGGCTACAGTTGTTCAGTTGGCTTTGGGGATGAGTAACAGGGCTGCCAATCAGCAGAGATATCAGCTCATGACATTTCACAGATGTGAACACACAAGTAGTTCACAAACAGAATATTGTAATTCCTGTTTTGTTTTTTAATTCAAAGGGCTCGCTAGCTATAAAGTGCTACCGGGTCACTCGCTTCACTTTAAAGTGCTCACATGTACTTTACAGCTTACTTTTTGTGAAGGGTGAAGCTTTTCTCTCATGTAGCACGTAGTTTGGCCCAAGAGCCAAATAACAGCTTTCGCCACAAAAGCAACATAGTCACTAGACATGCACACTGTTTCTTTTTGCCTGGAATCTCCCTCAGGCTTGTTTCACTTCAGGCAAGGTAATGCACATGTCTGGCAACCATCTTTTGCAGGCAGCCTTTCACCTAGAGAAGAGCACTCACAGAAACATGAGGGGAAGTTGAGGTGCAGAGGGGAGTGAATTTAAGGTGTGCATGTATTGCTGACTTACACACTTTAAAACCATGCTTCTGTGTGAAGCAATGCTGGCTCTGTGAGAGCCATCAATACAGGGCCCTATTCACTAAGTGCATTTTTACTACCATAGTACTATTAACGTACTACAAAATGCCATTCACATATCTAGTACAGAGGTCTACGCCTCCTCCTGTTGTATTCCTCTTAGGGTGTCCATAAACGGGCTTTCCAGTATCATGTCCATATATAGGCATAATTCGCTCTGCCCTTATATAGGCATAAAAATCCCAGCCCTTATTTAGGCATTAAACCGTGCACTCCAAATACAGGCATGGTCTCTGACATCCGTCCACCCTAACGTCACAACGAGTTCATGAAGAACAGACCCTTAGGCTGCGGGAGTTTCCCTAGCCCAGGACTATTGATTTCTTCAAGGACTCATATATTATGCATGAACCATTATTCCTTAGGGGTTCATTCATGACGTCTTCCGCTGTCCAATTCACGTCAATGCTAACATTGTGAGGTACTTCTCAGGTATAAATATACCTTCCCTAGCCCCTGTAAATCAGAGGAGACCTCGACTTCAGAGGAGCCCGTTTCCCGGCCTGACGCACTGAGAAGACGCTGTCATCCCTGCACGCAGAGAGCCCAGCTTCCAGTGATCTGACTTCCCTTGCGGGTTGTTGGAGTTCGAGTCTGGCAAAGAGATTCCTACCTCTCTCATTCTTCAGGTATGGAGCTGACAAGAACCTAGAGGGACTCTTGGCATACTAGGCATACTAGACTTAACATACTCTTAGTATACCATAGTAAGGAATACTTCACCTACTTCATACCTCTCCCTACACCTAGGTTAGGTTAGGTACATTGGGGTAGAACTAGATTAGAAACGCTAATCCTTTTTTAACTGATACTGCACTAGTTTTAAAATACATTCCAGGAAATTCATGTTTTTACCTTAATTGCGCCGCATTTTACTCTTTGTTGCCGCCCGCCCCGGTCCATCCCGGCTGTGTGCCGTTGTGTGGAGGGCGTGGCTGACCTTGCGTAGGCCATCATTTCCGGGTGGGGAGGCGGAACAGGAATTTCCCGCCCACTCCACTACTTAGACCTGGGTGTGGGCGCTGCACTGCTGACACTTGGTGAGAGCGCTGGCATGTCGCCTGAACCGCTTTTTAAATCTTTTGATGAATAGCTGCTAATCCTTTTTTAACTGATACTGCACTAGTTTTAAAATACATTCCAGGAAATTCATGTTTTTACCTTAATTGTGCCGCATTTTACTCTTTGTTGCCGCCCGCCCCGGTCCATCCCGGCTGTGTGCCGTTGTGTGGAGGGCATGGCTGACCTTGCGTAGGCCATCACTTCCGGGTGGGAAGGCGGAACAGGAATTTCCCGCCCACTCCACTACTTAGACCTGGGTGTGGGCGCTGCACTGCTGACACTTGGTGAGAGCGCTGGCATGTCGCCTGAACCGCTTTTTAAATCTTTTGATGAATAGCTGCTAATCCTTTTTAACTGATACTGCACTAGTTTTAAAATACATTCCAGGAAATTCATGTTTTTACCTTAATTGCGCCGCATTTTACTCTTTGTTGCCGCCCGCCCCGGTCCATCCCGGCTGTGTGCCGTTGTGTGGAGGGCGTGGCTGACCTTGCGTAGGCCATCATTTCCGGGTGGGGAGGCGGAACAGGAATTTCCCGCCCACTCCACTACCTAGACCTATGTGTGTCCGGCCGCGCAGCGGGCGCGCCGCTGGCGCGCCGAAGGCGCGCCTAAGGCAAGCCCGTCTGCGCCCGTCCGCGCCCGGCAGGGGCCAGGGGCCAGGACCCCTGGCCCTGCTGAGCCACTTGGGAAATTCCGGTACACAGCTGAAGAGTTGTGGAACCTGGCAATGCCTATGGATATATGTTACAAACACAACATTAATTTAGATAGTAATGAGTTGAAATGCGATCATTGTAATAAGACATTAAGAGTCATTAATGATAATAGAGACAGATTGCAGCTAGCATTGCTAAATTGTAGATCTTTAGGGAAACACAAATATGAAGTACAGGATCTTCTCAGGGAAAGATCATTGGATGCTCTATTCCTGACTGAGACATGGCTTAATGAGAGCTCCACCCCTGATGTTCTGGATGTAATCCCCAGTGATTACATGTTAGTAAGGCAAGATCGGGAAGGACAAACAGGAGGGGGTATAGCCATTATTTTTAAAACCTCAATGAAATGTGAAATTAAACCGGCCGACCTTGACAAATGCGAGGCGCTCTTTTTTACTTTAGCGGACACAGCACATAATACTTTAGCCGGCTTTCTAATTTACCATCCCCCAGGCCCAGGGTCACAATTTATAACTAGCCTGGAAGAGAAAGTAGTTCAACTCGCACTTCGACATAAAAACTTTCTGGTACTAGGGGACTTGAACTTACATTTTGATAACATGCAGAACCAAGAAGTATGCACTCTACGCAACGATTTATTGACCCTTAACCTAGTTCAAAGAGTAGGATCTCAAACGCACCAAGGAGGCCACATTCTAGATCCTATCTTCTCCAACTTTGAGGATATAGAGGTTGAGATACCATGGCCTATCCCCTGGTCCGATCACTATCTAGTCCAGTTCTCTGTTCCTGCGTATAGGAAGAGGGAAGTTCAACCTACTAAGGTAATCACTACAAGGAACTGGAAGGATTTTAACTCCAATTCTTTCACACAGGCTCTGATGGAGAAAAGGCCCATCTTAGATATAGATGTTAATCTAGCTAACAGTCAACTGGAAGCCTGGATTACAGAGGCATTAGATAAGAGAGCACCGTGGAGCACCAGGACTCCTAAAAGACAAAATATAACAGCACCCTGGTTTAATGAAGAGTTGATGATAGCTAAAAAAAAAATGAAAGAGGTGTGAGAGAGTCTGGAGGAAGGAATATAATAGTGAGTCGAAAGGAAATTATAAAAAAGAACTAAAACAATATCATTCTTTAATTAAGAAAGTCAGATGTAAGTTTTACACTGAAAGGATAGAAGGTGCCAGCAACTCTCAGAAAGAAATGTTTGCGATACTGAAATCCTTAAGAATACAGGAAAATAGGAGCGATACAGATGCCTCGGAGGAGAGCTGTAATAAGGTGGCAGAATTCTTTGCAGATAAAGTGGCCAAAATTTACGATACCTTCCCGATTGAAGTACGGGAAGGAACTACTAGGGCTGGTGATAGCCAGACAAACTTTGTTGGAGCAACGTTGGATGAGTTCAAGATACAGGGACTTGAAGAAATCACCACCATAGCAAAAGGGATAAAATCGGGATCCCCTCTGGACCCAGCCCAACCTAAAATTATAATGCAGGGAGTTAATGTAATCATGCCATATATTTCTGATCTTATTTCCTGCTCTTTTCAGAATGGCGTGGTCCCTACAAAATGGAAACAGGCCATTGTAAAACCAATCAAAAAGAAGCCATCACTGGAGTACACAGTGCTGGAAAATTTACGGCCTTTTTCGCTGCTGCCTTTTGTAGCGAAAGTTGCTGAAAAAGCGACCAATAAGCAACTTACAGACCACATAAATAAAAACGATTTACTGCATTCTTCCCAATCAGGTTTCAGAATGGCCCACTCGACCGAGTCAGCTCTTCTTATAGCCACTGAAATTTTGAGGAAATATGCTGATGAGGGACAAACAGCCGCACTGATTTTATTAGATCTCAGTGCGGCGTTCGACACTATCTCCCATAAGCTTCTTATCCAAAGATTAGAAGCGTGTGGCATTAGGCGTAGGGCATTGAAATGGTTGACATCATTTCTCTCCACAAAAAGTTTCCAAGTTGCTCAACAAACCTACTTGTCTAAGAAGACTCCCTTGGCTCAAGGGGTTCCACAGGGCTCAATTTTGAGCCCCACTTTGTTTAATATTTATGTGGGGCCATTGGCGGAGTGTGTAGAGAAGTATGGGGTGTCAATTGTTTCCTACGCGGATGACACACAACTAATTATGATGCTAGCACAAGACAGAGGCCAGGCTGCAGACTGGATGTCTAATCACTGCCTCAAGCTAAACGGGAGCAAAACGGAGGTCATGGTAGTAGGCAGAACGCCATCTTTATGGTCACACGCGTGGTGGCCTGAAACTCTAGGTCAATTGCCTCCCCCTAAACCAGAAGTTAAAAATCTCGGTATGTGGCTTGACCCCGAGCTGACTTTTGAAGGTCAGATTCGGAAGGTAGCGGGCAAATGCTATGGGAACATGAAAACTCTGAGGAAGATCCTAGACCTACTACCACCGAAATCCCGGAAGACTATAGTACATTCGGTAATAACTTCACAACTAGATTACGGGAATGTACTTTACCTAGGGGCTACTAAAAGGGGTCTTGCCAAACTACAAAGAGTACAGAATGCTGCAGCACGGCTGGTACTGGGCCTGCCAAGAAGAGCGGATACGAAGAAAGCATTGACAGCTTTACATTGGCTCCCGGTAGAAAAGAGAATCGCCTTTAAGGCAATGTGCCACCGCCATCGTATTCTAGCAAAGAAAAGCCCTAGATATCTGCAACAGCTTATAACCCAATATATCCCAGGACGGAACCTAAGGTCTATGGGAATGGCACTGGTCACTGTACTGAGAATATTCAGAGCTAGAATGGGAGCTCGCTCATTCAGGTACCGTGCAGCCATAATGTGGAATGCCCTACCACTAAATCTAAGAACGGAGCCGTGCGAAAGCAGTTTTCGTAGACAGCTAAAAACATGGCTGTTCAGGCAAACCGGATAGACGCACTAGTTAAGAAGCTCTACACAGTATAGCTATTTAGGTGGATGACAGCGATCTCCCCCCATAGTATGTCATTAGCGCGGGGACACACCGGTGGTGTAACCAGGCGCTCTACAAATGAATAAATAAATAAATAAATAAATCGTATGAGTACTCGCATTTTTAGTTTGTGTTATTTATGTAACGGCATATGTACTAAAAGATAATGCTATCGCAGTATTATTTATTTCTACTGCTTACACTGTACATTATTTATCTCGCATACTGTCTTGTGATCATAACAGCACATTTTACTTACACCAGAAACAAGACTGTTCAATAAATCTTTTATTGAAACGCCCGTCTATTCTTTCTGTGTAAATTTGAGGAAAACTAAGTATGCACGATTGAGCTGAGTGAAATAGTTATTTATTGTTTCCACGACTCTGGGACACGTTCTGATTCTAAAGGGAAACAAAAGTGGTCATGTTTTGCGGCTGCCAGAAACTACTCCCTTCTTGTTGTCAAGGAGTTTCTAGTGGCCTCTGAGCTAGCTGGCACAAGTAATTAAGTTTAATATACTCAATAGGGACATACTGACCTTAGTCCTATGTCAAACCTATAGGATATATTATTCCAATGCACAGAGCCTATTAGGGAAATAGGAGCTACACTACATGGCGCCCAACGGTTTGGTAAGGCGGTAATTCAACATTAGATACTGAGTAACTCAGCCGTGCTTTTTTCTCTCAGAGACCCCTACCCATATACTCCAAAAGACATCTGGAGTGGACAGGGTTAAGTATCCACCAAGGCTACATAGGGAAGCACCCTATATATTAGCTGTTTGGTTTGCTCAACGTTGAAGGATACAGTGTGCCAAAATATTGTGCACCTTATCTTTGTTTCCTTGAAACTTGTTCTACATTTTTCAAAAAACAAAATGACTGAAACGGGAAACGATGAAGCTGCGGCTGATCCAGCCCAAGCAGCCGTTTTTAACTTTACAGGTTTAAATGAAACCGAGGAGGGTGTTATAGACATCCATCCAAACTTAAGAAGAGCCATCACTCTAAAACTTATAAAACACGGCCTACCACCAAGAGGAGGTAGAGCAGTTTTCGTGATAGAGGCACATGAATCCTTTCAGACAGAGGTGTTCTATTCATGGGTAATATTTCCTGAATCAAATTCAGTAACACACACGTTTCACTTCTACAAAGAAGATGATCCACCAGAGGAATACATTTCTTTCGAGGATATAGAAATTCCATTAACATACCAAGAGCATCAACTCTGGTTTAAAGGCGCCCTAAAACATCACAAAAACATTACCAGGCTCGGTCCACTAGGTAGACCAGGAGCAACATGGCCGATTCTAGCCGGCTACACACCTCATCCTGACATTGAAGAGATGTCAGATGAGGAATTACTTACTCAACTCACAGAGTTAATAAAAATCTACAGACAATTGGTCCAATATGTCATGCAGACTTTTACAGTCCAACAACCATTAACAATTCCAAATCCAACTCCCCAACAGGGGAATACACTAAAAATTACACCACATATTCTATACGCAGTCATGGGTAAAATGCCCACAAAACGTGAGCAAATTCAATTCTGGATAGCTCAAAAAATTACTCAAATCGAAGCAGTATTTCCAAATACTAGCCCGTATGAGAAACACAGAATCCTAACAATCAGTTTACCGATGGGGATCACACCACAACTGGAAGACTGCACCACTTGGGGCTCAGTCTTTGCTGCCATCTATACTAAAACACATGGCATTCCGTCAATTGCGGTAATACCTGATGTCCTGAAACAAATTCAAAACAAATACGGGGCAGAACCTGCTCTAAATTTAGGTATGAAGTTACTGAAAAATTTCGACCAGGTCTCAACAATAATATTATCTAATATTAAAGGGGAGGCAGCAGCAGTGGCGATCCGCCAAAAATTAAGGGAATTCGATGTTACAGAACATCAAACTGAGCTACCCAGAATAATTGAACAATCTTATGCAGAATTAGGCAGAGATAGTTTGGGTGGAAGACCAGTGAAGCCGAAGCTATCTGAAAGTCCTGAGAAGGACTCAATTAAACAAACTCCTACATCTTCAAAAAAGAAGTGGGAGAGTAATAAACAAAATTCAAATAAGAAACGTTCTCGATCCCGGGGTAGGTCTCCTCAAAAGGAGCCCTCTGAAAGGAGATATAACCTCAGGAATAGGGATAATTTGAGAAAACCTGACAGGTATCAAGATACTGATACACGTTCCTCTCGTCCCTTTCAGATCTCATCACAGACTTCGGAAAGAAGAGAACGATCAGACCATAGAGAAGAACGCGTGAAATCGAAAGACGACAAACACGCTCCAAAAACCAAAGTAAAACCTCAATTCTCCAAAAAGAAAGTAGCAGGTCTAAAGATCAGACATGCCGAGAATACTGAGAACACAACTCAAGAACGGAGAATGGGCTCAGACAATGCTGGACAGTGCAGCAGAAGTCACAATAGCTCGCCAGAACCTGAAGGAACTTCTGGAGATAGTGGACTTGAATGAGTACATTAAAGTAGAAATTGTAGACACCAGGGTTAGTACTCCACAAAAGTTATATGACATAACTCTCCGGATGGAGGGAGACAAGCCTAGACAGGTGAAAGCACTTTTTTGGGAAAGACTATCGAGGGGCTATGACATACTTCTAGCAGAAAAAGACTGGCCACCACAATTTGTCAGGGAGTGCCCACACGGCGAGGACATTATTATGCCTGCCTTCTCCAACCATATTCCAATTCATCTAAAATATACATATGCCAGGAAATGGGCAGTGGCCCAGGCCCCAGCATTATATAAAAATCATGTAGGATGGGATGAGGATTCACCTCACCATAAAATACATCTGAAACATGAACCTACTGCACAAAGGCAGTACCCAATAAAGCAAGAAGCTAAAAAACAGGTCAGGGAGATCTTAGATCAACTTGAATATCAAGGGGTGATTGAAACATGCACCTCCTCAATGAACAATCCTTTGTTTCCTGTCTCCAAACCAGACAATACATATCGTCTAGTTTTGGACTACAGACACTTAAACACTTGTTCAAAAACATTTGCAGTGCAAAATGCACATAGCACAGCATTAATGAATAACTTTGTGCGTAAAAAATATAAAACAACATTAGACATCTCAAATGGTTTCTTTTGTCAAAACATAGCACCTGAAAGCAGGTACCTAACAGCATTCTCCATAATGGGGACCCAGCGTCACTTTTGTCGACTCCCACAAGGGTTCAAGAACAGCCCAGGTTTATTCTCAGCGATGGTAACGGAGTTACTACAAATTTATGACAATGAGGCAATGAACAGGGTGAGCACCATTATACTGGGTTTCGCCTCTGAGGGCTACAAGTTCAACTTTAAAAAGTCCAGAATTGCCCATCTCAATGTCCTATTTCTAGGATATGAGCTTTCAAGTGAAGGCAAGAGCTTGGCAGCTAACTTTCTAGAGAAATGTGCGCTGCTCCAACCTCCAAAAACGCTAAAAAACTTACAATCCATCCTGGGTTTCCTAAATTTTGGAAGAACATACATTCTAAATTATGCAGAAAGGGTTAAACCTCTCTACGCATTGATCAAACCTGATTTTTCGATCAGAAACTGGCCTCAGGAACACACAGAGATCTTGCGTTCACTCCAAGCTAACATGTTAGCAACAAATCACTTACAAACACGCGTAAGTCAACGCAATTTGGTGATCCGAATAATTTCGGGTCAATGCGGATTCACCTACTTAACCTTCAATGAGGGTGAGAAAATACCAATCGCATACAAATCTCATTTGTATACACAAGCGGAAATGCGCTTCAGTTCAACTGAAAAAATTCTAACAGCAGTTCAAACGGCTGTAGCAAAAGAAAGAGCCTTAGCCCAAGGGAAACGCATTATTGTCGTAACCCCAGTGCCGGCTTTAGAAGCGGTCACAAAGGCAAGCATTCCAAATGCTAAAGCATTACATCCAAGATGGATACAATGGGTTAATTCTCTTGCTGCAACAGATGTTGAATATGTTTTTGATCCAGATTTAAAAACACAAGCATTCCTGCAATATGAACAAGAATGTCCTCTGCCTACTGAAATTCTGCCTCTCGATCAGTACGAATTCATAATTTACACTGACGGATCCGCACAACCCGCAATAGGGAGTAAGCAAGCTTACAGTGCAGCGTGTGCAATCGTTAAAGGTCGCATGCGAGATGGCATCTTCAGACCTATGGTCACAAAAACTCAATCTCTAGGGGATTGTACAGCTCAGCGAGCTGAACTACAAGCATTCAAACTGGCACTTGAAAGTACTGATCGAGAATTCCCCACACTAATAGTGTGCGATTCCTTTTACTGTGTTCAGTCGTATAATGAATATATACAAAACTGGCTTGAAAATGGTTTCAAAGATGCGAAAGGTGGCACAATAAAGCACAAAACGCTTTGGGAACAAGTAGTTCAGTTGAAAAACGAACTACCAAAGGCTCACGTGATCCACACACTGAGTCATCAACGTGATCGCGTTCACGTTGCAGGGAATTCATTGGCTGACGAAGCCGCAAAGGGGGCTGTGCAGACGGCTTCCGTAGCTGCGATCACTCGTTCAAAAACAAAAATAGACGGTGAGATAATGTTGGCTGTCAATGCTTCAAGCAAAGGCAGCAGTGCAGCGTTACCAAAAATGTTTCCACTCAAGTACTCTTATGTAATTGATGCAAACAACGTTCCTTTTGCTCGAATCCCTGGAGTGGGGGATAGGGTAATTCCAAACAAGGAACGCAGATTAGGACTAATCCTAGCAGCACACGAAGGGATAGCTTCTGCCCATGCAGGTGTTTCAGCGACAGTATCTTTACTCAAGCAAAGATATTGGTGGCCTGGCATTCGGAAACAAACTAAAAACTATGTTTTAGAATGTGATATTTGCCAACAGATGAAAGTCTCAACAGTGAAACGTCCTGCGCAGACACCCCTGTTAATTTCAGACAAACCATTAGCTTGAGTTTACCTGGACCACTGCGGTCCCTTGCAAAGGGACGGTAACTATAAATATATCATGGTTGCAGTGGATTCATGCTCTAGGTTCCTATGGATATGGCCTCAGCGCTCAGCTGACGCTCGAACTGTTATAAAAGATTTGCGAGTCTTTATCGGCACATACGCAATAGGCACACTACATTCTGACCAGGGTCCTGCGTTTAGCTCTCGGGCTTACAAAGAAGCCATGGCCAGTCTGGGTGTTGCATTGCGGTACTCCTCTCCATTCCATCCTGAGGGAAATTCGGTTGTGGAAAGGAAAAACCGGGATATAAAGCAGTCTATAACAGCTAGGGTATTAGGTTCGGGTGATGGGTGGGTCAAACACCTTAATGGGGTCCAACGCTCATTGAACAATCTGCCAAGAAGTTCTCTAGGGGGGGTCACTCCATATGAGGTCCTATTTGGGACAAAAATGTGGGTACCAGACCTTGAACACGTAGGCACAGTGGTGGAAAATAAACCGTTTGATATCAAAGATCGTTTGGCTGTTTTACAGGAACTGAATGAGTTAAGAACGAAACAAAGCAACGTATTCCTACAGCCAACCACCACTGGGGAAAAATCGGCGGTCCCAGCAAGGCCTGTCTGGATTCCAAAAGTTGGGGATCTAGTCAGAGAAAAATTGCGGACAAGAAGGAATTTGGACCTTCTTACAGACAACCAGTACCTGTCCTAGCAGTTCAAGGAACAAGAACAGTACTTCTGCCGCCCCTTGCTGGAAGAACGGAGAAAAGATTTGTGTCCATCGACCTCATCAAACCACAGTATGTGGCCGATACTAAATAGTAGGCCTCGTGGACTCCGACCTAGTAGCAGACGCACTCCTCTCGCTACTATCCAAGAGGTTCAGACTGAAAGACTGATAACAATCGAGAATTCAGCTGTAACAGATGGTGGACTTAGCAATAACGCTATGGAACTCATCCCTCTTGAACACCAAGTAACAGTTCGTCCAAATACACCTGTCTACACCAACGTAGCAAGTGATGAACTGGTTCCAGTGATTTCTACAAATCCTGATGCAATTCCAACAATTGATAGAACTGCTTCTGGCTATTTCATTAACTTTGATATGTTCTCAGAAGATCCGAGTGAACCTGAAACGACGCCAGCATCATTCAAATTCAAGCAGCAAATACAAGACTTTCTTCACTTTCTGAAAAAGACTTATTTGGTTTCTCCATGGATTGAACTCTGGATTACATCTGGACTTTTTGTTTTCCTGCTCTGGCTAGCTTTGGTAGCAACTGTGAGCGTGCTTATAAGTGGCAGATACATCCATGTGGATAATGAAAGAAAAGGCGTGAACGTACTTTTGAAACCTCATAAATCTTCCCATCGTGAAGCAAGAGACTTGTCATCAGTGAACATCACAGCTGTTCCAATAAAGGATGGTATAGTGTGGGACAAAACAGATTTTGACATCTTTGGCCCGACAGAACAATTGAACATTCCACATTTGTTTAAAATTTCACTAAGTGATCTAATTTCGTCCAGTACCTATTCTGATGATTGGGACTTTGAGACTGTTAATGACATAATGTTTGACCTAGAAAAATCTGCTGCGTTTTCTAAAAATGAATATTTAGAGGGTTCATCAGACTATGAACAACTGTATTGTTATAACCACTATGGTCATCATTATTTGCATAAATCTGCATATCCAAGAAATGTGTTTATGTTTAACCAATGGGAGCATTGTCCTACACCACCATACGGTAGTTCAAAAACATTTGCTAACAAGTTTCCATATTTTTCAGGATACAACACATCTAATCCAGAAATGTTTTACTATAAAAATGTAAACAAGACAGGACTGAAAATTATGTTAACAAATACAAAACAGATTTATTCTGCATTATTTAATGCCCAACTGTCTAGACAGGGTTTCGACTTATGGAAAGACACTATAGACACACAAACTGTCTGGGGTACTAAAGATTGGCAAGTGCAGGGGATAGAAGCTTTATTTAGAGCCTGCATCATCCCTGAACAAATAATGTTTTTGAATGAAACTGTCCAACAAACATCTTGTCTTGGATTAGCCAAGATCAAGGAGATGAACACACCTTCTGAACCAACACCTGCAAGTGATAATAATACACGGGCAGTGGTGACAGTTGACAATATACTACAACTCAACAGATCTAATCCTGATTGGAAAAAATGGTTGATCTGGCCCATAGACACGAATAACTGTCAGGAAAGATTCCTGAATAAAACTCAGGGCTTTACTATTAATAGGCCAGACCCAAGATACGTCCAAAGACAACATCCGGGGGTAGTAACAACATACAGTGTAGGAAAATTATGCCTCGATTGGCTGCATAAATCTACACTACAGGATGTGAAACAACACTTAACCTTACTTAAAGAGGACGCAGACCTTAGGGAATTCTTGCTTGGACCAAGAAAACCGCGTCAAAAACGTTTCATATATGCCGGCATTGATGCTGCCTATAATGAAGCATGGAAAGTATCACAGATGGAGGCCGCAGAACGAATACGTGAACTTGATCGTATTAATTTAGAGAAAACACTCTCTGTGGTCGACAATGGGTTAACAACTTTGTCCTCCAGAATATATTCATTGGATGGCATTGTATCCTCTGCTATCGACATACTAGAACAAGATTTGGCGATGTTACAACAAGGCCAGCCTCAATTACGTTCTATTGTGTTATTAAGCTGGACGCTGCAATCTTTGCGAGCGGGCTATGTGCCTTGGCGTTTTATCAACACGTCAACACTGTTTGCAGAATACAATCTAACTGATAAACAGATCGAACTGGCACAAAGAGGAGCAAGGTATACAGTGCTGAACATTGAAAAACTGGAAAGGTTACCATTCACAGTGGCAGAAAAACCAGCTACAGAATGGCTTATTCATGGCAAAATCACACTACCTGTGACTACTTTTCAGTTTCAGTATTGCCTCAGACAAATGCAAGCAGGCAAATATGAAAGGTTGGGTAAGGAATACATTAAGACATCTTGGGATTTACCGTATACATATAGATGTTGGAGTGGGGATCGTGAAGTGTTTTTGAGCGGTTCACTTATATGTCAGGACATTTCCTTGCACGGGGCTTGTAATGGTTCTGTGGCAAATTTGTCTTGCCATCAGCAGGGTACACCAGCTGCTGTGATTAATCCAACGTTTGGACAACTTTCTAATGGGAGTTACCTCATGTTGAATGATCAGAGTTGCTGCGGCATGCTGCCAGGCATCCCATATCTAGTAACGGTCAACTCCAGGGTCACTTGCTGTATGCAAGTATTGTTTGCCCCAATAGACACAGTCAGGGAGTCGCCTCTATGGCCTTCGCTGAACGTCTCTTTTATAAGATTTGATACTTTGAGCAGAATGAAAGCCATGCTTTTACAGCAAACAGTGCCTTTGACCTCGGCCATAGAAACCTATGATCTACAAGTAGCAAGGACTTCGGCTGAGATACAAACTTTAATATGTACAAACTGCCCTATACATTTCGTGGAAATGATAGGACGTATCTTTAACATGTCTGATACAAGCAGAATTGTACATGTATTTAAGAGCATCTGTTCCGGACTGTTAGCACCTTTCCAGGCAGTCCTCGGAATAATCCCGAACTTTGCACATTCGGGGCCTGATTCACAGAACTAACTTACGTCAAAATCCTAAACTTACAACAATTTTGGTATTTACAGAATGAACTTACACATTTGGGTATTCACAGAATGAACTTACACATTTGGGTATTCACAGAATGAACTTACACATTTGGGTATTCACAGAATGAACTTACAACAATTTTGGTATTCACAGAATGAACTTACACATTTGGGTATTCACAGAATGAACTTACAACAATTATGGTTTTCACAGAATGAACTTACTCATCCTAACTTTATGTCCGCCACTGGGCCGGAAATTCCGGCCCGAGTGCGGGCATAAGGTTAGGATGAGTAAGTTCATTCTGTGAATACCCAAATGTG
Source organism: Calotriton arnoldi (assembly GCA_963921515.1). Classification (NCBI taxonomy): domain Eukaryota; kingdom Metazoa; phylum Chordata; class Amphibia; order Caudata; family Salamandridae; genus Calotriton; species Calotriton arnoldi. The sequence goes on along the minus strand of CAWUFW010000198.1, from coordinate 923,780 downwards.
TAAGTTCATTCTGTGAATACCAAAATTGGTGTAAGTTCATTCTGTGAATATCCAAATGTGTAAGTTCATTCTGTGAATACCAAAATTGTTGTAAGTTCATTCTGTGAATACCCAAATGTGTAAGTTCATTCTGTGAATACCAAAATGTGTAAGTTCATTCTGTGAATACCCAAATGTGTAAGTTCATTCTGTGAATACCAAAATTGTTGTAAGTTTAGGATTTTGACGTAAGTTAGTTCTGTGAATCAGGCCCTCGGTGTTTGGTGGCATACCATTACTTCTAGCACTTGTTGCCGGAATTCTATTTCTCTTCCTGCTATTGAGCTATGGCCAGCCTATTCGCAGACATCACTCCGAGCGAAATGGAGAAAGCTCTCCTTGAACGAAAGTGTCGTGAGCGAATAGTACAGCTATTGGGCATGACTCGTCTACGGGACCTGAATACCACGTGGTTCCTGTCATTCAGACCAATCTGGCAAGATTGCATCTTACCTGTTCTACGATGCCTGCTATGCGGTGAAGAATGCGTGTTAGACACTTGTCTCACATTTCCATCAGTTACGCCAATGGATGTCGATACTCTGCTGGTCCCGATAACGGCCCATGCTCTGTGTTGTCCCCAGAGGCTACCAATCCTGATGTCAGCATTCATTGAGATCTCACAGACGCTTCCGGCTGCTGCTGAGGTACGAGAAAGATCTACAGGCACACAGGTAACAACGGACGCGAACATTGCTGCGGCAACCTATGCTGAAAGCGGTGCTTCACATCTCTGTGCAATTAATCTACTACACGAGGTGTTCCAACTGACGCCAACTTCAGTGAATGATGTTTTGTCTACAGAAATAGATGATCTCATGTTTACACCAGACCCGTAAACTGACTCTGATTCAGCCCACAGTGTTCCAGAGATGCAGTAACAATTTGGCCTTCATTTTCAAAAAATATCTTGGAACTCTACCACAATTGAACTTTTTTCCCATTTTTCGAACGAAAATGGCACTTCAATCTGCTTAAAGTAAAATTAGCCTTATAGTACAGACTTCACGGTACTTCCACGGACACTTAGTCATCTTGTGTGTCTAAACCAATTCTTTAATTTTCATGGCGTAAAATGACTTTGATTTTTGAGAAACTTTTCGATCATTTTCTGTCACATGTAAATATTACTGCTTATTTCATTCCAATTGCATTTATTTTCGGACTTTATGCCTGAAATGAAAAGCATTTGCTTCAGATGTACAGTACCTTTTGCATTTTTTACTATGTTTTTTAAAGCTTTTAAGAAATATTTTTTTAAATATGCGGTACTCAATTTAATGTTTAGCATTTTAAATGTTTAGCATTTTAGTATTATCGTACACACGAAAGTGGAGTGGGTGTTGTATTCCTCTTAGGGTGTCCATAAACGGGCTTTCCAGTATCATGTCCATATATAGGCATAATTCGCCCTGCCCTTATATAGGCATAAAAATCCCAGCCCTTATTTAGGCATTAAACCGTGCACTCCAAATACAGGCATGGTCTCTGACATCCGTCCACCCTAACGTCACAACGAGTTCATGAAGAACAGACCCTTAGGCTGCGGGAGTTTCCCTAGCCCAGGACTATTGATTTCTTCAAGGACTCATATATTATGCATGAACCATTATTCCTTAGGGGTTCATTCATGACGTCTTCCGCTGACCAATTCACGTCAATGCTAACATTGTGAGGTACTTCTCAGGTATAAATATACCTTCCCTAGCCCCTGTAAATCAGAGGAGACCTCGTCTTCAGAGGAGCCCATTTCCCGGCCTGACGCACTGAGAAGACGCTGTCATCCCTGCACGCAGAGAGCCCAGCTTCCAGTGAGCTGACTTCCCTTGCGGGGTGTTGGAGTTCGAGTCTGGCAAAGAGATTCCTACCTCTCTCATTCTTCAGGTATGGAGCTGACAAGAACCTAGAGGGACTCTTGGCATACTAGGCATACTAGACTTAACATACTCTTAGTATACCATAGTAAGGAATACTTCACCTACTTCATACCTCTCCCTACACCTAGGTTAGGTTAGGTACATTGGGGTAGAACTAGATTAGAAACGCATCGTATGAGTACTCGCATTTTTAGTCTGTGTTATTTATGTAACGGCATATGTACTAAAAGATAATGCTATCGCAGTATTATTTATTTCTACTGCTTACACTGTACATTATTTATCTCGCATACTGTCTTGTGATCGTAACAGCACATTTTACTTACACCAGAAACAAGACTGTTCAATAAATCTTTTATTGAAACGCCCGTCTATTCTTTCTGTGTAAATTTGAGGAAAACTAAGTATGCACGATTGAGCTGAGTGAAATAGTTATCTATTGTTTCCACGACTCTGGGACACGTTCTGATTCTAAAGGGAAACAAAAGTGGTCATGTTTTGCGGCTGACAGAAACTACTCCCTTCTTGTTGTCAAGGAGTTTCTAGTGGCCTCTGAGCTAGCTGGCACAAGTAATTAAGTTTAATATACTCGATAGGGAAATACTGACCTTAGTCCTATGTCAAACCTATAGGATATATTATTCCTATTAGGGAAATAGGAGCTACACTACACTCCCCTCCTATCTTTTCTGTGCAGAGATCTCCACCCCAACTGCGGAGATCTATGCGCATGTAAACATACATTATAGTGTAAAGTATGGTAGGGAGTGGTGAAAAATTGGGAATATTCAAGGGGGTTAATGGAGTAGCGGGGAGGGTTTTATGAAGGGTTAGGAAGGGTTTTAGGGACTCTTACCCAGGAAAGAGAAAGTCCATTCATAGTCACAAACTGCCCTTCCATATTTACTACAGCCAAAAAAGAACAAAAACAATTGTAAATACACTCTAGCACCACACATGGCTAACCACAGGTACTGCAACATCCTCTCATAGAAACAAATTAAAGTGGGGACTATAAAACCCCACAGTAACTAATGTTAATTTTTTTTATTTTTAACTATTTAAAAAGATAAATAATTTTTATTTAATATTTTAAAAGTCTATAAATAAAACATAATTAATATTTTATTAATCATTTTTAAATTTAACAATGAATGTGAGACTAATATTTATTTAAAATAATTAAATGACTTTTAATTAATTCGATACATCACTTTTAATAATTTTTAATACATTAAAAATATTTTTTTGACTTTAGGTCAAAATATTTAAATTAATATATTCAAAATACTTACATTTTTAATTTAGAATTATTATTAATGTTGTAATATTTTATATTATTTAACATATAGACTAAATATATAGATTTATTTAACATTAATATTTAACATACTAATATTTTTTCTAATTTTTTGAAAGTTTAATAATCTTTTCCATAAACTTTACTATAGGGAGATATGCACCCCAGTGGCGAAGGTCTCGGCCACGTCTGCGGGACATCAAATACGGTTGTAAAGTAATTTCTAGTTGTAATTTTACAGTTGAATTTGAGTCTTTAGTGACCCCGTCCTCTATGGGGGGTGGGGACATGTAAGTCTACACTTTTGATTAACTTTGCACTAATAATGGTAAATAGCCACAAATAGTAAAGTTACTCAAAAGTGTAAGAGCAAATTTACTTGTAAATCTATGTGTAGATTTACCTTTGTGAATAGGGTACAGAGAGCGCAACCTCCAGGCCACTACTGGAGCATGGTGATCCCACGCCCGGAGACAGCCAGACAATCACAGCGCTGCTCTTTATTGTGAAGAGTTTCATTGTGATATCAGGTATCGGCTGGATGCAGAGTGCGGTGGTGCACAACAGGATGCTGCTATAGGAATCTTTCTGATCGCAAGATTCATTAGAAGAGCCTGGCGTCCAGCCTGTGAGAAAATTTCCATAGAAACGCATCTGACTCGGGACACCAAAATATGACTGCAGTCATGTTTTCACAATCAAATATAAACATATAACACAGTACCTTGATTGCGTCGTCCCTTTGATGTATCTGAAGCTATACTGATTTGTTTTTAACAAGTATAAGACATATCATTCATTTTATCTCCTATAGGCCTTTGTAAATCTATGAAGTACATACACATGTAAGAATCATGCCCAGTATTACACTGTAGCTAAATAAAAATGAAAACTTATTGCAGAACATAATTTGGCTATCCTTTGCATCAAAACCTTCTGAGGAAACATGGATTCTCCCAAAGCATGCGCATTAGAAATATTTGACTTAATGGACTGTTGCTAGTACTGTTCAAGGGCCTCTGCAGTAAGTTGTAGAGTATTCCCCATGCCAGGCTCTACCTATAGCTTGTATTGTTTCTTTTGCGTAGTTCCACCAGATATCACACACAATTGTTGACAGCTATTTCTAGTAACACAAATGTGTTGTTTAGCAATGTCCATGAGATGAAAGCTGATTTGAAATTTATGTGAAATGGTGTCATCATTTATTCTCATGTCACTCAAGAAAATAGTTACATAGTGGGACATAACAAAGACCTGTTTAGTTTTACTTAGCTATAACCTTAGGAGTATGCTCCATTTTACTAAAAATTGTACTCAAAATTAAACGGATCTTTGATGCTTAGAGCCAGACTGCTGAAAGATATAGACCTCGAGGAATGAAAATAGCTGTTCACAGGCGTGGTGAGTGACATGCCAATCTCTCAGCAACTTTATTGTACAGCCACAGTTTGATTGGACACATTTTTCTGCCCCTCGCTGTCATTCATAACCTATGCGAGGTCAAAGCAACATGAAAAAAAAACATATTTTCTTAACTTGTCACAGTCTGCCTCAGGACTAGGGAGCAGCTAGAATACACGGACATCCAATTAACTCGTTCTCTCCGGTTCCTTTTTCTCAGACATGAGATCTCTGCAAGAAAACTATTTTCTTACAACATAGCGTTATTTTCTATACGTCTCCTGAGAATATTAGAGCTGTTTCCGAGGCTGCACACTCTTTGCAATGCTTGCCCTTGATTCACTTGAGTGTATTCTTTACCCTCAGAGAATTGTTAGCAGTGCATACTTAGATGTGCCAAGATTGCTTAAAAAGTTTCAACGTTGTAAACATAATTTCCTTTGTGTTTGTATTTTTCTTGACAATGCACGTGTGGTGTTTGCACAACTGTTGTTACAGTACATTACGTTTAATGCAGTGTAAGTGGAATACGAGGTTATACCAGTGTCAGAATGGGCGCTATATAAAGCCCAGTAACATGACAATATGATGCACACCGTGCATTTTGACTTTTTCTGGTTTAAATGTAGTTTACTTTTGGAAAAAGCTGAGCGAGTCGGCCCCAAAGTGTCCAAACATGTTTGTATTCTAGGTGTGTGCAAAATTGACGAAATGAACTTTTTGTGTAGTTATGTTAAATTTTGGAAAACATTTGCAAAATGTCAATCTGGCCTTTAGTGCTATATTTTAGTGTGAAAAAGACAAATGCCACGAGCAAGTCCCTGTGTTCTTGGAATACAATTTTTGCACTAATGGACTTGAAGTTAAGCAATGAGGCGTAATGGTATCATTTCAGGAATTGTGAGTACAAGTGTCACACAAGTGATGGAAATTATACAAAATTACACCTTCATAGCAACATTTTGCCCTGATTTAATTACATCTCGATTGTGCTGGCTCTTGAATGAGACAACAATGTCTATATTACATTTAGCATGTGAGCACGGAAAGACAGAATTTGTAACATGATACGTGGTGTAATTTCATACAGTTTACATACATGTCATCTAGTACGGTGTATGCACACCAGCTTCCAAATTGGAAGAAAATGAACCAAATAACTGACATGTTTGAAGGGATAACACGGATGTTCTCTTCTTTGGCTTGACAGAAAAATTGTAGCCTGCCTGAAAACTAGAGCCTGGATATTGCAGGTTTTGTAAAACCCAACATCACTTCAGCTGAGAAGATCAACATGTAACATTCTATGATTTGACAAATATTGTCGTGAAGTACACACAGTTGCCGAAGTTATCCATCTCTCAAATCCATCAAACTGGCCTGGAATTTATTGAAAGCTCCCTATCACCCAGCTGAAGCCTGCTTTCTTCCCAGAACCTCTTTTCACACAGCGACTAACGACCTCGTCAAAGCTCCCAAGAATGTAATTAAAATGTAGCTTTGATCAGCATAAGACTTTCCTGCGAACAGCAGACACCAGTCACTTCAGGATTGTGCACAATAAGCTTTCATTGACGGGGCTGCGCGTTTGACTGACTTTTCTTCTAAATTTCCTTCACCCCAGCATGTATTCTTCTGAAAAGACATTATTACAGGGTCTTACGCAACCCCGGTTTAGCAAAGGCTTAGCCAGTTGCTAATTGAGCTGCTGCAGGCCTGTGACGTAGAATGGCTTAACCTAGTCTGTAAACATAAAGTATATCTTTTGAAAGCACCACAAGAGGCCAATGTTTCAATGCAGAAGCATGTTCGCTGGCAGCAAAAACAAAACAATGAATGAACCAGAAATGTTCGGAGGATTTTGGAACCACAACTACAACAATAACAAGCATTGGCATAGCCAATGGGTCTCGCCTTTGGGACCTTATAAGTGTTTAGCCGTGCAGCACATTATCCTGGGTGCAGTACGATTAGACGCAGCAAAACAAACGATGACCTAGAGGCATGGTAGGCCTGAAATGAAATACTGAGATTACGCAAGACAGTAGTAGGGCTGGGGCACAGCCAGTTAATCGAGTTCCCACTCAATGACGCCTCTGAAGCTATGGGGTTGGGTCTAAAAACATTATATGCCCTTCAGAAAATATTTTTTAAAAACCTATATCATTAAAAGACCAGATATCGTATCTGCCCGTGGTGAAACAATCCAGTCTTGCTACCCTTTGCCGAAATGACTTTAGATCCCAATAGAATATTTAATGATTTGCAAACATTTTGTCCCTGTGAAAAACTGCAAAGCATGGCCGTGCTAATGCAGGGCATGCGTGTACAGCCTGTATACATTGCGTTAGGCCAAAGGTCATAGAGGGGCAGTGTGGGAACATCAGATGTGGGGGTACTGTAAGTCTGCAGGTGGCAGAAAGAGTGAACACATGGAGGCAAAGTGTTAGACTGCAGTCCTAGGGGGAGACTGGAAGAGCAAAGGCCTTATTGGAACTGGGATTGCTCCTCTGAAGAAAGACATGGTTGGAGCACCTCCTGTGGAGTGCTACAAAGGTACTCACCTCTCCCACTGCATTTTAACTGCCATGTTTTACAGGAGAACCACCATGGCACGATCTGACTCCAGGGCCTGCTCACTGTTCCGAGTCTATCGGCCCTTGCAACAGCCCTGGCCACTCTTCTGGCTCAGTCCTGTGGGAAATGGCGAACGCTTGGTTAACAAATTCTTAGGACTTGCCAAGTCCATGAGTAGGGGGGACCTTTGATCCCACTACTAAGGCTGATCTGGCACAAACCCAAATGCAAGTACTTGAGGGGTCAAAATAAGGCTAACCAAATAAAATCTAGTCATTCCATGTTCTACTAAACTGCAGTTTTGAGCACAGGTGATCAGAACTCTTAGATGGCCCATTCAGGTACTGTTACCACACAGGCAGATACAAGTACAGGTTTCCTCTTCGTATTGCCTCTGGTCTCTCTCCTGAGTACTGTATAGCCTTCGCTCACTTGAGTAAAGGGAGGTGCTTCCATCTGGGAGCAGCAGCTCATCCTGACAAGGAGTTGCACTTCAATTACTTTTGGGCCAAGCACTTTTATCAAAACATGACCCTTCACCGTAAACATGATAACTAGCTATTTTCTCAGCTTGTAACAATATATGACATAGGAACTCAAGACGCACCTTCTGCCTTTATCCTTGAATTATAAGGATATTTTACATTTTCAAGGATCAGCCTTCCAAAACTGCCTTAACAAACATAGAGTCTTAGTAATCTAACCCCCAAAAGACTACCACACCAGTGTTCACTAAAACTGAGTTTCTCCCCAAAAAGTAATCGGCGAATTGATTATTAAGGGACTCCCAAGACACCCTCTCTCTCAAACACTGAATTGTTTCCCAAAGACAAGTATCCATAGCCTTAGCTCTCTTCTCTCCCCAAAAGTGCAGCATTGAAGAATGATGCAGCCAAAGACGGGGGCCAACCTGCCTCTGAAAATAACAATCGGCCTGAAAGACCACATGCATGATTAAGGCCCATAAAGACCAAGTCAAGGAGGAGAAGCACCTGCACAGAGTTCCCAAGGTTTAAAATTCTTAGGAGTGACCAATAATTATCTCAGGCAATGCTATCATAGGAAGTGATGTCACAAAAGATTTGACTTGAGTGAAAACATGGAAAGTAACATCGTTAAAATGATTTAAAAAAATGTAAAATTAATACAATTTACATCATAACAGTTGTAAATTCACTTGTGCTCAGTAATCAGCTTGAACGCTGTAGTAAAAACAGGTAGCTTCTTTATTAACAGATCAGGATATATTTAGGAAACATCAGTATCAGTTGCTGGTTGCATGTATATATTTATAGGATACCCCACCAGGAGCATGGGAAGTCCCTGCTCATCCTCTGGTCTCAACTGGTGTAACTGTCAGAACAACTCTCCAGGTGACATATAAGAAACATTCCATGCAGCATCATACTCAGGCTGGAGCAGCAACGCATAGGACACAGGGAAAACAATATACTACAACAACATTACTAAAATGTTTTCCTGGATTACAACTGCACAAAAGGGGTGGCATATGCCGGTGTCCAGATTAAAAGTTGAACATATATTATCCTAAGAAAAGAAGACACACTAGTTGTAAGTCCAAACCACTCCTCCCACCAAATGAAGAATTTGTTGGAGGGCTGCATTTGTTGTGGGAGGGCTTTCGGCACCCTCTACAGCTCCCAGAAGCTGGTTTTCACTCTGCAGTACCCTAAGCAGCACTGACTTTAGGAGTAAGACTCTAGCTTTCCTCATCAGCTGTGACATTGCCTTTTGTGAGTGAGATCTCCAAACGTGGAAGTCACTAGCAATGAGTGATACTTGAGGCCTCTGCTCCCCACCCCCATTAGCAGACTGGACCCTTTTCCATTGGCCCCACGGATTTGGCATACAGTGCACTCCTAAATGCGAGGCGTCCACATGCTGAGCTATGTGGCCAGACTGTCCACCAATGCAACTAACCCCTCTCTCACTATTCTCTGAAGAAAGACAGGGTTGGAGTACCTACTGTGAAGTGCTACAAAAGAACTCACCTCTCCCACTGCATTTTAACCGCCATGTTTTACAGGACAACCACCATAGCAGGATCTGACTCCAGTGCCTGCTCACTGTTCTGAGTCTATCAGCCCTTGCAACAGCCCTAGCCACTCTTCAGGCTCAGTCGTGTGGGAAATGACGCACCTTTGGTTCACAAATTCCTAGGTCTTCCCAAGGACAATGGTGGGGGGGACCTTTGATCCCACTCCTTAAGGCTGATCTGGCACACACCCAAATGCAGGCACACAAGGGGTCAAAATAAGGCTAACCAAGTAAAGTATGGTCATTCCATGCTCTAATAAACTGCAGTTTTAAGCACACATAATCAGAACTCTTAGATAGCCTTCCACATACTGAGCTCTGTGGCCAGACTGTCAACCAATACAGCCAACCCCTCTCTCACTATTCCCAAACCCGCCTCGGAATTAAACCTACCACAGACCCTCTACTTGTAGGTGTCAGGGAGGAAGCTCACTGTCTGGGATTATTACTTTTGGGGTTCCCAGCTCCCCTCCTGGAAGCATTGTACACATTGTTAACAGGGGGTCTACAGTGCAGGCACCGCCAGGGAGACTCTCAATGGGCACTGTAGGAAGCTGGCTCTGTATATACTATACCAAAAAGAGGTAGATGTTCACAGAGTCCAGTGAGTCCCCAAAGGTATAGCAAAGCATAAAGTAGATAACATCTTACTCTCAATTTAGTGGTAGCTGGGCTGAGAAGTTAGGCTTGTCAGAGGGTAGTGTGAATGCATTTGCTGTACATACTCATACAAGGCAGGAACACACACTCAATGACTACTCCAGGGCAATGGTTGTAAAAATATAACTTTAGTTACTTTTATTTTACGAACCATGTAGAACTCAATTACAGGTAAGTAGACTTTTCAGAAAAGCAATACTTTCCATATACAATTGGCCAATGTTTGTGTAAGCATTAAAAATACATTACATGTGCACAAAATACTTTTTAATGTCAAATGAGATACTTTGCAATATTCTCAGAATCAACACTTACTTGCAATACAGTGAAAACCAATGCAATCCTATGGGAGGAAAGACAAGTAAGTAATTTCAGGTAGGAACTCAACTTACAAGTTCAGTCTTCGGAGGGTTTGACCTACACTGAGCAAGGGTTGGACCAAGGTAGGTATGGCACCACCAGCGGCACTGGGGTGGCTGGGTGAAGAGGTCACTGGACCCAACATTAGCTTATGGGAGCTGGGGGTACCTCGAAGAGGCACCGGTTGCAGGTAAGCACCTGCAGTTCAGGGACACAGGCCCTGGGGGTTGAGGTCAGCACTGCAGGGGCCACCAAGTAGCACCAAAGTTGCACCACCAGCCGCACAGGGGCAGCCGGGAGCAGGGTGCAAAGAAGGCGTCGGGTGCCCTTTAGAAAGCAATAGAGATCCTCGGTTGGAGACCAAGGCTGCAGGCTCATTCCAGAAGGCTTGCTGAAGAAATTCAATGGCTGGAGAGGTGAGTTGGATAGCGGGGGGATGCCAGGACACCGTTGGTTGGGCACTCCTAGGCCTGGGGGCTGCGGGTGCAGGGGTGTCTTTAGTTGTCGGGTTTCTCTCACCGGATCCGGTCTGAGGGGTCCTTCAAGATGAGGCTGCAGGCGTCCTGGGGAAGTTCAGGAGAGGTCGTCCAATGCAAGAGCCCAAGTCAGGATCGTTGGGGAGATGTCCCTGGATCGTTGGGCCACCTGGACTCAGGTCGAGGGCGACGGGTGCAGAGTGGTGCAGGGGTCGTGGATCTGCCTCGATCTGGAGTCCTTGGGTTAGTTTCTTGTTGGACAAATCTAGTGTCCACAGGAGAAAAGAGTCTTTGCTGAAGACAGCACAGGTCCCCCGGATTCTTGGGAGTTGCTGGCTGTGGGCCATGCCGGTTTCTTGGAGCGGATGTCGCTGGAGGTGGAGACGGGCTGGTAGGGTTGGAGCTAAGTCAGTTGTCGTCTTCTTCTCCACTGCTGCACAGCAGTTAGGTCCTTCTTCTTTGTAGGTCATCGACTCTGAGGAAAGGTTCAGGGGAACCCTAAGATACTAAATTTAGGGGCGTTACTGAGGTCGGAGGGCAGTAGCCAATGGCTACTTTCGCCTAGGGTAACTACAACCCTTTAGGTGCCCCCTCCCTTTGGGGAGAGGGGCACATTCCTATTCCTATTGGGCCTAATTCTTCACAACACATAGCCTGCAATGGCAATGTGTATGGGTTTTGTGTGGGGCCCCTTAGGGTGGCATAATACATGCTATAGCCCTAGGTGACCCTCTCTGGTCACAAGGCCCTTGGTACCACTGGTACCTTTTACAAGGGGCTTATAAGTGTGCCAATTGTGGGAAAGAACACAGGTGCTGGGGCATGGTTAGCAGGGTCCCAGCACACTCAGCCAAGTTAGCATCATGTATCTGGCAAACAGTTAGGGGGTAACTGTAGGAAAGTAGGATCTGCTTTTATGGTTACTCCCATTTTTTTGCCTGGTGCTAAGCTGTTACTGACTAGTCTGACTGGGATCCTGCTAATCAGGACCCCAGTCTATCTGCTTTCTCCCTTAAATTGTTCTGTTCAGTACTTAGGTACATCCCAGTGATCCAGCGCGATATTAGCAAACAGCATTCATACACCAGATACTCACTTGGGCCCATACATTCATACTACACTAATACTTACGCTGGGGTTATCAGTTGTACTCTTTATCAAATCCCTGCTACCAATTACCTTCCGATTGAAGAGTAATGACTTACCAATGAATCCTTTGCTAATTGGGAAGTTTAAAATGAGTGACATTCATTATAGTACATAATCCTGAAATAACCACTGAGTCAGGAAGTTTAAAAATGTTTATCTAAAGATTTAGCAGAGTAAATTACATAACCACATGGTACTTAATCGCATATCACGGATGAAGCATAGAATAATAATTATTGATTAATGACGGTCCCTCAGAAAGAAGAAGATAGAGACAGCAGCGCAACTAAGGTTGCATTTATATTTACCTAAGTGTGAGAACCAAACCCCTTGGCCAAGGAGTTGGAAAGAATAGGACCCAGGAAGGATGAAGAGCAAAGACCTCCTCCAGGATCAGGACAGGACCAGTGACCTCTCTACAACGACGCCTGCGTCGTTCCCTCTCCTGATACTCGACTTCTCCTCGATTCTCCCGTGCCTTCCTTCTAATGGACTCCGCCGCCCCTCCTCAGGACCTCTCTGGACAGCGATTCAGTCTGCAATCGATCAGCTTAGCGGTCGGGAGCTAGAAGCTTCTACACTTGTTCTCTCTGGTCCTCTGCTCTCTTGCAGCATCTCCTTCTAACTAATTAGCTAATTCTATATCTATTATACCCTTCTACGCCCATGTACCTCCCCTTAATGTTGCTAAAATATGGGACCACTACTTCTGATTGGACAGGGACAGGGGGTTGATCCTCACACCATATTGATTTGGTTCGAATTCTGAAGACCTTTGTCTTTAAACTACCGCCCATCAATTTTAATACATTGGCTTTATTTCCCACCCGTCTCACGACAAAGTTTATTCATTTTCATATACATAGTTGCAAGTTTGGCAGGAACACATGAATATATCAATATCGGCCATTAGGTCGTGGCCTTGGACGACGTCCAGGTTGACTTCATCTTTTTATTCTTTGGCAGCCAAGCAGGACACATGCGCAGAATCATTGTCTCTCGAGTTTCAGATCACCAACCCCAGGCCCAAGTTTACGAACTAATAAAAGTCAAAGAAGAAAATATTAAAATCACAAATAATATGTTTCTACTCATTCGTCCTCTCTTTTTTCCACCATTCCCAATATCGCCATTTGTTCCAGAATCCTTTCCTTGATTTTCACTTGGATTATCCAAATGAATTCCCTGTTTCTCAGCCATTTTCACCTGTGCCCACATTACTTTTTCCTGCAATTTCTTGTGCCTATCCTCAATATCATCTCCACAGTATTTCGCATATTTCAGAATCTCGTCTATGGGCTTGCCTTGCCAACACAACATGTGCTGCTTAATCATCTGACAAATTTCTGGCTTCAGACCATAAACAAATCGATACACAAACTGACTCATGTTCTTGTCTCCAATGTCCTCAAATCCACTATACTGCTTAAATACCTGCAATAAACGCTCATAATAGGCGTGTACCGATTCACTAGCTTCTTGGGTGGTTCGGTCTATTTTCACCCAATCTGTTTCTTTCGGTGGTATTTTGCCTTTCAGGTAAGTTATCACCTGCTGATACTTTTTCATTACATCATTTGACGGGCACCTGTTTTCGGATCTCTAGGATACTCGTCACTTGGCCAATCAACTGTAATTTTACAATCTGTCCACAAATCGTCAGGTACCTCTATGTCAAACAAGCCATCTGAATCTTTCAACAATACCTTTGACACCTTCACAAACCTCTCAACCTGCTTGTACCATTCAATTGGTTTTTCTCTCAACTTTGGAAAATCATTCGTAAATGACAAAATATCCTGTCTACTCCATGGGACATGTACATAGCCCCCTCCTGGAACTTCTCACATCGGATACATTTGATCTGTCTTCCCTGTTTCTTTCATCACATATTCAGAGGCTGTTCTACTGGATCGTGCCTCTTCCTTTTTCTTTGCCCATCGAACTCTCCACTTATCTAGGTCTCCCCATTTCTGTAAGACTATCATTAATTCTTTTACTTGTAACTTTCTTCCAGAGGCATTCATATTTTCTAAATCTTTGTCTGAGAAATCTGCTCTATAGGGTTTCTGCAACACTTTTGATCTCCCTATTTCAATTCCCATCTGCAGAGCCAAATCTGATAATTTCTCATGGAATATTTTTACATTTCTGGTAATACTTCTGCATACGAACAATAATTCTTCTTCATCGTAAGCATTTAAGCGATCTAGCTCTACATTTCCTGCTATTATTTCTTCTAATTCGACTTTTAATTTATAAATATCCCAAAAATTTGAGGTGTACACTGCTGTTCTGATCCTTGTGCCCACCTTTCTAAGTCTCTGGACTAACTACAGTGACACTTTTTGCTCCTGATGAGGTTATCAAGTTTATCTCTTTCGAGCACCCAGGTGTAGTTCTTCTGGGAGTACTATTGACAGAATCTCGAATTGGTAAATACATTAGAGATATCGTAGATTCACAATCACTAAAGTGATCCTCCACCATTACTGTTGCTTCAGGTTTAGGAATATTCACAGGAGTAGGCATAACTAACGGTGGAGGACAGTTTCCCTGATTACCATATAATGGAACTACTGGACCAATTGTTACAGGTATGGTCAAAGAGTCAGGATGCACTTTTATCTGTGTTATTTTCTGTATTAATTCTGCTCTGGTCTTCTCTAGGGCTTCTTTTTCTTTATAGTGAAGTATCCTACTGGGGGTGAAATCATGCATTACCTGTGGTACTAATGGAGTTTTTAACAGGGGTGCACTTGGGGTGCATCCACTTGTCCCTTCCTGATATGGTGGGGGGTTCCTTAATATTTCTTCTATAGATTCATCTTCGGAATCTCCATTTCTCATTAAATGTTTTGTCTTTTCTGTGCATTTGCTCCCTAATTTTTCTTCTGCTGTTAACAATGGATACAATCCTTCTGTAAGCATTGCCCTCCTCCATTGTTTCATCTGACCGTCCCTAGACTCATGTTGGTATCTGGGAAAGAATCCTCGATAACCCCTATTACTCCTGGATCGGTCACGCTCAAATGCCTCGGTTTCCCATTCCTCTAAGGCTTTGTATTGAGTTAATCTAGGTCTGGGTTCTAGGTCATTCATCCTCAATCTCAAATTTTGAAGAATTCTTCCATTGAAGGTACCATTCTCGGGAAATGCTAATATCCCATCATTTTTGGTATATTCTATCCAATTCTCTATCCATACACAAGTATGATAACCTCTCTCCATCATCATGAATGAAGCGGGCGTTTTAGCTGGTGGAATGATAATTCCTTCCCTAGTTTTGATTGGTTTATCCTTTTTAAAATAGTTCTTAATCTTTTGCAGAAAGGACATTTTTCTCTTCTCTCCGTACATTCTATCTAATCTTCGTTGTATAAAATTATATTCTGCAAAACCTAGGAATCTCCTATCCGGACGAGTTCCTGTTAAAGTCGGATCGCGTTTTAACATGCAATCTCTATCCACTAAGATTTTAGCTTCTAGAATATCAACCAATCAAGTGTCTGCTTTCTTCTATTTCTGAACCAATCCTAGCGCGGCCTTTCTGTGACGTTAGTCTGTCAACCCCTCCTTTACAATCTGCTCTTCTCTGTCCCTCGCTGTTTCAACCAATCCCAGCGCGACACCTGTGACGTCAATACTGCTCCTGACTACTGACCCCTCCTTTACAAGGTCTTTCCACACCCGCTGATTCAACCAATCCTAGCGCGGCGTTTTCTGACGTCAGCTCCCTCTCCGGCAGCTGACCCTCCCTTTACAAAATCTTACGCAAACTTATTTTCTCTATAAATCTTAATTAAATTTCAGTAACAACATAAAACGTTCGCTATCGTGCCAGTTTCTCTAAAAATAGAAAAGATAGTTTCCTCCCACACTTAGTAAAACCTTTCCGTTTACTAAGCATACACTACGAGTAAAACCCTTCCGTTTACTCTTCACACAAGCTCCAGAAGTACCTGTTACTTCTTCAATGTTACCCTTTCTAGGTGATATAACATCAAATTTTCACCAGCGTACTCTTTTGCTATTACTCACACACATAGATTCCCTAACCAGTACTGATAGTCCTGCTTAACTTTTCAGTACTATTTCTGCCTGACAGATAACCTCACTGCAGTATGGCTTCCACTTACCAACCGCTATTCAATTTTCCCCGGGGATTCTAGACAACATAAAACAAACTTTGAATACACAGATGTTAGTTCATAAAAATAAAATTCTCATTACCCAATTAACAAAGAGTAACCATCCTCTGATTACCAGAAAACTGATCCAGCGCGATATTAGCAAACAGCATTCATACACCAGATACTCACTTGGGCCCATACATTCATACTACGCTAATACTTACGCTGGGGTTATCAGTTGTACTCTTTATCAAATCCCTGCTACCAATTACCTTCCGATTGAAGAGTAATGACTTACCAATGAATCCTTTGCTAATTGGGAAGTTTAAAATGAGTGACATTCATTATAGTACATAATCCTGAAATAACCACTGAGTCAGGAAGTTTTAAAATGTTTATCTAAAGATTTAGCAGAGTAAATTACATAACCACATGGTACTTAATCGCATATCACGGATGAAGCATAGAATAATAATTATTGATTAATGACGGTCCCTCAGAAAGGAGAAGATAGAGACAGCAGCGCAACTAAGGTTGCATTTATATTTACCTAAGTGCGAGAACCAAACCCCTTGGCCAAGGAGTTGGAAAGAATAGGACCCAGGAAGGATGAAGAGCAAAGACCTCCTCCAGGATCAGGACAGGACCAGTGACCTCTCTACAACGACGCCTGCGTCGTTCCCCTCTCCTGATACTCGACTTCTCCTCGATTCTCCCGTGCCTTCCTTCTAATGGACTCCGCCGCCCCTCCTCAGGACCTCTCTGGACAGCGATTCAGTCTGCAATCGATCAGCTTAGCGGTCGGGAGCAAGAAGCTTCTACACTTGTTCTCTCTGGTCCTCTGCTCTCTTGCAGCATCTCCTTCTAACTAATTAGCTAATTCTATATCTATTATACCCTTCTACGCCCATGTACCTCCCCTTAATGTTGCTAAAATATGGGACCACTACTTCTGATTGGACAGGGACAGGGGGTTGATCCTCACACCATATTGATTTGGTTCGAATTCTGAAGACCTTTGTCTTTAAACTACCGCCCATCAATTTTAATACATTGGCTTTATTTCCCACCCGTCTCACGACAAAGTTTATTCATTTTCATATACATAGTTGCAAGTTTGGCAGGAACACATGAATATATCAATATCGGCCATTAGGTCGTGGCCTTGGACGACGTCCAGGTTGACTTCATCTTTTTATTCTTTGGCAGCCAAGCAGGACACATGCGCAGAATCATTGTCTCTCGAGTTTCAGATCACCAACCCCAGGCCCAAGTTTACGAACTAATAAAAGTCAAAGAAGAAAATATTAAAATCACAAATAATATGTTTCACTGTATACCCACTCTTTCTACTCTATCCCCATTTACTTATAAATCTATCCCGCATTAGTAGCGTTAAGAAAACGACAAATTAATAATAACACAAGAGCAAGCTGAAGCATGTGAAAACATCAAGCAGCCATTTTAAAGCACACTGCGCAGAAGCAGAAATTTCCCACCAAGCAAAGAAAGACGTCACAAAACGTGATATGGTTGAGACATGCGCAGTAAGGTTCCAGCTCTTTAGCGGCCATTTTAGATTACGGACAAGCGTCACTTGTTAGTTAGATCACATAGGCAAGCTTCCTTGCTAGTCATGTAGTGTATGCAAAGTTAATATACACAATACAAGATTAATAAATTAATACTGTGAGGAGATTGTATTCGAGCAAGTCTCATTTGTGAGTCCTTGCTCCATCAATCCCCTCTCTGATGGCGTTTAAGAGCCATCAAAATACTACCCTCAATCAGATGCCAACTTCTAGCAAATAGTTTCATTCTCATTTTTACATTTTCTATTTTTAACATCCCCTTTTAATTTCTTGTATAATTCACTTCTCAAATCCTCAAGTTCAATTTCATCAACCTTTCTCTTCTTTCCTCTTCCTGTTACACTATACGCTTCATTCTTTCTACAACATTTGCACCATATTATTATCGTCAGTACTATTATTGCTATTCCTGCTAAGGGTACTAGTATTTGACCTATAAGCCCTTTTCCTATATTAGAAAACCAGGTACCAATTGACGCAATACTATTTGTCAATCTTCCCCATACACTATCAACTTCCAGTGGTTTTAGTTCTTTCTCAAGTTTCGTTATATTCTGTATATATGTTCCGATCTCTGCACTTTTATCAGGTATATAAGTGCAACAATGTTTTGTCTTCAACAATTTACAGACTCCGCCCTCTTTCGCCCGAATAATATCAAGAGCAAGTCGATTTTGCATAACCATAGATCTAATCGCAACCATCTCCGCATTAATCATTAGAAATCCTCCAGCAGTATCCGTTGATAAACGGTCAACCACTGTAGACAATTTACATATTTTCCTTGCGTTCAGAATTATTCCCACTGAAGGTATCAATGCACCAAATATATCACCTACAATTTCAGAAAAACTAGCTCTTTTACTACGTGTTAATTCGCCATTATTTTCATTGCTTCCAGTGTTTCTTTTTACGTGGTATATTTTTGGAAATACTATTCCAAAATAACAACTTCCATACAACCGTGCAGGAAGCCTAAAGTAAGCCTTATTCCCACACACATAATAGATTCCAGAAAAAACTGAATCTGTTCCTCCTTTGATTCCCCAACCTCCAAGAATTACGAAATTGTGTTCACATTCACTGGTACTGATGAAAACATTGTTATAATCAGTCCTTAATCTATGTAGACAAATTTTCCCTGTTTTTAAGAAATCCAGTGCCGTAGCAGCTTGAGCCTTGCCAGGTGTGTAACTCCCTTCTTTCTCAGCCCAAGGTGGCAAATGAGCCTTATGCTCAGAAGCTTTCCTTTGAAAATCTTGTCTTCTATCTTCTACTAAATTCAAGAATATCTTTTCTTCTTCGTGTAAGGAATATGTTAGATTGTGTCTATGTGCATGTGTTATATCTATCGATTTCATTGTTAAGAAAAATTCTCCCATAAACTGTGCGTCTTGACTACTAAGCACTGGGTTCATACTCTTTCGAATCGGAACCTCAGAAAATATCACATCTATGTTTGAATAATAATATTGAAGTCTCCCTGTTCTACAAAATAAAGTAGATAAAACACTACATGATATGCCATATGTCAATGGTAAGTGATGATATGTTAATCCTTCTGCTACTGATTCGGGTAACTTCATACAGACATAACAATTACTAACTTCCATGGTATCTACATATTGAAATAATAACTTTGTGAAAACATTTAAACTAGTGTCGTTATCAGTTATTTCATGATGAAATTCTGGTTCATTTTCTGCCATTAGTTCTACTCTATTACCCTTCAAGTGTGCTGTCCTTTCCTTAGTTTCGTTATTAATCTTTTTATCCATTATCATAAGGTAAGGAACTGCTATGATCAGGACTAACCATACTATAAACACCATTACTAGACCACATATGCATACTGCACAGCATCTTCTACAACATTTCTGTTTTGGTCTCCCAGAAACTCTATCGTCAGACATTTCGACAAGGAAGATTGCTCTTCTTATCTATTTTTCGCTTTTCTTTATGTGACTCTTTTTCGTAGTCAAGGTGGTCTTGTTTCTTTCTTGTACGTCAGTTCTGCACTTGTTCCTTCGTCACCACTTTCACTTGACTCTGAGCTCTCGTAATCTTCAAGAATAATGTAAGTCCAATCAGGACCCTTGAATTTGTTATTCACAAGTTTCAGTCTCTTGCTTCTTCTTTTCTTAGTTCTGTTTTCTTGTTCGGTTTGACTTGTTACTTCATTTACTTGATCTGGATCTTCACTTCTGGTTGTTATGTGGTATTTTACTCTTTTAATGACACTAGGCCAATGATCACCTTTTGTTGTTTTCTTTGTTTGCACTGTTTCTTTATTTTTGTCTTCAGCAATCTCTTTATTTTCACTTTCTGACACCTTTTCGTTTTCTGCAATTACTGTTTTTCTTTCTTGCTCCTTTTCAGGCCTTATTTGTTTTTCTTCTGCAGCTCCTCCGTGGGTTTCCAATAATTGACCTTGTTCTTTGTTTAATTCTTCATGATTATGTTTCTCGAGATCTTTTTCTTCTGTGTGATTCTCTTGATCTAACTGGTTCTGATCAGGGCTTATTGCACTTTGTACTTCTGCAGCCTGACCGGATTCTTCTAAACCTGTCTGTTCCGGCTCAAAACTTGTTGGTTCTTCGTTATTTTGAGCCCAGTTTCCTTTCCCTATCTGGTCCTGCTCAGGTTCTTTTATTGTATGTTCTTCGTTTTCCTGAGCTGCTTCTTCTTCGCCTATCTGATCTTCTTCAATTTCTTCCAATTTTGTTTGACTTCTTGTTCTGTAGTAGACTTCAGGAATTTCTACCACCGGTCTCCAGTCCTGACTTGTGCTCGGTTGTTCTTCTGCAGCTTCTCCTGAATCTCGAGCCTGAGATTCTTCAGCTGGGCAACCTTCAGCTTCCTCAGTGATTGATGCTGACTGAGGATTTTCTTCTTCAGGGTCTGGTACTCTTTTGGTGTGGCTTACATGAATCCAATTAGGAAATCCTGCACACTTCACTGCTGTGTTGGTAGTCAGTATGATTTGACAAGGTTTTCCCCATCTAGGTGATAGACACGTCTCTCTGGTGTGATTCTTCACTACCACCCAGTCACCAGGATTCAGATCATGTTCTTGTTCAGGCTGCCTTGAAACTGCGTCTTCTCCGACCTGATGAGAGATAGAACGCACTAGGTCAGCCAATCCTTTGCAATAATCCAGAACCATATCATCAGATATATTCAGCAGTTTGTTTATGGGAACATGTGCTTGTCTCATTGCTCTTCCCATCATTATCTCGTGTGGACTCAGTCCCGTATTTCTATCAGGAATGCTTCTTAGTCCCATTAAGACAAGTGGCAATGCATCTGGCCACTCCAATGATGTTGATGCACACATTTTTCCCAGTCTGGATTTTATAGTGCCATTCAGTTGTTCAACCACTCCAGAAGCCTCCGGACGATATGCACAGTGCAATTTTTGTTCAATTTGGAATGCTCCGCAAATTATTTGAATCACTTCACTGTTAAAATGTTTTCCTCTATCTGATTCCAAAGTTACTGGGAAACCAAACCTAGGAATGAGTTCTCGTAGTAACAGCTTTGCGACTGTAATGCTGTCACTCCTCCTGGTAGGGTAAGCCTCCACCCACTTTGAAAACAGACATACTATGACTAGTACATATTTCAACCCTCTGCATGGTGGTAACTGTATAAAGTTGAACTGGAGTCTTATAAATGGACCCTCTGCCTTTCCAATCTTCCCAAACCCGATTATTGTCTTTCTCCCTGGATTATGCATCTGGCAAGTCAAACATCTCTGGCAAAGGCTCTCTGCTACAGCCCTGAACTTGGGATTGTACCAGTTCTGTCTGAAAAGCCTAATCATTGCATCTCTCCCTATGTGTGTGTCTCCATGATACATCCTGGCCATTTGAGAGAGCAGACAGTCAGGCATGACTGGTCTGCCATCAGCACAAATCCACACTTCATCATCTCCCCTTTGGGAACAACCCACTTTGACCCATGTTTTCTTCTCATTTTCATCAGCCCCATCTTGCAATCTTCTAACCTCATTCCATGTTTCAGGTGGCATATACAGCATAAGTTGGCAGCTGATTCCCATTCTTTCCACCCTTTTATTGACTGATAATCTATTTCTGGCACAATGTTGAGCCACAAGATCTGCATATTGATTGCCAATTACCACCCAGTCACTTCCTGACTGGTGTGCAGCACATTTCACCACAGCCAATTCTTTTGGTGATTGTATTGCTTCCAGCAATTCCCTTACAAACTGTCCATTTTTAATGGGGGATCCTGAAGAAGTCATGAAATCCCTCTGCATCCATAGTTGGCCAAAATCATGCACAACCCCGTAACCATATTGGCTATCTGTAAATATAGTTACTTTTTGATTCCTCCCAATTTTGCACGCTTTTATCAAAGCAATCAATTCAGCTACTTGTGCAGATTTTACTCCTGGTAAATAGGATGCTTCAACTATTCCAGTTAATTCACACACCGCATAGGCAGCAGTTAGTTTACCATCTTCATGTCTTTGGCATGAACCATCAACAAACAGCTCCCTGTCTGGCTTTCTAAGGGGCTGTTCTTCAATATCAGGACGTGGT
Organism: Calotriton arnoldi; assembly: GCA_963921515.1. NCBI lineage: Eukaryota > Metazoa > Chordata > Amphibia > Caudata > Salamandridae > Calotriton > Calotriton arnoldi. The sequence continues at coordinate 901,584 of CAWUFW010000198.1, read as the reverse complement.
TTTGTACATAACTCTGTGACTTGTAAACAATCATGTTCTTCTTCTTCGTCATTTTTAATTTCCTCATGATATGGGTCTGGTAGTAAGGTAGCGGGATTTACTATTGTACACCTCACTATGTTCACATTTTCAGCACCCATTATTATTCTCTCATATTTAGTCAGCCGACTAGGAGTAAGATGCTGAGTTCGTGTTCTTGTCAACAGAATCACAACCGCATGTGGAACAAACACCTTTACTGGGTGTCCCATCACAATTGACTCACTTTGTTCAATACTTAAACAGGTAGCCGCTACTGCTTTTAAGCAGCCTGGCAACGCGGCTGCCACTGGATCCAATGTAGCAGAAAAATATGCTATAGGACGTCTGTCTAGACCATGTCTTTGTGTTAAGACTGAAAGTGCACAATTTTCTCTCTCATGACAGAACAATGCGAAGCTTCTCTTATAGTCGGGCATGCCTAGGGCTGGTGCTGAGCACAGAGCATTTCTCAATTTTACAAAAGCTCCTACACTCTCATCATCCCATTCGACTGGGTCCTTTGCTTTCTTTTTTGTCATTTGAATTAGGGGCTTCGCTAACAAGGAAAATCCTAGTATCCATTGTCGACAGTAACCTACTATTCCTAAGAACATTCTCACTTCTCTTTGGGTTACAGGCATTTGCATTTTCTTAATCAATTGTACTCTTTCCGAGGTTATTCTTTTTTTCCCCTCTCAATTTGGTGTCCCAGATATTTAACAGCTGTTGTACAGAACTGCAATTTTTCTGGTGAGACTTTATGCCCTTCTTCAGCCAAATGATTTAATAGTGCTATGGAATCAACAACACAGTCCTCTCTGGTGTTCGATGCCACCAGTAAGTCGTCGATATATTGCACTAGGACTGAGCTACCTGGCATCACTAGTTTCTCAAGGCACTTTTTCAATATCTGATTAAAGATGGAAGGACTTTCCGTGTACCCCTGAGGAACACGATTCCATACATAGACTTTGTTCTCAAATTTAAATGAAAAAAGATACTGGCTGTCTGGTTGCAATGGTATTGAAAAGAACGCTTGGCATAAATCAATCACAGTAAACCATTTGCACTCCAAGGAATCTGGTATAGGATTACTGCAGGATTGGGTACTATAGGACAACAAGGTTCCACAATCTTATTTATTTTCCGCAGATCCTGAACAATCCTATATTTTCCGCTAGGTTTCTTTAAGCCCATTATTGGTGAATTACATGGGCTACTCATTACTTCTCTTAGTATATTTTGTTCTACCATTCGATTGATTTCTTCAATGACTCCTGCTTTTACTTCTGCACTCATTTTGTACTTTCTAGTATTTGGGAAAATCGCACCTTCCTTTACGGTAATTTTAACCGGGTCTATTTTGGCCATAAGTCCTACTTCCTTTCCTGTGAAATCCCATACTGTGGGGTTTACTGTAGTTTTTAATTCTTCTGGCAACTCATCTTTTGTTATCAAAGAAAACATCTCATCTACTTCTGTACCTTGTTTTGCAATCATAAACTTATGTACATGATCTTCATCTGGGGTCTGAACTGCCACACCATCCGTGGTGCAGATAATTGTGCAATTCATCTTGCATAGTAAATCACGACCTAATAAATTTACTGGACTAGAATCACACACTACAAATTGGTGCATTTCTCTGAAATTTCCAATTTTAACTTCCATTGGTTCGGTAAGAGGTGTTCTAATCTTTCTATTAGCTACTCCCACTACTTGGATAGCTTCTCCAGAGAGAGGAAGGTCTGGAATGTCTGCTGTTCTCACAGTTGACCTGGTAGCACCAGTGTCCAAAAGGAAGGTAATATCATTACCTTTCACATTCCCTTCAACATATGGACCTGACTGATCTACCGATAAGGATGCGCCAAGTACGCACTCCTTCTCCCCCTCTCCTAGGCACCATCATGAACTGTATTGACAGAAATCGTCCTGTAAAAGAAACTGTGATGTTACATAATCATTCTTACCACTTCCTCCTTGATATCCGCCGTCTGTACCGTGGTTTGCTCTGCTTACATTACCGTGAATAGGTGCAGGTGGCAACTGACTCTGAGGATTTACACCATTCTGCGTCTGTGGATTTAAATTTTGATTTGGGCCATTATTATTCCGAATCTTTTTACATTCATCCTTCCAATGCCCCAATTTTCCGCATCCATGACAAGGAAATTTCTTTTTAGCTTCTTCTCTACTCATTCGTCCTCTCACTTTTCCACCATTCCCAATATCGCCATTTGTTCCAGAATCCTTTCCTTGATTTTCACTTGGATTATCCAAATTAATTCCCTGTTTCTCAGCCATTTTCACCTGTGCCCACATTACTTTTTCCTGCAATTTCTTGTGCCTATCCTCAATATCATCTCCACAGTATTTCGCATATTTCAGAATCTCGTCTATGGGCTTGCCTTGCCAACACAACATGTGCTGCTTAATCATCTGACAAATTTCTGGCTTCAGACCATAAACAAATCGATACACAAACTGACTCATGTTCTTGTCTCCAATGTCCTCAAATCCACTATACTGCTTAAATACCTGCAATAAACGCTCATAATAGGCGTGTACCGATTCACTAGCTTCTTGGGTGGTTCGGTCTATTTTCACCCAATCTGTTTCTTTCGGTGGTATTTTGCCTTTCAGGTAAGTTATCACCTGCTGATACTTTTTCATTACATCATTTGACGGGCACCTGTTTTCGGATCTCTAGGATACTCGTCACTTGGCCAATCAACTGTAATTTTACAATCTGTCCACAAATCGTCAGGTACCTCTATGTCAAACAAGCCATCTGAATCTTTCAACAATACCTTTGACACCTTCACAAACCTCTCAACCTGCTTGTACCATTCAATTGGTTTTTCTCTCAACTTTGGAAAATCATTCGTAAATGACAAAATATCCTGTCTACTCCATGGGACATGTACATAGCCCCCTCCTGGAACTTCTCACATCGGATACATTTGATCTGTCTTCCCTGTTTCTTTCATCACATATTCAGAGGCTGTTCTACTGGATCGTGCCCCTTCCTTTTTCTTTGCCCATCGAACTCTCCACTTATCTAGGTCTCCCCATTTCTGTAAGACTATCATTAATTCTTTTACTTGTAACTTTCTTCCAGAGGCATTCATATTTTCTAAATCTTTGTCTGAGAAATCTGCTCTATAGGGTTTCTGCAACACTTTTGATCTCCCTATTTCAATTCCCATCTGCAGAGCCAAATCTGATAATTTCTCATGGAATATTTTTACATTTCTGGTAATACTTCTGCATACGAACAATAATTCTTCTTCATCGTAAGCATTTAAGCGATCTAGCCCTACATTTCCTGCTATTATTTCTTCTAATTCGACTTTTAATTTATAAATATCCCAAAAAATTTGAGGTGTACACTGCTGTTCTGATCCTTGTGCCCACCTTTCTAAGTCTCTGGACTAACTACAGTGCCACTTTTTGCTCCTGATGAGGTTATCAAGTTTATCTCTTTCGAGCACCCAGGTGTAGTTCTTCTGGGAGTACTATTGACAGAATCTCGAATTGGTAAATACATTAGAGATATCGTAGATTCACAATCACTAAAGTGATCCTCCACCATTACTGTTGCTTCAGGTTTAGGAATATTCACAGGAGTAGGCATAACTAACGGTGGAGGACAGTTTCCCTGATTACCATATAATGGAACTACTGGACCAATTGTTACAGGTATGGTCAAAGAGTCAGGATGCACTTTTATCTGTGTTATTTTCTGTATTAATTCTGCTCTGGTCTTCTCTAGGGCTTCTTTTTCTTTATAGTGAAGTATCCTACTGGGGGTGAAATCATGCATTACCTGTGGTACTAATGGAGTTTTTAACAGGGGTGCACTTGGGGTGCATCCACTTGTCCCTTCCTGATATGGTGGGGGGTTCCTTAATATTTCTTCTATAGATTCATCTTCGGAATCTCCATTTCTCATTAAATGTTTTGTCTTTTCTGTGCATTTGCTCCCTAATTTTTCTTCTGCTGTTAACAATGGATACAATCCTTCTGTAAGCATTGCCCTCCTCCATTGTTTCATCTGACCGTCCCTAGACTCATGTTGGTATCTGGGAAAAAATCCTCGATAACCCCTATTACTCCTGGATCGGTCACGCTCAAATGCCTCGGTTTCCCATTCCTCTAAGGCTTTGTATTGAGTTAATCTAGGTCTGGGTTCTAGGTCATTCATCCTCAATCTCAAATTTTGAAGAATTCTTCCATTGAAGGTACCATTCTCGGGAAATGCTAATATCCCATCATTTTTGGTATATTCTATCCAATTCTCTATCCATACACAAGTATGATAACCTCTCTCCATCATCATGAATGAAGCGGGCGTTTTAGCTGGTGGAATGATAATTCCTTCCCTAGTTTTGATTGGTTTATCCTTTTTAAAATAGTTCTTAATCTTTTGCAGAAAGGACATTTTTCTCTTCTCTCCGTACATTCTATCTAATCTTCGTTGTATAAAATTATATTCTGCAAAACCTAGGAATCTCCTATCCGGACGAGTTCCTGTTAAAGTCGGATCGCGTTTTAACATGCAATCTCTATCCACTAAGATTTTAGCTTCTAGAATATCAACCAATCAAGTGTCTGCTTTCTTCTATTTCTGAACAAATCCTAGCGCGGCCTTTCTGTGACGTTAGTCTGTCAACCCCTCCTTTACAATCTGCTCTTTTCTGTCCCTCGCTGTTTCAACCAATCCCAGCGCGGCACCTGTGACGTCAATACTGCTCCTGACTACTGACCCCTCCTTTACAAGGTCTTTCCACACCCGCTGATTCAACCAATCCCAGCGCGGCGTTTTCTGACGTCAGCTCCCTCTCCGGCAGCTGACCCTCCCTTTACAAAATCTTACGCAAACTTATTTTCTCTATAAATCTTAATTAAATTTCAGTAACAACATAAAACGTTCGCTATCGTGCCAGTTTCTCTAAAAATAGAAAAGATAGTTTCCTCCCACACTTAGTAAAACCTTTCCGTTTACTAAACATACACTACGAGTAAAACCCTTCCGGTTACTCTTCACACAAGCTCCAGAAGTACCTGTTACTTCTTCAATGTTACCCTTTCTAGGTGATATAACATCAAATTTTCACCAGCGTACTCTTTTGCTATTACTCACACACATAGATTCCCTAACCAGTACTGATAGTCCTGCTTAACTTTTCAGTACTATTTCTGCCTGACAGATAACCTCACTGCAGTATGGCTTCCACTTACCAACCGCTATTCAATTTTCCCCGGGGATTCTAGACAACATAAAACAAACTTTGAATACACAGATGTTAGTTCATAAAAATAAAATTCTCATTCCCAATTAACAAAGAGTAACCATCCTCTGATTACCAGAAAACTGATCCAGCGCGATATTAGCAAACAGCATTCATACACCAGATACTCACTTGGGCCCATACATTCATACTACGCTAATACTTACGCTGGGGTTATCAGTTGTACTCTTTATCAAATCCCTGCTACCAATTACCTTCCGATTGAAGAGTAATGACTTACCAATGAATCCTTTGCTAATTGGGAAGTTTAAAATGAGTGACATTCATTATAGTACATAATCCTGAAATAACCACTGAGTCAGGAAGTTTTAAAATGTTTATCTAAAGATTTAGCAGAGTAAATGACATAACCACATGGTACTTAATCGCATATCACGGATGAAGCATAGAATAATAATTATTGATTAATGACGGTCCCTCAGAAAGGAGAAGATAGAGACAGCAGCGCAACTAAGGTTGCATTTATATTTACCTAAGTGCGAGAACCAAACCCCTTGGCCAAGGAGTTGGAAAGAATAGGACTCAGGAAGGATGAAGAGCAAAGACCTCCTCCAGGATCAGGACAGGACCAGTGACCTCTCTACAACGACGCCTGTGTCGTTCCCCTCTCCTGATACTCGACTTCTCCTCGATTCTCCTGTGCCTTCCTTCTAATGGACTCCGCCGCCCCCTCCTCAGGACCTCTCTGGACAGCGATTCAGTCTGCAATCGATCAGCTTAGCGGTCGGGAGCTAGAAGCTTCTACACTTGTTCTCTCTGGTCCTCTGCTCTCTTGCAGCATCTCCTTCAAACTAATTAGCTAATTCTATATCTATTATACCCTTCTACGCCCATGTACCTCCCCTTAATGTTGCTAAAATATGGGACCACTACTTCTGATTGGACAGGGACAGGGGGCTGATCCTCACACCATATTGATTTGGTTCGAATTCTGAAGACCTTTGTCTTTAAACTACCGCCCATCAATTTTAATACATTGGCTTTATTTCCCACCCGTCTCACGACAAAGTTTATTCATTTTCATATACATAGTTCCAAGTTTGGCAGGAACACATGAATATATCAATATCGGCCATTAGGTCGTGGCCTTGGACGACGTCCAGGTTGACTTCATCTTTTTATTCTTTGGCAGCCAAGCAGGACACATGCGCAGAATCATTGTCTCTCGAGTTTCAGATCACCAACCCCAGGCCCAAGTTTACGAACTAATAAAAGTCAAAGAAGAAAATATTAAATTCACAAATAATATGTTTCACTGTATACCCACTCTTTCTACTCTATCCCCATTTACTTATAAATCTATCCCGCATTAGTAGCGTTAAGAAAACGACAAATTAATAATAACACAAGAGCAAGCTGAAGCATGTGAAAACATCAAGCAGCCATTTTAAAGCACACTGCGCAGAAGCAGAAATTTCCCACCAAGCAAAGAAAGACGTCACAAACGTGATATGGTTGAGACATGCGCAGTAAGGTTCCCGCGCTATAGCGGCCATTTTAGATTACGGACAAGCGTTACTTGTTAGTTAGAACACATAGGCAAGCTTCCTTGCTATTCATGTAGTGTATGCAAAGTTAATATACACAATACAAGATTAATAAATTAATACTGTGAGGAGATTGTATTCGAGCAAGTCTCATTTGTGAGTCCTTGCTCCATCACCAGATTGGATACTGTGGTACCCATATCAGTCCTTAGTATATACTACTAAGGTACCCAGGGCACAGGTACCCCAGAAGTCCCCCATGGGCTGCAGCATGTATTATGCCACCCATGGGAGACCATTCAAAATTAAACTACAGGCCTGCCATTGCAGCCTGTGTAAGCTGGTGCTAGCACCACTTACTAAAGATATAGGTTTCCTATATCTAGGGTCACTGCACTTAAAACCTATAAGTCACCCCTATAGCAGGCCTTATCAATCCTGAAGGCAGGGTGTTTGGTTCTAAGTGTGAGGGTGCCCTGCATGACAGGACACCCCTACAGCCTACGGAGTCCATTCTCCTGGGTTGTAAGTGAAGCAGCCATATACTATATAGAGGGGCTCGGCGTAATTACGCGATGACCATCTCGAAATTGGCTGCAACAAATCCTATCATGTTTGGTATCAAACATGTTGTTGGAATCATACCCCCACACTGTAAACGGTGTGGGAGGTATGATTCCAAGCACTGGAAGAGGCCTCCGTTAGGCTCTCAGTGTTCCCGGTGCCAGCCTTCTAGACCCGGACAGCACAAAATGGTTGCTGCCGACCAGAGACATGATTCTGCACTCCTGCTGCTGAGCCAAGCTCGAGCAGGGGAAGGCAGAAAGGGATCCTGTCACAGGGATGTGTGACCACCTTCCAGACAGGATTTAGTGTATTGGGACCGGGTGGGTGCGCTTGCCAGCGCCACTAGGTCTGCATGAGGGGCACATTTGGTGTCCCCGTGCATAGTCCAGTTCAAACCAGCTCTGGGAGCCGTTAGCTCCTGCTCTGGCGTGAAACTGGAAAAGGACATGGGAGTAACCTCCCCCTGTCCAGACCCTCCCCTGGGAGGGTCCCCTGAATCGTCCCAACCCTTTCCTTAGGGTACTTAAGGACTTACCTGAGGGTGGGTCCCTAGATTCGTCAAGGGAAAAGATTCAGATCAGACACCACTTCATCTTCTATCGTCTGGGCACTCTGGACTTCGTTTGGGCTCGACTTCGTCCCCCTTACAGTCTGCTGCATCGTCTGTGCCTGTACACCATACAGGAACCTTCCAAGGCCTGACGGCATCAAAGACACCTGAAGGAATCTCCCTTGAAGTGAAGAAGTCACTTCCCTGCATTCGCAGGCACCGCAACTAAGTCGACCGGCCTGCTGATCCTGATCTCCTCCGGATTCCAAAAGGTTCTGCAACACAGGTGGTGGTTCTCCTCAGCTCTTGAGGCCTGCCCTGCCCTCTCACCAAGTTTGAGGCTAGTATCCCTCGTGGGGGCTGCAATAACCAAAACCCCTGTGCACCGCGTCAACTTGCAGTTGCAAAGGCTTGTTGGCTTCTTTCCACTAAGATCTTCGGGCTCCAAGTAGCCCCAACCTCAAGCATCTCCAGTGACCAAAGTCTTTATCCACATCGCATCGTTTGCACCGTGGCCTGCATGTTTAGGTGAGCTGCTCGAGGTCCTCTTGCGACTCTAGTGCCTCCGGCCTTTGGGTCCTGTTGAGGGTCATCTTTGCTTCTTTTGGGCTCCCCTGATTGTTCGGGCCTGCCCTGACTCCCCTGCTTGTGGTGAGTCCCCTGGACCTTGCTGGTCCCGACATTGCACCTTCTTTGACTTCTGCGTGGGTTGCCTTTGCCAAGGATTGTTGGTGCTCCCGCCAGACGCCGACCCCTCCACACTCAACATCCGGCTTGGAACAGCTCACGCATGACTCCTGGTCTTCCTCAGCGTCGCCTTGTCCTCACAACTGCATTGTCAAGGTGATCATCAGCTATCCTGCAACTCCCGACATTGGTGGGCATTCGTCTTCCAGATCTCCTGGTCACTCCTGAGTGACATAGACTCTATCCCCTCTGCTTGCAGGTACCTCTGAACTAGTATCCACCTTCAGATTCCACCGGACGCTTTCTCTTCCTTCAGCAGCGGCACTTTCCTGGAGTCCTCCATTGGGTTCCACAGCAGTTTCAGACACCACTTCACACCTATGCACCCGGCTTCCCTGGTGTAGGTAACATGGGTACTAGGGTATCCACGGGTGAGGTGGCTCTCCAACCTTCTGTCTTCCATGAGGTTTCTTCAGGGTCCACTGGAAAGGGTCCTTAATCTTTAAAAATCCAACCGCAACTTACACGTTGATTTGTACGGAGCACGCTGTTGTGTTCCCACAATGCACACGCTCTCCGTGGGGTTCCTAGTTACTCACCCTGGGTAGTTTCTTGGGTCCCCAGCACTTCTACGTCCTCTCAACATTGTCTTGACCCGAGTCGTCGTTCTTATACCACTTTCTTAGTATATGGTTTTGTCCCCCCCTCGGGTCCACTGTGTATTCTGTGCTATTTACTGTATTTCTTTGCAAAGTATTGTGTGCATTGTGCATATCTCCAGGTAGGAGATATTTCTATGTGTTAGAGAGTATTATATAATAAATACATATTTTTATAAATACCTTGTGTGGTTCTTTTTCACTTAATCTATACCATAAGATTGCATTCTGGTAAAACAAGCTGCTTTACACTCCTTCTGGAATAAGCCTGAAGGCTGCTCTCCACAGCTACCACTTAGAGAGCTTTCTAAGGTTGTCTAAGACCTCCTAAATCACCATAAGGGTTGTCTGGACTGGTGCAGGGTACCCACTTACATAAGTGGACGTCATATACCAGACCAGCTTCTCACATTGGTGTGCAGTGGTTGGGATTCAAGCATGCATTGTTTTACCAGATACATCTTTGGGTTGATTAAATGAAAAACCATCACTAATACTAGGCACATATAATACAAGCTTAGAATAAGTAAGTTCTACTGAACTTAGGGTTGGGAAGCCAAGGGTCCAGCACACCCTTTCTCCAACCTCAGGGAGTTTAGTTCCCACTAGGTTAGGTAGGTGCAACACCACACCACACTTTGTATGTCTACTAAAGGAGATGGCAGTGGCTCTCTGACTGCTAGATACAGTGAGCTTTCATTACAAGAACTGAAAGCCCTGTGTGCCTCTAGAATGTTGAAGACAGGGAAAGGTGCCAACACCTCCTAGAGTCATTACTGTTAGATGACCTCCAGAAAACTAGTGGGTCAGATGAGCAGGAGAAAATGGGAGGGCATGGGAATGAAGATAGGACAGGAGAGGAACCTCTCTTTGACCTTGAATCCAACCATGACCAGGAGGATCCTAATGACTCCCACCTGGACAGCTCAGATCTCCCAGAGGATACTACAGGTGGCCCAAATGGTGCCCCCTTTGTTCCTCCTGGGAGAGTGCAGAGTAGACCAAGGAGGTCTAGATCCTCCTCAAGAGAATCCAATGCCTCAGGACATTCAGTAGGAACCAGCATATCTAGTAAGAGGGAAAACTCCTTGGATAGGGAATACAAACTTCTTGAACTTGAGAAAGCTAGGCTTAGGCTCAGGCAAGAGCAGTTGGCCCTTTACAAAGAGTCCCTAGAGGTCCAGAGAGCTAGGAAGAAATTAGGACTAGAGTCCCATGGTGGCAGCAACAGTGTCCCTAGAGTTAGAGAAACTTTTTTTGACCATAGGAACCCAAACAAGATAGTCCCTCCCTACCATGTTAGGGATGAAATCCACAGATGGATAACTGCTTTAGAAAGGGCCTGTAAAGTTCAGAGGGTCCCTCAAGAGCAGTGGGCAGCTATCTTGTGACTCTCCTTTGCTGACAAAGGTAGAGATAAGTTCCTCACTGGTAGCGAAGAGGATGCTGATAATTAGTGTTGAAAAGATCTCCCCTGGATGGGTTTGGCTTAACCACTGAACAATACAGGATTAAGTTCAGAGACACCCAGAAAGCACAGACCCAGTACTGGGTAGATTTTGTGGATAATGCCATTAAGGCTCTGAAAGGTTGGCTTCATGGCAGCAAAGTGCATGACTACCAAGGATTGTACAATTTGATTATGAGGGAGCAGATCCTTAATAATTGCCAGAACCAGCTTTTGCACCAGTACCTGGTGGACTCTGATTTGACCTCTCCCCAAGAATTGAGTATGAAGGCAGACACATGGGTTCATACCAGGGTGAAGCAGAAAAACCAGAGTAATGGTGGTGACCAGAAGAAGCAAGATTCTTCGAAAACTCAAGATAAGGGTGGGGACAAGGGTAAAGATAAGAAAGAGTCTTCCCAAGGGCCCCAAAAACCTGCATCTGGGGGAGTCACAAACATCCAAGAAAGGCAAAAAGAAACCTTGGTGTTACTTCTGTAAAGTGAAGACCCATTGGACAAAGGATGCTGATTGTCCAAAGGCCATGGAAACTACTACTACTACTGCCCCTAAGGCAACTGAACCCCCTAGCTCCAGTACAAGTGGTAGTACAGCTCCCAAGGGATTCGTAGGGTTAACCTTGGGTTCTGAGGTGGGTTCTGTCTTAGTCAGGACTCCAGCTCAGGCTGTTTTAGTCTGTGATGGTGGCATAGATCTTGCCACATTACTGGTCAGTCCCACTAACTTGGGCAAGTACAGTCAACAGACTTTGATAAATGGAAAAGAGGCCATGGCCTACAGGGACACAGGGGCCAGTGCCACTATGGTGACAGAGAAACTTGTGTCTCCTCACCAGATCATACTTGGACAAGTGTACCAAGTGACCAATGCTAGCAATGACAGGACTGACTATTCCTTGGTAGTTGTGAATCTCAGCTGGGATGGGGTAACTGGCCCTAAGAAGGTTGTGGTATCTTCAAACCTACCTGTAGATTGTTTGTTGGGCAATGATTTGGGTACTTCAGCCTGGGCTGAAGTAGAGTTCAGGACTCATGCAGAAATGTTGGGCATCTCTGCAAGTGAGTTTGTTGTGACTAGGTCTCAGGCCAAACAGCTTGCCACTGAACAGGCCCTGGATCCTGGAACAATGGGCCAGGTGCCTTCTAAGAGAAGGAGCAGGAAGGGTAAGGCTTTGCCCTCCTCACAGACTCAGGGTGAAGATCAGTCTCTTGAGGGAGATGACCTTAGTCCCTGTGAAGGTACTGCCCCAGATGAACTTGAACCTGATCAGGTTGAGTTCTAGGGGGAGGAGGCCCTTCCAGGGCAGATTTGAGTTTGGAGCAGCAGACCTGCCCCTCTCTTGAACCCCTCAGACAGCAAGCTGCTGCTGAGGCTGCAGGGAATATCAGTGAGTCCCATAGGATCCATTGGGATGAAGAACTTCTTTACTCAGAGGGTAGAGACCCCAAGCCTGGTGCCACCAGGAGGTTGGTTATACCCCAGATGTTTTGAGGTTTCCTGCTCACCCTTGCACATGTTATGCCTCTGGCAGGACACTTAGGGCAAAGTAAGACTTGGGACAGGCTTGTCCCTCACTTTCACTGGCCCCATATGTCTGAGGACACTAAGGAGTTTTGTCGCTCCTGTGCCACTTGCCAAGCCAGTGGTAAGTCAGGTGGCATCACAAAGGCCCCGTTAATTCCACTTCCAGTGGTTGGGGTTCCCTTTGAGAGGGTTGGGATTGACATTAGTGGTTCCAAGAACCCTCCAACAGCATCTGGGCACAGTTATATTCTAGTGGTGGAGGACCATGCCACTAGATACCCTGAAGCTATGCCCCTTAGAACCACTACAGATCATGTAGTAGCCAGGGCCCTCTTAGGAATCTTTTCCAGAGTGGATTTCCCTAAGGAGGTCTTAACTGACAGAGGTACCAACTTCATGTCAAGTTATATAACTGCAATGTGGAAAGAGTGTGGAGTGAATTGCAAATTCACCACACCCTACCATCCTCAATGCAATGGGCTTGTTGAAAGGTTCAACAAGACCCTGAAGGGTATGATCATGGGTCTCCCAGAAAAGCTTAGGTGAAAATGGGATGTCCTACTACCCTAACTTCTCTTTGCCTACAGAGAGGTTCCTCAGAAGGGGGTTGGCTACAGCCCTTTTGAACTTATGTTTGAACATCCAGTTAGGGGTCCCTTGTGTCTGGTGAAGGAGGGATGGGAGTTACCTCTCAAACCTCCAAAACAAGACATAGTGGACTATGTACTTGGTCTGCGCTCCCGCATGGCTGAGTACATGAAGACGGCAAGCAAAAACCTGGAGGCCAGCCAAGAACTTCAAAAAGCTTAGCATGACCAAAAGGCTGTCCTGACTGTTTACCAGCCAGGCCAGAAAGTGTGGGTGTTGGAGACTGTGGCCCCAGCAGCTCTCCAGGACAAATGGAGTGGAGCCCACACTTTACTTGAACAAAAGGGTGAGGTCACCTACTTGGTGGACCTTGGCACTCCTAGAAGTCCCCATAGGGTACTTCGTGTGAACAGGCTAAAACCTTTTGTTGACAGGGCTGACATGGACTTGCTCATGGCAACTGATGAGGGACAGGAGGAAGAGAATGACCCTCTCCCTGATCTCCTCTCTCAGAACCCTGATAATGGATCAGTTGATGGAGTGGCCTTGGCAGGCAGTCTCACTGATCAACAGCAGATTGATTGCAGGAAAGTCCTCAATCAATTCAGGCACATGTTTTCTCTGACACCCAGTCAACTCACCTGGTGTACCCATGAAGTGGACACAGGTGAGAGTCTACCTGTTAAGAATAAAATCTACAGGCAGCCTGCCCATGTCAGAGATTGCACCAGGACAGAGGTCCAAAAGATGCTAGAGTTGGGAGTAATTGAGCCCTCTGATAACTCTTGGGCTAGCCCAGTAGTCCTTGTACCTAAACCTCACACCAAGGGTGGATAAAGAGAAATGAGGTTTTGTGTAGACTACAGAGGTCTTCATGCAGTCACTATGAACGATGCTCATCCAATTCCTAGGGCAGATGAACTTATTGATACTTTGGCCTCAGCCAAGTTTTTGAGTACATTTGACCTAACTGCTGGCTACTGGCAAATCAGACTAGCTGAGGATGCCAAGCCAAAAATAGCATTTTCAACCCCTAGTGGGCCTTATCAATTTATTGTGATACCTTTTGGTTTGACGAATGCACCTGCCACATTCCAGAGGTTGGTGAACAAATTTCAAAAAGGTCTGGAAGCCTATAGTGCAGCATATCTAGACGATATTGCTGTCTTTAGCTCCATCTGGGAGGATCACCTGGTCTACCTCAAGAATGTTTTGGAGGCTTTGCAGAAAGGAGGCCTCACTATCAAGGCTACTAAGTGCCAGATAGGGCAGAGCAAGGTTGTGGAAGTGGAGGGCAGGTTCAACCACTACAGAGCAAAATCTAGACCATCATGGAATGGGTCGCTCCAACTACCCAGACCCAGGTCAGAGCTTTCTTGGGCCTGACTGGGTATTACAGAAGATTTGTGAAGGGATATGGTTTCATAGTGACTCCCCTTAATGATCTCACATCAAAGAAAATGCCCAAGAAAGTTCAGTGGACAGTAAGCTGTCAAAAGGCATTTCATGACCTCAAGCAGGCCATGTGCACTGCTCCCATTCTGCAGAGACCTGAGTCCTGATCAAAAACTTTCATTGCGCAAACAGATGCATTTGAGTTAGGGGTAGGGGCTATGTTATCACAACTGAAAGCAGAGGGCCAAGATCAACCAGTAGCTTTTATCAGCAGAAGGTTGACCCCCAGAGAGAAACATTGGTCAGCTATTGAGAGGGAGGCCTTTGCTGTGGTCTGGGCCCTGACGAAGTTGAGGCCATACTTGTTTAGCACTCACTATATTGTTCAGACAGCCCATTAGCCCCTCTTATGGCTAAAACAGATGAAGGGTGAAAACCCCAAACTTTTGAGGTGGTCCATTTCCGTACCCTACAGGGGATGGACTATGCAGTGGAACATAGACCTGGGAGTAACTATGCCAATGCAGATGGACTCTCCAGATATTTCCACTTAGAAAATGAAGACTCAACTGGGCAAGGTTAGTCTCATCTCCTTATGTAGGGGGTGTAGGAAAGTAGATCTGCTTTTATGGTTTCCCTCATTTTCCTGCCTGGTGCTAAGCTGTTACTGACTAATCTGACTGGGATCCTGCTAATCAGGACCCCAGTCTATCTGCTTTCTCCCTTAAAGTGTTATGTTCAGTACTTAGGTACACCCCAGATTAGATACTGGTGTACCCTTATCAGTCCCTAGTATAAGGTACTAAGGTACCCAGGGCATACGTACCCAAGAGGTCCCCCATGGGATGTAGCATGTATTATGCCACCCATGGGAGACCATTCAAAATGGAACTACAGGCCTGCCATTGCAGCCTGTGTAAGCTGGTGCTAGCACCACTTACTAAAGATATAGGTTTCCTATATTTAGGGTCACTGCACTTAAAACCTATAAGTCACCCCTTTCGCAGGCCTTATCAATCCTGAAGGCAGGGTACTTGGTTCTAAGTATGAGAGTGCCCCTGCATGAGCAGGACACCCCTACAGCCTACGGAGTCCATTCTTCTGGGTTATAAGTGAAGCAGCCATATACTATATAGAGGGGCACCGCGTAATTACGCAATGACCATCTCAAAATTGGCTGCAATGAATTCTATCATGTTTGGTATCAAACATATTGGAATCATACCTCCCACACTGTGAACGGTGTGGGAGGTATGATTCCAAGCACTGGAAGAGCCCTCCGTTAGGCTCTCAGTGTTCCCGGTGTCAGCCTTCTAGACCCGGACAGCAGAAAATGGTTGCTGCCAACCAGAGACACGATTCTGCCCTCCTGCTGCTGAGCCAAGCTCGAGCAGGGGAAGGCAGAACAATAGCCATCCTGTCACAGGGAGGTGTGACCAGCTCCCAGACTGGATTTAGTGTATTGGGACTGGGTGGGTGTGCTTGCCAGCGCCACTAAATCTGCATGAGGGGCACATTTGCTGTCCCCGTGCATAGACCAGTTCAAACCAGCTCTGGGAGACGTTGGCTCCTGCTCAGGCATGAAACTGGACAAAGGACATGGGAGTAACCTCCCCCCTTTCCAGACCCTCCACTGGGCGGGTCCCCTGAATCGTCCCAACATTTTCCTTAGGGTACTTAAGGGCTTACCTGAGGGTGGGTCCCTAGATTCGTCGTGGGACAAGATTCAGATCAGACACCACTTCTTCCTGTTCCGTCTGGCCACTCTGGACTTCGCTGGGGCTCGAATTCATCCCCCTTTCAGTCTGCCTCATCATCTGTGCACCATACAGGAACCTTCCAAGGCCTGTGGGCATCAAAGACACCTGAAGGAATCTCCCTTGAAGTGAAGGAGTCACTTCCCTGCATTCGCAGGCACCGCAACTAAGTCGACTGGCCTGCTGATCCTGAGCTCCTCCGGACTCCGAAAGGTTCTACTACACAGGCCGTGGTTCTCCACTGCTCTTGAGTTTTGCCCTGCCCTCTCACCAAGTTTGAGGCCAATATCCCTCGTGGGGGCTGCAATTACCGAACCCCTGGGCACCACGTCAACTTGCAGTTGCAAAGGCTTGTTGGCTTCCTTCCACAAAGATCTTTGGGCTCCAAGTAGCCCCAACCTCAAGTGTCTCCAGTGACCAAAGTCTTTGTCCACATTGCATCTTTTGCACCATGGCCTGCATCTTTTGGTGAGCTGCTCGAGTTCCTCTTGCGACCCCAGTGCCTCCGGCCTGTGGGTCCTGGTGAGGGTCATCTTTGCTTCTTTTGGGCTTCCCTGATTGCTCGGGCCTACCCTGACTCCCTTGCTTGTGGTGAGACCCCCTGGAGTTTGCTGGTCCCAACATTGCACCTTCTTTGACTTCTGCGTGGGGTGCCTTTGCCAAGGCTTGTTGGTGCTCCCGCCAGACACCGACCCCTCAGCACTCGACATCCGACGTGGGTCAGCTTGTGTACAGCTCCTGGTCTTCCTCAGCATCGCACACAGTGTTTGCTTAAATACCCCTCACACACCAAAAGGGCCCTTGGTGTCATGCTTCATCATGGGGGTCTTCCCGCCCCGCTGCGGGAGGGGGCGTGCTACGACACGCTACTACACGGGAGCACTGATCTTTCAGTACTATGTGTGGTGTAGGGGTAGTGAGAGGAAGGGTCAAGAGCGAATGAAAAAAGTGAAATAAAAAGGACCTGGCCCCTGTGGACTAAGAAACTTTATTAGGTCACTGGAGCTGGTACTATTAAAAGCTGTGGGTCGGAGATGTCCTGCGTATAATGTGCGGATACTCCTAATCAAGTCAACATGTTTCGAAGCACCGAGGCTTCTTCATCAGGACTGAAACTGATCCCTTCAGTACTCACTATGTTGCTATCAATAAAATGAAACTAGTGATATGTACAAATAAGTGAAAAATGCAAATGATCATGCACTGTATACAATACCCATTGGTATTCTAAATGTAAATCTGAAAAAGAAAGCACAATTCATTAAAACTGTAAAACTGCGTCTCCTTAAGCGCAAACACGTGTAACCTGTAAAAAATGTGCCACATGGTGACTTATAGTGTTATTAGCCATAGTCGTATATTTAATCATTATTGTAGTGACCTGTGGAAAAAGGACGAACTGGACATACACACATTGAAACAGAAAGCACACACTCTATACTGATGTCTAAAAAATGGAGTGGAGAGTAGTCTGGTATGTAGAATAAACATAATGAGAGAATACATACTGAGATATATAGGAGTCAATGCTCCATGAGCCTCTAGAACGGGTGGGAGGGGTGTTGCCACTGCATTCTGTTCAGTAGAGACCAAAGTGGGGGAGAAAGAGGGAAAAATATTTATTTTTTGAGTATCGAGAAACTGACTGTCCATTGCTAGCGGCTAATAAGCGGTTAGTGGGGTGTAAAAGTAAGCGTATCCGACTGGTTCATCTGAAGCGGCTACGCCGTACTTACGGTTAAGTCAACACTGCCTTGCTCTAGGTAACGCCTTCTCGCGGCTCCGTGGTGTACAGAGTCCGCGAGGAGGGCTCTATTTCTATTGCCGGCAGATGAAGGTTATTACCAAAGACCGATAGCACCTGTGTCAACGTGGGCTATCACCCGGAAGTGGTTGCAGGTCACATCCGGTGACAAGGAGGTTGCTGCCGAGCGCTAGAGCAGTAACCTGACGATACGAGTGTGAACCAGGAAGTGTGTCATGGTTACTTCCTGTTATGGATCAACTCGTTACGGGGAAACTAAAAAGTATACCTTCGGCTATCTATGAAAAATCATATTATACACACGAGGCACAAAACAAACAATTTGCAGTTTACCTAGACTTCGGCTCATAGCACGAGGTGCAGTTTATAATATGGAATACAGTGGCACTGCTTATCACGACCCCTTCAGTACGGGGTGGTAAAATGAGATGTTAAAGAGGCATGTCCCCGACAGGACGGTGGAAACGTTCGGGGCATAGGGTGCAGAGGGGAAACCAGGTTGCACAAGGTCACGGAGTAGGTCAAGCTCCACTGACCAAAGAGCATTAAGCCATAAAGACAGTGTTTATTAAGATCGGGCCAGAATGGTGATTACGTCTCGATTCAGGACAGTTGTGCCCAAGGTATGTCGTCGTTAAGACCTGTTAAGTGGGTGCCCAGATGGAACATCCATCGTTGTTCTTTTTCTAGTAGGCCGTTCTCGTTATTGAGTTGCTCAATTATTGTCCATTTCAGATCATCCACGCTGTGGGCCATGGTTAAGTAGTGAGTTGCCATCTTGGTGGTGCTCTTTTTACAGCGAACGTTGCTTTTGTGTTCACCAATGCGAATCCTCACCGGTCTCGACGTCATTCCGAGGTATTCCAGCCTGCAAGGGCACGTGATCATATATATCACGTTTCTGCTATTGCAGTTTGTGAATTTCCTTTGCTCCCAGACTGAGCCATTCATGAATTTGATGTTTTTACTCCTTCTCGTAAGGTTGCATGTGCTACAATTGCCACATGGGTAATGGCCTTGAACAGGAGGAAGGGTAGTATTCGGAATTGAATTCACAAAATCCCTTATAGGTGTCACACGAGGTCTCGTATGGACCAGGATGTCCTTCAGGTTCCTGCCCCTTTTGTGGGAAAACATGGGCTTAGGAAAATTGAGACTCCCGCCGTTCAGAATTCTCCAGTGCTTATTCCCTATTTTGGACACTAGATTGGAGTGAATGTTAAAAGTAGTGACACAAATGGGTCTAACTTCCTGTTCTTTAGGTAGTTGGTTTTCCAAGAGTGCGTCTCTGTTATTGTTCCTTGCCCGTTTCAACCCTCTTTTGATGATCTGTTCTGGATAGTTACGTTTCAGTAATTTGTTTTCCAAGTCGGAGGCTTGTTTCTTAAAATCAGTGAGTTCGGAACAGTTTCTCCGTAGGCGGAGGAACTGTCCGTAAGGGAGGTTGTCCCGAAGGTGTCGGGATGAAAACTATTGTATAGTAACAGCAATTCTTCGCGGTAGGTTTAAAATGCGTGGTTGTTTTCAGCGTGCCACTGTTCGAATAGATATTCAAGTCTAGGAACACCAGATTAGTGTTTGAGGTTGTATGAGTGAACTTAAGAAAGGTGTTCTGTTGGTTGATCCAGACCATGAATGCTCCAATGGATTCGGTGTCGCCTCTCCATATCACCAGTACATCGTCGTGTAGCGTTTCCAGATTATGATGTGGTCGTGGAACGGGTTATCCTGGTGTAGTATCTTCCTGGTCTCAAGATGGTGTACATAGAGACCAGCCAGACTGGGAGCAAAGGTGCTCCCCATACTGGTCCCGTGTATTTGTAGATAGTAAATCCACTCGTATTGAAAAAAGTTTTTCTTTAGGGCCAGAGCAAACAAGGGACGGACAGCGACTTGTCTGACACAGGATCCAACGATTCCTACTCGAGCAGAGGGAGTAATCCTAGAAATCAGAGAGGAGGAACACAATACCAGAGGCCCTACAAACCAAGAGGAAGAGGTTGGGGCAATTAACAAGGACCACCAATCTATGCACACTATCCCTACGGTCCACCGCCGATGGGAGGACCATTCCAGCACTGGAACCCTCCACCACAAGAATTTAATTATTACGTACCACCTCCTTTTTTAGGAGTGCGCCCAGGCCCACCCAGAGGAAGGAACCGGAGAGGCAACCAGGTCCACTGGGGCAGCGAGGCGGAGGAAACAGCGAGGGTATCAACGAGGAGCATGACAGCGACAGCGAGCAACCAACCATCAACCAGCAGGAGGGGCAACTAGTAGTCAATTTGACAGAATACGAACTCACAGAACCCCAAAAGTGTGTCCTGGAAAAGGGTCTTGGTTTTGTCCCCACTAATAAAATGGACAAATTCAAGCTATGCATGGAAATGAAAGAGTTTATACGCAAGCTGAAACTACGAGCCTTTTTTGCAGACAAAGAAACAACGGAGGACCAGACATCTGATACTGGATTACGACTTAAATCTACCTTCACCCCACCGAACTCTACACTGCCAGCAGAACTACTTGCTTTTGAAAAAGCAGTGATGGAGGAACTGACCAGTATACCAACCTAGGATAACAAGACCTTCCAAAACATCACACGACTTGAAAAGGAAGCATTACTGTAGTGTAGCTCCTATTTCCCTAATAGGCTCTGCGCATTGGAATAATATATCCTATAGGTTTGACATAGGACTAAGGTCGGTATGTCCCTATCGAGTATATTAAACTTAATTACTTGTGCCAGCTAGCTCAGAGGCCACTAGAAACTTCTTGACAACAAGAAGGGATCAGTTTCTGGCAGCCGCAAAACATGACCACTGTGTTTCCCTTACAGAATCAGGACGTGTCCCAGAGTCGTAGAAACAATAGATAACTATTTCACTCAGCTCAGTTGTGCATGATTCAGTTACTCCTCAAAGTTACACAGAAATATCAGACGGGCGTTTCAATAAAGAGGTTTATTGAACAGTCTTGTTTCTGTTGTAAGTTAGATGTGCTGTTACGATCACAAGACAGTATGCGAGATAAATGATGTACAAGGTGAGCAGTAAAAATAAATAATACTGCGTTAGCATTATCTTTTCAGCATATATGCATTTACATAAAATGACACAGCCTAAAAATGCGAGTACTCATACGATGCGTTTCTATCCTAGTTCTACCCAGTGTGCCTAACCTTTCCTAGGTGTAGGGAGAAGTAGAAGTAGGTGCTGTATTCCTGACTAGAGTATACTAAGAGTAAGTTACGCCTAGTATGCCAAGAGTCTAGTATGCCAAGAGTCCCTCTAGGTTCTAGTCTGCTCCATACCTGAAGAATGAGAGAGGTAGGAATCTCTATCCGGACTCGAACTCCAACACCCCGCAAGGGAAGTTAGATCACTGGAAGCTGGACTCTCTGCGTGCAGGAATGACAGCGTCTTCTCAGTGCGTCCGGCCGGGAATCGGGCTCCTCTGAAGTCGAGGTCTCCTCTGATTTACAGGGGTTTGGGAAGGTATATTTATACCTGAAAATGTTAGCATTGACATAAGTTGGGTAGCAAAAGACCTCATGAATGAACCTTTAGGGATTAACGGTTCATGCATAATGTATGAGTCCTTGAAGAAATCAATAGTCCTGGCCAAGGAAAACTCCCGCAGCCTAAGGGTCTGTTTTTTCATGGACTCGTTGAGACGCTAGGGTGGACGGATGTCGGAATCCATGCCTGTATTTGGTATGCATGGTATATGCCTAAATAAGGTCTGGGATTTTATGCCTAGATAAGGGCAGGTTGGATTGTGCCTATATATGGTCATGATTCTAGAAAGCCCGTTTATGGACACCCTATGAAGTATACAACACCCACTCCTCTTTTGTGTATACAACAATACTAAAATGCTAAACATTAAAATGCTAAACATTAAAAATGGAGTACTGCATATTAAAACATATCCTAAAAACTTTAAAAGACATATTAAAAATGTAAAGGTTGCTGTACATCATAAAGCAGTGCTTCTTATTTCCTGCATAAAGTGTGAAATAAATGCAATCGGAACGTAATATAAAAGCAATATTTACATATGACTAAAATGATCGATAAGTTTGTCCAAAATCAAAAGTCATTTCCTGTCATGTAACTTAAATGAACTGATTTAGACACACAAGATGACTAAGTGTCCCTGGAAGTACTGCC
Source organism: Calotriton arnoldi (assembly GCA_963921515.1). NCBI lineage: Eukaryota > Metazoa > Chordata > Amphibia > Caudata > Salamandridae > Calotriton > Calotriton arnoldi. The sequence goes on along the minus strand of CAWUFW010000198.1, from coordinate 879,620 downwards.
AAGTCTGTATTATAAGGCTAGTTGTACTTTAAGCAGATTGGAGTGCCATTTTCGTTCGAAAAAATGGGACGAAAGTTCAAATTTGGTAAAGTTCCAAGGTTTTTGAAAAATGAAGGCCAAATTGTTGCTGTTGTACTGGAACAGAGTATGCCGAATCAGAGTCAGTTTACGGGTCTGGTGTAAACATGAGATCATCTACTTCAATAGACAAAACATCATCCACTGTCGTTGGTGTAAGTTGGAACACCTCGTGTAGAAGATTGATCGCACAAAGATGGGAAGCATCGCTCTAAGCATAGGTCGCCGCAGCAATGTTTGCGTTCGTTGTTACCTGTGTGCCTGGAGTTGTTTCTCGTACCTCAGCAGCAGCAGGAGGCGACTGTGAGATCTCAATGAATGCTGACATCAGTATTGGAAGCCTCTGGGGACAACACAGAGCATGGGCCGTTATCGGGTCCAGCAAAGCATCGACATCCTTTGGCGCAGCTGATGGATATGTTAGAGAAGCGTCCAACACGCATTCTTCACCGCATAGCAGGCAGCGTAGAACAGGTAAGATGCAATCATGCCAGATTGGTCTGAATGACAGGAACCACGTGGTATTAAGGTCCCGTAGACGAGTCATGCCCAATAGCTGTACTATTCGCTCACTGCACTTTCTTTCAAGGAGAGCTTTCTCCATTTCGCTCGGAGTGATATCGGCGAATCGGCTGGCCATAGCGCAATAGCAGGCAGATGAATAAAATCCCCGCAACAAGTGCTAGAATTAATGGTATGCCACCAAACACCGAATGTGCAAAGGTCGGAATGATTCCAAGTATTGCCTGGAACGGTGCTAACAGACCGGAGCAAATGCTCTTAAATACATGTACAATTCCTGTCGTATCTGACATGTTAAAGATACGTGATATCATTTCTACGAAATGTATAGGGCAGTTTGTACGTATTAAAGTCCGTATCTCAGCCGAAGTCCTTGCAACTTGTAGATCATAGGTTTCTTTGGCCGAGGTCAAAGGCACTGTTCGCTGTAAAAGCATGGCTTTCATTCTGCTTAAAGTATCAAATCTTATAAAAGAGACGTTCAGTGAAGGCCATAAAGGCGACTCCCTGACTGTGTCTATTGGGGGAAACAATACTTGCATACAGCAAGTGACCCTGGAGTTGACCGTTACTAGATATGGGATGCCTGGCAACATTCCACAGCAGCTCTGATCATTCAACATGAGGTAACTCCCATTCGAAAGTTGTCCAAACGTTGGATTAATCACAGCAGCTGGTGAACCGTGCTGATGGCAAGACAAGTTTGCCACAGAACCATTACAAGCTCCGTGTAAAATAATGTCCTGACATATGAGTGAACCGGTCAGTGCATGTTTACAGTTAGTACCGCTAAGAAACACTTCACGATCCCCACTCCAACATCTATGTGTATACGGTAAATTCCAAGATATCCTAATGTATTCCTTACCCAACCTTTCATATTTGCCTGCTTGCATCTGTCTGAGGCAATACTGAAACTGAAAAGTTGTCACAGGTAATGTTATTTTGCCATGAATAACCCATTCTGTAGCTGGTTTTTCTGCCACTGTAAACGGTAGTTTTTCCATTTTTTCAATGCTTAGCACTGTATACCTCGCTCCTCTTTGTGCCAATTCGATCTGTTTATCAGTGAGATTGTATTCTGCAAACAGAGACGACGTGTTGATGAAACGCCAAGGCACATAGCCCGCTCGCAAAGATTGCAGCTTCCATGTCAATAACACAATAGAACGTAATTGAGACTGACCTTGTTGTAACATAGCCAAATCTTGTTCTAGAATGTCGATAGCAGAGGATACAATGCCATCCAATGAATAAATCCTGGAGGACAAAGTTGTTAACCCATTGTCGACTACAGAGAGTGTTTTCTCTAAATTAATACGATCAAGTTCACGTATTCGTTCTGCAGCCTCTATCTGTGACACTTTCCATGCTTCGTTATAAGCAGCATAGATGCCGGCATATATGAAACGTTTTTGACGCGGTTTTCTTGGTCCAAGCAAGAATTCCCTAAGATCTGCGTCCTCTTTAAGTAAGGTTAAGTGTTGCTTCACATCCTGTAGTGTAGATTTATGCAGCCAATCGAGGCATAATTTACCTACACTGTATGTTGTTACTACCCCCGGATGTTGTCTTTGGACATATCTTGGGTCTGGCCTATGAATAGTAAATTCCTGAGTTTTGTTCAAGAACCTTTCCTGACAGTTGTTTGTGTCTGTGGGCCAGATCAACCATTTCTTCCAATTCGGATGAGTTCTGTTGAGTTGTAGTATATTGTCAACTGTCACCACTGCCTTTGTATTATTATCACTGGCAGGTGTTGGCACAGAAGGTGTTTTCATCTCTTTGATCTTGGCTAATCCAAGACAAGATGTCTGTTGGACGGTGTCATTCAAAAACATTATTTGTTCAGGGATAATACAGGCTCTAAATAAAGCTTCTATACCCTGTACTTGCCAATCTTTACTACCCCAGACAGTTTTTGTCTCCATTGTGTCTTTCCATAAGTCGAAACCCTGTATAGACAGTTGGGCAATAAATGCTTCAGAATAAATCTGTTTCGTATTTGTTAACATAATTTTCATTCCTGTTTTGTTTACATTTTTATAGTAAAACGTTTCTGGGTCAGATGTATTATAACATGAAAAATATGGAAACTTACTAGCAAAAGTTTTCGAACTACCTTGTGGTGGTGTAGGACAATGTTCCCATTGATTAAACATAAACACATTTCTTGGATATGCAGTTTTGTGCAAATAATGATGACCATAGTGGTTATAACAATACAGTTCTTCATAATCAGATGAACCCTCTAAAAATTCATTTTTAGAAAATGCAGCAGATTTTTCTAGATCAAACATTATATCTTGAACAGTCTCTAAGTCCCAATCATCTGAATAGGTACTGGACGTAATTAAATCATTTAGTGAAATTTTAAATAAATGTGGAATGTTCAATTGTTCACTTGGACCGAAGATTTCATAATCTGTTTTGTCCCACACTATACCATCCTGTATAGGAACAGCTGTGATGTTCACTGATGACAAGTCTCTTGCTTCACGATGGGAAGATTTATGTGGTTTCAAAAGTACATTCACGTCTTTTCCTTCACTGTTCACATGGATGTATCTGCCATTTATAAGCATGCTTACTGTTGTTACCAAAGCTAGCCAGAGCAGGAAAACAAAAAGTCCAGATGTAATCCAGAGTTCAATCCATGGAGAAACCAGATAAGTCTTTTTCAAAAAGTGAATAAAGTCTTGTACTTGCTGCTTGAATTTTGATGATGCTGGCGTCGTTTCAGGTTCACTTGGATCTTCTGAGAACGTATCAAAGTCAATGAAATAGCCAGAAGCAGTTCTGTCAATTGTTGGAATTGCATCAGGATTCGTTGAAATCACAGGAACCAGTTCTTCACGAGTCACGTTAGTGTAGACAGGTGTATTTGGACGAACTGTTACTTGGTTATCAAGAGGGATGAGTTCCATAGCCTGGTTGCTTAGTCCTTCATTTGTTACAGCTGAATTCTCGATCGTGATCAGTCTTTCAGTCTGAACCTCTTGAATAGTAGCGAGAGGAGTGCGTCTGCTACTAGGTCGGAGTCCACGAGGCCTACTGCTTAGTATTGGCCACATACTGTGGTTTGATCAGGTCGATTGACACAAATCTTTTCTCCTTTCTTCCAGCAAGGGGCGGCAGAAGTACTGTCCTTGTTCCTTGAACAGCTAGAACAGGTACCGGTTGTCTGTAAGAAGGTCCAAATTCCTTCTTGTCCGCTATTTTTTGTCTGACTAGATCCCCAACTTTTGGAATCCAGAAAGGCCTTGCTGGGACCGCCGATTTTTCCCCAGTGGTGGTTGGCTGTAGGGATATGTTGCTTTGTTTCGTTCTTAATTTGTTAAGATCCTGTAAAACAGCCAAACGATCTTTGATATCAAATGGTTTCATGTCCACCACTGTGCCTACGTGTTCTAAGTCTGGAACCCACATTCTTGTCCCAAATAGGACCTCATATGGAGTGACCCCCTAGAGAACTTCTTGGCAGGTTGTTAAGTGAGCGCTGAACGCTAATGAGGTGTTTGACCCACCCGTCACCCGAGCCTAATACCCTAGCTGTTATAGACTGCTTTATGTCCCGGTTTTTCCTTTCCACAACAGAATTTCCCTCAGGATGGAATGGAGAGGAGTACCGCAATGCAACGCCCAGACTGGCCATGGCCTCCTTGTAAGCCCTAGAGCTAAACGCAGGACCCTGGTCAGAATGTAGCGTGCCTATTGCGTATGTGCCGATAAAGACTCGCAAATCTTTTATAACAGTTCGAGCGTCAGCCGAGCGCTGAGGCCATAACCATAGGAACCTAGAGCATGAATCCACTGCAACCATGATGTATTTATAATTACCGTCCCTTTGCAAGGGACCGCAGTGGTCCAGGTAAACACAAGCTAATGGTTTATCTGAAATTAATAAGGGTGTCTGCACTGGGCTACGTTTCACTGTATGATGACTGGTGTCATCTGTTGGCAAATATCACATTCTAAAACAGTAGTTGCTGTAGTTTGTGTATCCGAATGCCAGGCCACCAGTATATCTTTGCTTGAGTCAAAGATACTGTCGCAGAAATCACCTTGCATGTGGCAGAAGCCATCCCTTCAAGTGTGCTGCATAGGATCAAGTCCTAATCTGCGTTCCTTGTTTGGAATTACCCTATCCCCCACTCCAGGGATTCGAGCAAAAGGAACGTTATTCTCATCAATTACATAAGAGTACTTGAGTTGAAACCTTTTAGGTAACGCTGCACTGCTGCCTTTGCTTGAAGCATTGACAGCTAACATTATCTCACTGTCTATTTTTGTTTTTGAACGAGTGATCGCAGCTACGGAAGCCGTCTGAACAACCCCCTTCGCGGCTTCGTCAGCCAATGAATTCCCTGCAACGTGAACGCCATCACGCTGATGACTCAGTGTGTGAATCATGTGAGCCTTTGGTAGTTCGTTTTTCAACTGAACTACTTGTTCCCAAAGCAGTTTGTGCTTAATTGTGCCACCTTTCGCATCTTTAAAACCATTTTCAAGCCAGATTCGTATATAATCATTATACGACTGAACACAGTAAAAGGAATCGCACACGATTAGTGTGAGGAATTCTCGATCCGTACTCTCAAGTGCCAGTTTGAATGCTTGTAGTTCAGCTCGCTGAGCTGTACAATCACCTAGTGACTGAGTTTTTGTGACCATAGGTCTGAAGATGCCATTTCGCATGCGACCTTTAACGATAGCACACGCTGCACTGTAAGCTTGCTTACTCCCTGTTGCGGGTTGTGCGGATCCGTCAGTGTAAATTACGAATTCATACTGATCGAGAGGCAGAATCTCAGTGGGCAGAGGACATTCTTGTTCATATTGGAGAAATGCCTGTGTCTTTAAATCTGGATCAAAAATATATTCAACATCAGTTGCAGCAAGAGAATTAACCCACTGTATCCATCTCGGATGTAAAGCTTTAGCATTTGGAATGCTCGCTTTTGTGACCGCTTCTAAAGCCGGTACTGGGGTAACGACAATTATGCGTTTCCCTTGGGCTAAGGCTCTTTCTTTTGCTACAGCTGTTTGAACTGCTGTCAGAATTTTTTCAGTTGAACTGAAACGCATTTCCGCTTGTGTATACAAATGTGATTTGTATGCAATTGGTACTTTCTCACCCTCATTAAAGGTTAAGTAAGTGAATCCACATTGACCCGAAATTATTCGAATCACCAAATTTCTTTGACTTACGCGTGTTTGTAAGTGATTTGTTGCTAACATGTTAGCTTGGAGTGAACGCAAAATTTCTGTGTGTTCCTGTGTCCAGTTTTTAATTGTAAAATCAGGTTTGATTAATGCGTAGAGAGGTTTAACCCTTTCTGCGTAGTTTAGAATGTATGTTCTTCCAAAATTTAGGAATCCCAGTATTGATTGTAAGTTTTTTTGCGTTTTTGGAGGTTGGAGCAGCGCACATTTCTCTAGAAAGTTAGCTGCCAAGCTCTTGCCTTCACTTGAAAGCTCATATCCTAAAAATAGGACATTGAGATGGGCAATTCGGGACTTTTTAAAGTTGAACTTGTAGCCCTCAGAGGCGAATCCCAGTATAATGGTGCTCACCCTGTTCAAGTGTCTTTCCAAGTCATCGTCTGTCAGATAGATGTCATCGACATAGGACAATGCCTCGTTGTCATAAATTTGTAGTAACTCCGTTACTCTCGCTGAGAATAAACCTGGGCTGTTCTTGAACCCTTGTGGGAGTCGACAAAAGTGACGCTGGGTCCCCATTATGGAGAATGCCGTTAAGTACCTGCTTTCAGGTGCTATATTTTGACAAAAGAAACCGTTTGAGATGTCTAATGTTGTTTTGTATTTTTTACGCACAATGTTATTCATTAATGCTGTGCTATGTGCATTTTGCACTGCAAACGTTTTAGAACAAGTGTTTAAATGTCTGTAGTCCAAAACTAGACGATATGTATTGTCTGGTTTGGAGACAGGAAACAAAGGATTGTTCATGGATGAGGTGCATGTTTCAATCACCCCTTGGTATTCAAGTTGATTTAAAATCTCCCTGACCTGTTTTTTAGCTTCTTGCTTAATAGGATACTGCCTTTGAGCAGTTGGTTCATGTTTCAGATTTATTTTATGGTGAGGGGAGTCCTCATCCCATCCTACATGATTTTTATATAATGCTGGAGCCTGGGCCACTGCCCATTTTCTGGCATATGTATATTTTAAGTGAATTGGTATGTTATTGGAGAAGGCAGGCATAATCATGTCCTCGCCGTGTGGGCACTCCCTGACAAATTGTGGTGGCCAGTCTTTTCTGCTAGAAGTATGTCATAACCCTTTGATAGTTTTTCCCAAAAAGTGCTTTAACCTGTCTAGGTTTGTCTCACTCCATCCGGAGTGTTATTTCATATAACCTTTGTGGAGTACTAACCCTGGTGTCTAGAGTCTCTACTGTAATGTACTCATTCAAGTCCACTATCTCCAGAAGTTCCATCAGGTTCTGGCGAGCTATTGTGACTTCTGCTGCACTGTCCAGCATTGTCTGAGCCCATTCTCCGTTCTTGAGTTGTGATCTCAGTATTCTCGGCATGTCTTATTTTTAGACCTGCTACTTTCTTTTTGGAGAATTGAGGTTTAGCTTTAATTTTTGTTGCGTGCTTGTCGTCTTTCGATTTCACGCGTTCTTCTCTATGTTCTGTTCGTCCTCTTCTTTCCGAAGTCTGTGATGAGACCTGAAAGGGACGAGAGGAACGTGTATCATTATCTTGATACCTGTCAGGTTTTCTCAAATTATCCCTATTCCTGAGGTTGTACCTCCTTTCAGAGGGCTCCTTTTGAGGAGACCTACCTCGGGATTGAGATCTTTTCTCATTTGAATTTTGTTTATTAGACTCCCACTTCTTTTTAGAAGATGTAGGAGTTTGTTTAATTGAGTCCTTCTCAGGACTTTCAGATAGTTTTGGTTTAGCTGGTCTCCCACCCAAACTATCTCTGCCTAATTCTGCATAAGATTGTTCTATAATTCTGGGTAGCTCTGTTTGATGTTCTGTAACATCAAATTCCCTTAATTTTTGTCGGATCGCCACTGCTGCTGCCTCCCCTTTAATATTTGATAATATTATTGTTGAGACCTGGTCGAAATTTTTCAGTAATTTCATACCTAAATTTAAAGCAGGCTCTGCCCCGTATTCGTTTTGAATTTGTTTTAGGACATCTGGTATTACCGCAATTGACGGAACGCCGTGTGTTTTAGTGTAGATGGCAGCAAAGACTGAGCCCCAAGTGGTGCAATCTTCCAGTTGTGGTGTGATCCCCATTGGTAAACTAATGGTTAGGATTCTGTGTTTCTCATGCGGGCTAGTATTTGGAAATACTGCTTCGATTTGAGTAATTTTTTGAGCTATCCAAAACGGAATTTGCTCCCGCTTAGTGGGCATTTTACCCATGACTGCGTATAGAGTCTGTGGTGTAATTTTTAATGTACTCCCCTGTGGAGGAGTATGATTTGGAACTGTTAATGGAGGTTGGACTGTGAAAGTCCGCATGACATATTGAACCAATTGTCTGTAGATTTTTATTAACTCTGTGAGTTGATTAAGTAGTTCCTCGTCTGACATTATTTCGATGTCTGGATGAGGTGTGTAGCCGGCTAGAATCGGCCAAGTTGCTCCTGGTCTACCTAGTGGACCGAGCCTGGTTATATTTTTATGATGTTTTAGGGCGCCTTTAAACCAGAGCTGATGCTCCTGGTATGTTAATGGAATCTCAATATCCTCGAAAGGAATGTATTCCTCTGGTGGTTCATCTTCTTTGTAGAAGTGAAACAAGTGTGTTACTGGATTGGATTCAGGAAGAATTACCCATGAATAGAATACCTCTGTCTGAAAGTATTCATGTGCCTCAATCACGAAAACTGCTCTACCTCCTCTCGGTGGTAGGCCATGTTTTATAAGTTTTAGAGTAATGGCTCTTCTTAAGTTTGGAGCGATGTCGATGACACCCTCCTCGGTTTCATTTAAACCGGTGAAGTTAAAGAGTGCTGGTTGGGCTGGATCAGCCGCAGCTACACCGTTTCCGGCGTCTTCATTCATTTTGTTTTATGAAAAATGTAGAACAAATTTCAAGGAAACAAAGATAAGGTGCACAATATTGTGGAACACTGTATCCTTCAACGTTGAGCAAACCAAACAGCTAATATATAGGGGTCTTCCCTATGTAGCCGTGGCGGATACTATCCCTGCCCACTCCAGACGTCTTTTGGAGTATATGGGTAGGGGTCTCTGAGAGAGAAAAGAATATATTGCACAGCTGAGTTACTCAGTCTCTAACGTTGAATTACTGCCTTACCAAACGTTGGGCGCCTTGTAGTGTAGCTCCTATTTCCCTAATAGGCTCTGCGCATTGGAATAATATATCCTATAGGTTTGACATAGGACTAAGGTCGGTATGTCCCTATTGAGTATATTAAACTTAATTACTTGTGCCAGCTAGCTCAGAGGCCACTAGAAACTTCTTGACAACAAGAAGGGATCAGTTTCTGGCAGCCGCAAAACATGACCACTGTGTTTCCCTTACAGAATCAGGACGTGTCCCAGAGTCGTAGAAACAATAGATAACTATTTCACTCAGCTCAGTTGTGCATGATTCAGTTACTCCTCAAAGTTACACAGAAATAACAGACGGGCGTTTCAATAAAGAGGTTTATTGAACAGTCTTGTTTCTGTTGTAAGTTAGATGTGCTGTTACGATCACAAGACAGTATGCGAGATAAATGATGTACAAGGTGAGCAGTAAAAATAAATAATACTGCGTTAGCATTATCTTTTCAGCATATATGCATTTACATAAAATGACACAGCCTAAAAATGCGAGTACTCATACGATGCGTTTCTATCCTAGTTCTACCCAGTGTGCCTAACCTTTCCTAGGTGTAGGGAGAAGTAGAAGTAGGTGCTGTATTCCTGACTAGAGTATACTAAGAGTAAGTTACGCCTAGTATGCCAAGAGTCTAGTATGCCAAGAGTCCCTCTAGGTTCTAGTCTGCTCCATACCTGAAGAATGAGAGAGGTAGGAATCTCTATCCGGACTCGAACTCCAACACCCCGCAAGGGAAGTTAGATCACTGGAAGCTGGACTCTCTGCGCGCAGGAATGACAGCGTCTTCTCAGTGCGTCCGGCCGGGAATCGGGCTCCTCTGAAGTCGAGGTCTCCTCTGATTTACAGGGGTTTGGGAAGGTATATTTATACCTGAAAATGTTAGCATTGACGTAAGTTGGGTAGCGAAAGACGTCATGAATGAACGTTTAGGGATTAACGGTTCATGCATAATGTATGAGTCCTTGAAGAAATCAATAGTCCTGGGCAAGGGAAACTCCCGCAGCCTAAGGGTCTGTTTTTTCATGGACTCGTTGAGACGCTAGGGTGGACGGATGTTGGAATCCATGCCTGTATTTGGTATGCATGGTATATGCCTAAATAAGGTCTGGGATTTTATGCCTATATAAGGGCAGGTTGGATTGTGCCTATATATGGTCATGATTCTAGAAAGCCCATTTATGGACACCCTATGAAGTATACAACATTACAACAACTGGCTGAACAACACTGACATGGTCATATAACCTGCTGATAAAGGGGAGCAATTGTAATTCAAACAACACACAATTACGACACCGAATGCAGAAAACTTTTGGAGGATCGGAGGAACTACGAAATCCTCAATGATGACCCAACAGAGGAGATACGGGTACGGATTGTGGGGATGGTAGAAGGAGCCATGGCACATGATTGGGTGTCCAGGAAGGAGGCTGAATTCCTGATCCAAAAATCGCCCAAGACACCTTATTTTTACACCATCCCCAAAATCCATAAAAATCTGGGAAACCCCCCCGGCCGTCCCCTTGTGTCGGGGATCGGTTCTATTTTAGAACCACTTTCCACGATTGCAGACGCATTCCTCCGCCCGCTGGTTCAAAAAACAGACACCTACCTCAAGGACACTAAGGCTGTCCTACAACTCCTCGAAGACTTTCCTTTTGACCCAGATCAACACCTCTTGCTGGGGCTTGATGTGGAAAGCTTATACACGAGCTTACCTCATGATGAGACCATGGACATCATAGAAGAAGTACTATTCACCACAACATGGGAATATCACACACCTCGAAACGTGGTCATGGAATGTATTTCTCTGGCCCTAAAGAAAAACTTTTTTCAATACGAGGGGATTTACTATCTACAAAAACACGGGACCAGTATGGGGAGCACCTTTGCTCCCAGTCTGGCTGGTCTCTATGTACACCATCTTGAGACCAGGAAGATACTACACCAGGATAACCCGTTCCACGACAACATCATAATCTGGAAACGCTACATCGACGTTGTACTGGTGATATGGAGAGGCGACACCGAATCCATTGGAGCATTCATGGTCTGGCTCAACCAACAGAACACCTTTCTTAAGTTAACTCATACAACCTCAAACACTAATCTGGTGTTCCTAGACTTGAATATCTATTCGAACAGTGGCACGCTGAAAACAACCACGCATTTTAAACCGACCGTGAAGAATTGCCTGTTACTATACAATAGTTTTCATCCCCGGCACCTTCGGGACAACCTCCCTTACGGACAGTTCCTCCGCCTACGGAGAAACTGTTCCGAACTCACTGATTTTAAGAAACAAGCCTCCGACTTGGAAAACAAATTACTGAAACGTAACTATCCAGAACAGATCATCAAAAGAGGGTTGAAACAGGCAAGGAACAATAACAGAGACGCACTCTTGGAAAACCGACTACCTAAAGAACAGGAAGTTAGACCCATTTGCGTCACTACTTTTAACACTCACTCCAATCTAGTGTCCAAAATAGTGAATAAGCACTGGAGAATTCTGAACTGCGGGAGTCTCAATTTTCCTAAGCCCATGTTTTCCCACAAAAGGGGCAGGAACCTGAAGGACATCCTGGTCCATACGAGACCTCGTGTGACACCTTTAAGGGATTTTGTGAATTCAATTCCGAATGCTACCCTTCCTCCTCTTCAAGGCCATTACCCATGTGGCAATTGTAGCACATGCAACCTTACGAGAAGGAGTAAAAACATCAAATTCACGAATGGCTCAGTCTGGGAGCTAGGAAATTCACAAAGTGCAATAGCAGAAACGTGATATATATGATCACGTGCCCATGCAGGCTGGAATACGTCGGAATGACGTCGAGACCGGTGAGGATTTGCATTAGTGAACACAAAAGCAACGTTCGCTGTAAAAATAGCACCACCAAGATGGCAACTCACTACTTAACCGTGGCCCACAGCGTGGATGATCTGAAATGGACAATAATTGAGCAACTCAATAACGAGAACGGCCTACCAGAAAAAGAACAACAATGGGTGTTCTGTCTGGGCAGCCACTTAACAGGTCTTAACGACGAAATACCTTGGGCACAACTGTCCTGAATCGAGACGTAATCACCATTCTGGCCCGATCTTAATAAACACTGTCTTTATGGCTTGATGCTCTTTGGTCAGTGGGAGCTTGACCTACTCCGTTACCTTGTGCAACCTGGTTTCCCCTCCGCACCCTATGCCCCGACCAATTCCACCGTCCTGTCGAGGACATGCCTCTTTAACATCTCATTTTACCACCCCGTACTGAAGGGGTCATGATAAGCAGTGCCACTGTATTCCATATTATAAACTGCACCTCGTGCTATGAGCCGAAATCTAGTTGAACTGCAAATTGTTTGTTTTGTGCCTCGTGTGTATAATATGATTTTTCATAGATAGCCGAAGGTATACTTTTTAGTTTCCCCGTAACGAGTTGATCCATAACAGGAAGTAACCATGACACACTTCCGGGTTCACACTCGTATCGTCAGGTTACCTCTCTAGCGCTCGGCAGCAACCTCCTTCTCACCGGATGTGACCTGCAACCACTTCCGGGTGATAGCCCACGTTGACACAGGTGCTATCGGTCTTTGGTAATAACCTTCATCTGCCGGCAATATAAATAGAGCCCTCCTCGCGGACTCAGTACACCACGGAGCCGCGGGATGGCGTTACCTAGAGCAAGGCAGTGTTGACTTAACCGTAAGTACGGCGTAGCCGCTTCAGACGAACCAGTCGGATACGCTTACTTTTACACCCCACTAGCCGCTTATTAGCCGCTAACAATGGACAGTCAGTTTCTCGATACTCAAAAAATAAATATTTTTTCCTCTTTCTTCCCCACTTTGGTCTCTACTGAACAGAATGCAGTGGCAACACCCCTCCCACCCGTTCTAGAGGCTCATGGAGCATTGACTCCTATATATCCCAGTATGTATTCTCTCATTATGTTTATTCTACATACCAGACTACTCTCCACTCCATTTTTTAGACAGCAGTATAGAGTGTGTGCTTTCTGTTTCAATGTGTGTATGTCCAGTTCGTCATTTTTTCCACATGTCACTACAATAATGATTAAATATACGACTATGGCTAATAACACTATAAGTCACCATGTGGCACATTTTTTACAGGTTACACGTGTTTGCGCTTAAGGAGACGCAGTTTTACAGTTTTAATGAATTGTGCTTTCTTTTTTCAGATTTACATTTAGAATACCAATGGGTATTGTATACAGTGCATGATCATTTGTATTTTTCTCTTATTTGTACATATCACTAGTTTCATTTTATTGATAGCAACATAGTGAGTACTGAAGGGATCAGTTTCAGTCCTGATGAAGAAGCCTTGGTGCTTCGAAACATGTTGACTTGATTAGGAGTATCCGCACATTACACGCAGGACATCTCCGACCCACAGCTTTTAATAGTACCAGCTCCAGTGACCTATTAAAGTTTCTTAATCCACAGGGGCCAGGTCCTTTTTATTTCACTTTTTTCATTCACTCTTGACCCTTCCTCTCACTACCCCTACACCACACATAGTACTGAAAGATCAGTGCTCCCGCGTAGTCGCAGGTCGTAGCACGCCCCGTCCCGCAGCGGGGCGGGAAGACCCCATGATGAAGCATGACACCAAGGGCCCTTTTGGTGTGTGTGGGGTATTTAAGCAAACACTGTGTGCGTCCAACCAATGTAGGAAACACACTTTTTGACATAGAGAGAATCTCAACTGATAGAACCCCTTCTACAGGTGGATCCTTGTGTTTTGTAATAGATTTCTAGAGGAGGACGTATCCACCTCAAGTGTCCGCTAAGGACACTACCTCTTCACTCTCTATTTTTGTTTTTTGTAGCTTCCTCAGCATCGCCTGGTCCTCACAGCTGCAGAGTCAAGGTCATCGTCAGCTATCCTGCAACTCCCGACATTGGTGGGCATTCGTCTTCCAGATCTCCTGGTCACTCCTGAATGACATAGACTCTGTCCCCTCTGCTTTCAGGTACCTCTTAACTAGAATCCACCTTCAGATTCCACCGGACACTTTCTCCTCCTTCAGCAGCGGCACTTTCCTGAAGTCCTCCATTGAGTTCGACTGTGATTTCCGACACCACTTCACACCTATGCACCGGCTTCCCTGGTGTAGGTAATGTGGGTACTAGGGTATCCACGGGTGGGGTGCCTCTGCAACCTTCTATCTTCCACAGAGTTTCTTCAGGGTCCACTGGGAAGGCTCCTTAATCTTTAAAAATCCAACCGTGACTTACACGTTGATTTGTACGGAGCACGCGGTCGTGTTCCCACACTGCACACGCTCTCCGTGGGGTTTCCTAGTCACTCACCGTGGGTAGTTCCTTGGGTTCCCAGCACTTCTACGTCCTCTCGACATTGTCTTGACCCGAGTCGTGGTTCTTATACCACTTTCTTAGTATATGATTTTGTCCCCCCCCCTGGGGTCCACTGTGTATTCTGTGCTATTTACTGAATTTCTTTGCAAAGTATTGTGTGCATTGTGCATATCTCCGGGTAGGAGATATTTCTATGTGTTAGAGAGTATTATATAATAAATACATATTTTTATAAATACCTTGTGTGGTTCTTTTTCACTTAATCTATACTATAAGATTGCATTTTGGTAAAACAAGCTGCTTTACACTCCTTCTGGATTAAGCCTAAAGGCTGCTCGCCACAGCTACCACTTAGAGAGCTTTCTAAGGTTGTCTAAGACCTCTTAAATCACCATAAGTGTTGTCTGGACTGGTGTAGGGTGCCCACTTACATAAGTGGACATCATATACCAGGCCAGCTTCTCACAGTAACCATGCACTAAGGGGCACTTTCCTACTCACCCCCCACCCCCAATGGAAGAGGATGAGACTAACCTTTCCCAATAGAGTCTTCATTGTCTAAGTCAAAGAACCTGGAAAGTCCATCTGCATTGGCATGGGCAGTCCTGGGTCTGTGTTCCACTGTAAAGTCCATACCCAGTAGGGAGATGGACCACCTCAACAGCTTGGGGTTTTCACCTTTTATTTGCATCAGCCATCTTAGAGGAGTGTGTTCAGTCTGAATAATAAAGTGAGTCCCAAACAGGTATGGTCTCACCTTCTTCAGGGACCAAACCACAGCAAAGGCCTCCTTCTCAATGGCACTCCAACGCTGTTCCCTGGGGAGTGGCCTCCCGCTTATAAAAGCATCAGGTTGGTCTTGGCCATCATCATTGGTCTGGGATAGGACCCCTCCTCAGTCCTATGCTCAGAGGCATCAGTTTGCACAGTGAACTGCTTGGAGTAGTCTAGAGCTTTGAGAATAGGTGCTGAGCACATTGCCTCTTTCAGGGTGTCAAAAGCCTTTTGACAACTAACTGTCCAGTTTACTTTCTTGTGCATTTTCTTGGAGATGAGTTCTGTGAGGGGTGTTACAATGGATCCATACCCCTTCACAAACCTCCGGTAATACCCAGTCAAGCCAAGGAATGCTCTGACTTAGGTCCGGGTTGTTGGAGCTTCCCAGTCCAGAATGGTCTGGATCTTAGGTTGTAAAGGTTGCGCTTTGCCTCTACCTACAAGATGGCCCAAGTATACAACAGTACCCTGCCCTATCTGGCACTTGGATGCCTTGATAGGGAGGCCTGCAGATTGCAGGGCCTGTAAAACCTTCCCCAGGTCAGGAGGACCAGAAGACAGCAATATCATAAAGATATGCTGCACTAAAGGTCTCCAACTCAGCGAGGACTTGATTCACCAACCTTTGGAAGGTGGCAGGGGCATTCTTTAAACCAAAGGGCATAACAGTAAACTGATAATGCCCATCAGGTGTGGAGAATCCTGTTTTCTCTTTGGCTCCTGGGGCCATGCCAATCTGTCAGTACCCTGCAGTCAAGTCAAAGGTGCTGAGAAATGTGGCTGCCCCCAATCTGTCTATCAGCTCATCAGCCCTGGGTATGGGGTGAGCATCTGTCTTAGTGACAGCATTGAGACCTCTGTAGTCCACACAGAACCTCATTTCTCTCTTTCCACCCTGTGGATGAGGTTTGGAGACTAAGACCACTGGGTTAGCCCTGGGACTCTTAAAGGGTCAATAACCCCTAACTCCAGCATCTTGCTTACTTCAGCTTTGATGCTCTCCTTAACTTGGTAAGACTGCCGATAGATCTTTGTTTTGACAGGCAAGCTGTCCCTAGTGTCCACATCATGGATACACCAGTGTGTCTGGCCAGGGGTTAAGGAGAAGAGCTCAGCATCCTGTTGCAGGACATGCCTGCAGTCAGCCAGCTGTTGGGCAGTGAGGGTTTCTGAGCAGATAACTCCATCAACTGACCCATATTTTGGACTGTAAGAGAGGAAGTCTCTCTTCTGATCCTCATCAGTGACCATCAGCATGGCCACATCAGCCCTGTCACAGAAAAGTTCCAGGCTGTTCACATGGATCACCTTTTTGGGGTGCCTGCTAGTGCCCAGGTTTACCAAGTAGATGACCTCACTTGTTTTCTTAAGGGTAGGGTCAGGGCCGCTCCATCTGGTCTGGAGGGCCCTTGGTGCCACAGGCTCCAAAACTAACACCTTTTCCCCTGGTTGGAACTCCACCAGTGCAGCCTTTTGGTCATGCCACAGCTTCTGGAGCTATTGACTGGCCTTAAGGTTTTTGGATGCCTTTTCCATGTACTCTGCCAGCCTGGAACGCATGCCTAGTACATAGTCCACCACATCTTGTTTAGACTCATGGAGAAGCCTCTCCCAGCCTTTCTTCACAAGATCAAGTGGTCCCCTCACAGGATGACCAAACAGAAGTTCAAAGGGGGAAAACCCTACTCCCTTCTGAGGCACTTCCCTGTAAGTTAAAGCAGGCATGGCAAAAGAACATCACATCTCCTTTTGAGTTTTTCAGGGAGTCCCATAATAATGTCTTGTAATTTTTTGTTGAATCTCTCAACGAGGCCATTGGCTTGTGGGTGATAAGGTGTAGTGAATTTGTAATTCACTCCACACTCATTCCACATGAGAGTCAGGTAGGCTGACATGAAGTTGGTACCTCTGTCAGAAACCGCCTCCTTAGGAAACCCTACCCTCGTAAAAATACCAATGAAGGCCTTGGCTACTGCAGGGGCTGTAGTAGACCTAAGGGGAATCGCCTCAGGATACCTTGTAGCATGATCCACTACTAACAGCATAAATTTGTTTTTTGATGCTGTGGGTGGTTCAAGTGGAACCACTATGTCCACACCAATCCTCTCAAAGGGAACTGATAGTGGAAGTAAGGGGGCCGTTGAGTGCCCACCTGTCTTGCCACTGACTTGACAGGTGACACAGGAGCTAGCAAACTCCTTTACTTTCTGGACATCTAGGGCCAGTAGAAATGGCTGACAAGTCTTTCCCAATTTTAGTCTGGCCAATATGCCCATCTAGGGGGATGTCATAGGCCAATGTGAGTAGGAACTCTCTATACAGGTGAGGCACTACCACTCTCCTGGTGGCACCAGGTTTGGGGTCTCTGGCCTCAGTATACAGGAGCCCCTCCTCCCAATAGGTCCTCTGGGAGCCATTGACACCTCCCTTTTCCTGTGCAACAGCTTGCTGTCGCTGGCTCTGAAGAGTGGAGCAGACCTGCTGTCCAAGGCACAGCTGTTTCCTAGAGGGTCCCCCTGGGCCTAGAAGCTTAATCTGGTAAGGTTTAAGTTCCATGGGCTCAGTTCCCTCTTGAGTGGACAAGTCCTCTCCCTGGGGAGAGGGGTCCTGAGCTTTTTTCTGTTCAGAAGCTTGTTCCTCAGTCTTCTTACCTTTCCTCTTGGAAGGTTGGGCCATCTTTTCAGGCTCCAACACTTCTTTTTCACCCTGTTCTAGGCTTTGTGCTCTGGGTTTTACACACCCTATCTCAGGGATTTCCAGCATGGCTGCACGGGCTTTTAGCTCTATCTCAGCCCATGCTGAGGTCTCCAGATCATTTCCAAGCAGATAGGTTACTGGGAGCCTTGGAGAGACCACTTCTTGTTTCAGGCAAGCAACCCCCTCAGTCTAATATTACCATAGCCATGGGGTGTTCTGTGGTGACAGTATCAATGTTTGTGACTGGATAGGTCTTTCCAGTCAGGTATTGTCGTGGGGAAACCAGTGCATCTCTCACCATGGTAACACTGGCACCTGTATCCCTCAGGGAATCTACTCTGATCCCATTAATTGAGGGGAACTGCTGGTACTTTTTTCAGTTAATAGGCCAGAAAGCTAAAGTGGCAAAGTCTACCCCACCCTCAGAGATCAAAGTCGCTTCAGTGTGTACCCTGATTTGCCCTGGGCACACTGCTGATCCCATCTGGAGATTTGCCACACCAGTGCTAACTAGAGGTGGACTAGGGCATTCTTGTTAGGACAGGCAGAATCTCCAGTTTTGTGTCCTACCTTCTTACAGGTGCGACACCAGGCCTTCAGGGGATTAACATTTGTACCCTTGTACCCACCAGTGCACTGGGAAGACTACTGGGGCCCACCCTCCTGAGCAGGTTTCTGGAGGCCTTTAGAAGACTCTTGGTTATTAGCTTTAGCGGGATCACCCCCATTCCCCTGGGGAGGTTTTGTAACCCCTTTCTTTTGGTCACCCCAGTGGTAGATTTGGTCACCCTAGTCTTAACCCAGTGGTCTGCCTTATTTCCCAATTCTTGGGGAGAAATGAGACCTAATAAAATTGGTTTATTAAAATTGTTGGTTTGTAAAATTAAAAAAGTATTAGGAGATAATTTGCGAGGTGGGCCCGAAATTTCAACTGCTTAGTGGCCTCCCCAATCTGGCACTGGTGCCACTGTCCTTATCCCTTTGCCCGAATTCTCATGTCAGTATCCCACTGACTGTGACAATGTGCCCTTGTTCCCTTGTTGTAGTTCCCTTGTTGTAGTATCAGTGTGCTAGTCTCCCAGTGTCAGTGCACCTGTTCCCCTTGCCCCAGTGTCCCTGCATCAATATTGGCATTCTATTGTTGTCTGTGAGAAATCTGGATCAGAGGGTCCCAGAACAGTTAGAGGGAACTGGTCTCCAATTGTAACAACTGGGGTCTGTTGTCACCAGTATCTTGGGACCCCTGTACTTAGGACCACCAAACTGGGAACCAAGTACCCCTTTTTAGCACTTGACTCTCAGGGCAGAGAGGGAAAGCAATCCAAGGCATACTCAGGGGAGGTGCTGTGGGCTTGAGGCTCAAAACCCAGCAACGAAACACACACAATCACTGTGCAGTCAGCTCCTTGATGTATAAAAAGGAAAATAATGTATTATACACACATGGCATAGTTATGGTGACACTATCTAAACAACCTCACAACCTGCTGGTGTGCACACTAAAGAAAGATCACACAAGTCAAGTAACCCCCTAAACGTACCCCGAACCTCCCTGTGCTGGGCGCATTCTATTGGTCTGTGAACCAACAAGCCCTAACTCCTAAAACACAATACCCCCTCCATGTGTCTAGCACAGCTTGAGGTGTACATTTATATGAAAGTTAAGTCACTGTCTTTGTTAGGGTGACATCATACATCTTAAAAGTAAAACTAGCCCTTGAACCATAAAATATTTCAACATTGAAAGTCTTTCAGGCTAGTACAACCTTTTGTTGACATACATAAATACATAATACTCTTCACTTTCAAATTGATATGTCAATAATGCTTTCAATATTCAACCATTACAGCGTAAGAGTCTTTCTCTTTTTCCTTCATTTAACATGATTGCTAATCAGCTACAGGACCCGACAGCAAGGCCATACACTCAAAACCTCCCCAAAAGAAATTCATGCTTCAGAAGTGCTTGAACACATACACAAACTCTCCCAGGGCCATAGTTTGCCTAAACCAGGAGAATTAGGGTGAGGTTTCAAAACATCTGTAGGGCTTCCACGGAAGCCCTGCCACTCTCCTATAGTCTCCATTGTGGTACTGGAACCTACAAACCAAAATTTAGTTTTTGGAGGGAAAAGTCTGATTTACTAGGTCGCAGGGGATTTACATAGACAATGCATGTCCTCTACCATATCCTACTAATGACAGTGCAGCCTTATGCTCAATGTAGGAACCTGTGTATACTTAATAAAGATAACAATGTTCCTTATGGGGACATTTGCTTATTTTCGTAAAAGTCTATTACTGTGTATATAAATCGATAATTGCTCAATGATTTATGCGGCCTGTAACTTAATCAAATGAGACACTTTTTTTAAAGGCTGTTTTATCAATTATTATAACATTCATATGCGCCTCACTACAAACAGGTTACTAATTTAGATGACTATATTTTCACAAATTACATCTGTTGGACCTTGCATCTTTACACAGTTCGCTTGCCACCATTTGTGTATAGCTATATAAGCAAAGTGACATTTCCCATTGTATTTCTGATAGCCATATTTGCTCTCCATTACAGAAAAAACACTGAATGTAAATACAGCATACTTTGTATGGAATTAGAACTTCACTCAAGGAAGTACTGTTGCTTTGTTTGGAGGAAAGTTGTTTAGTAAGTTTTAAGAAATTAGTGTTTATGAAAGGTTTTCGATAGGCTTGAAAGGATTAAAATGTTAGAGATATCTGGGCCGTTAGCCCACAGAAGTCCACTAACTGAGGTTTGCGGACCTTCCGTGGAGCCAACTTGAAAAAACTAAACAAACCTGATTAAGGGAGCTTTTTTTGCTTTGGTATGTGCAGAGAAAGCCAGGTCTGCGGATCCAAAGCCCTCATATTGGCTGGCCCCAACAAAAATAATCTGTTTTGTCTGCCATTAAAAACTCGAGGACTCAGTCTCTGAGTCCCAAAAAATAAAGATGAAAAAGCCACAAGGGACAGGGAGAACAGTCCCTGACACACTGACTGAGGTGGTGCTTAAAGGGACCCCCTTCAGGCAATGTCACGGACCCCAATGTGACTCCAAGGCCTGCAAACCCTGCTTTGCCGTTCACAAACCCCAGCAAGGGCTTATGTACCCTTGTTGAACCTCCTGCAGGCTTTGTGGACCTGGTACTTGGCCCTCAGACCAATGGAAAGTCCACATACCACTTTGGGTTCATGAACTTAAGCTGGGGACCTCAGGCAACAAAACGAAAAAGAAAACAAAAGGTCATTCCCCACCTGACCACCCAAAGATTGTGTGCAGTGGGGTTTGGTTGCCCACGGAGTGTTGAACATAGAGCTAGGCCATGCACAGTGGGGTACAGTATACTTTCATAGAAATTAGATTTAGCATATGAGCAAGAGTTATGGCTAGCTTTGGTCACGGTATAACGATAATGTTGGGGTATGGTAACGTATGTTAAGAAAACTCTCAGAAATTAATTTATAAAAGCCTAAAGAATAGTTATGGTCATGAATGAATACCGAAAACAACACTGAAATTCACAAGCTATGGTGAATTTCACCATCCATATGTCTTGCAATAGCCATGCAAACAGTAACCTGTACACTAAGGGCCAGATGTACCTAGAGACTGATGTAGCGCTTTGTTGCGCAGCATTGTGTGAGAATGTGTTGTGCTACGGTATGCCACTTCCCTACATCATGGATGCGCCATATTTACCAGACGGCAAACCATGACTCAGGGCTGAGAAATGCATAATGCAATGTGATGCAAGGTTGTAGTTGCCGTGCAATGCACCTTAACGTAATTACTACCAGTGTGATGCAAAATTGCCACTAGTCAAGAAGGATGCTTTATGGCAAGCAATAGTGGACAAGATCAACTGCGTGCAACCAGCAAGATATACTGTAGTGGAATGTAAAAAAAGGTAGCATGACCACAAATCCAGGACAAAAGAAAAACTTGCCAGGATCCTTATGGCTGCAATGAGGACCGGAGGAGGGCCGGATTTCCAGGAAGCGGTGAACCTGTTGGAGGAGCAGGTGGCATCACTCATTCCAACTCAGTTGGTTGCCGGAGGTGAGGGCATGGACACTGTTGACATAGAGGACCAACAAGAAGTACAGGGTGAGTGAAAACATAATGCATGTAATATATATGTTTAAATTTGCAATATGAACACATACAAACGTAGGGGCACAGTTAACAAACTTTCATGCAACGCAGAGCAGCAAGCACAGTTTTTGTGCTGCATTACATGAAAGGGAGAGAGCAAAAACGCATCATATTTTCAAAGATATAGAGCATTTCAAATCTCTCCTTGCACTGGCACACTGTGTGCAGCCTAGTGCCAATGCAGGCACCCTTGCACCATAGTGCAAGTATGTCTGCATTACAGGCAGGATTGTTGTTGTGCAAGTAGGGACACCTTCCTGCACAAAAATGATCCTTAGAGGCATTTTACTCTTTCTATGTGTGCTGCAGAATGCATCACACTTGGACGAGCAAACAACTAGGATAAATAAAGATATTTGTCCTTGTTGGGGCTCTATTGGGAAGGCGTACCATTTTGACGCATTCCCAGGTTTACTTGTCTTGTAAATCCGGTAATGCACCACAAAGCATGGGTGGATATTTGGGAACACCCATGCTCCATCATGTAACAGCTTCCTGGCGCAGAGTAATGGAAGCCAGCAACTTGTGCAACCAAGCCACGCAGGGCCATGCAAGGTGGCTTTGCGTGACTTGATAAATATGGCTAAAGGATTGCTTTGCCCTTGCATCACCTAGCGTGATGCAAGGGCAACACAATACTTTGGTAAACCCGGGCCCAGTTTGTATAAAAACTGATCTCTACAAGTTTTGCATTAGAATGTTGTTCATTCATGAACTTTGTCCTATGTGCTGAGGTGTATGCATACCTAATATGTGTGTGTCAGCATGTTACGTTGCTGCACTTCCAAATCAACAATGCTATAGTACAAAATGAGGTTGTGAAACCATCTCACATGCCCTTACTGGTGACTTTTTCCTACAATACAATATGACAATGTTTACATGTTGGTATAAATGCTTGTAATATACCTGTGTAGGAGGAAGTGTAATTAATGAATGACATAATCAATGTAAGCTCATCTACATCAAATACAGCCTCCATAGAATGCTGACATATCCCACTTCATTTCCAGAGGACCTTACTACCTCACCTGTACAACAGGCTGTCCATGATGAGCAACCTGTCCTCGACTCCACCCCCGCCCCTCTTCAACCAACACCTGGACACTATTGACTCTATTTCGACTATGTTGGCCTGGGAAGAAGACGTTGTTGGGTCTCCAAGTGAACCAACCCATACTGTTCATCAAACATTTGTTCGCCATATTGCCAGTGAGGACTCTGATGATGCCAAGTCAACATTCAACGGAGAGTGAAAGGTGTGCAGCAGCGTACGGAGGAAGAAGTCAAGTTGGGGATGGAGACACTCCTTTTTTTTTTTTATTTCAAAAGAGTTTTATTGATTTTGCAATAAAGAGAGAGAACAGGAACCAACACATGGGTATATACAGTGTTAAGGTAAAGACAAAATGTGAATGCTCCAAGAGGTCTACAATGAAATATCAAAGATACATTGATTGCATAAATTTCTGACCAGAGAAAAACCTCTAGCAGACGTTCCTGAAAATAATAAAAGTGAAGAGGGAAAGAATAGAAGAAAGGAAAAGAAATAAGAGCAGAAGAGAAGCAAGAGAACATACCTCCTAGATGTCCTTGACATTCTTGACTACAGAATATTCAAGCATAACATATGTACCCTGTGAAGACACTGAGAATCACACATAACACATCACTATACAATACACCAAGGATATAGAGTGGAATTGCTCGGAACCTCTCGGGGGTTTATGAGAATCAAAATAATTGTCTAAAGTGGACCACATTGGTCTGGACGGGGATCTCCAAGGGGAATTTTGCAACGCTACGTTGTCCGCACCTCTCAGGTGAGTTACCCAATTTATCCATACCTTGTAGGAGGCTTTACTTGTGTCCTTCCAATTAGCAAGGATCATTTTCACTGCTGCCATCATCAGAAGGTCCAGGAGAGCTTTGTCATTATCAGAATCTAGGTCAATCCTCAGAAAAGCCATAGTCAGGGTGGAGAATTCTTTAACCAATGTACACTTAAACAATTTTGACAAGAACGCAAAGGCTTTATCCCAAAAGTATTCCACTGTCGAGCAATGGAAAATAAGATGAGCTAGGTCCCCTGTAACATGTTTGCAATTCCAACACAATGCATCATCTCTTATGTTCAAGGAAAATAACCGTGCAGGTGTCCAAAAGGCCTTGTGTAGTAGCCAATATTTGGTCTGGGAGAGTACTGGAGATACTTTGTTACGTGAGACAGAGTGCCATAGTTTAGTCCACAGTGTATCAGTTAAAGGAACGGAGGAGTGCGTGTTCCAAAATTCAACTACGTGAGAGTTGAGATTCGAAGTTTTGGGGCGCAAGAGTTTATAAATCAGGGAAACCTGATGGCCTAACTTGTTGATTTTAGTCACAAATAATGGCAACGAGGGCAGGGTAGAGGTTAGTTTGGCTTTTGATATGGCAGCTCGTATTTTAAGGAAGTTATAGAATTCAATGTTTGGTAAATTGTATCTAGCTTGGAGATCCGAGAACGTTATCGGATAGGAGGCATTTTCTAATTGACAAGGAAATGACACCCCACGCTTAAGCCAAGACTCGCAGTCCAGACTTTTGCCCTTGTAGAGTATTTTATTATTATACCATAATGATTCCATTTTGGAGCCCTTAACACTGACCTCCAGCTTTTGGTCTATTTTCAAGAGTGCAATTTTAGTATTTTTAAAAATGGGCTTAGAGCAAGCGGGATACAGGCGATTGGCTGTAAGGAGTGAGAAGGGATTCATGTTATTAAGAATAGCTCTCTCTACCTCCAGCCAGACAGGGACGTAATCTCCAGGCTCGGAGATCCAATATAAGCCTTGTTTAGCCAAGAAAGCATACTGATATGTTCTAAATTAAATCTGCGAGGTTTACCCCACCTAGCATTTTATCAAGTCTCAGTTTTTTAATACTAATCCTAGCTTTTTTGTTGCGCCAAAGAAAGTTTGATAGGAGAATGTCCAGTTTTTTGTGAAAATCATCTGTTAGTAAAAGTGGAAGCATATTTATAAGATAGTTAACTAGGGGGTGACCATCATTTTTATTGTTTCAACCCTACCCCACCATGTAATAAACTTCGGGGACCAGGAGTCCAGAAGTTTTTAATTTTTTCCAATAGTACTTTCTCGTTCTGAATTAGTGTGCTCATAATATTATAATCAAACTCAACTCCCAGGTATTTAATGTAACCAGACTGCCAGGCCAGGCCCGATCCCCTAGAACCTCTCTAGTGCAGTGCACGTTCAATGGTTTAACTTCAGACTTATCCCTATTGAGTTTATATCCTGAGTGAGCAGAATATTCTGTTATGGTATCCATCAGGGCAGCTATTGATGGCCCCAGTTGCTCTGTCACTATTAAAATGTCGTCCGCGTATGCAGCTAGTTTCACTTGAACACCATGAATGTTCACACCTGTAATAGTCGGGTTTAGTTTAATGCTCTGAATGAGGGGTTCCAGCGCCAGCAGGAACAGTGAGGGGGATAGAGGGCAGCCCTTCCGAGTGCCCTGGTGTAGAGAAAAGGGGTCGGATAGAGAGCCGTTGACAGCAATACGGGCCGATGGATTCGAGTAGAGGGACAGAACCATAGAGGAGAAAGTCCTCCCCAAGTTGAAGGAGAGCATACATTGTTCTAAGAAAGCCCACGAGACTCTGGCGAAGGCCTTCTCAGCGTCCAATGTAATTGCGATTGATGGCTCAGGCTTGGACGCGGCATTCTCCAATACATGACAGAGCAGACGTGTGTTATCGTTCGACATACGGTTACGGAGAAAACCAACTTGAGAGCTACTTATCAATTTAGGTAGAACCGAATTGAGTCTAACGGACAGAATCTTAGCATACAACTTACAATCTACGTTGATAAGGGAGATAGGTCGATAGTTTTTTGGCATAGTTGGATCCTTCCCCTCTTTTGGGATAACTATTATATTAGCCTCAAGCATAGAGTCTGGTGGTGTTCCGGCAAAAGCAATATGGTTAAACACTTGTTTCAAAGTTGGTTTTAAGTAATCCAGGAAGGTCTTGTAGAATGAGGCAGAGAAGCCATCGGGCCCGGGAGCTTTATTATTCTTCAGTGACTTTACTGCCTGTTCAATTTCTGGCTCACTAATTTCCTGTTCTAGCATGGATCTGTTAGCTTCTGAAAGCTGCGGCAACTGGAGGCTATCTAGGTATTTGATACACTCCTTTGTGTTGAAAGTTTGATTATTGTCATATAACTGTTGGTAGAACGATTTAAAAATATCGAGGATGTCCTTATGTTTAGTATGGATTTGATCATTAGAGTCTTTAATAGATGAGATAACCCGTTGGTTCTGTTTATGTTTAAGGTAGGAAGCGAGCAATTTACCTGCCTTATTGGCTTCACATAAATTCAAAGCTTTGAACTTATTGACCCACACCCCGCACGTTCGCTTAGTATCTTATTGTATTCATATTTCTTCTGTGTTAAGGTAGTGAGTATAATAGAGTCGTGTAAAGCATTTGAGTGAGCTGATTCTAGATTTTTGATCTCCTGTTCTAATTGGGTTAGGCCCAAATGTATACGTCTATTTAGTTTTGTTTTAATTTCAATTAACAGCCCCTAATAGTGGCTTTTAAGGCATCCCAGTGATTATTTATGCTGGTTTCAGAGACATTATTATGTCTGAGGTAATCCACAATGGCCTCCTCGATCCTCTTCTTGTCTACCAGATCAGATAGGACATCATCATTAAACCGCCACCTCTTAGGCACGGGTTCTTTATGACAACCGGCCAGTTTAAGGCTAATACATGAGTGGTCAGATATTAGCCTGGGTGCAATATCTGTATGTTCAATTAACCGAGTGTAAGAACCAGAGACAAGAATATAATCTATTCTGGTGTAGGAATTGTGAGGGGTGGAGTAAAAAGTGAAATCCCTAGTATCTGGATGTTGGAGGCGCCAAGAGTCTTTCAGGTTGAATTTGGAGCAAATCGTTTGGAGTATGGCATTCGAGCTCGTTGCATTATAATGGCAGTTAGATTGTCTATCGATAATCGGGTCAAGTGGGATGTTGAAATCCCCTGCTACTACCATGAGGTCATCCTGAGGGAGACCCTCCAAGGTGTTAGCTACCCCGGACCAAAAATTCGGGTCATCAGAATTAGGCCCATAAATATTTACCACATGGATTAAGTCCTCACCCTTTTTCAAACTAGTAATCAACAGCCTGCCCTCATTGTCGTGTGATTGAGATTCTAAAGAAATATTCGAGTTTTTTGATATTAGAGTAATCACCCCCGTTTCTTTTTAACAGCTGATGAGCAGGCCATTTGCGAGATCCAATTGCCTCTAATAAGTTTAGTATCCTCTTCAGAAAGTTTAGTTTCCTGCATTAAAATAACATCTCCTTTTGTTTTAGCCAGATAGTCAAGAATGTTACGTCGTTTGATGGGGTGATTGAGGCCTTTAACATTCAAAGACACTATCTTCAGGTCTTCTGATAACGTATGTGAACTAGCGTGAGCCATCATGTGGTGATGTATGTAGGCGGTATACCAAAACCAAACACCGGAAGTCCAGAAACAGACACCCGGGAAGGATCAACACACAGGGACATCATATGCAGCTTCAGAGCGACAATTAGCACGTGATTTGTATCAAGGTACATTAGAACAAGGAGAGCAAGGCAAAATCTGTACTCTTGCAGAAAGGACCATGAAAGAGCAGCAAGCCAGAATAGAAAGAGAGAAACAGAAGAGAAAAAGAAAACCATAGAAAAAAGGAGAGCACCCAACACACAATGAACATAAAAGTAAGGATAATTTAGCTCTTCCTGGGTGTTCTCAACCCACCCCCCCTCGTCACCCTCCCACCCTCCCCTCCACCGAGAAATTCGCATATAGGAGGTGCGACGGCAGGCACATCAAAACCATCTCCCGGAGGAATTATGTGAACTTCATTCTCACGCATATTTCCCAAAGTGACATAAGAGTGTACAATAAACCTCTGTCCACAATAGGGTGACCCTTCTAAAAAAAGGCCAACGGCAACAACAAAACCCCTACACAATCAGTCTCCCTAGGACTGGGCGGAGAAACATTGATATCAAAAGAGGATTAAGTAGATCCCAAAACAGTATAAGCTTGAAAGCATCCGATCTGAGGAGTAGAACATTTACCTCAGGAAAGTAAATCAGTGGAGAACTTGAAAAATAGCAAACACAGGAAACATCCTATGGGCCTGGCAGGGACTATGAGCAAGAGTTAGGATTCTACATGAAACACAGTGCCAGAAAAATCTATTTCAGCCTGGGCCCGGTGAAGACTTCCTTTTGCTAGAAAGAGAATGTGAAGAATCCATATCTTGGACCGAGGGGCCATCCAGATAGGCCGAAAGATCTCTAGGATCATTGAAGTAAAGATGTCTACCATTGACTATGATTCTAAACCTGGTGGGGCCAACGAAGGAGAACTGGATGTTTTTGTTCCTCAGACAGTCGCGTAGGGCAAGGAAACCCTTCCTAATGTCAACTGTAGGTTTGGAGTAATCTTGTGTAAAAATAATTTTGTGGCCGTTCCAAGTGAGCTGTCGGGACTTACGAGCATGAGCAAGGATAGCCTCTGTGTGCTGGTATCTTAGTGGCTTGCAGATAAGAGGACGGACCACTTGTCTTGAGGAGGATTTGAAGGTTGGTGTCCTGTGAGCGCGATCCAGCTCGAACCGTTGATCGAAGGTTAAGCCGGTGAACCTAGGAATCCAGTCTTCTAAAAAGGCCAAGCACGATCCTGCGGCATCTTCTGAACCTTCCGGTACACCAAGAATGCGGATATTCCCTCTGCGATTACGATCTTCAAGCTCAGCTGTCTGTTTCAGAGGCGTAGACGTTGCATTTCTTAGGGCCTTTATTTCATTACAAGATTTAGTTGAGATGTCTTCCACGTCGCTGATCCTTTGCTCTGCTACAGACAGCCTGTTGTTCACAGTATTCATATCTGATCTGATGGCAGTGATTTCCAGCTGGATAGCGTCCGTAGCCTGCTTGGTGGACTTGGCCAACTCATGGACATCAGCCAATTTCTTAAGAATCGTGTCAAGCGTGCTATTAATGTCAGATTTGATTTTGATGGGCGAGTCTGACAGCGAGGGTTCACCTTTGTTTCTCTTGTTTAGGGGTTTGGAGTCTCTGTCCGCCATAATTCTGAGTTTGCAATGGAGGATAGATAGATTGAAGGGTAACCCTTGTTACAGAGTGACTGCCTTGGAGAGAGATCGCAATCACGCAGGTGGGACCGTCGAAAGCCGCTCAAAGAAGAATGTGGAGACTGGGACCTTGTAAATCCGTAGTTAACTGCTAGGATAGCGTATCTTGCCTAGAGACCTCTTGAAAGTGCCGTGATGAATTCCACCATCAGGGCCTCTATAAAGAGAGAGAACAGTTGTTTCCTATATCAAGGTATGGCCGATGTGCGGGCACCTAGGGAGGATCAGCTGGTCAAAACGAACAGGCCATATATGCGATGATTTGCACAGGTGTGGCATTACACGTTAACAGTTGGCAGTGTAGCAGCGTTTCTCAGGTATCCGATAGTGTCCCCAGTAGTCGGAGTTAACAGATAAAATGGCCGCACGTCCAGAGCACTCTTTTCCCCAGCACGGTGAGCAGCTTCACACTCTACCGACCTCACTCAGGGACACACACACCGGCAGAGCCAGAGTTCGGCTTATGGTTGCAGCACTGTCCAGGGAACTATCAAAGGGGGCATAAATGCACTAGGCTCCCCTCACACATGCACAACCGGACAGCAGGGCTCAAAGAATGGCTCTTAGCAAGTGGCAAGGCAGAGATGTCACGGTCACTGCAGCAATGGAATCACGAGCTGTGCAGACTTAGGTGGCATTTAGGTGCTGATATAAATAGCGCTGTAAGGGGTCACCAAGCTGGCTCTAAAAACAGCTCTCCGGCAAGCACATGACGCGCTTTGGATTCTCCAGGCAGACTTTAGGCTGGATGGACAGAGTGCACATTGCCGTCTATTCAGCTTAAAAGTCCTTCGGTATCGCCGCCATCTTAAGGTCAGGCACGCCGAGAACTTAAACAAAGTTCTCTTCAAGGATCACGAATTTTGCCAAAAGTACCTTGCCATCCTTGCGAGTGATCAGCTAGGCGCCTCAGGAGGTTGCAAGATTGCAGGAGCCGCCAGTTTCGCCAAACGGGACCTTTTCACTGAGACCTTCGGGCGGGCGCCATTTTGTTATTTCCTCCCCTGAGCGCCGAGAAACTTCGAACAGGGAGAATATTCATCCTTCGCAGACGGATCTGACGGACCCTTCCAGTGCCCGGCGCTTCTCACAGCATTAATCCGTTCTGGGGTCGCGATCAGCCGACTTCAGGACTCGGGAAAGGTCAGCGTTAATCTCCGGTCCGACGGAGTGACGAATTCAGGCAGCCATCCTCACTGCCGTCCAAGCCACGCCCCCGAGACACTCCTTTTTAAAAAACTTTTTATTGTAATTGTAAACGCTCAAAAAACATAGTACCGTACATTCTGAGCAAGTATACATTTATCACTCCATTGTGGATAAGATCAAACTACTCCAAGAAATAATACAATCCTGTCAATAAGGATAAAGTTGTTCACAACCAAAATCTTGCGGTATTACGCTTAGTACTGTTTCTGAACGTAAGCAGGTAAATTCTCATGAAAGAAAGTCATAACATTATACCTCTGAACTGATCCCTCCCACCTCCCCCCCAAGTCACATAAGTAAAAACCACATTTACAAATTATACAGCACAGGTCAAATGATACATGAGAACAGGTGTCTCTACACTGCACTCAGACTTAGGGTGCCCTGCGGCTGTAGCTCCTCATCTGACCTGTCACTTTCATTGTGTTGTTCTCCTGCTAATTGTGAGGCCAGGCCCTCTCTTATGGGGATCTCCGCGATCATGCTATACCATGCCCTCGCATCTTCTCCTAACTTTTCGTCCCGGGGATGGAGACACTCTTGAAGAAATCCAGAGGTGTCTCAGTCACAATAAGGAGTTGGCAGAGGCAATACGAGACATCCATTCTTGGTTCCATGGAATTGATGGCCAGGGGCGTATCTTGGTCAGTGGGATTGGGGGTGTGTGAGATTCAGATTTCCCAACAATTACTCTGGCACATAATGTTAAAATACATTATACAATAAGCAGGGCGCACAAGAGAGGTTTAAGGGGCAGTGGAAAGGGAGAGGAAAGCGTATTGGTATGGGTACTAAGGGAGAGAAAGCACATTATTTTGTGAAATAACAATTTTTTAAGTCTTTCCAAACAGAGTGTGGGAGAGAGGGTGTGTGCCTTTTTGTCTGTGTGTGTAAACATTCCTGGTGAAATCCGACAGACACCTCACCATACCTGACTGAAAGCACCTGCACCCAACTATTTGTCACAAAATACATTTATTAGGGGGTGTAACACCCCAACCACCCCCTCCTCTGAAGCTGCGCCCCTGTTGATGGCTCCTTAGCTGACATTGCTGGTCTAATGATGTTGAGGTGCAAAGAAGACCAGCCATCGAAATCTAACACCATTGATGTTGTCAACCAGCTAGGAGTCGTCAATTCCTCTATCCAGTCCTTGGATAAGGGTTGGATGCCTTAGGCAATTGATTGGAGTCCAGGATGGACTCCTTCATGGCAGCAACTAGTGCCCTCAACAGCAACATTGTTGCTGTGTTGCAGAACCAGCAACCCCTTGCCAGAGAATACCATGCAGCCTCAGTGGCATTCACTAATGATCTTTTGAAGTTGGGCCAACATCTTTATCCTCTGATATTTGTGCATCAGAGCCACTTAACATTACTCCTCAGATCCTATTCCACCCCAACTACAAGAACAGGAGGTTGAACATTCATCAGACGACGAAGAGGTACAGTTCCAAATTGTAAGAACTAGAATTTTACGGTGAACATTTGCGAGTGTGTTCTGGCCAGTTATGCAATTTGTCATGTGTTTGACATCCTGCCACCTTATTTTCAAACAACTGCAGTCTTCAATTGGTGAGATGTAGTTAAGTCATGTCCATGTGTTCTTGTCATGAAGCATCCTTTTTACCTAATGGTAATGCTCTATGGTGCATTTTTGAGTCCTCTTCCTCTATTTGTTTATGCTAAACTTTTGCACCATGTAGTCTATTATCTATTGTTTGGTGTTCCTCCTCTACAAAAAATGAATGCAAGGTCACTTTCCACATGAAGTATTGTGGTTGACACCAACACTTATAAAAAAAGAGCTAATATGATACAATGACAAGAGGGTTTGTGTTTTATGATATTTATGAAATATGTCATTTCCAATTCTCTGCTATGACACTGTGATGTATCAGCAAAATGTAGACTGCACTGCCATGCTACCCATTCTTCAGCCACATGAAACCAATCTTTACACATATGCCAGTTCTAAGACTCAGTTCTACCTCAGGCCCAGCTGCATTAATGATCATACAGATGATAACTGTTATTATTTACCAAATGTGCATTAGTAGCAAATCACTTGTGTGTATAATTTAAAGCCATCATGTACTACCCTCTGGGCTGACTACATACATAGAGGTCCGTATTTTCAAAATACTTCACAAAACATGGAAAGATTTTGCACAACCAAGGACTTATCTGTACTTCTCAAATAAGGCCATAAAAAACAAAGAGGCCCAGATTTTTTTCTAAGTGTCAGTGTGACCTTGTATCTTCCACCCAAGTCAAATGTAGGAAAATGTAGATCCATTAGACACATGTCAAATGAGAATGCCAGTCTGTGCTGGTGGACATTTGCTTATAGCATACAGTCACAATAATTGTCCAAATTGTACAGCATGATGTAGACTTCCTACTTGGGATCAGTCCATGTAATTTTCATGGCCCTTCCCAATGTATATTAAAAGGCTCAATGTTACAATTTTGAGTTAGTGTAATTGTGTAGCATTTTGTAAGTCACAATGTGTCATCAAATTCACAATGTGGGCATCAACGGTCCAAAAATGTCAGTATTTACTCTCATCTCTGTAGGCACGCATGTATTTTTGGTCAACACACAGGATAGCATTGTCATATTTATACCAAATGTGACAGAACATTAATCACTCTCTTTAGGAATAGCATACATAATCTCTATACATACACAGCTCCAAAAAACATTAACAATGAAGGTTGGTTTTAGCGCTAGCCAACTCACAGTGTATCACTCCCATGAAAATGTTTAAATGGTACCTCTCACAAATTGTAATGAATGTTCATCTGCTCTACTGGTCACACAATGCTGCAGACTAACCTGACAATTGTGGCTGTATTGTTTGACAGTCTACATAATATGTGTCTAAAGTAATAGTAAGTTAGTTTAAATGGACCTATGTACACATCTTGCTGAGTATACATTACTGGTCCAGCAGCAATTGTTAAGTTCAACAACACAACTTACCTTAACATCAAATGATATGCTTAATCTGTAGTTTTCTACACAAACATATGAAGAACTCAATTAAAGTTAAAACATTTTATTAACAACACCGCTTACTAAAGTAATCCTACATAACACTAACTAACACTACTTCACTTATACTATTTTAAATTCTACTCTACCTAATAAAACACATATCTACTTAATTATCCCTAATATAAAACATCCTAAATATCAACCCTCCACCCGTACAAACATTAACATACACATATTAAAGCTTACACATATACTAACTAAACATTACATACTATTTGTTTAAGTTATTTAATATTTTCAGTTTTTTTCCTTAACACTTAACATTGTCTCCCCACATACTTACCTATACCTTCAAGTCTAAATGTAGAACTTAACACTAAATGCAATATACTTATCCTAACCTTAACCTATTACTAATACTACTCTGCAGCCTAACTTATCATAATATGTATAATAAAGGGAAGGGTACAAACAGAGGGAGAGTCAGCAGTCACACTATGGGCCAGATGTGTCAAGCATTTTTGCGTTTGCAAACGAGCAGATTCGCAGAATCTGCCTGTTTGCGAACGCAAAAATTGCTTTTCCGATGTAGCAAACCTAATTTTGCGATTCGGTAACCTGTTACCGAATCGCAAAATGGGTTTGCGATTCGATATTAGGAAGGGGCGTGTTTAGGGCGTCCCTTCCTAATACCGAATTGCATAGGTATGTATGAATGTTTTGTGACCGCAATTGCGGTTGCAAAACATTCGCATTTTAGGTGGGAACCCATTCGCAAATGGGAAGGGGTCCCCAAGGGACTCCTTCCCCTTTGTGAATGTTTGTAAAACCATTTTTAAGAGCAGGCAGTGGTCCAACGGACCACTGCCTGCTCTTAAAAAATGAAAAGAAAACTTTTCATTTTTCTTTTTGTAAAGCATCTCGTTTTCCTTTTAGGAAAACGGGCTGCTTTACAAAAAAAAAGATTGCTTTATTTAAAAGCAATCACAGACACGGTGGTCTGCTGATCTCAGCAGGCCACCATCCCCGTGATTTTTGCAATCCTAGGGGGTCGCACATTACGACCTACCTCATTAATATTCATGAGGTAGGTCATTTGCGACCCCCTAGGAATCGCAAAAAATTTACTATAACCTTCATACATTGCATTTTGTGATTCCCTTATTGCGAATCCTTGTGATTCGCAATTAGGGTATCGCAAAATGCTATATTCATACATCTGGCCCTATATCTGCTATGCAATAGGGTTCAGTGCCTCCTGACAGCCATGTAGCAGGCGACTGTTCTGCAGCAGCAGCTTTTCATGTTTGTCCATTTGTTTGCTTAGTCCTTCCAGAGCCTTAAGTTGTTTGACCATCACTCTGTACACTTTGCTGGTCTTTTCACCTGTGATGGCTGGGCCCTTGTAGTGCGTCCAGATGTTTTTTGGCTGGATGGTGGCTTTCTGCTCCCATGAGGGGTAGACCCTCTGCTTGAAGTGGATGGCTGCTGACTACTGTCTTAGGAAGTCCATATTCCCGCTGCCTTACATGCTTCATACAATTTGCCCATTTTACAATAATCACGGGCAGTTTTTTCAATCCTATCATAGCTTGTCTTCCTGGCCCCAATACTCTTCTTCTCACCAGAAGTCATATTTGCTTGACAAGAGTCATATTAAAAATACATATAAGTTCCAATGTATTTTTTTTTTAATTAAACAACCTCAATATGCAACTACATACATGCAGTTCAGTTCAATTCGCTTTATTCGAATGAATTTGTCATAAAACCAAATATAAAATGTACAAATTTTACAATAAAATGAAAAAATAACATAAAAACAATATCATTCAGGTATGAGGGCCAATGGATTGCAGCATACCTAGATAATAGTATTAATTATAAAATCAATTATGAAACATGCAAAGTATGATGCCAAACTTTCCCCAGTGACCCGGTTCCCATTGCCTGATCTTAGGTATGCCATGGCCATAGGACTGTTTAAAGAAGTATTAATCAGCAAGATAGCAATCAATACGGCTAATCATTGTAGGAGCTAATAAAATTCAGCATTGTTACATCACATTTGTAACAGAGAATGACTCCTATGTATGAGGAAATAAAAACCAATGTTGTCATTATCTAAAAGCTGTAAAACGAAATCAAAGACAATCAAGGAGCAATGATTAAGGGTGTACAGCACATAACATTGCCCCTAGACCTAAAACTTCATGAGAAATTCACATAACTACACATGATTTGCTCATGTCGATTAGTTGTTTGTGTGGATCAGAATATTATGAAGATTTCCCAATGGTTGTCAGGGCCCTTGCTATAATTGCCCACATTTTACCCAAGACCTTTGCAAAGGGACATAAACTAAGATTGAATCTGATCTAAGAATTCTAGGGCAGCTAAACTGCTTCATGTGCCCATTTGCCTACAAATCACTTTAATCCAAGACTGGCGTGGGCTGGCATACCCCTTGCAGGCAAATTGGACATACCCGGTTGAATTAGGCGAGTTATTGCATACGGGGCATAATACATCTTTTCCTGGGGCCCAGCGATCGGTGAATGTTTTAAGAGGCAATGTACCAACCCTAAACTGGAAATATAATTTCCTGTCTAAGGGGACTGTGATGGCATCCCAATAAGGTTCCAAAGAACTGATGCACTTAAAGTCCATAAAGTTGTCGGCCAGTGAGTGGCAGAAACATGCTTTAACTGCATTTTCACCTACCCATGACCAATAGCGTTTCTTTAGCAACCCAGATGTCTGAGTTGGTTCAGAGTAGGGATTGTCCCAGAATTCGCCAAGGCCTATGGTGGATAGCAAATTCCATGCTTGCCTCAGCCAATCAATTTTGTGAAATCTATCAGCCTCCATCACATCCATTAGGGCCATGGCGTACTGGGCAAGTTACGGTTGCGACCATAACCTCCTCCAGAACAGCAAAGGGGGAGTCTAGCACTATCTGCCAAGGTCTGTCTACCCATATCCATCATTAAGGGCTTAAGTGAGTGCTCTGCGGGAGTCTTGCTAGGTTCCTTAGAAACCTATTCTCTGAGCCGGTTAGAGAAACTAATTTAGAAAAACCCCACAGTTCTGATCCATATAGAGCTGAGCTTACTGCTTTAGCATCATATATCTGTAAAACTGGTGCAATGGGTTTAGTAAAAGAGCTGCTGTGTTCTCTAGCAATAGCACCTGTGATTTGCCTGTGTTTGAGAGTCAGGTGTTCCACCTGGGGCTTCCATGAGAGGTTGGCAGATAAGGTTACACCTAAATAACTAAAAACATCTACACTCTCAAGTGGTGTGCCCCCCAACTCAAGCCTACCTCTAAACGGCCTGTGCTTGTTGAACACCATAAGCTTATTTACACTGTCATAAACACAAACAAATTATAGATTTGAAAGATCTAGCCACATTTACTTGCACGCACGATATCATGCTACATGCAGGGGAGAAGTATTTATGCAGAAAGGTGAACTATCTAAAGTGATTCCATGTAATAAATATGGCACCATGTATGATGTAGCCATGTGTCAGATTTAAGTCCACTCTGGACACAAAACACTCACAGATAATTATGCAACTGTGGCTGTAAGGACAGGCAAAGTCATGTACGTGCTTCACACCTTACACATCCATCCATTGAATTGCAAATATTTCAACATACATCAGATGTGGTTGTCTCTAGATAGGATATACATCAATATTGACCTCAATAACACATGTTAGAAATAGGCCAACAACTCGCATTTCTTCATGGCATTGGGTTAAAGATGCAGAAAAATGAACATTACATATGCCATTCATAAATTTGCATTTCAAAGTTCACCTTGCATTAATTTAATGTGGTAAGTATATCAACAATGCACAAATCATAAAACACTAGTGCTCAGGTGTATGTGTCATTGTTCTGGAGAGCATTATTGTGTGAGGGTATATCTCCCTGCACAAAGTGTAAAAGCAAATTCATTTTTCAGTACCAATTTTAGCAGCTAAGGTCATGGGAACATCACAATTGACATGAAGAGTAGTACAGAATATTTTTTTCATATTGATAGGTGTGTGACGTAGGACTGCAAGACCAGATTCCTTAAGGGCTTGCATTGTCCTTGTGTCATGCAAGGCAACGCAGGTTGACGCAAGTCCTTATTTATGATATACTAAGGCACACAAAGCCACCTTGTGTGGCACTGTGTGACTTAGTAAATCTCGAGTAACACACAGCAGTGCTAGGCACTTATTTTGCAGATGCACATGAACTTTTGGATGGCTAAGTCATCTGCAGCACATTTTGAAATAGAAAAACACCCTCAAATGCTTGTTTTTGTGCATTCCTGCACAAAACAAACCTGTCTGTAACTCAGGCACCCTTGCACAATAGGCTCTAGGGTGCCTGTGTTGGGGCTAGGCTGCACTCTGTGCGCTAGGGCAGGGAGAGTGCATGAAAGGGTCATATATTAGTAGATATGGTGGATTCCTGCATTCTACATTTGATGCAGCACAGCTAGTTGTCTTGCTGTGTTGCTTTGCGGCAAATGTTTGTAAATCTGACCCAGAGCCTATAAGAGGGATATTTTACGAGTAGTAGCTAATCAAGACTGTATACTTTCAAATGCACATTAATCACCCATGTCATGTGTCCCACTCCCTGCTCTATATCCGAAGTACAACAGTCATTGCACATTCTCTGCTTCTAAATTTGTGCAAATGCCAATCAAGGATAAACACATCTAGCATTGTGTGTTGTATGGATCTATGTGACATTTGTGTCTTTGCATGACCTTGCATGATAGAAGGTTAAGGATGACACTTGCACCATATTAACCCAAATATACTATTGCATGAAATAGATATCCTATCATGCTTCACCATTTGAAGCAATATCATAATGTATTTACTGATCAGTAATACAAAGGAACTTATTCCTTTTTCTTCCAGTTTGTTTTAATTCTGATGGCCTTTCATCACTGAGTGCGCCTGTGTTGATCATGCGTAGCATTCTGATGCATTTCCATTGTTGCCGTACACTGCGTAACTGTGCGTCAACAGTGATATCTGGTGAATCCCACTGCGCTAAGGTTGTGTTGGATTTTGCATGGACACTTCTACCTTGCATGCATAATCCTTTGCTTCATGCAGGCCAGTGTCGCACTTGCACCTCCTGTGTCACTTGGTAAATCTGACTTAAGTCCTTGCGTGATGCACGAGCAAGGCACAGGCTTGATAAATCTGGGCCTGAATGCCAAATGCAATGATCTTACAATATTTATACCAATAAGTAACAACACCTAAAAGCACAACATAATTGAATATCAACATATACTCAAAACCCATAAATAATACTATATTCATAGTTGTCTGTTTCATAGTGTTAAGAGTAATATAATATATAACCTTATCTGTAAGGTTATTGACGACATTTGTAATTGAGGTCACGCGCATTTGCATTCTGTATGCGAGTTGAGGTTTGATATGGCTGTTGTGCGAGTTATGGATTGTTATAGTAACATAAATTTGCTAATGTCAATGGATTTTCGATTTTAATTTGTAACCGTCATGGGAAAAACTTATTACATAAATGATCATAGACGTGTTCTTTTATTAACTAGGACAGAGGCACGACACAAGGTAGGGAAGCTTTCTACAATATTTTAAGGAAACCCATCTATTTATCATGTTGTGCTTTGGACATCAGGTATTGGGACATACGCAATGGCTGCAGACTGATGCCCAGAACCATTTACAAGTGCTGTGTTAATACGGATGGCATGTTTATTTCCAAATTTCTGTATTTCTCACTCAGCTATGGGAACTGTCTGTAGGCAGGGTTACTGCATTGTTAAGGGTATATTTGCCCCTTAATCTTGCAATGTATGTTTTCTTAACACACTCCGCTGCATGGTATCTCACCGCTAAATAAAAGGGGATATTATTTTTGATTGGAAATTGCTTTCAAAAAAATTAACTGTATAAAGGCAAGTTGGGCATATGGTGCCATTTTTATCTCTATTGTCCATTTAATAAATAATGAGAAATTAAATATATTCTGTCAGATTTCCGCAGCAGGGCTTTTCAAAACGCATGGACTCTTCCATCTGGGGTTGCACTCATTTATGCATGTTGAAAGGCCCTGTTATGCCCTACCACAAAAATGGCCTTGCCATAAAATGCTGTGTTTGAGTACAAAGGGAAACCAGCAGACCCACTGGAGCCCCCTCTTGCTGGAGGCCTACACCAAGTGTTAGCTTGAGGGAAGGGAATTTCCTTCGAAGCTCAGTAGTCTGCAATGTGAAGACAAGGTCTGGAGTTGTGTTTGATGGAGAAGTCTGCCCTGGGGATAAAGGCATTCAGCATTTCTGCTGCATAGAACTATGAAATTGTTTTTTTTACCAATAAGTATATGCTCAGGACAGGAACTATATCATTTTGCTGAAAGACTGTAATTGGAAATCCTCAAAATTTCATTAAGGTTCGGTAGACCACTCCCCCACGCCATGAAATGTTCCACTCTAAGGGGAAGATCTGCCTGGATGAGAAAAGAAAAGACATCCCTTATTGTTGGACTGAAGAATTCATGCCTGCTTATTAGAATATATGCGAGCATTATCTCTAGCTGTTCCTGAGTTTCTACATTTCAGCATTTTTATCTCTAGGGCTGGTAGCACCAGTCACCTCCTGACCCAAAGCATTGAAAGGGGTAAAGATCCTTTCTATAAAGCCTGTCTGTCATTGTGGAACTTCTGGCCTGAGGCTGGAAGACATGTCATATGAGAGTAATATTTGTTATGTACAAGAAAAGTCACAGTGGATTTGTGGGAACTGACATTTTGTATGAATCTGGAAGCAAACTTGTGGAAACCTTCTTACAACAAAGAAAACCAATGGAGTCTGAGGAACCATTCTTTAAAAATTGAGGACTTTTTTTCAAGATAACTATGGTAGCAGTACAAGAGCAAAGGTTTTGGACTTTATGGGCCTGATTCACAAACTGCATTTTGTTGTACGAAAGTTGTACTAGAATAGTACTACTTACTTACTACAAAATGCAATTTACAAACCTACAAGTGTAATTCTACACCTCCACCTAGTCTATCTTTTCTATAGGGATACCCTCAAGCATATAAGTTTGCTACTGGGGAACTGGATGAAAAAAGGCATACTTCCTACTAAATGAGAGGGGTTTCGGAAGGAGTAAAGGGAAGTTAGGGGAGGGGTGGGGAAGGGTTTATGGAGGAACATGCACTCACCCACAGAAGAGTAAACCCTTGCTATGTACAAACTGCACTTCTAAAGTTACTACAGCCAAAAAGGACCCAGTAGTAGTATACCATAGTAGATGTATTCCAGCTCAGAGCTGGAGTAAGTCCAGGACCACACCTGGCCAACCACTGGCACTGCAACACCAACCCCTCCCCCATAGGAAATAACGGAGGTACAGCATTAAAATTAAACCTCCTAGAAAAAAAAGTTCAATTAAATTATTGAAACTATTTGAAAAAACAAATTAAATTTAATGTTAAAAAATGTCTAAAAATAAAACATTTATTATTTTATCTTAAAATATTGTAATAACCTTTTTCAACTTATCAATTAATGTAACATTGATTTTTATTATAATCCAATTACTTTTACTTAATTCTGTACATCACTTTAAATAATTTTTAATACATAGTAAAAGTATTTTTTTACTTTTGGTGGATTTTTTCTTAAATTTGAATTTGAGAACAAAATGGCAATTTAAGATATTCAAAATAATTAAAATTTAAATTCGGCTTTCATTTAATAGTGTTGTGGCATTTTTTATTTAAAAAAAAAAATATATATATATATATAAATATATATATATATAATGCATTTACATGAATATTTTACATACAAATATTTTAGTAATTCGTTTTAAGTTTAATAAACTTTTTTGCTTTTCCCTATACTTTAACAAAGGGGTATCTTCACCACTGGCTTCTTGAAAGCTGATGTTTCCAGGAGAAAAGTGTCAGCACTTCAAAGAGAGTGACAGTCCCCAGATCATTTGTTAGTTTCATTGAATGATAATGGGAAGAGTGCATGCTGATAGATTTGTGTACCTTGCAGGCCAGTTTGAATAAGCTTCTCACCTTGATG
This sequence comes from Calotriton arnoldi, assembly GCA_963921515.1. NCBI lineage: Eukaryota > Metazoa > Chordata > Amphibia > Caudata > Salamandridae > Calotriton > Calotriton arnoldi. The sequence continues at coordinate 838,088 of CAWUFW010000198.1, read as the reverse complement.
CGGAGTCAAGTGAGTTCCGGTAAAGTTGGGATGATGTGGTCTGATCTTCTTTTACCAGTGATTTGGTAGGCGATGAGGTGGAAGGGTGGTTTTTTTGGGGGGGCAAGGGGAGTTTTCTGAATATCTGGCTGAAGCAAGATACCATAGTCTAGTCTAGAGAATACTAGGGTTTGGACCACAGTTTATAAGTACTCGGGAAGAGGGGAGATGAAAGACTTCAATTGCCTGAGCATGTTAATTTGGTAATGTGCATTCTTGGCCATGATGATAATGTGGGCTTGAAGGTTCAGGTTTTGAAAAATAAAAGATCAAAATGCAAACTTGACAACTGGACACTGCCATTACTGCCACATGCAGTGTAAACACTCCCTACTAAACATCACACTCCTATAAATGTGATAGTTTGGACAATTCCAGGCCATTCAAAGCAGTAAGTATGGCCTGGATACTCTAGAATTATTTTTTAAATGTGCATTTAATTGTTAAACTAATGTGCAGCATACAGAAATAGACGGACAGTGTCACCATGTGGTGGACTATCATAAGTAAGTAAACACAAGGAGATGATGGATGGAGCGCTGAAACTTTTCATAGACTCACCCCCAGTCACAGATCTGGGTTGAATCCATCATAACTAGCGCCAGGACACCTCCGGGTAACAGTCGCGCTGTATAAATGTCATTAACATAACATAACATAACATCATTCTTTAGTTCACTTCGCCACCTCAGTTCAGACACAGCTATATGCAAATCAGTCTTGACCCTGTGCCTCATGGGAACAGTCCAGCCAGAACTGCCAAGCCAGGTCTTACCTGAACCGGAAACAAGCATCCTGGGACCGGTTTCGGGGTAACACCCTCATCAGCCAGGCTAGCTTGAATCCAGTGGCAAAGTGAGCAAGGGACCCACGTCTGGGCATACCCTGCCAACTTAGGGCGAACAAAGCAAACACAAGGAGATGGTGGACGGAGCGCTGAAACTTTTCAGACACTCACCCCCAGTCACAGATCTGGGTTGAATCCATCATCGTTCTTTAGCTCACTTCCCCACCTCAGTTCATGGGAACAGTCGAGCCCGAACTGCCAAGCCAGGTCTTCCCTGAACTGGAAACAAACATCCTGCGACCGGTTTCGGGGTAACACCCCTTGTCAGCCAGGCTAGCTTGAATACCGTCCCAGGATGCTTGTTTCCGGTCAAGGGAAGACCTGGCTTGGCAGTTCGGGCTGGACTGTACCCATGAGGCACATGGTCAAGACTGATTTGCATATAGCTGGGTCTGAACTGGGGTAGCGAAGTGAGCTAAAGATCGAAGATGGATTCAACCCAGATCTGTGACTGGGGGTGAGTGTCTGAAAAGTTTCAACGCTCTGTCCATCAGCTCCTTGTGTTTGCTTTGTTCACCCTAAGTTGGCAGGGTATGCCCAGACGTGGGTCCCTTGCTCACTTTGCCACTGGATTCAAACTAGCCTGGCTGATGAGGGGTGTTACCCCGGAACCGGTCCCAGGATGCTTGTTTCCGGTCCAGGGAAGACCTGGCTTGGCAGTTTGGGCTGGACTATACCCATGAGGCACAGGGTCAAGACTGATTTGCATATAGCTGGGTCTGAACTGGGGTGGCGAAGTGAGCTAAAGAACGATGATGGATTCAACCCAGATGTGTGACTGGGGGTGAGTGTGTGAAAAGTTTCAGCGCTCCGTCCATCATCTCCTTGTGTTTGCTATCATAAGTAAGTGCCAGAATATACCAGCACAAATTAAGCACTAATCGTCTTATTCAACTACATTGTTTGGTTTTAATGAATTTAATCTCCTAGCAATACGCATTAATAATCAAGGTCGGGCAAGGGCGGTCTATCATTTTATATTATGGCTGAGTTGAGTGTAAAAGCAGAAGTAATTGACTTGCAGTTGGCCTGGATACAAGGTGTTTTATTACAGTTTGATCTTATATGATGATAATACAGAATATTTACTTCAGTACGAGGAAAAGTAATACGTTGATTCAGTTGTTTACCTTGTGGGATATTATAAAATTGTTAGCTCCCCGATATCCAACAGCCGGTTTAATAATTTCAGGTGATTTTAATATACATCTGGTTGCATTAAAATCCTCAGATGGGTCAAGCAATGGTGCTGCTAGGATGTGCCGTGATAACCTGCAGCAGCTTTGTTTAACTATGTTAAATGAATCATCTTTGTGTAAATCAAGGGAAGTTCCAACTTTTAAACAGTCGAAATATGGTTCAATTATTGATTATACTTTTGTTTTGGATAAGTTGGGCCCAGAAATTGTTGAATATAAAGTGATTCCAAGAGTTGAAAGTGATCACAATCCTCAGATATTAACTTTGTATCTGCCAATAACCTGAATCTAAAGCCAATGTGCTTCAACATATTGCCCATTCTTCATATAATCTGAAAAGGCTGGTGTGGCACTCGGAAAAACAAGCAGAAATACTGAAGTTTGCTGAATTTTTGATTAATCACAGTGACCTACACTCGTTGGAAGGGGGAATGAATTTGGACAAGTTGAATTATATCACTTCATCACTGGTCGAGAAATTTATTGCTCGGAATCCAGCAAAAGCAAATCCCTTGAAATCCACCACTAATAAGTGGTACTCATCCAAGTTATTTAAATTGAAACAGTCACTTAATAGGGCTTCAAGGGAAGTTTTCAACCATTGATATTGGCCATCTTATCATGCTCTCAAGGATAAACTGAAGTCACTGAGAAGGTCATATAAACAAGAAGTTTGGTTGGCAAAATCACTATATCAAGCAGTGCTATGGCATAGGTTATTAAATGCTACTAAGTTCAATAATGTTTTCACATCACATTTTGGGATGTCATTAATGAATTGGAAAGGGGAGGTAATAGGTCCTATAGTGTTAATATTATAGAGGAGGTATGGGTGAGGTTTATTGTATGGCCCTAGTGTTGCTAACACAAATCGCTCGGATCTGAGTCACTACCATGTGAAATGTAGTAAGTCACCTGCAGAGATAGGGAGCAGCCCCAATCTGGCGCCATATTTGGGATTGCTAAGCAATACAAAAATAACTAACCTTTTGTGCCGGATTAGATCGAATGGGGTTCCTGGCCCAAATGGGCTCCCAAGCGCTATATTTCCGTGCCAATGTTGATATGTGGGCTGAGGTGTTGACTCCTGTGTTCAATGAGGTATTAGCATTGAATATTGTTCAAGAGCATTGGCTAGGAAGTATTGTACAGCCAATTTTTAAAAGCAGCCCATTGGATAGTCCTTCAAATTGTTGGTTCATTGTTTTAACTGATGTACAAACTAAGGTTTTTGCTTCCCGATTATTGATTGATTTGGAAGATTGGGCAACATCACAGGAAATAATCCCAATTAACCAGTTGGGGTTTCGTAAGGGCCAATCTACAATTACTAATTTACTGACCCTTACTTTATTGGCAGAGCGGGGTGTTTTAAAAAAACAAAACTTATATATCTGTTTTATAGATTTAAAAGCTGCTTTTGATTCAGTGCCACGACTATTATAATGGCAAAAACTTGTAGGATGGGGTATTTCCCAAAAGTTGCTTGATGCTATAATACTCCAGTATACAAATACTTGGGTTCAGGTTAAGCTAGGTGATGGTTTTAGTTTTTCCTGGAAAACCAAAACTTGTAATGGTCTTAAACAAGGCGGTGTACTTTCCCACTGCCTTTTTAATCTTTTGATGTCAGATCTGCTGCAGCACTTTGAATCTGTTAATGCCCACCCTCCGAAACCTGCTGATGTCCATCTTAAATATCTTCAATATGCTGACGATACGATTTTGCTGAGCCAATCTCCGATAGGATTACAAAGATTAATTGCTGCATTTGATGATTACATTTTAGCTAATGGGTTGGGGCTGAATGTTAAGAAAACTAAAATTATGGAAATTAGCCAGGTGAAGTTTAAGACTAAATCCTGGAGAGCGAAAGGTGGGCCCATCAAAGTTGTGAAGACATATAAATATTTGGGCATTTTATTTGATAGTAATGTCTCGTTTAAAAGCCATTTTAATGTTTTAAGGGCAAAAACATCATGTTTAATCTATGCTTTTAAATCTTTACGTAAATCATTGAGATGCCAATCATACAGACACCTTCATAAAGTCTTGGAAGCCAAGCTACAGCCAACTATTGCTTGCGGCTCGCCTTTCACCAGGGGAAAAGATGTTAAATTATTGGATTTATTAGTAAATAAGGCTTGTAAATCGGTCTTTGGAATTCCTAGGTCAATTGGCCAAGCCAAAATTTATTTGGAGTTTGGTCTCCAAAGACAGTCCATGTTGGAGCAAGGGTCATCTTTGAGATGTATGTATTCCCTGTTTTTATCTGATACTGACTCCCTAGCAAATAATTGCTGAGGCAAAATAAATCACTCTATTTATACAGGCACTTGGAGCTCCTACATTCTAAGATGTTTCCAGAATTTCGACTTGCAGTCAGGGTTCCCAGAAAAGACAAAGCTTTGTTTTAAACAGTTTTTAAATAAAAAGATAAAAATTAACTCATTTATTGTGGATTTGGAGGCCTTAGCGGCAAATAAACATGCTTGATCGGTGATTAATTCTCATCAGACACTGCGAATCCAGCCCTATTTGAATGCTTATTTTCCGGCCCATATGAGGGATAAATTTCTTTTTGTCAAACTTCTGTTTATTGGCAGAATTTTTTTATCTTTTCCATACAGTCACGGCAAGTTGCCATATCAACATTCCCGCATGCCTCCCGCCGCTAAATCGTTCACAGTATCTTACATTGCTGGAATGATAGCCCTTTGATGTCCAAAACAAGCCATTGACTCATTGAAATGTCCATTTTACAACTAGCAAAAAACAATCACTCCCTCCCCTCCCTCCCCCCCTGTGGTGGAGAAGCAATACCCATCCAGTTCCTGCTTGCTGCTCTACCCCGGCTTGTGGAGTGGAATCCTCTCATGTGGCTTCTAAATTGCGCCCTTTCCTCTGTTGCTGAGTGCCGTCTATGCTCTCCCTGTTGTGGGTCCTAAAACTGAAATAGGTGTAGCCCTCTTAATGTGGGTGGGCATACCGCCAGCGGGAGCCCCTTTGTAAGTTACGACACCAGAGGGCCCCATTTATACTTAAAATTCTCATATTCATCTCTGAAGATATCAGACATCTGTTCCATTGTGAGTATTCTCCATAAGCGTGAGTGCCATTGTGCCAACACTGGCGCCTCTTTCTTCTTCCAATTGGCCGCTATGGCCTTCTTAGCTGCCCCTATACACGCCCACATAATTGCCTTGTCCGCCTTAGTTTGATGCTCTAGTGAGGTGTCCCTTAGACCCAGGAGGGTCGCGTCTAAAGAACTAAGCACAGGGTACCCCAGCATATCTTTCATTTGGGCCAGAATCTCCTCCCAGAATGGCTTGATAGTTGGGCAGTCCCACCAAATATGGCGAAAGTCCCCCAATAAACCACATCCTCTCCAACAGAGGTCAGTGGTTAGGGGAAATATCTTTTTGAGTTTGGAAGGGAATAGGTACCAATTGAATAATGTTTTATAATGAGGCTCCCTCAGTTCAAGTGAGTGGTTATGCTTGGCGATATCGGTCCACAGGTGTTTCCATTCCCCCTCTGCCACCTCCCTTTCCAGGGTCTGTTCGCAGGCATGCATGTATTGCGGCCGCGGTGCAATTGTAGTGGAGACCAAGAGCTTATATAAAAAAGAAATAGTGCTCCTCGAGGTGCTTGCCCTCCATACGAAAGTTTCTATTGGAGTCAATTCTCTAGTTGCTGCCTCCCTAACTGGTGGGTAGAGTGCCCAATGCTTAAGTTGGAGCTAATGAAAGTGTTCAGTGGGTGGAATCTTAGAGTCTCGCTGGCAATTTTCGAAGGTAAGAATGTCGTAGTTATGGAATAGATCTAAAAGAACCAGACATCCCCCCTCCCTGCAAGCATCAAACGGCCCCTCCTTCAGCGCAGGAGGAAAGTCTGGATTGAAGTGTATAGGTGTGTATGGGAAGGAAAAGAGGTCCATCCCAGGTTCCTGTTCACCTCATCCCAAATCTTGAGAGTAGTCTTCGTAGGGGTGCTTCAGTAGGCGTTGGGGGGGGTCTATCTTTTTTGGGTTTCCAAAGCACATCCCAAATTGTTCTACCCACAATGGCGCGGTCCATGTGGAGCCAGTGTTTGTCCGACTACCTCATGGACCATTCCGCCACCACCCTTAATTGTGCTGCCTTGTAGTAAAGCCCGATGTCTGGAAGTGCCACTCCCCCCTCCGATCTTGGTCTCCGTAAAACATGAAAGGGCAACCGCGCTCTACCGTCTTGCCAAATATAGCGTAGTATCATGGAACGAACCCCTGATAAAAAATATTTTTCAAGCTCTATTGGAGGTGCCTGGAACAGGTATAATAATTTGGGGAGAAGGGTCATTTTGACTGCATATATCCGACCAAGCCAAGATATAAACAATGGTTTCCAACGCTTTAGATCTTGCTGTATCTGAGTGAGTAAGGGTGGAAAGTTTGCCTTAAATAATCCCTCTATACGTGGGGTGATCTGGATCCCCAAGTATGTTAAACTATGGTTAGCCCATGTGAATGAGGACTCTCCCTGAATTTGTATTTTCTCCCTCTCTGACAGTGTAAGGTTTAGTATTGATGATTTGGACAGATTAACTCGGAAGCCAGCTACCCCCTCAAACGTCCTCAGCTCCGTCTGCAATGCCCACAGTGACGATCTAGGAGATGTGAGGGTCAACAGGACGTCGTCCGCAAACAGCGGTACCTTGTGCTCGTCTCCCTCGAATCTAATCCCCCGGATGTCCGGATTTGCTCTGAGGCGGGCCGCCAGCTGCTCAATACAACAGTGGGGACAAAGGGCACCCCTGTCTTGTGCCTCGACCAAGCTCAAAGAAGTTCGAGCTTATCCCGTTGACCTGTACTCTAGAGCGTGGGCTTGTGTAATTGGCTTTAATCATTTGTAAGAACTTATCCCCGAAGCCAAAACTCTCCAGAGTGAGAAACACTCTGTCGAAGGCTTTCTCTGCATCTAACCCCACTGCTATCACTGGGATTTTGAACTTGTTTGCTTTTTCTATAAGATGCAGTGTCTTACGAATATTGTCTTGTGTCTGTCTCCCTTTTATGAAACCGGACTGGTCCGGGTGGATAATGTCGGGCATTAAGTTCTCTAAGCGTGACGCCAAGATAGCCGAATAGAGTTTGGAATCGAAGTTCAAGAGGGCGAGCGGTCTATACGAGGCGCATTGTTGTGGGTTCTTCTCGGGCTTTGGAATCACTGTAATTAGCGCCTCTGCCATGGATGGGGTCATCTCCTGTCCCATCGCTATATTATTAAATAAGGCTGTCAGATGGGGCAACAGTTCCGGCGCATATATCTTATAAAACAGTGCTGTTAGTCCTCCTGTCCCTGGTGATTTGTGAGGCATAAGTGCCCTGATCGATTGTCTCACCTCGTCTTCAGAGATTGGGGCGTCTAGCTGGTCTTTCCAAGTGACTGGGAGCTTTGGGAGCGTAATTGCGTCCAAGTATTCCTTCTGGGCCTTAGTATCAGGGGGCACCGCTCTATAAAGGTCTTGATAGAAGGCGCCAAAGATATTAGCTTTACCTGAATCATCTAGTTCTATCTCCACATCGCCTTTGTTTATTCCTCCAATATATTCCTGCGCCCTTTTTTCCCTAAGTTGTCTCGCCAGGTGGGTGCCTACTTTGTTTCCCTGTGCGTACGCATTACGGCGCAGTCGCAGAAGTGTGAATTCAGCTCTGTTAGTATATATTGCACCCAGTTTCCCTTTTAGTGTACCCATCTGGCGTTTTAGGCTACGTGTGGGGTTCTTTTTATATTCACTTTCTATCTGGGACAAGGCTGCCTCTAATTCCACCCTTTCCTTTGCTCTTTCCTTGTTTAGAGCCGAGACCAACGCAATACATTTCCCTCGAATTACCGCTTTGAAAGCGTCCCAATTATTTTGGGGAGAGGTGTCACCAGGTTCATTTGTCTGGAAATATTCTTTAATCGCAACCCGTAACTCATCCCTGAGTAACCTGTCCCGTGTCAGTGCGGCGGGGAAGTACCATCTCGAGAACCCCTGAGTTGTCCACCCCCAGTGTAGACCCACCGTGACCGGGCTGTGATTGGATAACGAGATGGGAAGGATGTTAGCCCCCTGTAGGGATCCCTGTAGCTCCCGGGATATAAAAATGTAATCTAGTCTGGAGTATGTTTGGTGGGCATGTGAAAAATATGTATAGTCTTTTGTAATTGGGTTGAGAAATCTCCAAACGTCGAACAGCACCATGTCATGGAATGCATGCTTTAGGGATTTACGGAAACTGCCTCCTGTGGACCTATGCATGTGTGAACTATCGTCTGTAGGATGCCAAGTAAGATTAAAGTCCCCCATCAAAATTATTTGACCTTCAGCAAAGCCCCCTACCATAGTCAGAAGTGAATTCACAAATGTCGCTTGACCCGAATTGGGGACATAGACCGAGACAAAGGTGACAGTTCTTCCCTTAAGCTTCCCTTTTACCATTACCGACCGTCCCTCCTTATCTGTCTTGATACCTTCTGGTTGGAATTTAGTGCTGTTATGAAACATTAATGCTACCCCATTATGTTTGGTTTTGGCGGATGATCTATACAGGAGCGAATAGTTTTTGTGTCTTAGCCTCAATTCTTCCGATCTCTTTAGATGCATCTCTTGAAGAGCCACAACATCAAACTGGTGATCTACTAGATACTTCCAAATCTTTTGTCGCTTGATCGGCAAATTCAGGCCTTTCTCGTTCCATGACGTGATCGTTATCATTTTATTGGGTACCTCATCCCTCTCGCTGATTGTGTCCCCTGAAGTCTCCCTATTTTTTGGCCCCACAGGCTGATTCTCTCTAGCCACTTCTCTCCTCCACTCTCACATTCTGTAATACTGCATTGCAGTGCCCCAAACTTCTCTCCATCCCTGCTTCTCCACCACCCCCCCCTAACATAAACCTCCCCTTTGAAATAAAAACATAACAATTAGAAAAGGTAAACCTTAGCCGCGGGACCACCAAGTGTCCCGCTGTAACTTCACTCCAAGTTGCGGGCGTTGAGCAGGGGTTCTGGCACTCGCCCGTCACCTCGCTGTCCTTGTAACTTTATGCAACGTAGCATTAGCCCAGTCAATGTATATGTCCTTTCATCAAGTCCAGTGGATTCCCCTGAGCGTTTGTAGGAGGAACAAGACCCTTCCCATGTCTTGTTCTCACTTATGGACCTAGTTGAAGCGTAGCAACTTATTGAACTCTTGCGACTGCAAAATCATATCTTGTAGTCCTGCTGTCGCCTAGTCTGGCCTCCTTTCTTCTTCTTGGGTCAGGTCTTGGTTTGACGTCCTTTGGTAATTGATTTCCAGTGTAATGCTTTCGATCGAGGGGGCTCCCCTTTTCTGGCCTGTGAGATGGAAGCTTCGTCCTCTGGCAGCGGTAGCCCGAAAATCTCTAGGCCCTCCCTTAGCTCTCTGACATGACGTTGTCTGTTTTTAAATTCGAAAGCCAGCCCAAATGGATATGTCCATCGATATAGTATTCGCTCCTCTCGCAGCTTTTCTGTAAGTGGCCTGAAGGATTGTCGTTGTTGGAGAGTCGCCTGCGCCAGATCCTGGAAGAGAGAACAGCGAAAACCTTGAAACGAGATGGAGTCTTTCTTTCTGGATTCCTGTAGTATGGCTTCCTTGACCTTATATGAATGGAGCTTGACCAAGATATCTCGAGTGCGGCGTTGCTCGCCAGGAATTGCCGGGTCCACCCTATGTGCTCTTTCGATTTTTCATTTGTTTGGGCCCAAGGATCTCCGCAAACAGGCCCTCAACAAAAGCCTCTAGGTCAGGTCCCTCTGCCCCCTCCTCCAGATCTCTGATGCGTATATTGTCTCTTCTGGACCTGTTTTCCAGGTCTTCATTCTTCAATAGGACCAGTTGGAGTTGTGAATGCAGAAGTTGTACCTTGTCCCTTGTATCCGTTACTCTTTTGTCGAGATCTTGGGTTTGGGTCTCCGTCTCCATCAGTCGCGTTCCTATGGAGTCTACATCTTGTTGTAGTGAGGCCATTCTCTCTGATAGGTCTGCTTTCAGCTGGTCCATAGAGGCCTGGAGGTCTCCTTTTAGTTCCGTGCGTAATTCCAACTTGAAATCTTTTAGGGACGCTAGTAAGTCTTCCTTGGTCAGAGCCATGTTGGATTCGGCACTCTCTCGCTCCTGTGCTTGTTTCTTTTCTGTGGGCGCAAAATAGCTGGATACCGTAGAAGTCGATTTCTTTGGTGGCATAGATGCGGTCTCTGCTGTGCCCGAGGAACTCCACAGCTCCCCTGGTCCTAAGTGTACTCCAGCCCCGCGTCTATGCTTTACTGCTTGGGAATCTCTGTGAATCTACTGTTATTTGATGGGCCCTTCACCTAGGTAGCTTGAGAGGCTCCTCATAGTAAATGTCCTTAATGGTGCCCATCTTAGGGTCAGGCATGGTTTAATGCTCCTGCTGTCAGTGATATGGGCTGTTTTCGCTGTCCATGCCTTTCTATGTGCTTTTACGGCACCCCACCAGCTCTTTTCAAGTCCCCAAGAGTGACCAGGTATGACCCCTCTTATTTTAAGGCCATGTGGGGCCCGACCTCCGCCATTTTAGGGTCAGGCAGGGCAGGAGGGGATCTCCTCGCAGATATCTCCTGTGCCCCCCAGTGCCTCCTTCTCTTCAACTCGGGGGCCCAATGCCCGCGTATTCCTGCAGGGGCCCTCCGCTCACCTCTGTTCTCCCTTTGCTCTTCAGGACATCCCTGTAGACCTCGGAGCTCCTTGTCGTGCCGCTCGGTGTCCGTTCTCGCCTCTGCCCGCCCCCCGGGGACGCAGAACAGTTAATCTGCTCTCCGCTAAGGGGCTAACGGCAGCGATTCACTTTCCGATCCTCCTGCTTGCTCCAACAGGCCCGCTTCAGGCTGCGCGGCTGGACAGCGCCATCTTGGCTCGCGGCCCTCCTCTCCAACTTCGGTGAATTCCTCTTGTTTGGGCGCCCGGTAAGCGCTTCCGCTGGACCTCCTCTGGTCTCCAGACCTTCAGGGACTCATTTACGCAATTTTAGCGCTATGTTGGGGCTCAATTACTGCCCTTGACAGCACCCAGGCGACGGAGCCGACACGGATCACGTCCGTTCGGCCATCTTGCGTGGTCAACCAGTGAATGTCGACTGTGTGGGTGGTCACGTGAAACTTTCCTGCATATCGTGTGTGCCTGTCCAAAATTGCTTAATGTATGCTGTGTATTATTAAAACCTTCATTTCTTAAAGCAGGGGTGAGATCTGTTCGTCAAACTCTCATTTTATGCTTATCTGGCGTTTCTATTCCATTGACTTGCCAGATGATAAAGTTTCTAACAATTGCAGAAAAAATGCTGGTGTCTGTAGCTTAAATTTGTTTGCCTATGTTCTTCAGGAGGGTTTTTTATAGGTTCAGATAATAGAAGGTCACTTGTCCCTAAGCACGTGGCACTTTGAAGTTTAATGCAGCAGTTTCTAAGCTGTCCGAATTTAATGCACTCAATGTTTTTCTAACTCAGAGATTTTAGCTCAATATTTGTATTTTTTAGTCCCAAATAATGTATTTTATTGAATTTTTATATTTATATGAATTTGTATGGATATATTTTCTATGTACACGTACTTAGTGTATTTTGAAGTGCAATTTTGTGATGATTTTTATTAACCAGGCAATAACATCTTCTTATTACTTATTATTACAACTACATTTTTGGCACTAGAATTTCAGCAATTTATCACTTTTAGTTCTCTCTTAGTTTCAGTGGTAGAGTGTTCAGCTATGGTGATTAGAGTTTTATGGTCCATCAGCTCAGACAGAGAGTCTAATTTGAGTGTAGCCACTGTGCTATCAGGATAAAGTACGATTTGTTTTTTCCAGCTAATGCCTCAGAAAACAATAGTTGTTTGGAAGCCTTATTTTTCGACATAAGTACATCCATCATCTACAGCAGGCAGAGTGAGCGGGTTCCCAGATCACACTGTAACACACTAAAGGGTAGATTTTCAAACATTTTGTGCTGGGTTAGCATCACAAAATTGACACTAACCTGCCCAATTTTTTTTTTACCAATTTACTTTCGGAAAGTACCCTACTAGTAACACAAAGTATCGCAAAGCATTGCTTTCTCGTGAATCTGGGGCAGTGTCAAAAAGCCATGGATGTTGCTGGGAACGCCCCAGCAACACCCATGGAACGCCCCTTTCATGCAGTTTTCTGCATGAAAGGGGCATATATTTATGAGGCCATGAAAAGCCATGTAACGTGGCTTTACGTGGCCTTATAAATATGCCAGTGGCACATTGCGCCACCAGAACGTCAAAAAAGTGAAGTTCCAGCGGCGCAAAAGTGCTGGTAGGCCCTCATAAATGAGGCCCTGAAAGTCTGTTTTAACAACAGTGCTATAAAGAGTGAGCCAAAAACCAGACCTGGATTCATGTTTCCGCTGCCTTTTCCAACCAGGGATTCTGCACAGGCGTGGCATGACTCCCGGACACCGGGCATAGCATTCAGCCGTGATGATTCAGGGAGCGGACTAACAATCTTAAAGTGAGATGCTACCTTAGCTCCAGTCTGGGGGTCTTGTCGTCCTGATATCGGCTGGTGTGTAGGGAGGCTCCCAGTGAACAGCCAAAAGCATTTCGGAGGCTTGTTTCAGGGTGAACAAGAGGTTTATTTTCTTTACACAGTTAGGAGCATTAAAGATTAATGGCATCATTACAGTGTAAGCAGCCATAAGGATCAGTGACGCAGCGGAGTCCTCTCACAAGTCGGCCATCTTTGAAGAGGCCCAGGTTCACCTCCCTGAATGTGACATTTGTTTATCTACTTTGAAAATTTCACATCCTGTGATCAGTGGAATAACAATCTGTTCCTCCGTTTTTCCTGAAGGTTTCCCGAATTGTTCAATTAGCCAAAAACACCACTGTCAAAGGAAAGCACATTTGCCTAAGAGGGAAAATTACAGAAACTCACTCCACTTCGGTATTTTGATATTTTACAGCTGCGTCTTCGTATCCTTTCCATTTTGTCGTCCAGTAGAATCTGAAGTGAAGTGTTACTTCTAGTTCATGAAGAAGAGGTAGGTCAGGAAGAAGTTACATTTAAAGAAGACAAAATAGAAGCCAGAATACATATGTTTTTGCTGAACCCTAGTACCAGCACCATTATAGGAGTTCAATAACCTTTACAAGTACAACCTGAGTGTTTTTCATCTTCTTAAAAGCTCTTGCACTTCTAATGCCCAGCTATTGCAGTTTTATACTTTTGCAGACCATGCCAGACCCTTGAAACCCACTCCAACTTCAGTGCATAGTATAAAGAAGTGCATATGTCTCCTCTGTTCTTCAATAGTAACCAGAAACCATGGATATTTGTTTACCCTCGTGAGCGTTTCAGGCTAAGCCCCATAAACATTTATACCATCAACATACGCAACAGTGTCACTCCTTTTGTCCCAACACAATCCCACCCCCTTGAGCGTTCATCTGCCTAACACACTGCAATACAAAGATGAATTATGAACAGGGCCGTTGGAATTGTGCAGCAGGGGAAGACCAAATTATGCAACAAGGTTGACTAAACTATGCAGCAAGAAAAAGCAAACCGTGCGGATTAAAGTGGCACATTTTATGGTAGCACTGTGTCATTATTTAGCTATTTGTACACATGTTAATGCTATCTGGGTAAAAGGTTTGCTTCATTAGTACCCGTTTAATATAGCAATAAGCAATACAAAGTTGACCAATCATCTTTGCAAATGGCCTTCCACTGTGCAGCAGTACATGACACCAAGTATTTTGTAACTTTTGATCCGTTTGAGCAAGAAGCATTTTTTATACAGCAGATGATGGAATATGTGGCAAATGTGGTAAATCCATTTTCTATGCAGAAAATGCCACACAATTGCATAATTCCAGTGGCTCTGATTATGAACCATACCATAAATTGCACCCTTTTTTCTCTTTAGTACTGCCACAAGGAATTCTCATTTTCACAGTGGCATTGCAATTTAGGGAAACGCACATTTAAAATATTTTATTTTGCTATTTTGTAATATGAAATGTATAGGCAGCATTATTTTCTGGACAAATAACAATGACGACAATGGGCAGTCCTGCCTTTGCCTTAATGATCTCTATTGAGAAAAAGTTTCTTTGGAAAAGACACAGGTCATACAGTCAGTTTAATATGCTGACCATGAAGTTAAAGAAAGGTCCAATTCCAGATGAGATATGGGAAGAATTAAAGACATTCATGCCCATTCTGTTAATGGAATTCTCTACAGCCAAATCTATTCTGTTAAATGTTACTTAATAATCTGGTGTTAGAGTATGAGATGTTACTTTCAACAAACTTTGTTTAGGTCTATTTGTATTTTATTCGAAAGTATCTTTGGGAGAGAGGGGTGCAGCACAGACTACTGACCACTTGTATTGTGTGAAAAAGGCCGCTTTATTAAAACAGGTGCAAATAACAAATTTAACCTGGGCAATCCACCTTACAAAACTAAAACCTCACTATACATCAATTGAACTATCCAGTCTCCTACCCTCACCCCTACAGTCCTCCCCAAAACCCCACCCACAACTATCTCCTTCATATTGTAGAGCATTTCACGGGTTTGCAAGCATAACTTTCTCCAACAACCTATGACTGCATGTATTAACCTCTAAACAACCAAACTTCCAATGCTTAACCTTGAACTTTCTGCCTACCCTCCTTTCACATGATTCACCAAAGGCAACGCCAATCACACTTCTGTAAACTAATGCAAAACTTTCCAGGCCCCCATCATGCACCTGTCACAAGCAACAACTATACAATAATACTCCCCCATTGCGTATCTGTCCCAACAACACAGCCGGAAAATGGAAAACACCCAGCCAACAAAACCCCTTGAAAAGACAACCATTTGCGGATGGGTGGGCAGGACAAAAAGTTGCCCAAAGTTCTACCTGCCACCGGTCACTTCTACCTCAAATGGTGGCAGGAAGCCCCAAATCAGCCCCCATATATCACTGGACTACAGTGGGTTATAATTAAGGCTCCCTGTTTTCCATTTTTACGGATTTGTACAGATAAATACAGACAGAAAACAATGTGTTTTCTGTCTACATTTATTTTTAAAAGTAGATAAATACAGAAATTTGTGCTGCTTTTAAGTGACTCTCCGTGCTGTCTTTCAAGAATTATAGCCCAATAGCTGAGCAGATGGACAGGATGGGAAATTATAAAACAGAATGGAATTTCTTTAAATAACGGCATGTGTCAATATACATTTGTGGTATAATGCTAGTGTTTACCAGTGGATGTATTGTTATGCAATATTTGGCAGCTTAAATAGCTAAAACACGACAGACATCAAAGTATGAGTGCATGTCTATCAGGTAAATCAATATGTAAATGCACAGTTTTATAACTTCATTTATACGCAAAACACAAAATAAATATGGATAAATACAGATAAAATGGCTAAAAAATAAATGTGGATAAATACAGAAGGAAATGTTAAAAAAATAAATACCCTAAAACCGGGAGCCCTAGTTATAATATAGCCCAAAACACAAAATGGCCATTACTGGACTGCTCCATTCTCGTAAAAACCCTGGGGGGCGGTCCTCCCTGTGGTTGGCTGACCCCAATCCTCCATTGGGAGAGAGTGTCGCAGCACAGGCCACTGATCACTTGTGTTGTGTGAAAAAGGCTGCTTTATTGAAACAGGTGCACATAACAAATGTAACCATGGCAATCCGCATTACAAAACTAAAACCTCACTATACATCAATTAAACTATCCAGTCTCCTACCCCAACCCCTACGGTCTCACCCACATACCCCACCAGCAACTATCTCCTTTGTATTGTAGAGCATTAAAAACATTTGCAGCCCTGACTTTCCCCAACAACCTATGACCTCTAAACAACCAAACTTCATATCCTTAACCTTGAACTCCTTGCCTGCCCTCCCTTTCACGTGATTCACCAATGGCAACACAAATCAAACTTCTGTAAACTCATGAAAAACTTTCCAGGCCACCGCCACCCAGAAAAAGGGGGCCCGCGGACCTTTTCTGCCCCCCTCAAAAGTCCTTGTCTGACTCGTCATACCAATCCTTTATCTACTTATGTTGAGTGTCCTTCTTAACACCTCTCTGAGTTCTAACAAATACAGTTCCATGCCCACACTGGAAAAGTGAACACTGTCGCTCCTAAAGAACTCCAACGCCCGAAACCAATTTCCCTACCGAACCTATTCATCTCCCTAATGACCTTCCTGCAAGCTCTGTCAATCGCAGAGGGCTTGCTGGTGATCCAGCGCCAATCAGGGATCGATAATCGATAAAACGCAATCACTGGCCCATACTCATACACCCAACATATAAATCCCTGTTGCGCTGTTTCGAGTTTTAAAACGTTAAATCAGTTATTCACAAACTACAGGCTCATCCTAACACACTAGATATATAATTGAAATTGAAACCTGTAATCAAACTCTCTTTCCTCTGGTCGATGGACCATTAGTTGAAGAGTTGATGACAATAATTAGAAACTAACTATTGATTTATTCTACTAAATAAACACAAACTCAGAATAGTGTTAATAGAATTTATCGCAAATAATGTGAAGGTAAATACTCATCATGTACAGATTTACAAGGCAAACAAAGAATAAATCACAGAGAGAGAACATTTGTCAAAGTAAAATGATATCAAACTCGAATCACAATGAATAGAATGCAATGAAGAAGTGGATAGGTGAAGAGAAATAAGTTTCAAAGACAAAAATACATTTGCAAATAATTATGCAAGTTACAGATTTTAGCTATACGAACCTAAGTATTTTAGTGGAAAATCTACCCCCTGGCCATGGAAAATAGATGGGGGTTCCCCAAGAGAGTTCAGGGAACAAAGGGTAGGACAGGAACAGGAAACAAGTAGGCCTCTATCTGCATACAGCAAACTGACGGACAGCGACGATCTCCCCTCTCTAGCTTCTTC
This sequence comes from Calotriton arnoldi, assembly GCA_963921515.1. NCBI lineage: Eukaryota > Metazoa > Chordata > Amphibia > Caudata > Salamandridae > Calotriton > Calotriton arnoldi. The sequence continues at coordinate 821,012 of CAWUFW010000198.1, read as the reverse complement.
AAAGAGGCGCTTCCCTAACACCCCCCAGTCACCCCAGTTATACTCTAAAAACCTACATGTCCATCCCACTATTGTAGCAACATTTTCAGAATCTTGGTCTCTCATTGGTCAATTTAGGGGGTGTTCTATCACACCACCATAGTAACGTCCATGGTTTCACAGCATTCTTTGTTCAAACTTTTTCATCAATACGTAATCCACTTTTCATGAATACAGCTTCCTACAAATCGTAACATGTTTCAAAAACTCTACATTTTATTGTCCGCCTTCTGCAGCTTCCGCAGAAGAAGTTTGTACATTTGTTCATGATCTCACGGCCATCCTTCCGTTACTTGGCAGACATACAATGGTTTACGAAGGTCGTCTACATTGCCTTCTTCATCTCTCTCTCAGAGCTCGAATTTTCAGCCTTTATTTGATTTTCTGCTATTAATCCTTGACTCGTCATGCAAACGATGTAAGCCCATGCAAGCTTCACTACGATGAATAAAACACAGACATTGTTAATTTCATGAAATATAATTCTCACTGTTTTACCACCCACCATTGCACTATCCCATGTTATTCATCTATTAAAGCATTAACACACAGAAAGCAGCATTATTTTTATTTTAAATTTCTAGCAGAACGTGAATGCGGCCTAGTTTTTCATGCATTAGTCCACGCATTAGTGTACGCATGCGCATAAGCATTTCCCCGTGTTTTTCATGTTTTTGCATGTTAGTTTCACTGCACACGGTTAGTAAATGTTACAGAGGAATTAATCCGAGCAGGTTTTACTTTCTCAAAACCCCTGCTCCATCAATTCCCCCCTTTGATGGCATTTTTGAGCCATCACAAAAATCTCCATCAACTAATTACCACCTTTATTTTTTATCTAAAGGATTGTACTCTTTTCTCGTTTTGCCATTTTCTCATCTAAATTTTTCATCATCTCGTAGTAATTTCCCCTCATATCTTCTAGTCCTATTTCTTCTCTTCTTCTTTTCCTAGCTCTACGTTTATTGTCTACTTCTGTCATCTCCTTTTTTCCACATCTACCCTTACGACATTTATATGCCACTATTATAAACAGAATCACTACCGCTATTGAAATAATTGGTATTAGTATTTTACCTAATAAGCTACTCCCAAATGTGGAAAACAATCTACCTATAGAGGAAAAACTCTTACCAAGTTTCACCCAAACACCATCAACCTCCAGTTGAGTCAAATCCTCATGTAATTTTATAATATTCTTTATATGCCCCTCAAGACTTTTACTTTTATCAGGGATATAAGTACAGCAGTGTTCTATTTTCAACATGCCACAGACTCTGCCCTCTTTTGCCAATAAAATATCCAGGGCAAGTCGATTTTGCAAAACCATTGATCTAATTGCAACCATTTCAGTATCAATCATTAAGAACCCACCAGCAGTGTCTGTTGACAAACAATCAACCACTGTGGACAATTTCAGAATGTTATGCGAATTTAGAACGACTCCAACTGAGGGTATCAGTGCACCAAAAATATGACCAATTATTTCTGAAAAACTTGCTCTCTTTTTACGTTAGTCCATGCTTTATTTCATTGATTCTATTAATTTGATCTACATGGTATACCTTAGGAAATACGATTCCAAAGTAACAACTACCATACCAGTGTGCTGGCAACCTATAATAAGCATTCTTACCACACACATAATATACTCCAGGAAATACAGGATCAGTTCCACCTTTTAATCCCCATCCACCAGTTATCAGAAAAGTGTGTTCACACTCACTAGTACCAATAAAATAATAATTATAGTCAGTTTTTAGTCTAAGTAAGCAAAGATTCCCTTTATGATACCAATCCAGAGACATTGCAGCATAAGTCTCGCCTTTCTTATAATTTCCCTCTCTGAAAGCCCATGGTGGAACATGTGACATCTGTTCAGCAGCTTTCCTTTGAAAATCCTGTCTTCTATCTTCAACCATGTTAATGAATTCTTTCTCTTCAGCCCGCAAACTACAAGTCAGATTATTTCTATGAGCATATACTATATCCATTGTCTGTGTAATATGGAAAAATTCTCCCATGTATCCCGCATTTTTATTACTATACACCTTATTCATATCTTCTCTAATAGGAATTTCTGAAAACACTAAATTCATATTTGAATAGTAGTACTGCAACTTCCCCGTCACGTAAAAAAGACTTGTTAGAGCACTACATGAAACGCCATATGTTAAAGGAAGGTGATGGTAAGTCACCCCTCTGAGACAGACAAAGGTAATTGCATGCACACGTAACAATCTCTCACGTCCATTGTATCCACACATTCATACAACAATTTTGTAAAAACATTTAACGAGAAATCACTAATTGATTTATCATGATGATAAATGCTATCATCAACCTGATCATTGTTAGTTTTAGGAGTTTCTTTAGTAACAGGGTCCATTCTTTCACTAATCACATTATTAGTATTATTCTTAATTTAAAAAAAAATCTTTTATTGAAAAGCTCAATAGATAGTATAATCACATTTGCCAGTGCATGCACCTCGGGTATACGTTCACATTGGTTATAAGAATAAATGACAGGATGAGGAAGAAATCATAATACAAACAAAGAGAAGTCCACGTAAAACAAGCAGCATTATTTAGTCGGCCAAAGCTTCTCCGGCTTCTAAGGGGCTCTCCAATGTCCCCCTGTATGCCCGCCATGGCGCCCACAACTTCTCCCATTTCTTTATGCACCCTCTACTTTTATAGACTGTTTCCTCTGCCCTCTGGCACCAATCCATGTCTTTTTCCCAATCGGTGACTGAGGGAGGGAGCGTCGCCCCCTAGCAATATTGCGTTTCGCGACCCCCGCTGCCAAGGTGAGCCAGATGGTGACATATTTGGGCCAAACTGTCTCACCCTTGATGATTAGCAGGTACCATTTTGCGTCTAGTGGCACATCTGTACCCACCACTCTGACCATTGTTGCCGTGACCCTGCACCAGAACTGGGCGATTTTAGGACATTCCCATAAGATGTGGAGAAAAGTGCCCTCACTCTGGCAACCGCGGACGCACTGCGCTGATGGAGCCCTACCAATTTTATGCAGGAGCGTCGAAGGGTAGTAGGAGCGATGCAAAATCCGGAGGTGGATCAATCTGAAGCGTACTCGCATTGCTACCTCCCTCGGGCCCTGGAGTGCCTCCTGCCACTCCTCATCCTCTATGCTGCCGAGGTCGTCCATCCAGGCGGTTCTTAAGGCTGTCAGTTGGTCCGGCAAATTATTCATTAATTTTCGGTATATCGTTGAGGTTGCTTTCTCGGGGATAGGGTCTATTAATAATCTATCCTCTAGGGGAGAGTAGTCAGGAAGAGAGGTGTCGCCCTTCAACTGAGTCAGCAGTGCATGTCAAAGTCTCAAATATTTGAATCTCTGAGCCTCAGCCAGCTCAAACTCCCGCTGTAGGTCTTCAAAGGAAAGTGGGGCTCCCTCCTGTGAGAAGGTGGCCTGGTATATGCTGTCCACTAATTAAAGTGGGCACCTTGTACCAGTCCACACGACCCTTATGATGTATGAGGTCAAAGATAACCTTTAGAAAGCTATCCTAGTGGTAGCTGTGGAGAGCAGCCTTCAGGCTTAATCTTGAAGGAATGTAAAGCTGCTTGTTTTACCAGAGTATCACCTCCTAAATGACTAAATGAAAGGAGAACCACACAGTAGTGATATAAAAATATGTATTTATTAATATAACACTCTCTACTAATCTCTACACGAGATTAGAACAAAAGCACGCAATACTGAATTAATAGAACAATTGTAAGTAGCACAATACACAGCGGGCTCCAGGGGGAGACCGAACCATATACTAAAAAAAATGGTATAACAATCATGACTTGACTAGACACAGTGCCTAGAGCATGTAGAATCGCTGGGACCCCAAGGAACCACCCAAGGCAGTGACACAGGGCGCCCACGGAGGACGGGTGCAGTGAGGAAACACCACTGCGTGCTCCGTGCAACTCTATGGGAAAGTCGCGGTTGGAAAGTTACAGTTTAAGGACACTTCTACGAGGACTTCAAGCAAACCCTTTGGAACATAAGAGGTTCTAGAGCCAACACACCAGTGAGTACCGAGGTACCCGTGTTACCTATCCCAGAGGAGCCGGGTGCATAGGGGTCAAGTGGTGTCGGAAACCTTCATCGTTTTCAATGGAGAGCTGCAAAGAAGTACTGCTGCCAGGAAGGCGAAGAGTGTCCGGTGGAATCCAAGCCTGGATTCTAGGTGAGAGGAACCTGAAAGCAGAGGGGACAGAGTTTGGGTCACTTCAGGTGACCAAGGGCTCGGTAGTCGAAGGCCCACCGATGTCGGGTGCTTCAGGTGTGAAGAAAGGATTCTTGACTCTGCAGCCACGGGGACCAGGAGACGTCGAGGATGACCAGGGTCCGGAGGAGAGCTGTCCCATGAAGGATGTCAGTGTACGGCTGGAGCACCAACAAGCTTGGCAAATGCACCCCAAGCAGGCAGAGTAAACAGGTTAAGGTGTGGACCAGCAAGGTCCAGGAGACTCTCCAAGCAATGGGGAGTCAGGGCACATCTGGAGCAACCAGGGAAGCCCAAGAACAAACAAGGTGACCCTCGCCAGGCCCACAGGCCAACGGACCAGGGATCGTGAGGAGACCTCGAGCGAATTCACAAAGCACCAGCCCAGAGAGCACTCGGTAAGTGGAGGCCGGATATCTTCGGTGCAAATGCTGCTCGGGGTCAGGACTACACGGAGTCCAAAGCACAAGCTCAGGGATCGCCAACAAGCATATGCTTCTGCAAATGTAGGCGGTGCACAGGGGTTCGGGTTGCACGGTCCCCACGAGGGATACTGGTCTCAGAATCAGTGAGAGGTCAGATCAACCCCAGGGACCTTCGGGAACCCACCTCCTGTGTTGCTGAAATCTTTGGAGTCCGCAGGAGCTCTGGAGATGCAAGCCGGTCAGATGCGCTTAGGTGCCTGCTTCTGCAGGGGAGTAACTCCTTTACTCCAAGGGAGATTCTTCAGTCGTCCAGCGTCGTGCAGACAGTCGAAGTACTTGGTTTCTTCTTAGCAGAATCTTGTCCAGGTAAAATCTAAAGTCCTGTAGCCAGGTATCCCACTTTATACCCACGGGAGAGGGTTGGAAAGATTCTGTGGACCCTCCTAGGGGAGGGGCAGGACAGAGGGGTGACTACACCCATGTCCTTTGTCCAGTTTCGCGCCAGAGCAGGAGCCACTAGCTCCCAGAACTGGTTTGAGTTGGACTATGCCCAGGGACACCAAATGTGCCCCCAGTGCAGACTTTCTGGCACTCTCAGAGTGCACCCACCCAGCCCCAATACACTAAACCCTGTCTGGGAGGTGGTCACACCTCCCTGTGACAGGATGCCTATTGTCATGCCTTCCTCTGCTCTAGCTTGGCTCAGCAGCAGGAGGGCAGACTCGTGTCTGTGGCTGGCAGCATCCATTTTGTGCTGCCCAGGTCGAGAAAGCTGGTACCGGGTAGACCGGTGACCCACAGTAGTGGTTCTAGAAGGGTGGAATCATACCTCCCACACCAGTTACTGGTGTGGAGGTATGATTCCAAGGTGTTTGACACCAAACACGACATGTTTCTAAGCAGCCATTTTAAAGTTAGCATTTACAGCGAGGTTATAATGCAACTTAACCTATATGTCTGGCTGCATCACTGACAACCCCAGAGAATGGTCTCCCAAGGCTGCAGAGGGGCTCTGCTCATGCAGGGGCACGATCTCACGTAAAACCCAGCACCCTGCCTTCAGGATTGATAAGGCCTGCCATAGGGGTGACTGATAGGTTTTTAAGTGTAGTGATTTAGATAGATATAGTGAACCTATATCTAAGTAAGTGGTGTAAGCACCAGCTTACATAGGCTGCTGTAGCAGACCTGTTGTGTCATTTTGAATGGCCTCTCATGGGTGGCATAATACATGCTTCAGCCCATGGGAGGCCTCTGGGGTACCTATGCCCTGCATACATGGTGTACCATATACTAGGGACTTATAAGGGTACCCCAGTATCCAATCTGGAGTGTACCTAAGTACATGCATATCAATTTAAGGGAGAAAGCAGATAGACTGAAGTCCTGGATAGCAGGATCCCAGTCAGACTAGTCCACAAACAGTGATACATCAGCAAAAAGTGGGGGTAACCATTAGAAGCAGATCCTACTTTCCTACACAACCCCCCCCAAACGCAAGGACATTAAACTAACCTTGCCAGTTGAGTCTTCATGTTCTAAGTGGAAATATCTGGAGAGTCCATCTGCATTGGCATGGTTACTCCCAGGTCTATGTTCCACTGTATAGTCCATCCCCTGTAGGGAAATGGACCACCTCAAGAGTTTGGGGTTTTCACCCTTCATCTGTTTTAGTCATAAGAGGGGCTTATGGTCTGTCTGAACAATGAAGTGAGTACCAAACAGGTATGGCCTCAGCTTCTTCAGAGCCCAAACCACAGCAAAGGCTTCCCTCTCAATAGCTGACCAACGTTTCTCTCTGGGGGTCAGCCTCCTGCTTATGAAAGCTACTGGCTGATCCTGACCCTCCTCATTCAATTGTGATAACACAGCCCCTACCCCCAATTCAGATGCATCTGTTTGAACAATGAATTGCTTGGAATAATCAGGACTTTGCAGAATGGGAGCAGTGCACATGGCCTGCTTCAGGCCATCAAATGCCTTTTGACAGCTAACTGTCCACTGAACTTTCTTAGGCATTCTTTTGGAAGTTGAGTCATTCAAAGGGGTCACTATGGAGCCATATCCTTTGACAAACCTCCTGTAGTACCCAGTCAGGCCCAAGAAAGCTCTGACCTGAGCCTGGGTAGTTGGAGCAACCCAATCCATGATGGTTTGGATTTTGCTCTGCAATGGTTGAACCTGGCCTCCACCCACAAGGTGGCCCAGGTACACAACCTTACTCTGCCCTATCTGGCACTTGGTGGCCTTGATAGTGAGGCCTGCTTTCTGCAGGGCCTCCAGAACATTTCTCTGGTGGACCAGGTGATCCTCCCAGGTGGAGCTAAAGACAGCAATATCATCTAGATAAGCTGCACTATAGGCTTCCAGACCTGTGAGAACTTTATTCACCAGCCTTTGAAATGTGGCAGGTGCATTCTTCAAGCCAAAAGGCATCACCACAAATTGGTAGTGCCCACTAGGGGTTGAGAATGCTGTTTTTGGTTTAGCCTCCTCAGCTAATCTGATTTGCCAGTAACCAGCTGTCAGGTCAAATGCACTTAAGAATTTGGCAGAGGCCAAAGTATCAATAAGTTCATCTGCCCTTGGAATTGGATGAGCATCAGTCCTAGTGACTGCATTGAGTCCCCTGTAGTCAACACAGAACCTCATCTCTCTCTTACCACCCTGGGTGTGAGGTTTTGGTACTAAGACTACTGGGCTAGCCCAAGGGCTATCTGAGGGCTCAATCACTCCCAGTTCCAACATTTTCTGGACTTCAGTCCTGATACAGTCCCTGACATGATCAGGTTGCCTGTAAATCTTATTTTTAACAGGCAGACTGTCACCTGTGTCCACCTCATGTGTACACCAGGTAGTCTGACTTGGAGTCAGTGAAAACATATGTCTGTACTGATTGAGGACCTTCCTACAATCAGTCTGTTGCTGTTCAGTGAGGCTGCCTGCCAAGGCTACACCATCTACTGAACCATCATCAGGGTTCTGTGAGAGGAGGTCAGGGAGTGGATCACTCTCTTCCTCCTGTCCCTCATCAGTAGCCATGAGCAAGCCCATGTCTGCCCTGTCCACATATGGCTTGAGCCTGTTCACATGGAGCACCCTGTGGGGGCTCCTGGGAGTTCCAAGGTCCACCAGGTAGGTAACCTCTCCCTTCTGCTCAAGAATGGTATGGAGTCCACTCCACTTGTCTTGGAGAGCTGCTGGGGCCACAGGCTCCAACACCCATACCTTCTGTCCTGGCTGATACACAGTCAAAACAGCCTTTTGGTCATGCCAGGCCTTTTGCAATTCCTGGCTAGCCTCAAGGTTTTTGGATGCCTTCTTCATGTACTCAGCCATCCTGGAGCGGAGACCAAGTACATAGTCCACTATGTCCTGTTTAGGTGGTTTGAGAAGTAACTCCCATCCCTCCTTAACCAAACATAAGGGACCCCTAACTGGATGTCCAAACAGAAGTTCAAAAGGGCTGTAACCAACCCCCTTCTGAGGAACCTCTCTGTAGGCAAAAATGAGGCAGGGCAAAAGGATATCCCATCTAGGCCTGAGCTTGTCAGGGAGACCTTTTATCATGCCCTTGAGGGTTTTGTTGAATCTCTCAACTAACCCATTGCATTGTGGGTGATAGGGTGTGGTGAATTTGTAATTCACTCCACACTCCTTCCACATAGCAGTCAGGTAACCAGACATAAAGTTTGCATCTCTATCTGATACCACCTCCTTAGGGAAACCCACCCTGGAAAAGATTCCCAGGAGGGTCCTGGCCACAGCAGGAGCTGTTGTGATCCTAAGGGGTATTGCTTCTGGATACCTAGTGGCATGGTCCACCACCACTAGTATGAATCTGTGTCCAGATGCAGTTGGAGGATTCATGGGACCAACAATGTCAATCCCAACCCTCTCAAAGGGAACCCCCACCACAGGTAGTGGTATCAGGGGGCCTTTGTAGTACCACCTGCCTTACCACTGGCTTGGCAAGTGATACAGGAGCGACAAAACTCCTTTGTGTCTTCTGACATGTGAGGCCAGTGAAAGTGAGGGACAATCCTGTCCCAGGTCTTGCTTTGGCCTAAGTGTCCTGCTAATGGGATATCATGTGCCAGTGTTAATAGGAAGCCTCTAAACTTCAGAGGTATAACCAACCTCCTGGTAGCACCAGGCTTGGGGTCTCTACCCTCTGAGTATAGAAGTCCATCATCCCAGTAGATCCTGTGGGACCCACTGGCACTCCCAGCAGCCTCAGTAGCAGCTTGCTGTCTGAGGGGTTCAAGAGAGGGGCAGTTCCTCTGCTCCTGGCTCAGTTCTGCCCTGGAAGGGCCCCCTGTCCCCAAGAACTCAACCTGGTCAGGTTCAAGTTCCTCTGGGACAGTTCCTTCACAGGGACTGAGATCATCTCCCTCAGGAGACTGATCCTCACTCTGAGGCAGGGGGGAAGACACTGCCTTACCCCTACTGCACCTTCTCTTGGAAGGCACCTGGTCCATTATTCCAGGATCCAGGGCCTGTTCAGTGGAAGACATTTTTGCCTGTGACCTAGTCATGGCAAACACATCTGCAGGGATGCCCAGCATTTCTGCATGTGTCCTGAGTTCCACTTCAGCCCAAGCTGAAGTCTCCAAATCATTGCCCAACAAGCATTCTACAGGGAGGTCTGAGCTAACCACAACCTTCTTAGGGCCAGTTACCCCATCCCAGGTGAAATTCACAACTGCCAAGGAATGGTCTGTCCTGACATTGCTTGCATTGGTCACTTGGTACATCTCACCAAGTATGATCTGGTCAGGGCCCACAAGATCCTTTGTCACCATGGTGACACTTGCACCTGTGTCCCTGTATGCCATGGCCTCCTTACCATTGATCAAAGGCTGTTGTCTGTACTTGCCCAGGTTACTGGGACTTACAAATAAGGAGGCAATATCCATGCCTCCATCACAGACCAAAACAGCCTGAGTTGGAATTCTGACTAGGCCAGAATCCATCTCAGATCCCAAGGTTAACCCTACTATACCCTTGTTCTGTGTACCACCACTTGAGACTGTGCTAGGGGGGACAGTTGCCTTAGGGGCAGTGGTGGTAGGAGTGGAATCCTTGGCCCTTGGACAGTTGGCATCTTTTGTCCAATGGGTCTTCTCTTTACAGATATGGCACCAAGGTTTCCTTTTGTCTATACCCTTGTTGGATTGTGACCACCCCCAGATGCAGGTTTTTGGGGCCCTTGGGAAGACTTCTGGTCTTCACCCTTCTCCCCACCCTTATCTGAGGTTTTAGCATCTTGCTTCTTGGGGTCACCACCTTGGTTCTGAGCTTTCTGCTTCACCCTGGTTCTGACCCATTTGTCTGCCTTCTTTCCCAATTCTTGGGGAGAGGTCAGATCGGAATCAACCAGGTACTGATGCAACAACTGATTTTGGCAATTATTAAGGATCTGCTCCCTCATAATTAAATTGTTCAAACCCTTAAAACCATTCACTTTACTGCCAAGTAACCAGCCTTCCAGAGCCTTAGTAGCACAATCTACAAAGTCTACCCAGTCCTGAGTCTGTGTCTTCTGGGTGTCTCTGAACTTAATTCTGTATTGCTCAGTGGTTAAGCCAAACCCAACAATGAGAGCACTCTTCAGGACTGAATAATTGTCAGCATCCTCTTCTCTGACAGTGAGGAGCTTATCTCTACCTTTGTCAGCAAAGGAGAGCCACATGATAGCTGCCCACTGCTCCTGAGGTACCCTCTGTACCTCACAGGCCCTCTCTAGTGCAGTTATCCATTTGTGGATGTCATCCCCCACTCTGGTAGGGAGGGACTATCTTGTTCAGGTTCCTATGATTCTGAGTATACTCCTTAACCCTAGGGACACTGTTGCTGCCACCATGGGACTCTAGTCCCAATCTCTTTGTAGCTCTCTGGAGCTCTAGGGATTCCCTGTCTAGGGCCAACTGCTCCTTCTTGAGCCTAAGCTTGATGTTCTCAAGCTCCAGAAGTTGGCACTGTCTCTCATAAGAGGATTCCCTCTTATTTGAAATGGAAGTCCCTACTAAAGTTCCTGAGTGCTGAGATTCTACAGAGAGAGATCTAGATCTCCTAGGTAAACTCTGTACTCTTCCTGGTGGAGTAAAGAGAGGGCCACTGGGGCCTTCTCCCCCACCTGAAGGAAGAGTTGGGTTTTCCGGGTTAGAATCATTCTGATCCTCCTGGCCAAGGTTTGAGTCCAGGTCAAAGAAGGTTTCACTTCCTGGCCTTTCCTCATTACCTGCCCCACCCACTCTATCTGCCTCATCAGACCCTGGGGTCTTCCTAAGGTCATCTAAGAGCAACATCTCAATGAGACGTTGGGTGCTGGCACTTCTCCCTGTCCTCAACTTCCTAGACATGCACATGGCTCTCATTCTTGGAATGAGAGCTCATCATACCTAGTTGGCAGAGAGCCACTGGCTTCTCCTCTAGAAGACATACTAGTGTTATGTGGTGTAGGCACCTACCTAACATAGTGGAGACTAAACTCTTTTGAGTTGGAGAAAGGGTGTGCTAGACCCTTGACTTACCCAACTCTAGGGATTCCCTGTCTAGGGCCAACTGCTCCTTCTTGAGCCTAAGCTTGATGTTCTCAAGCTCCAGAAGTTGGCACTGTCTCTCATAAGAGGATTCCCTCTTATTTGAAATGGAAGTCCCTACTAAAGTTCCTGAGTGCTGAGATTCTACAGAGAGAGATCTAGATCTCCTAGGTAAACTCTGTACTCTTCCTGGTGGAGTAAAGAGAGGGCCACTGGGGCCTTCTCCCCCACCTGAAGGAAGAGTTGGGTTTTCCGGGTTAGAATCATTCTGATCCTCCTGGCCAAGGTTTGAGTCCAGGTCAAAGAAGGTTTCACTTCCTGGCCTTTCCTCATTACCTGCCCCACCCACTCTATCTGCCTCATCAGACCCTGGGGTCTTCCTAAGGTCATCTAAGAGCAACATCTCAATGAGACGTTGGGTGCTGGCACTTCTCCCTGTCCTCAACTTCCTAGACATGCACATGGCTCTCAATTCTTGGAATGAGAGCTCATCATACCTAGTTGGCAGAGAGCCACTGGCTTCTCCTCTAGAAGACATACTAGTGTTATGTGGTGTAGGCACCTACCTAACATAGTGGAGACTAAACTCTTTTGAGTTGGAGAAAGGGTGTGCTAGACCCTTGACTTACCCAACTCCAAGTTCAGTAGAACTTACTTATTCTAATCTTGATTATATGTACCTAATACTTAGTGGTTTTCAGTTAATCACTCAATGAGATTTATCTGGTAAAACAATAGCAAGCTTGAATCCCACCGCTGCCACCAATGTGAGAAGGTGGCCTGGTATATGCTGTCCACTAATTAAAGTGGGCACCTTGTACCAGTCCACATGACCCTTATGATGTATGAGGTCAAAGATAACCTTTAGAAAGCTATCCTAGTGGTAGCTGTGGAGAGCAGCCTTCAGGCTTAATCTTGAAGGAATGTAAAGCAGCTTGTTTTACCAGAGTATCACCTCCTAAATGACTAAATGAAAGGAGAACCACACAGTAGTGATATAAAAATATGTATTTATTAATATAACACTCTCTACTAATCTCTACACGAGATTAGAACATAAAGCACACAATACTGAATCAATAGAACAATTGTAAGTAGCACAATACACAGCGGGCTCCAGGGGGAGACTGAACCATATAGTAAAAAAATGGTATAACAATCACGACTTGACTAGACACAGTGCCTAGAGCACGTAGAATCGCTGGGACCCCAAGGAACCACCCAAGGCAGTGACACAGGGCGCCCACGGAGGACGGGTGCAGTGAGGAAACACGACCGCGTGCTCCGCGTAACTCTATGGGAAAGTTGCGGTTGGAAGGTTACAGTTTAAGGACACTTCTACGAGGACTTCAAGCAAACCCTTTGGAACATAAGAGGTTCTAGAGTCAACACACCAGTGAGTACTGAGGTACCCATGTTACCTATCCCAGAGGAGCCGGGTGCATAGGGGTCAAGTGGTGTCGGAAACCTTCGTTGTTTTCAATGGAGAGCTGCGAAGAAGTACTGCTGCCAGGAAGGCGAAGAGTGTCCGGTGGAATCCAAGCCTGGATTCTAGGTGAGAGGAACCTGAAAGCAGAAGGGACAGAGTCTGGGTCACTTCAGGTGACCAGGGGCTCGGTAGTCGAAGGCCCACCGATGTCGGGTGCTTCAGGTGTGAAGAAACGATGCTTGACTCTGCAGCCACGGGGACCAGGAGATGTCGAGGACAACCAGGGTCCGGAGGTGAGCTGTCCCACAAAGGATGTCAAGTGCTGAGGGGTCAGTGTCCGGCTGGAGCACCAACAAGCCTTGGCAAATGCAACCCATGCAGGCAGAGTAAACAGGTTACGGTGTAGACCAGCAAGGTCCAGGAGACTCTCCAAGCAATGGGGAGTCAGGGCACCTCTGGAGCAACCAGGGAAGCCCAAGAACAAACAAGGTGACCCTCGCCAGGACCCACAGGCCAACGGACCAGGGATCGCGAGGAGACCTCGAGTGAATTCACAAAGCACCAGCCCACAGAGCACTCTGTGAGTGGAGGCCAGATATCTTCAGTGCAAATGCTGCTCGGGGTCAGGACTACATGGAGTCCAAAGCACAAGCTCAGGGATCGCCAACAAGCATATGCTTCTGCAAATGTACGCGGTGCACAGGGGTTCAGGTTGCACGGTCCCCATGAGGGATACTGGTCTCAGAATCGCTGAGACGTCAGATCAACCTCAGGGACCTTCAGGAACCCACCTCCTGTGTTGCTGAAATCTTTGGAGTCCGCAGGAGCTCTGGAGATGCAAGCCGGTCAGATGCGCTTAGGTGCCTGCTTCTGCAGGGGAGTAACTCCTTTACTCCAAGGGAGATTCTTCAGTCGTCCAGCATCATGCAGACAGTCGAAGTACTTGGTTTCTTCTTAGCAGAATCTTGTCCAGGTAAAATCTAAAGTCCTGTAGCCAGGTATCCCACTTTATACCCACGGGAGAGGGTTGGAAAGATTCTGTGGACCCTCCTAGGGAAGGGGCAGGACAGAGGGGTGGCTACACCCATGTCCTTTGTCCAGTTTCGCACCAGAGCAGGAGCCACTAGCTCCCAGAACTGGTTTGAGCTGGACTATGCACAGGGACACCAAATGTGCCCCCAGTGCAGACTTTCTGGCACTCTCAGAGTGCACCCACCCAGCCCCAATACACTAAACCCTGTCTGGGAGGTGGTCACACCTCCCTGTGACAGGATGCCTATTGTCATGCCTTCCTCTGCTCTAGCTTGGCTCATCAGCAGGAGGGCAGACTCGTGTCTGTGGCTGGCAGCATCCATTTTGTGCTGCCCAGGTCGAGAAAGCTGGTACCGGGTAGACCGGTGACCCACAGTAGTGGTTCTAGAAGGGTGGAATCATACCTCCCACACCAGTTACTGGTGTGGAGGAATGATTCCAAGGTGTTTGACACCAAACACGACATGTTTTAAAGTTAGCATTTACCGCGAGGTTATAATGCAACTTAACCTATATGTCTGGCTGCATCACTGACAACCCCGGAGAATGGTCTCCGAAGGCTGCAGAGGGGCTCTGCTCATGCAGGGGCACCCTCTCACGTAAAACCCAGCACCCTGCCTTCAGGATTGATAAGGCCTGCCATAGGGGTGACTGATAGGTTTTCAAGTGTAGTGATTTAGATAGATATAGTGAACCTATATCTAAGTAGGTGGTGCAAGCACCAGCTTACACAGGCTGCTGTAGCAGACCTGTTGTGTCATTTTGAATGGCCTCTCATGGGTGGCATAATACATGCTTCAGCCCATGGGAGGCTTCTGGGGTACTTATGCCCTGGGTACATGGTGTACCATATACTAGGGACTTATAAGGGTACCCTAGTATCCAATCTGGAGTGTACCTAAAGTACATGCATATCAATTTAAGGGAGAAAGCAGATAGACTGAGGTCCTGGATAGCAGGATCCCAGTCAGACTAGTCCAAAAAAAGTGATACATCAGCAAAAAGTGGGGGTAACCATAAGAAGCAGATCCTACTTTCCTACACCTCCCTCCATACATCCCCCAGTCTATCTATTCTGATCGTTTTCCAGCCTGCAAATCCCTGGAGCGAGGCCACTTCTGCCAACCCTGCACTAGCCCACAGCGGCGTTCTGCTAGTCAGCCTATTTTGCCACCCCAGGGCCCGATTCGCCTCACTCCAGCACGTCACAACAACCACCGTATGTGGGGGCCAGCTAGGAACATTCTTTCGTGAGTACAGCAGTGGCTCACATTTCCCCTCAGGCATAGTGTCTCAGTCTATTCTATATGCTGGCTCATCTCTATCCGAATATACCCAATCATTTACAACTAGTAGTTGCGATGCCCAGTAGTAAAGTCGTATATCCGGTATCGCCAGACCTCCATCATACACCCCTCACTGCAACTTGTGTAATGCTATCCTAGGCGTACCTGCCTGCCACAGCAGTTCCCGAGTAGCTTGGGCGATCTTTTTGAAAACCGTCGGCGGGACGAGACAGGGGGTATTTTGCAGGATGTATAACAAGCGCAGCAGGGCCATCATCTTGAAGAGGGCCGCACTGCCTGCAAGAGACAACGGTAGAGTTCGCCAGTGTAGTACAACCATACGGGGTCTCTCCAGCTGGGGGCTAAGATTCTTTTCCAGAAACAGCTGTTGATTCCACACCACCTGAATCCCCAGATATTTAAAACCCTCCTTAACCACTGGTGCCGTGCACTGCACCGGTAATCTCGGGGGGGGGGGCCTGCCAGCAGATACACCACTGATTTTTCCCAATTTATAGTATATCCCGAATTGCTCCCAAACAAATCAAAGGGATGTAGCACCCTGGCAATTGAGTAGTAGGGCCTTGCGAGATACAGCAAAATATCGCCAGCGTATAACGATATATTAGTATTATTCTTGATATTAGTTACCATTAGAATAGGTACAAAGACACTTAATATTAACCATATTAACATTAATAGCAAGACACTACATAAGCAAGCTTTGATACATCTACGTTTAAAACTAGGTTCTTGATTTTCAGTCACTATATCTTCTGCCATTTTGTATACTATAAAAAAATAAAAATCTAAGAAAAACCTAGCAACTTTCTAAAAGTTTTTGACAAAGTTGTCCAAACACCACCGGAAAAATAGCGAATCCAACACTCCAACACTTCAAGAAGAGCTTCTTCTTTTACCCCCCTCTTTTTCTTTCTTTTTTTAAAAAAAGAGTCTTCTTCCGATCATCTGGAACGTCCCAAATATTTTCACTGAATTTTGTTGCACCTTATTTTTTCCCTGTTTTTCTTTTATGGCGGTCTTAGTTTGCTTTCATCAATTTGTTCAGTACCAGTACCAACTTCTCTTTCTATTTGATCTGTGCTTTCAATTTCCTCCAAAATAACATATGCCCATTCAGGAGCTCTGTATTTCCTGCTTGGGACTCTTATTCTCTTCGTTCTTCGTACCGATTCTTCTTCTGATCCTTCTTGTTCAGTTTGACTTGATACTTCATTTATTTGTTCTGGCCTTCTCTTTTCAAGAGTGTATTTCAGTCTTTTTACTCCACTTGGCCAAATGTCACCCTTTTTCGCTTTCTTAGCTTTCTTAGCTTGTACCACTTCTTCACCTTTCCTTTCTAGTTCACAGGTTCTTTTATTTAGTCCCTTTATTTGTTAAACTTGCTCTTGATTTTCTGTAACTTCCTTTTCTACTTGCTCAACAGCAGTCTTACGAGACCCAGTAGCTGGTGCCCACTCTACTTGGCTTGTGCTTGGTTGTTCATCATCATTTTGCTTGTCAGAATCTGTCACTCTAGATTCTTTAGCTTCACAACCTTCAGCTTCTGGTTTCTTATTTTTCTTCACCAGTTGCTGCTCACCTTCTTTTTCAAGTGGACTTGGGACTCTTCTGGTATGACTTGCATGGATCCAGTTTGGCAAGCCGCCACACTTCACTGCTGTTGTTGTCAGCAAAATGATCTGGTAAGGTCCATGCCACCTGGGTTCTAAACACGACTTCTTGACAAGAACCCACTCTCCTGGACTCAGATCATGTGCTTGATCCGGCTGTGTGGTGGTTGCAATTTCTCCAACCTGATGAGACACAGAACACACCAGATCAGCCAATCCTTTGCAATAATCAAGCACTAGATCATCAGAAATATTCATCAGTTTGTTTGCTGGTACAATCGCTTGTCTCATTGCTCTTCCCATCAGTACTTCATGAGGACTCAATCCAGTCTTTTTATCTGGGATACTTCTAAGACTCATCAATACCAGGGGTAAAGCGTCAGGCCACTTCAGAGTTGTGGATGCACATACTTTTCCCAGTCTAGATTTGATAGTGCCATTAATTTGCTCGACCACTCCATATGCTTCTGGTCGATAAGCACAATGCAGCTTCCATCCAGAGAGCAAAGCAACCTGACCACCTTGCCCTTATTTGTAACAAGTCCTGTTTCATGGCCCTCAAAAGCAGCACACCTTTCTCCAGTCGGTTTTCTTATCAGTATTGGATGATTTGCAAAAGGTTGCTGATAAAAGGACTACCCAGACTCTGGTACTGCTAGATCTTTCGTCGACCTTTGGCACGGTCGACCACATGATTCTGGTGGACCGTGTCAGGGCCGCGGGATAGGAAGGTACCGCTCAGAAGTGGGTTATCTCGTTCCTCACTGATTGTGCGCAGTCAGTCATGCTCTCTTCCTTTTGCTCTCCGAAGGTCAAGTTAGCCTGTGGAGTTCCCCAGGGCTCGCCCCTTTCTCCCTATCTGTTTAATTTATACATCCGCCCTTTAGTGTGTGGTTTGAATGAAATGCATGTCAAAGTGTATAATTATGCAGATCACATGCAATTGATCGTTACTATTGAGGATTCACCAGAATCGAAATCTTCCTGCAAGGATAGAATGGTGTTCATGCAGGATTGGATGAATAATAACCAACTTAAATTGAATTCAGATAAGACTGAAATCGTTATCATTGGTAAACAACCTAACCCGTGGAATGCTGCTTTCTGGCCTGCCTCAATGGGCACTCCCCCCAAGCTAAAAAAATCAGTCAAAAGTCTTGGAGTTGTGATTGACTCCAAATTGACAATGAAACCCCAGGTAGGGGCTATAGTCTCTGCCTGTTATTTTCAACTACAGAAAATTAGAAAAATTGGTAAAATTCTTTCTTTTGAAGCTTTAAAACAAGTCTTCATTGCATTCGTCATCTCTAGAGTTGACTATGCTAATTCACTCTACTTGGGCCTTCCTAAGGGCCTAGTTGGCAGGCTTCAATTCATTCAAAATCAGGCTGCAAGGCTCTTGTATCAATTACCCCGCAGGTGTCACATTACGCCCCTTCTGCTGGAGTTGCACTGGCTACCAATTGAGCAACGCTCAGTCTTTAAAGCCTGCTGCATTGTTTTTAAATCCTTACAGGGCTGCAGCCCAGCCTTTATTTCAACCTGCTTCAACAAATATGTACCTGGTCGGAATCTAAGATCTTCCCATTTGAATCTTCTGTCTATTACTTCCTTTAAGAAGAAGACGGTGGGTGGCTCCAGTTTCTCAGCACTTGCTCCTCGTTTCTGCAATACTCTACCTTCCGATATCAGGTCTGCTTCTTGTTTTTCCAAATTTAGGAAACTCTTGAAGACTCAGCTCTTCAGGGTGGCTTATGATTGATCTGTCAGAGAGGATAACTTGGATATTGCTTCTGTAGCTCTAGCGCCAGATGTGCACTCTATAAGTACTTGGTAACATAACAACACAAGGTCATTTTCCCCCAAATGAAAAACCAAAGCTTCTGGGCACCCGCTGCCCACCCGCATACCATTCAAATGTCTCATCAACTCGCACCACAGCATACCCCCTTTTCCTCTCCAGGTAATGGGAAACACCCATCATTCAAATCCCAAATTTGCTCCTGTAAGAAATAAGCTTACATAAATAGTTGAATATATCGTATTTATTAGAGCCCATTAACTCCAATAAATAGTAATCTGAATCCCTGATATTAACTGCCTTATAAACCTTTGAAAACCTTCCAATCCAGAACTCCCCCCCTTACCATTCCAGGTGACATCACAGTCAGGTCAAAACATCACATCATCACATTCTCCCCCTCCCCCTTTTGAAGAGAAAAAAATAAATAAATACTCAACAATGTTCAATTAGTCGCTAAGGTCTTTTCAAAACTCTTTCAGATTTCCTGAGCGTCTGTTCATTTCCTCAACCATTCAATTGTATATTCTCCTGTTCAGTGCTTTGTTTAATTTTTTAAAAAGCATTTTATTTCTTGTTATTACTCTGCTATCAATTTCCGCTGTTACCGCTGTTCTTTGAACGTTTGTTACTTCTAAGAGTATAGGATGAAATCTACTTTGTGGCTTCCTTACTTGCTGTTGGCGAACCAGCACCAAATCCCCCATTTGGTACTCTTGGTTTTGCCATTTTCTTCCATTTTCTGCATAGTATTTCATTTTGTCTTTTGCTTTTTTATCTTTTTCCATTATTTCCTTGTGATCTTTTGGTGGTTTTGATGGCAGATGAGGTAAACGAGTTTGCCTTGATTGACCAAACATTAGATCAGGCGGGCATTTTCCAGTTGACATGTGTGGAGTATTCTGATAATCTCGTAAAACTTGACATGATGCTTGATTTATTGATATTTGTGATAGTTTTGCTCTCTGCACAGCCTTTTTAATGGTGGCCATCAACCTTTCCCCCATTCCATTAGCTTGAGGCCACATTGGAGTTATCCTTCTATGCACTATACCTAGATAATTCTTGAAAATCATTTCCATTGAATGGTGGCCCATTAGCAGTTTTCAAAGTGTTAGGTATTCCCCAAGTAGAGAATATTTCATCCAGTACTGGCAGTATGGCTGACGTAGACGTTGAGGACACCACAATAGGGAAACGAGAATATTCATCTATTATTGCTAGCAGATAGTGTCCCGAGTCTAATGGTACATAAAAGTCTGCTGCTATATTGGACCGTACAGCGTCCGGTAATCCAGACATATGCTATTCTTCCATCCCTCTTTCCTTAGAGGTACATTGACATATGTAACAGGATTGAACGGCCTCTTCTACTTTTTTGTCTAGTCTGGGAAACCACAATTTCTCTCTTAAGAAATTCTTTGTGGCAGAGATGCCTCGATGACTTTCATGTGACAAGTCAATGACACGCCGTTGTAAACATGCTGGAATGATTATTTTGTTCACCCTTAGAAGTATTCCAGAAGAAGCCACAGACAATTCAGACTGTATGTTATTGAATGCTAATATATCCTGTTTTGTTATATTTGACCTAAATCGGCTTGCATTGTTTATCAATCTCCAATTATTTTCATGCATAATTCTCTTCACTTCTTGGATAGTGTCATCTGTTTCCGTTGCCTCAATTAATTCTGTCTCCTTGACAATTCCTGGTACTGCCGATTTGAGTAGGAAAAGTATGTATTCTTCTGCTTCTGATTGTTGCTCAGTCTCTGTTCTAAATGAGTGCCTAGATAAGTAATCCGCTGGATTGTATTCTTTTCCTGGGTTATGGATGATTCGAAAAGTCATAATCCATCAACCACATTCCCCATCTTTCAATCCTCAGTGGCATCTTTGTTTTGGGGTGTAGGAAAGTAGGATCTGCTTCTATGGTTATCCCCACTTTTGGCTGGTGCTAAGCTGTATTTGACTAGTCTGACTGGGACCCTGCTAATCAGGACCCCAGTTTATCTGCTTTCCCCCTACATTGTTATGTTCAGTACTCAGGTACATCCCCAGATTGGATACTGGGGTACTCTTATAAGTCCCTAGTATATGGTACCCATGTACCCATGGCATAGGTACCCCAGAGGTCTCCCATGGGCTGAAGCATGTATTATGCCACCCATGAGAGACCATTCAAAATGGAACTACAGGCCTGCCATTGCAGCCTGTGTAAGCTGGTGCTTGCACCACTTACTAAAGATATAGGTTTCCTATATCTAGGGTCACTGCACTTAAAACCTATAAGTCACCCCTCTAGAAGTCCTTTGCAATCCTGAAGGCAGGGTGTTTGGTTCTAAGTGAGAGGGTGCCCCTGCATGAGCAGGACACCCCTGCAGCCTACGGAGTCCATTCTCCCGGGTTGTCAGTGAAGCAGCCATATACTATATAGAGGGGCACCGCGTAATTACGCGTATGAACATCTCGAAACTGGTTGCAACAAATCCTATCATGTTTGGTATCAGACATGTTGGAATCATACCCCCACACCGCAAACGGTATGGGATGTATGATTCCAAGCACTGGAAGAGCCCTCCGTTAGGCTCTCAGTGTTCCCGGTACCAGCCTTCTTGACCGGGACAGCACAAAATGGTTGCTGCCGACCAGAGACACAATTCTGCCCTCCTGCTGCTGAGCCAAGGTCGAGCAAGGGAAGTCAGAACAATAGGCATCCTGTCACAGGGAGGTGTGACCACCTCCCAGACAGGATTTAGTGTATTGGGGTAGGGTGGGTGCGCTTGCCAGCGCCACTCACCCTGCATGAGGGGCACATTTGGTGTCCCCATCCATAGTCCAGTTCAAATCAGTCCTGGGAGCCGTTGGCTCCCGCTCTGGCGCAAAACTGGACAAAGGACATGGGAGTAACATCCCCCCTGTCCAGACTCTCCCCTGGGAGGGTCCCCTAAATCTTCCCAACCCTTTCCCTAGGGTACTTAAGGGCTTACCTGGGTGTAGGTCCCTAGATTCATCGTGGGATAAGATTCAGATCAGACACCACTTCTTCTTCTACTGTCTGGGCATTCTGGACTTCGCTGGACTTCGTTTGGGCCTGACTTCGTCTCCCTTCCTGTCTGCTGCATCGTCTTTGCCTGTGCATCATACAGGAACCTTCCAAGGCCTGTGAAGCATCAAAGACACTTGAAGGAATCTCCCTTGGAGTGAAGGAGTCACTCCCCTGCATTCGCAGGCACCGCAACTAAGTCGACCGGTCTGCTGATCCTGAGCTCCTCCGGACTCCTTAAGGTTTTGCAATACAGGTAGAGGCTTTCCACAGCTCCCGAGGCCTGCCCTGCTTCTCACCAAGTTTGAGGCCAGTATCCCTCGTGGGGGTTGCAATAACCGAACACCTGTGCACCGCATCAACTTGCAGTTGCAAAGGCTTGTTGGCTTCCTTCCAAGAAGATCTTTGGGCTCCAAGTAGCCCCAACCTCGAGCACCTCCAGTCGCCAGAATCTTAGGCCACACCGCATCGTGTGCATCGTGGCCTGAATCTTTTGGTGAGCTGCTTGAGGTCCTCTCGCGACTCCAGTGCCTCCGGCCTGTGGGTCCATTTGAGGGTCACACTTGTTTCTTCTGGGCTTCCCTGATTGCTCAGGCCTGCCCTGACTCCCCTGCATGTGGTGAGTCCCCTGGACCTTGCTGGTCCCGACATTGCTCCTTCTTCACTTCCTGCGTTGGTTGCATTTGCCAAGGCTTGTTGGTGCTCCCCCAGATACCGACCCCTCAGCACTCGACATCCTTCGTGGGACAGCTCATGCATGGCTCCTGGTCCTCCTCAGCATCGCCTGGTCCTCACAGCTGCAGAGTCAAGGTCATTGTCACCCATCCTGCAACACCCGACATCGGAGGGCATTTGTCTTCCAAGTCTCATGGTCACTCCTGAGTGACATAGACTCTGTCCCCTCTGCTTGCAGGTACCTCTCATCTAGAATCCACCTTTGGATTCCACCAGACACTTTCTCCTTCTTCAACAGCGGCAGTTTGACTGCGGTTTCCAACACCACTTCACACGTATGCACCCGGCTTCCCTGGTGTAGGTAACATGGGTACTAGGATATCCATGGGTGAGGTGGCTCTCCAACCTTCTGTCTTCCACAGGGTTTCTTCAGGGTCCACTAGGAAGGGTCCTTAATCTTTAGAAATCCAACCGCGACTTACACGTAGACTTGTACGGAGCACGTGGTCGTGTTTTCACACTGCACATGCTCTCCGTGGGGTCCCTATCTACTTACCTTGGGTGGTTCTTTGGGTCCCCAGCACGTCTACGTCCTCTTGACATTGTCTTGACCCGAGTCGGGGTTCTTATACCACTTTCTTAGTATATGGTTTGGTCCCCCCCTGGGGCCCACTGTGTATTATGTGCTATTTACTGTGTTTCTTGCTAAAGTATTGTGTGCATTGTGTTTATCTCTATGTAGGAGATATTTGAACGTACTAGAGAGTATTATATAATAAATACATATTTTTATAAATACTTGGTGTGGTTCTTTTCACTAAATCTATACTATAAGATTGCATTCTGGTAAACCAAGCTGCTTTACACTCCTTCTGGACTAAGCCTGAAGGCTGCTCTCCACAGCTACCACTTAGAGAGCTTTCTAAGGTTGTTTAAGACCCCTTAAATCACCATAAGGGTTGTCTGGACTGGTGCAAGGTGCCCACTTACATTAGTGGACATCATACACCTGGCCAGCTTCTCACATGGGGTTTCCAAAAATAGAAATGAGAGCCTGATGATTAGTGATTATTAAAATGGCTTACCATATATGAAGTCATGATAATGTTCACACGACCAAACAACAGCCAAACTTTCTTTTTCAGGCTGGGAATATCTTTGTTCTACCTCAGATAGACTCTTACTGGCATTAGAGACCACATATCTAGGAGTTTCCCTCCCTGGTTTATGTTGCACCAACATTGCACCCAGCCCTACAGGACTGGCATCTACTACTGTCTGTACACAGATGTGGATCAAAATATTTCAGATTTGCTGTATTTGATATCTCCAGCTTTATTTCTTTGAATGCATGGTCACATTCATTACTCCAGCAAAATCTCCGTCCTTTCCTTGTTAGTTCTCTGAGCGGTGAACTTACAGTTGCAAAATTTTTAATGTATCTAGCACAATAGCTATTCCTAGAAATGACCGTAACTCTGTTATATCCTTAGGCCTTTGTCCTGCATTCAGAGCTGTTATTTTGACAGGATCTGGCCTCATTCCTCCAGCAGAAAATATATATCCAAAGAACGTCAACTCAGTATTGTTTATTTAACATTTTTTCAAATTGGGTGTCAACCCAGCTTTTCGAATCTGTTGACACACTCCATCTAATACCTGGTCATGTTCCTCCAGAGTTTTACCAAAAATTTAAATATTGTCACTGTAGTTCATAATATTCTGTACCGGCCTTATGACATTCTTTATAATTTCTTGAAAGATCTCAGCAGCTGAACATATTCCAAAATGTAACAGTTTGTATCTAAATAGTCCCAAGTGTGTAGAGAACACCGTGATATACCTTGACTGGTTATCAATTTCCAACTGATTATATCCTTTGTATAAGTCAAGTTTTGAAAAAACAGCAGCTCCATTGATATTACTAATCATATCATTCAAAAGGATACCGTTCTCTCTCAATAGCTGTGTTTGGAATTCTCATATCAACACATATTCTGATGACTTCAGTATCCTTTTTTGGAACGATTACAATGGGTGACACCCAAGGTGTTGGTGCTGTCAACCTGATCAAGCAATATCTTTAGCTCTTTCTCTACCTTTGTCTGCATGTGTACTGGGACCCTTCTGTGTGTTTGTGCCACTGGTCTTATTGTTTCATTTATGTGCAGGGTAATCGCTTTGTCCTTTATTTTACCTACTCCCTCAAATAATCCTGGATATTTCCTTAGAACTGGGTGATCTATTGACATGTTACAGTTCATTGCCAACAAACCCATGAGCTGAGCATTAACATTGCTCAGAAGACATGGCCCTGGAACTTCACCTTTTAAGACATGTATGTCTTCTTTGCTTGTCACATCTCCATACTGCAGTGTTTCTTCAAATTTTCCTAAGCACAAAGCAGGATTCTTTGCCCCCCATTGAAAAACACTAACATTCGATGGACTTAAACGGGGTTGTTTATGCATCTTCATATATTCAGTGTTGCACATTATGTTGCACCTTGCTCCACTATCTAAAACAAATGGGACCTTTTAAAAACCAACCATTAAGTCCACAGATGTTTTTTTTAAATATTTGCTCTTTTAACCATATTGAGTTGTATAAAATCACTTTCTTCTTGTATCATGTAAAGTCTCTCAGACTGCTCGACTTCTCCTGCAAAATCTTCTTCAACTCCTTCCATTTGCCTTACATATTTTGTGTTTCCAAATCTTTTTCTTGTATCCGGACTGGTTTGCTTCCAGTTTTCCTTTTTAACCCAAACTTCTTATTTTAGGTCTCGCAGACCTAGCGCTGGAGCGCGCATGCGCTCCTCGCTCTGCGAGGCTTATTGTGATCGATACAGTTTTAGAAGGGGACTTGAAGCCCCGCCCATGGTTCCTATTGGCTTGCGTCATAGGGCATGGTAAACGCAGGCATCTCATTGTAAAGGAGGCTTCTTAGTCCCTCCTGGTTACCGCCCTGTCCACTTTTGGCCCCGCCCACCCGGACTGGATCTTTCACATGCGGCGTGATACTGTCTCCTTTAACTGGTCCGTACGCACTCTTTTCCACCACACTTGACGCCGGGCACGCAGTCTTGTTAGGTTGTTCAACCGTTGTGTTGTTTGAACACGCCGTCGTTTGTCGTGCGTTTTGCTGTTGGGTCGGGTTCTGCTGTCATCGTCTCGGTCGTCGGGTCCGGAATAAAGTTGTTGTGAGGTATATTTCCTTCCGTCATGGGGATGGCCTCCTGCTCACCGAAGAGCCATGGCTGGTTCTTAACAAATGTTACCTTTATTGATTG
This sequence comes from Calotriton arnoldi, assembly GCA_963921515.1. Classification (NCBI taxonomy): domain Eukaryota; kingdom Metazoa; phylum Chordata; class Amphibia; order Caudata; family Salamandridae; genus Calotriton; species Calotriton arnoldi. Next base: position 795,553 of record CAWUFW010000198.1, on the reverse strand, counting down.
TTTTATTTATTTTCAGTGCGTGCACACCACTGGTTTTACCTGGCGCCCAGTTCATGGGCCACGCGCATATGTTTTATGTACACAACGCCGCGCTTGTTGTTCATTTACTGATCCCGTAGCCGCACTCGAGCTTTAGCTGTAAACATCGTAAGCTAAAGCGCGGGTGCCGCGGTTGCTTAAAAAGTAAAGATATAGAAAAAATAAGTTTTTCTATTTCTTTACTTTTTAAGCCATTGCGGCACCCGCGCTTTAGCTTACGATGTTTACAGCTAAAGCACGAGTGCGGCTACGGGATCAGTAAATGAACAACAAGCGCGGCGTTGTGTACATAAAATGTATTGCGCTTGCTGCACTGTTGATAGCTGTGTCTCTTGGCTTTGAGTGTGTATGCGTAGCTATCCATTGCCCCACTGTTCTCAAGTGTCCCCGTATCATGCGTCACACCTTCAGCCAGTCCCGTTTTTTTTTAAAATCAGCAATAATGTGCATGATGAGATTTTTCAAACAATCTTATTTTAAAATAAAAACAGATATCCCAGAATGCAGGTGCCTCACATAATTCGGGCCACTTGGTAGCCATGCAATGGACCGGTGTCAATTGGATGTCAGTAAAAAGTCAGTGCTGACTTTTCAGTGAAAGAATTAAAGATGCTGGCACGTGCATTTTCAGTTACTCTATTATAATTACGGGCCTACGAATCCCAGCATGCATAGTGCTGATGGCAAAAACAAATTGATGAAAGTCACACTCATAGATGTATATTTCTACTCTATTTCTACTTCGAAGATGTTTGCGACCATAGTTTGTGGTATTCAACATTGGCGAGCTCGGCAGCTTAGTAGCATGCTACTTGTGCTATGTGTAGGCTGAAGGTAAGCTTGCGAGGTGTCCTTTGAAATTTTAATTAATTCAGCATGCAATACAAGAAGATCTCTTGACAAAAAGGATTTTTTGTGCTGTCCCCAACTATGGAAGCAAACAACATTTAAGATGTGCTCTGAGATGGTTTGTTCCTCTATTACGAATTATGCCTTGCACAAGCGCCTAGAAGCAATGCGGTGTGCACTATACAAACATACAACAAACAAAAAAATACATTGAAAGCGAGCATGAAACAAAAGTAAGCAAGATAGATTTTAGCATATACAAATTGGAGCGGTTTATTGACATAACAGGTTGTATTTCAAAAGGCAAGAGCTGCGCATTTTAGGAAAAATCATCTATACACCTGTATGTTTTAATACATCGTGCCCTGGGGACTGGGAGAGACAAAGGCTGTAATCCTTGGCTAATATTTGCACTAGCGCAGTCACAAAAGAGACTGCTTGACAGCCCAGCCCCTGAGACAGCTCCTCCCCGTCATCAGTCATACACAAGCATTTGCAATGCAATAGGTCTCGCATTAACGAGAGTTTGAGCTATTGGCATTGTAAATGACAATGCCTTTTATTTATGTTTTGCTTTTTAAAACATAAATAAAAGGCATTGTCATTTACAATGCCAATAGCATAACTCACGTAAATGCGAGACCTGTTGCATTGCAAATGCTTGTTTCTTTTGCAAACTTGCATACACTTGCAAAATGATTGTACCTCCCATATTCTTTGCATTGTTGTCCCATTGCCTGACAAGTTCTCTGATGCGGGAATTGAAACCCAAATCTGTGACACAATCTCTTTTCTTTAGTCTGCTTTTCCATTTTTTCTCCAACATACACTTTCTTTGACATTTGTCTCACCTGCTCTGTCACTTTCTATCTTCCTTCTTCCAAGTTTGTAGCATGTTTCTGAGCTTGCATATCTGTTTTGGCCATGCGTAAAATCTCATGGAGGTCATACGTTTTTTCCAGAAGCTTTTTCCTAAATTTTATTGATTTACAACCTTGTATCGCTCTTAGTCTTATTGCCTCTTCATTACTAAATTTGTCGAATTCACAGAACGTCACCACATTTTTAGTCTAGTTGACATAGTCATCCATTGTTTCATTTTCTTGTTGACAGGCCATGTTAAAATTGTACCCTTCAAAATCTAGGTTTCTGTGAGGATCAAACGTGTCATTTAGACACTTCATGAGCCCTTTATACGTATTTCGCTCTTGCTCTGGAAAAGCAATTATTAAGTCTTCTATATCATCTCCCACAAGATTAAGCAACAAGTCTTTTGCTTTGTCATCAGTATATTTCTTACATGTTGCTTTCAGAAAATGTTCAAATCTCCTCCTCCATTTTTCCCATCTTTGCGCAACATTTACTTGGTCAGATAGATTAAAAGTAATGGTCTCCTAAAAATTGTGCTTGAGACATTTCCAACAATATCCTCTTCATTATATATTTCTGAATTCATGTGTACTGTAGCTTCACTGTATGTAGCTTCTACTGACATAACTGCTATACATATATTGTCTCTCTGTATGACTATTTTAGTTCCTTTTCCTTACTCTCCTTTTGTGTTTTGTATTTTTTTTAACTTTATTATGGATCCTCTTCTTTCTTCTTTTTTATTGCGCTTTCTAGTTGTGCCTGACTTTAAAATAGCTGCCACAATTTCTCAATATACATTCCCTTCTAGCGCTCTTCCTAGCACCAGTTATCAACTTTCATATATTTTTCTTTCATATTCCTTCCTTTATTCCCTTAACTTTAGCTTTTTATGCGCTACACACACTACGCTTGCCGCCTGACTTCAAAATGGCGCTTGCATTCACTCTTGTGTGCACGCGCGCTACGTGACTGTTTTCTGTCTGACACCGATCATGTCCGACACTCACCATTTGCCTCTTCCTCTCTTGCCTGCGTGGTGGTCTTCACGCCGTCAGTCAGTTTTCGCCTCTTGACACCTTCCGGCTGTTAAACAGCATTCAACGACACCTCACCATAACCGCCACGATCAGCTGCAGCTGTTTCTTAATTTTTCACCTGATTCTTCAACAGCCTGTGAGTTTCCTTCGCGTGTTCTTTCCACTTGTCGCCTTTGTAAGAAATAAGCTCACAAAATAGTTGAATATATCGTATTTATTAGAGCCCGTTAACTCCAATACATAGTACTCTGAATCCCTGATATTAACTGCCTTATTAACCCTTGAAAACCTTCCAATCTAGAACTTCCCCCTTACCATTCCAGGTGACATCACAGTCAGGTCAAAACATCACATCATCACAGCTCCAAAACCCCTCTGTGTCACCTGCCGCTCCGCCCACTTAATAAATGAGTGACCCGCCACCCAGATAGACACATCTTTCACTCCCAGGCCTGCCACGGAACCTGTAACAGAAAAAGCAGTAAATATTCACAAAGAAAACCCTGAAGCACTCCCACCACCCCATCAACGCTCAGCTTTCGTCTAAAGCAGTCAGATGATCACGCCCCAAGCGCATGATATCCTTCATGCCCAGCTGCTATTGCCAGCCTCCGTCACAGCTCCAATACAGAAAGAGTGGGTCCCGTAGTCTGGGGGGGGGAACCCCGAGCGCTGCCAGCACTTTGCGCAACACTGAAAGGAGTTGAAAGGCAGACACCTAAACCCCAGATTGGCGCCTAAAAACTACCCTCGCTGGCCGCCTTGCAGCAAGCTGCCCACCTATCGCCCCATGCAATTGGGCATGGGCCAGTCTCTGACAGAGCCTGTAAGACCACCCTCTTACCCTACGCTCTCTGGTCAGTCTTGGAGCTACACAGCCAAACTTCCAACCTGTGCTCCCTTCTTGTGACGTCCTTCCATCATACTCCTCCCCAACAACTCTGGCACACGAAATGCTCTGAAAAACATCCATGACATGAGGGTGGTAACCAGACAAACCTCTTCATACCCCTGGCAAAGCTCTGGCAGGTGCCACAGAACCCTCAAAACAACTGCCATGTCAATGGCCACCTAAGTCTCCCTGTTCATCTCTGCTCTCTCGCCCAACCTTCCAGCATCCTCTGACCCAGCTCCCCAGCTGATGGCTCGTAACCCCATAACAACTTTCCCATGAACGCCACACCTGCCAGTTTCCCTGCAGTTGTCACCCAAGACCAACTGCTGACTGTCAAATCCAATATGAACTGAACCATGTCCTCTGTCCTTCACCATACCTCTGCCCTGCGCTGTGCCCCTGCTGCCAAGAATTCCACCCATGCCTGACCATACGCTCTACTTGTTGCCTCAGCTAGAGACCCTACCACCAGTTGTACCGTCCTGCACTGCCTTTCGACCACAATTCCTCTGGCATGGGTGTCTTACTGCTGTCCACTTCCTTGGCCAACCCTTGGATCTCTCCCACTGAGAAGCCCTGGTGGACTGTTTATTCACGACCTTAACTACAGACATCTTGTCCATCCTGAACGGCTCCCTCTGGTGCGCCAACTCTGCTCCCCACAACATGATGGCAACCACCAAAGGTAAGAGTTCCAAAAACACCATGCTTTGCCCTCACGCCTTCCACTGCTCCGGCCATTCTTCCACGCACCAATGCCCTTGCCAATACAAGCCCAGACCACCTGCCACATCTGAGAATATCTGCACATCCCAATCCAAATCTTCCTGCATCACCAATGGAATCCCATTAAAGGAATTCATGAAAAACTCCACAGCCTGAGGTCCTGAGCCTCCTGCAAAATCTCCTCCCTGCCCTGGCCACCCTACAAGCTAAGTTCAAGTGCCCCAGCAACACTTGTATCTCCCTCACTTTCATCTTCTCCCTTGTCAACATACCAGCCATCAAAGCCGTATTGCCTCCTTCTTGTCCAGCGGTAATCCTGCTTCCATTTGCTGCGAATCAATTTTGATCCTCAGGAATGACAAAACAGCACGTGGGCCCATTGTCTTTTCAGGCGCTAAAGGAACACCCAAGTCACCCATGAGCTTCTGGAACTTACCAACATCCACTGGCAGCCCATCAAGTCGGGTGCCCCCATGAAGAAGAAATCATCTAAGTAATGTGTCACCAGCTTGTGCCCCGTGTGCCATGTCAAAAGCCATTGCAGAAACTAATGGAAGCATTCAAACAGTGCACAATATTAAGCCACCAATAGCCAGTGCCTTGTCCACATATCATTTGCCTTCGAATTGCATGCCCAATAGCTGAAAATCATCTGGATCATCGGAAGCAGCCGAAAAGCTGACTTTACATCGCACTTTGTATCATTGTTCCCTGGTCCGCCGCCACCACCCGTGACATGGCCACATCCACTGAGCAATATGACACTGATGTCATGTCCTCAGAAGTGAAATTGTTAACCAACCTGTCTTCTGGTCAGGAGAGGTGCTGGATCAACTGAAACTGCCCTTGGGCAGCACACCAATTGGTGATACAATCAAATGTTCCATCGGCCAGTCTTCAAAGGGGCCAGCCCTCCTTCCCTCCAAGACCTCCTTGTCCAATGTGTCCTGCACTGCCTGAGTGTGTTCCCTTGAGGATCCCAATTGTCTGCCCATCTCCAAACCTTGGGGCTATCATTCCACAGTCAAAAACCCCATTTGAGCCCATCCCACAGTGCCCCTGCCTCTTCTGGCCAATCATAAAAGCCCAACCAGTACACCAACCCGTCCACTTTAACCGAAGTACGAGCCTTTCGCACCAAATCCCTTTGCCCCCTAACTCCTCTGTTGCCATATGACTGCTGCTGCTGATGTGTCTCCTGACTGCTATTGTAGGACTGCCACTATCCTGTGCTTGTCCCTGGCATCTGACCCCAGCCCCGTAACAATGCATGAGGGCGTGACTGCCCGAGCAGTTGGAACACTCTTATCAAAACTTGCAGTACTCCTGAGTACACAACCCTTTGTTATAGTCTTAACAGGAACCCCCTGACCCGCTCTGCCCCTTGTATGCAGGCTCCGCCCCTCCCTGGGTGGGGTGCCCCTGAATGGGCTGAGAAACTATCAGCAGGCCTCTGGCTGTGAAAATAGTCTACCTGGACTTCACGGCTCTCATGGTGTGTTGCCAAAGATCGGTGTCCAACTCCCCCCACTTCACCTCAGGATCCTAAGCCAACCTTGCCCTGATTACTCATCGTATTGGGCCCAGGCATTACCTCCCCCAGCAATCTGAGCCTTACGGATCATGTCCATATACTTGAACATGGCACACAGCGCTCTGGATACTTCTCACAGTATATGCTAGTGTAAATTAAGAATGCTGCAATCCAATTCTCTATGGTCAGAGGTGCCCTCTGTCTCTTCGCCAGCTCGTACTCTTCTTCCTTAGACCCCTCTTTTGCGCACACTTCCCTGTGTAACAGCTTGAGCTTTTCCACATATTCACCTTTCCATATTTTTTCCTTAGTTTGCAACATCAAATGCGCCCCCAAGGGCTTTGTCACGCTCACATAAGGCAACCGCTTAATCTTGAGCTCCTTGCTTTCCAACCCCTCTTTCTTATTCCCTTTCCCTTCTGCACTCTCTCCACTGGCCTCCCACTACTGCTGCCCTCACTACCTACGGATGCCTCTACTTGCGCACCCTGTGTGATATCTATAGAAGTCTCCATATCTACCCCAACATCTGCCACAGACCTGCCTTTTTGCAGCCACTCTCCTGCCCCTCCGTGCTCATCCCTGGCATCCACACCCGTGGACACCATGATCACACCTATGCCGGCATGCAGGCCCTTACTGGCTCTAAGGTCGGTGCCTGTACAGCTGCTTGCCGCCTTACCAGGGGCCTCCGATTCCCCAGCGCTGTACTCTGCTGACCTGCACTTGTCTGCAACACATTAGACAAGAACACATTAGTGGGAGCCCCTCCTGCACACCCACCCCTGTCACCACAGGCTCCTCACTGTCCCACACCTCACCTTCCTCGAGGCTTTCCTCATCATAATCCACCATCAACACACCCATGGTGTCTTCTGCCGTGGTCCAACTCGGGCCTGCACTCATACTCTCCTGTTTTACCAGTGAACTCACATGTTGTGTGGGCCGGCACGTGGCATCCAGGGAGGCCGTAGAAACCCCACCATACTGCTGTGCCGACACCACTGTCTGTCTGTTGCCCTGTAGGAGCTGAAGGCTGTCCAAGACCTTCCCGCTGGTGGAGCTGACGAGGTCGTACCAGACCTACTTCTTCCAGCTGTGACGTGGCTCCCTGAAGACATCTGGCGAACCACACTGGGCCCTGCCCCCCCAGAATACCGCACCTCCCTAACATGCCTTTCTCACTCACCACTGGACACCCCCACTACGTGTTCCACCACGTCCTTCACATCCTCATCCTCACTCCACTCCAACATGGCTGCCACCAACGCAGACACGGCACCTCTGGCCGAGGCCCTCTGCCACATCTAAACCCCCTGCCCAACCACTGCCGCAGCCTGGTGGCGAGAACCCTGAACCTCTCCCCCCACAGAACCCACCTCCCCCTGAGGGCCCCCCACCGCCCATCGTGACTAAAGCCCTTAAGGGGGCCTCCGTAACCACTCCCAGCTCCCCAGCAACCAGTCCCGCTCCTCATCTAGATGGGCCTCATCCCCTTCCGCTACCATTAGCTGCCACGAGGGCCCAGAGAAGTCAGGCCCCTCAAAATTCTGCCCAGCGCCCCCTCTCACCTATCCACCCTCCTCTCTTCAGCATGTCGTTTAAAGCAGACTCGTACACGCGTATAGCACGCTGCCAGGCCTCTGCCGATTTTTCCACTCTCCCGGCTGCATGGGCGACTACCCTGCTGTTCCCCCAATGCCTCCCACTCCGCCTTTCTTGCACTGCAACCTCATTTCCTGAAACAGGGCCACAAGAGCCTGTGCAGCCATTGTGTCAGTGCCCACGCTATGCAATGTGACCCCGCCTTTCCCTCCCCGACTCGGGGCATCTCGCTCCGTGGCAGAGCGTCTGCTTGCACTTACTGTGAGCACCCCAGAAGCCACTGCCCACACTTTGCAGGCGGCTAACAGGCAATCACCTGGTGTATTCAAAATGTATGATCATTACAGAAAAAGTTAATTTGGTGAATCAGCCTAATTAAAATAGTCAAAGTATTATTCTGCAAGAGGACTAACATAAGGTCTGCCTCTGAAGAAAATCCAAGGAAAGATTAAATACAAATCAGTAAACTGATTAACATAGGGTCTGTTCCTAAAGAAAGCCCAGAAAGAAAACTTTAATCAATTGCAAACAGCTTTAAGTATATATCAATAAGCAAACTAACAAAGAGTCTGCCTCAGAAGAAATACATGGTTCATCACCAAAAGAAAGCAGCTTTTGTATTGATTCAGGGTACAAAAGCCACATACATTTCATGGTATGATATGGCATATTACAGGTAGGACTAGCAATGCTGCAAGCATATGAATTAATCAATATTATGTTAAACAAAATACTTCTAGAGACACCTGCTTGCTAATGCATTTCATTGGTTTGGATATGTATGATTAATTAAGGAAACAAACTGGCATTTAATGTAGCACAGCAATACAATGCCCTGTTCAGCTAATGAATGACATATACAGGATATCGGCAGTCAACCTTGGAAAGTTACTAAGTAAAGCATCATCCTGTGCTTTGCTTCCATATTAGAGTTGCCTTCTCCTTTTGCATAAGCAGCGGAATAAATGTTTCAGTATTTTAATTGTACACACCTCTGCTGGTCTCGCCTGGGTGTGTACTTCTTTGTGCCTGCGTTCTCTCTGCATCCATGGATTCATATATGGTGTCACAAGCCATGGTCATTTGGTAATGCACTGTCACTTACTTGTGAGATACAAAACTTTAGGACTATGTCTGATACAACTTGGAATTTGCATCTGTGTTTACAATGTTGTTGTCTACCAATTAGCTATATACTTGTTCTTCCCTTTGCAAGTGGGTCTCAGCGTGTGGAATCGTGTTTTCTTCATGTAAGTTTAGATTGATGATTTCAGCATGTATGAAGGCCTTTGCTGCTTCCCATATTATCTCCCATTACATACAGTCTAAGATATTTTCATGGAAAATGTGGGATGGTTTTCTCAAGAGCAGTTTACTCAGCTTCAATTGCCTAGTCAATGACTGGAGACCTTAGGAATTGCAGACATATTATAAATGGGACGTGGCCGACACAATGTTTTTTCTTCTTTCAATATTGCTACCCCTATGCTTAACACCTGCACTAAAAAGGAAAAATAAATGTGATGAGTTTCCTCTGTGCACACCACATGCTAGAGGTATATAAAATTAATCCCATCTGAATTCAAGAAAGGGCACGTTCTGCATACCCTCCTTCAATGATGGTGGTGTTCTTCAGATGATCAAGGTCACTAGGTAAGACTTATTTGTTACATGATCATTAAAAGCATGCCAGTAACAATAACACTACCTTTGGCAAATGCAGTTATTTTTGGAAAGTCTGAGTGATATTGATTTTGCAAATCATTTGAAACATATGATTAAATTATAAATATTTTGTGGTAGTTCAGGAAACACATATATACTACCAAGCTTCTTTATTTGTTCTAAGAAGGGAAGCCACAAGGAAATTTACTATAGAGCCACTGAGGATCACTAATAATTTGGTCATAGTGGTCTAGCAAAAAGGGAATTGTTTTGTAAAAACCCTTGCCAAAAGGTTGTCCTTGATCTTGTGATGCAAGTGAAGTTTTTGAATGAAGACAATATCAATGTTTAGGTCTCTTAACCATGAAGCTCCCCAAAACCGGAGAGTGTGAGCCTTGAAACGTTTAGGGAGAATAACAATCCATACCCCAGGGCATAATAAGATGTCCATTCACTGTGCCACACCAAGATATTCAGCCTTTAAGAATTTCCATTGGCCTCATGTCCCTTCCCTGTTCCCTTTTGTAAATGTACCACAATGTAGCCCCTCTTCCAGATTGGTCTGTCCTTGTAATGACTTGAGAAAGAAAAGTAAAACCCCAAAAAATAAAAATAGAAAGAAAAGTGTAAGCTAAGCATTGCACAGCTTCTTACTTGTCTGTCCTGTTTTATCAGTAAGGAGTAAGTTCTCCGAAGGCAGGCGGAGGTCAAGTAGCAGCAGAAGCTTTCTTGTCCCCTGAGAAGCGAGCACACTCTGGAAGAAGTTTGTTGTTGAAACTGGAACAAATAGATGCTGGAAGGAAATATCCACCCACAATGGAGTTCTAAAGGGAGGAAGAGATGAGGCGCAACTCTATCCACAAGAGGAACACCAACAGGACAGCAGAGTGTGTGGGTAGATAGAAGAAGCAGTGATACGGAAGCAGAGTTGGGAGAGAGGTGTTGCCAATAAGGAGCGGACAGCTGAGAGAAGCGAAGCATATGTGTGAAAATGGTTTGGACACAGACCCAGATTAAGATGAGGAAGACGAAGAGAGGTGGTGGGTTTTTTTCATAGCAGGGAACCAGGAAGACATTCACCAATAGGACACCTGCAGTCTGAGGACAGGTCACAGGTAGGCAAATGTTGAGTGTTGCAGAGTAACTCCTATTTGGGTGGTCATTTCCAGTTTTTCATTTGCTTTTGGACTCAGCTGCTGGTAATTCTGAACTCTAACACTGGGGCACTGACATCCAGTGCCCAGTGTCTGTGGTCTGACCTCTAAAACATGTTGAAATTGGCTTAAAACCTGATTGGCCCCATTTAACCTTCCTGTAAGACCATAGTGTATGGTGCAGAAGGAAAACCATGGCATGGAAAAATAACTGCCACTCAAAGACTGTAGCACCTATTGTGCCATCCACTACAGTGGCAGTGAAAACATGGCTTCAGGCCTACCCTGTGTAGCCTGACACCAGCAGCTTGAACCCTGCTGCACAGACCTGTCATAATCACCCTTTTGACAGGTAGAGAAACCTGATTTTAAATATTAAATAAGTCACCCCTAGAGCGCACCTTGCTCCTCACAAGGTATTGTGCTTAGTACTGAAGAGTGGAACTTGTGTGACATTATAACTGGCATGTTATTCCAGTGACTACACCCAAAATGACGTCTTCACTGCTCAGGCTGTAACTGGCACAGAGAAAAAAAGTCAAAGTATAGATTATATACTTTGATTCAGGGGTCTCCAACCTTTTCTCTAGTGAGAGCTACTTCTGATCAGTGATAATCATTGTGAGCTACTCGAAGGCTAAGCAACTCGTGCATTGCTACCAGACACCCCCACGCCCAGCTTCTTTGTCTTTAAGCCTAATATCCATAGAGCCAGATATTATCGTTTGAACAAAATACTCTGACTTGTGGCGCTCTGACAGGGCTGCCGTGTGGATGTATGAACATGTGTGCGTATGAATGGGATATATGTGTATGGGTGACTGAGAGCCTGTGTCATATGTACTTAAGGCACAGGACATACCTTTCATCAAATGTGGCACTGTTACATGTATAACACAAACATACAACCATTTTTTTTAATGGGTGCAATTTAAAGAGGAGAAAAATGGTCTGCAAAAATGTTCATAATATGGAAAACGTTTCTGCACTTTAAATTTCTCCCACTTAAAATAATGGCTGTATTTTTCAGTTATAAATATGGCACTGTGTAACCAGCCACTGGTAGCAAGATGCCTGCTGTGAGTAAAGGCGACACTTTGAATTGGGAGAAAATTAAACTGAAGCGTTAACTTCATGTTTATATGGATACTCTACAACTCATCATTTAAATTTTCTCCTGTTTCCAAGTGTCACATTTACAAACACCATGCATCTTGCTCCAAAGTGGCCTGTAGACACTGTGCCATATTTATAACAGAAAAATATAGTAATTTGTTTAAATGGGAGGAATTTAAAGTGAAGAAACATGCTTCATAAGACATTAAGATGGAATTGGCTGAATTGAAAGTAGAGAAAGACATTAAGACTTAATGTTTCATAGAAATATTTTACTTCACTTTAAATTTCTTCCATTAAAAAAAAAAAAGAAATTTTTTCAGTTATAAATATGCCCTAGTGTCTACTGGCCACTGGGAGGAAGAGGCCTGCTGTTTGTAAATGCAAAACTTTGAAATGGGAGAAAATGAAAGGACTTTTATTTAAGAGTTAAATTCCACTGTGTTACAGTTCTTCACCTCTGTACCCCAGCCCCAGCCTGGGTCATACATCTAACTGAGCACTGCTTATCAGACTTTGCCAAGCCGGGTCTGGTGGCTTAGTTGACTAATGCCTCTGCTGTAGGGGGCTGTGTTCAACCTCATGGTCACAGGTTCAAATCCTGATGGGTTCGCTCAGCCTTTCATCCTTCTGAGATTGATAAAAGTAGTACCGTTGAGTAACAATAAACATCTGTTATTCAGCACCAAGATACCCTTGGGTGAACGTGGGCTTTACAAATACATGTGTTATGTTATGCTATCGGCAACCTGATTATAATATTGTTAAATAAAGGCAGCTTTCTCTTAACTTTAAAAAGAAATGTGATACCATGCTTATTTAAAAATAAAAGGCTGTGAGCTGCTCTGAAAGTGTCTACAAGCTACTGGTAGTTGGAGACACCTGCAGTTTAATGTATAACTTTTGACCTGTACCAGCTACAGACTCCATTCAAATACTTATTTTTATATTTAATAAAATCCCATACTGATGGTGAAGTTAGATTTTAATAAATATATTGGAAATGTAACTCTTAGAAAGTTACCTATAACCTGCCTGAAGCTGCTGGAGCCTAATTTGCATTATCCCTCCGGAGATTGCTCAGTCTATACTTGGCCTGAATTAAGTGTGAAAGAAGTGTGAAAACTGCTCTGAGAGCAGAGACAAAGGCCTGGGAGTAGGGAGGTGTTTCTTTCCTTGTCAGGAAGACCAGTTGAAATGGGCCCCCTAACTTAATGAACTTCAAAGGGGCCTCTCCTGTCACAAACAAAAATTAGGTGACACTGGGAAAGGCCCCAACGTTTGTCTCGCATGTTAAGCTCCCCACTGGAAGGGAAGCTACCCCCAGAACCAGTTTTGAAGTGACCTCAGAGGAGATAACTGCTCATTACCCTGGTCTCACCTTTGGAAAGGAATTCTGCATCTTGGATTTTGAGAATGAGGGACTCTGTGGGATTGTATGCAGTAGGACAAACAAGAGCGTCTGAAAATGTGGGCAGGGTTGCCCCTGGGGCCTTTTTCTCCATTGGTTAGGGAGTGCCCAGGATTCATCTCTACCCAATAGCTGGTGCCAGGCATAATTGTGGCACCTTGTCAGAGCACTTTCTGGACTCCTGGAAGAGCAGAAATCAAAAGAGTACTGGTTCTGCGATCTGTGACCTGAGAGGAGCTCTGAAAGACTAGACCTGCTCCCTTCTGTGCCCATAACAAAGACTTGGACACCATGGGTCAGTTGCTGACCTCCTGTATGGCTAAAGGGACATAACAAGCTGAAAGAGGCCTTTTCTCTGAGGTATCCAGCTGATTCGTGGCAACTGCACCTGAATAGGACTTTGCTGTTGGCCTCTGTCTGAGACCCTGAGAGTCCCAAAGTGCCCTCCCCTTAGGTCCTGGGGGTCTTAGATGTGTACTCCTGTGCATGGAAGGCCACACCCCATTATATTGGGGACACTATTGTTCAATGGCTCCTCCCTGGCTGTGTGCCATAGGTGGTGTCGTAATTTTCTCATTCGCATAAGATGCCAGCATCTAGTCCCATTCTTCTTGTGTGAGGTAAGAGAACTCCATTGACGTTCCTTGAGTTAGTCCAACTTGACTGTGACTGTCTGCTCTCTTTATAGCTGTATTGCTCTCTTCCTCTGCCAGATGGCTGTTTTTTAGGATAGATTTCATTGGTGAATTTTCTTCTTCAACTTCTGTGGCTCCGATGTGCCTGTTGGGTGCCACCTTGCTGCCTAGTTAGTGGCTCATTAGTTTTTGTGATCTGCTTTTGAGAAGTGCAAATGTCTGTTCGGACAAGATGATTTGAACCGCTCTCTTCCTGACACGCTGTCATACCGAGGAGATAGTTGTCTAGTTTTGACTCCTCTGTTGCTGGGCTGCCCCTGTCAATAACACCTGTCATATTCTGATGGAGATCTGGGGTATTGAGGGTCTCTGCCTTAGGAGTTACAGGTGGAGAGCCCAAATTTGTGGCATATTTAATTTACTTATAAGTCCCTGGTAGAGTGCTATACCATATACCGAGGGCCTGTAAATTAAATGCTACTAGTGGGCTGCCAGACGTCTTGTGCCACCCACTTAAGTAGCCCCTTAAAACATGTTCCAGGTCTGCCATTCAGCCTGAATGCAGTTTTAAATTGCCAATTCAACTAAGCAATATGAACCCTTGCCAAGCCTTAAACTGCTCTTTTATTGCATATATGTCACCCCTAAGATAGGCCCTGCGTATCCCATAGGTCAGAGTGCATTGTAATTAAAAGGTTGGACATGCACTTTTAAGTTTTACATGTCCTGGTAGTGAACAAATCCTAAATTTGTTTTTCACTACCTACCTCTCCCATATTGTTAGAAATGGGGTCTCTAGTTGGCAGAGGTATGTACTCTGTAACAGTAGGGACCCGCACCCTAATCAGGGTAAGTATAGTACACACTAAAAGTTTACCTGTGCTCATCCTCTGGTAGCTTGGCACAGAGAAGTCAGGCTAAACTAAAAAGGCAATGTGTGAAGTATTTGTGTACACACACACAGTAACACAGTGAAAACACCACAAAAGGACTCCACACCAGTTCAAAAAAATAACTAATATTTATCTGAGTTAAACACGACCAAAAGTATAAAATTCAACATACACAAGTCAAGATATGAATTTTGCAAGATTAAACCAAAATGAAGTGCTTAGAAATCCATAGATCCATTTGGGGCTATCTGGTCATGCTTGACTGGGACAAATCCAAAAGTTCAGTTCGATCATGATGGAGCATGGACTGGATACAGGAGTCACACAGACCAGCTGACAGTACGTTGGATGTGTCGGAAAACGTAGACAATGCGGGGCGCAGTAGAGAGGATGCATCGTGGATGCAGGTGGTGCGTCGGTTACTGGAGGTGGTGCAAGGTCGTTGAGGCGTTTGCGCTCAGTGACGATGCGGTGCACAAAGGAGGTGATGCATCGGTTACTGGTGCGAGGCTTTGATACCCGGAGGCGGTGCAGCGTCAGTGATGCATCGATGTCCAGCATGTGGTGCGTCGATTCCTTGGCATCGAAGTCGAACTGCTGGGCTGAAGGCGATGCGTCGGGCAAAAGCCACATAGGACCAGGAATGCATCGGAGTCAGGACAGTACGTCACGGGGTGGTTCTTCGGAGGTGCTGCGGCAAAGTCAGGGCTGCATTAAAAGTCGAGGTCATTGCGTCGCACCCTCGACGAGCAGTGTCCACCGCTTCATTGCAGGACGCAGCGATGCGAGGATTTCACAGGGATTCACCGGTTCCGAAATGACTCTTTGGAGTCGATGCGTCAATTTCTTAGTTGCTGCACAAAAACTGCATTCTAAGGGCCCAGGAAGGGATTTGGCACCACTTGACAGAACAGGGACCACAGCAGACGAGCCCAGGTGCTCGTAGCAAGATGCAGATGAAGTCTTTGATATCCCTGGGACTTCAGTAACAGAAATCAAGCCCAGTCAAGCCCTTGGAGAACTTTAGGATTGCAGGATGTAGAGAGTAAAGTCCAGTCCTCTCTCTCCCAAGCAAGAGGCAGCAGGCAGCAGGCCAACACAGCAAAGCAAGCAGCAAAATGGCAGTCCCTCCTGGCAGCATGACAGCTCTTCTTCATGGCAGAATGTCCTCAGTCCTGAAGTGTTCTGAGTACATGGTGTCAGAGGTCCAGTACTTATAACCATCTTAGCCTTTGAAGTAGAGAGACTTGAAAGAAAGGTTCTTGTAGTGCACAAGACCCTGCCCTTCCTCACCCTGGCTCCAGACACACTACAGGGGGGTAGGCAGCTCTTTGTGTGGGGACAGGCACAGGCCTATTCAGGTGTAAGTGCCAACTCCTTCCTCCACTCTATCTCAGAAAGACCCATCAGCCTGGTGATGGCCCATCAGGATATGCAGGGCACACCTTAGCTCCCTTTGTGTGACTGTCTGGAGGGAATGCACAAGCCCAGCTGTCACTCTGACCCAGACGTGTATTATAGGGACAGGCAGAGGCACAGAATAGTTCAAGTAAGAAAATGACAACTTTCTAAAAGTATATATTAAACAAATTACCCTAGCTGCATTTATTCAAAACAACATTATTTATCCGAGGTCAACTATCTAAATTTTCTTGACCCGTGAATGTATTCACTGTGGTTTCAAAACTTTTTAATGAAATTTATACACTTAAAAATGTCCATTGACTACATTCAGAAAATCAAAACATATATTCACACTATACCACACAGGACTCTGACATTACTTATGACATTACTTAGACAGCAACAACATATATAACATTGTTTTTTCAAAATGTCCTCTTATGACCAGTCAGAAAATGACCAAGATGCAGAGGTTGGCATTGCTAAAATTATTTTGGCAAGAATCTTCTTGCTATTGATAACCTGGGGGTTCTAGGATGGTTCTGTTCCAGTAGACTGTACAACTCTTGTGTCCTTTGTAAAATGTCTGCTGTACGACTTTTATCCAATGAAGACACTCCCCTAGTTTTCCGTCGATGCGTTTCAACCTCTTATTTCTTTTGGGTTCTCTTCAGGACTCTGACTGGTTATGATTCTGTGAAGTAATAAATACGTGGTGAAATAAATCCCTTCTATGTTTTATATTTTACTTCTATTGTGCTTTCTGTTTTTGAAAAACATGAATGAGTATAGGTGGCAGTTGGACTTTATTTATTCCTCCCAGACAACCAAACAATAGAGGGATTAAGTGTGCCTCGATGGGCCATCAACAGGCAGGATGGGGGGCCAGAGCAGGGCACAGCCCTACTTGCAACTGAATAGGCTGTGCACTTCCTTCACAGAAAGGACTTGCCACCCCTGCATTGTTCATACAGACAGCGAATAGCCAGGGCAGAGGAAGCAGAAAGCTTCAAGCACTTCAGAAGGAACTCTCTAAAAAAGAAGGCACCAGGTATGAAAATAGGACTCTCAGACCCAGCCTGCTGAAGTTCTCTCGAAGGACTGCCTGCTGCTGTGTCCTGCTTTGCACTCCACAAGACTGCTTTGCTGCACCTGGAAGGACTGTTTTGCTGCCTGGAACCTGCCTTGAACCCTCAGAGGACTGCTCTGCTGCTTGAGCCCTGTTCCACTGTTTGAACCCAGGACTACCAGAGTGACTCCAAAGGCTAGCTGGCAGGTCTCCTGATCAGAACCTGAGGGACAGAAAAGGCTCCAGTCATCTTGAACCCGCACCTGGACCCAGCCTGCGTGAGTCCTAACCTCCCAAGTGGTGCCCCTCCTGTATGGAGCTCCTGGGGGTGGTGCTAAAGGTGCCTGGATAGCTGAAAGCCTAAACTTAGAACTTAGAACATTTTTGGCTAAAAACTGCTGTCAGAAATTAGGGAAGACCGGGACCAACCTGCTCGTCTATCTGCCCAAGGTGCATCTCCAGTTGGCCTGACTATGTGGAATCTCCTGCTATGTTCTTCTCCTGCCGCAGATTTTGGGAAAGAGCCGGGGCCCCTGTGTGCAGGATAAATATGCCCTGACAGGGAATAAACAAAAATGGGTAAAGAAGCACCCGCGCAGGGTGAATAGCAACATACGCGGGCAAATCAATTTCAATTCAACTGAACCATTGACTGTCAATCTTCAAATTTTATATTCAAAATAGATATTTATTTGATAAAATTATGTATAAAGAGAGGATATTCATATATATTTTTTTACATTTTTCTGAATATAATCAATCAAGTTGATCTATTCATATTTCATTTTTCTAAAACCAGGATTTCAATCATTCAGTGTATTGATAGTCAAGTTAATTTCACAGACAATTCATTAATATTATATGCAATCTCAATATAGCAATATGATGACAAATAAACACAATGAACAGGAACTGGCGGTATGTTCTTGTACTATGCGCGTTTCGGCATTGCCTTCATCAGGGTTCCGTCTCAAAAGTCACTTAATGAAAACACATAATCACAGTGTTACATGTTGAAATTGGATGCCCGCTATTTACACTAATTCGACAAGAAATCCAAGAAGGATTGGGTTATCACGAAAGTGTCTTAGAAGAAACGCCGTGTTTTTCACAGTTAACGCTTAACTCGATATATTTATATAGTCCCAAAACCAAACATAAAGTGTGGGTTGAACATGCAACAAGTGTGGATTATCTCCAAAGAAAGAAGAAGGGTGAAGGTCTTGTGCTCATCGTGCATAAAAGGATTAAAAGATATATTACAAGGAATGTATTGGTGAGTCCTTCTTATTTTAAAAAACATGGTCATGCATGAACAGGGTCCACTAAGAATCTGAGTCATCTTACAAACCTGTGTAATTGTAATCTAATTGATGTTTAGAGGGTTCCTGCTGGCCGCAAGAGAGAAGTGGTCACGGTAAACATTTGGAACCGTACACAAATGGCTCAAATTTTACAGAAATTTCTTATCCTGAAAACGGGAGATATGAGAAACATAGAAGAAAAAACAGAAAATATAAGACGATAATCGTCTATTTCACCAAGTTTAAGAAAATGTAAGCAGTCCATGTGTACACGATTCTTAAAATTACCTGCAATAGAAGAATAGTATAGTGCATTTCCATTAAATCCTTTTCTTTTATCCTTAAACGGAGGGAGATATTTTGCTTACGTAACGGGTTAACTGAAAAAGATGCAATATTCTGTATAAATATCAATATAAAGAGCCTCAAATGCCACGATCGAATGCAGAAAGACTCGCAATAATTATGTATACAGTTGAGAGACACTATTGTATACCTGTCAGATCCAATGAATCGACAAGACCGATGATGAACTTCTATCCAGGAAAGACTGTATGGCAGTCATACCTAAATGGCACTATATAGCACACATTTTTTTTGACTAGAGTCTAGGAAGAAAGGGAAAATAAGATAGAGAGGGGGACTGAATTAGCCTACCGCTACCGAAAGATAAGTCAATAGTAGATGTTCAATGAAATCGTCCCCGTAGTTTGACTAAATTACCTGATACGTTAAGGAAGGGTGTTCCCATAGAGGTAAGCGCTGGATGTGGTTATGGGTAAGATAGCCCGATACTCGTGATTGATGTCCTACAACAATGGAGACACAGATCGGCATTAGAAAGATAATATCCCCTTATTAAAAAGATTTAAACTCGCTCTAGTTGGTAATTTCCAATTCTATTGCTAACCTTTTCAATTATTAAGGCCGATAAAAATGACTTTGCCGCGGCGTTTCGTACGGGAAGTCTCTCCCTTCTTTTGATAGATATAGTTTAAATGCTCCTGCGGAAAGAGGGGCATAAAGTAAATGAGAGTAAGGCATAGTTACGTATCAGTTCCTTCTAAAACCAAGGGATATCGCGGCAAAATACCTGTAGTTTTGTTGCGGTTCGAGTCCCTCCATGGTGGCAAGATTCATCGCGTGTGGTCCGCAGTTTTATAACAGCACGCCAACCTAAGCGTAAGCGTATTAACGGACATGGATAGGCGGTTACCGGCGATGTTGTCACGGAGGTAGAAAGAGGACTAGTGATGTTGCGCTGGGGTGAGCTAGCTCTAAGTAGCAGCGCCATATTGAAATGTAAAGAATTGCAATGTATTACTGAGATACCCTAAAGAGTATGCATGGCTACGGCCAGACTAAGACAGTTAGTAATCGGTTCAGAAATAGACCACATTACATGCTAGAAAATAAGTGCCAATATACTGTAACTTGATCTGATCCTTGCAGCTTACATTCAGCTTGTGCTCTGATCCTGTAATCATAGCTTTTAACCCTATAAATGATAAAAAAGGAGAAAAGACTAAAGCAACTGGAAAATAGGGATAACAACCCTCAAATGCTGAATAGGGTGTACACATATTGATGTGACACATACGTTTAAAACAAACCGGAACATAGTTGAGAGAATGATCAATTTATTCATAATTGGAATTCTTCAATAGCAGCGATTTGCTGGGATGATAGGTACTATAGCAGTCTTCTTTTTATTCGGAAGACTTTCTGATGGGTTGTGACGCGATATTCACCTTCCATAAAAGGTCCAGGAATTGTGCGAAACGGAATTGATATTTATTCGGATTGGATGTAAAGAGTCTAAGTTATCCCAATGAAGTTTGCTAAATCTTTTCTTTACCGTGCAGGGTTTATAATGAAATGTAACACGGTATTCGTCTTCACTGGGGAGTCCAAATTTCAAAACTATATGTATCTGGATGAGTGTAAATAGTATAAATGGTCCCGATGGAGTTCACTAGAGTCTTTTCTTTACCATGCAGAGTTTATAGAGGAATGTAACACGCTATTCACCTTCACTGGGGGGTCCGAAAATAAATTCAAGACTATATATATCCGCCAAAAATATATATGAATATCCTCTCTTTAAACATAATTTTATCAAATAAATATCTATTTTGCATATATAAAATTTGAAGATTGACAGTCAATGGTTCAGTTGAATTGAAATTGATTTGCCCGCGTATGCTGCTATTCACCCTGCCCAGGTGCTTCTTTACCCACTTCTCCTGCCGCAGCACATCATGTCCAGCGGTCCTTCGCCAAAGAGGTATCAGACTTCATGGAACTCTCATCAGCTACAGCCTCCAGCCTCGTCTCACTGGAGATTTTCGATTTCCAAAAAAGAGAATAAGGGACAGATGTCCAAAGCATTTTTCCTTTTGCAAATGGCCCGATTCGTAGAATCTGGCAGTTTGCAACCAGAAAAATGCTTTCCTATGTACAAAATGCGATTCGGTAACTTGCTACCAAATCGCAGTGGCGGCTGGCAACTACTGCAAGTGGGGGGGGGCAGGGAAATTTCATTAAATGAATAAATAAATAAAATAAAAAGTTACTTACCGTGCAGCAGCTATCCTCCTCACTCCAGCACTCTTCTTCTCTGTGATGTCAGGGCCTCAGCCAACTCCCTTAACCGATCCTGGCGCTTCTCTCATGCTGTTAAATAGCATGAGAGAGGCACCAGGATTAGAGGGAGCTGCCTCCGTCGGTGCTCTCGAGGGCACTGGAGGTCTGCACTTGCTCCTAACTCAGCTGTATTAAGACAGCAGGGTTGAGAGGTTTAAAGTGTGCATGTCTGGCTGAATGTCCACTACTCACTACTCCACCATGCTGCCACTCAGCAGGCCCCTGCCCCGTCCTGACACTTGGTTTGGGATGGGGTGACAAAAAAGAAAATGGTAATGAATTAACTTAATTACCATTTTATTTTTCGTCTCTGGGGGCATTTTAGTGGGGCCTCTGCTACAATGGAGGAGCCGCCCCAGACAAATCTCATTTTGCATTTGTAATTAGGTATTTGGAAGTGGCGTATTTTGGGCGTCCCTTGCAAATACCGAATTGGTATGGTATATATTACTGTTTTGCGACCAAATTCTGGTTTGAAAGTGGTGGTGACCCATTCCACTTCCTACTCTTAAAAAATGAAACTTCAAGGTTTATTTCTTTTTAAACACATCCCATTTTCCTTTAGGAACAATGGACTGCATTTGAAAAAAAAAGATTGCTTAGTTAAAAAACAATCACAGACATGGTGGTCTGCTGACCTCAGCAGGCCACCATCCCTGTGATGGCTGTGATTCCTAATGGGTAGCAAACTACGACCTACCTCATTAATATTCATTAATATTAATCATTATTATTCGGTCACGCAGCCAAGAAACCACAGACGCAACACAAGATAGTGTTGATTCAGTCCTTTGTTTCTGTCCCCACCAAGATGGTTAATCCCTGCTAAGTGGCAAGTTGTTGACAGCACCCCTACCTTCCTTCGTTCAGAGTTCAAGCCATTGCCCTCTGGAGATCAAGGGGGATATTCTCAAGGAAGTGGCGGAGAGAGGCGTTAGCCTTCTTGGCTTAACGCCTCTCTCCGCCACTTCGGAAAAGCAAGGCTGAACCATATTCACAAGGAAATGGTGCAGCCTTGCTTTTCCCCCTGCAATGGCACTAAGTTTTACAACTTAGCGCCAACGCAGGCACCCTTGCACCAGAGTGCAAGGGTGTCTGCAAGCAGGGAGGTTTGTTTATGTACAGGAAGGTGTCCCTTCCTGCACATAGACAAACCTAAAATGCCAGTTTGTAACTTACATGTGTGCCGCTTCATGCAGCACACATGTAAGTTACAAAACGGCATTTTAAAAAATGGTTTGTTAATGTACAGGAAGGGACACCTTCCTGTACATGAACAAACCATGGCATTTTGCTTTTTCCATGTGTGCTGCACAAGGCAGCACACATGGAAAAAGCAAAAACGAGGAGAAATTAAGCATTTCTCCTCGTTTCGCCATCTTAAGACCAGGATTTTCCTGGTCTTAATTTTGGCGCTACCTCCTATTCACGCTGCCCTTGTGAATAGGCGATAGTGTCAAAGTCAATGGGTGTTGTGGTGGAACGCCCACCACAACACCCACTGCATGCCCTTTTCACGCTAAACACAGCGTGAAGGGGGCCTTATTCACAAGGCAGCATTAAGCCACGTTAAGTGGCTTAACGCTGCCTTGTGAATAAGGCAAAGCCCCTATCGCCACAACAACGTCACTGACGTCAGTGACGTTGTTGTGGCGATAGAGGCTTGTGAATATGCCCCCAAGTTTGTTAACACCAGCCAGGAATGTATATTCAGCCTGTGTAGGTGGGATGAGCAGCCAATTGGTTCTAAGCCAGTTTTGGCATATATAGCACACTGCTCATTTACCTAAAGGTACATAGCCACTACAGTTATCAAATATGTGATTTCACCATTTTATTGAATTTTTTATACTAAACGGAAAATAATTTTGTTTATTTTTTATTTTGCATTTTCCCATGGGGAGATGTAATATAACTATTTTAATCACACCCAGCCATGTGTTATGGAAAATGTAGCTGAACTTACACAGTGAAAACAGTGTTTATGCATTCACTCACTGTGAAGGCGCACTTTTCCATATATATATATATATATGTAGTGTGCTGCTTGTACATACGTTACACACCAAGGCCACTGGGATAATAGGCACACTTTACAGTTAACCTATTGACATATAAAAACAGGGTTTCTTACTTGGCAAAGGCACTTTTCCGTGTCATGTGTCACTACAGTGCTTTGAAACTACAGCTCTGCCAAGGCACAGTTTCTCTCCAGGCAGCCACATAGTTTTGTCTTATATACGTGTGTGGTATAAATACTCACTGCAGCCTGAATATGACATTTAACGTCTGTGGTGCATTTTCTGCACCATCTACCTTGGCCTTAGTAGAAAGTTAAATATATCAGTTCGGTGAAACCATTGTTGCCAACAGCATTTTGGGTCTAGAGTGAACACGCTGTAGTACTAAATATCAGTGTGTCAAAGCACAGAGTCCTAATACCATAAATAAATAGGGCCCAGAAAAAGGTGAAAAAAACTGCTATAACTGTGCAGCAAACGCAGATTTCCGCCACTTTGCTACAGTCACCAATTCTGCAGCTGATATTTCAAGCCAAAACATGAAAGTTTAGGGATTGTTTCCATGAATATGGGGTTTGACCCTCAATTTCAGCCACTCACAAGATGCGCTGCTTTCCAAACCTAACTCAATTACCTGTTTTAAAATTTCTCAGTGTACTGGATTCCTTGTTCTCTTTCTTTCAGCCTTGATCTCCTGCCTTCCCAAATGGTTGCAATTGATTTAGAGAAACACATTCTACAGGCACTGTGGCTCCTTTTGTTTTTTTGTTTCTTCTTCCATTGTCTGCATATCTATTCTTTTAGTACTGAACTCACGAACGATTTATCAGGTGTAGTCTTGACTTTGCATGCAAAAGCTATATCCCAAAATGTACATTATGCCTGATTAAAAGAGCCTAAAACTGATGTAAATGAATGTAGTGTACACTTTCTCTGGCTAATCACCTCATGTGTGATCTTCTCTCAGAGTCACCTCTTGGCCTAGGGCTCAGTAGTCCTGTGTGCTTCCTTTCATTTCATATGGGAGCATTGCCATTGCCACTAACAGGAAGAAAATTGTGTGTAGCAGTCTCCACATCTGCAGATCACATGGTAACGGCCTTGCAAACTTTTTGTTACAGGAATTACCTTGTGAGATATTTAGAGCAGGTAAGGTGGTGGTGATATACTAAATTTGCAAGAAGTGGTTAGGGCCTACTACACCACAGTAAACGAATCTATAGATAAGAATGCTCTCACCAAAATCAAATTTACACATGCATGTTCATTTGAATAATTTAAAAGTTATTATTACAAATACTAAGGGGCTGATAACGATGGCGGTCGGAAAAGCATTCCGACCGCCGTGGTAGCGGAAATCAACCATCCGCATGTACCGCGGGAAAACCGGCGGTCAGATTAGGATGAACCGCCAGAGTAATCCGACCGCGGTGGGCGGAATCCACGAAAGTCTGCCGGGAGCGTGCGGAGCGGGTGAAAATCCGTCCGCGGCGGTCGGATTCGATGCGGAAAGACCCAAAACCGCTGTACGGCCAGCGGATTGACCGCACGTGAAATTACGATATGAATGCGGTGACAGCGTAACGATCAGTTGTTTCCGACCGCCGCGATCGCAAGCAGCGATGAATGGGAGAGCCGGCGGAAGGGCTGTTGTATTCCGACTGCCGCGGTCGCACCGGAAGAGTAATGGCAGTCGAAAACAACCACACAACAAGGCCACCAAGTATGGCCAGTAATCTGGCTCAGCCACAAAAAACACCTAACATACCCCACTTACACATTCCCATGGCAAGTAAAAAATACAAATCCCAGGTCAACCCACTCAACACACCTGACATGAATACTCCATTTTGACCCACCCACATAGCTGAGTGTAAAACCAGCCCCTTCCCTGACCAGGATCCTTTGCATAGCTCCACAACTGAAGGGCCCAAACCCACAGCACAAAGGAGAGGCAAATCTGCACACATCACACCATCACAACAACACACACACCATACACATCACCACCACCACCTTCACACCTGCACCTTTAACCCATTTGCACATCACACACCATGGCACAGAAGAAAATTCCCAAATTCACTGACAATAAGTTGTCAGTGATGGTAGATGAGGTAATCAGAGTCAAACCACATCTGTTTGGAAACCTGGTCCAACAGACACCATTAGCCACCAGAAATCAAATGTGGGCAAGGATAGTCAACAAGGTCAATGCAGTAGGGACCATCCCGCACACCCAGAAGGAGATCAGGAAGAGGTAGAATGACCTCAAGACCAAGGTGAAAGAGCGTAACAACAAGAACCGGAAGCTGGCTCAGAGGACTGGCGGTGGCCCTCCCATTCCACTACGAACATTTACCGTATGGGAGGAGAAGGTGCTTGCCATACTGCATCCAGAGAGTCTCACAGGAATACCCGGGGGAGTGGAGGCTGGTAAGTACCAACAAATGGCTATCAATACACTGCTATGTACTGTCTTGCACAACTACAAAGCAACACCTCCTAGGCCCAAATGCACCCATGTGCACCACACTCTCCCCAACACATGTCTCACAGTTCTAACATTTACTACCTCTGATTCACCCCAAAGGTAGGTAGCAACATTTCCATGGGGGCATGTGTACAGGCAGCCAGCACTACAACTCCCACCAGGCACCCTTGTCCCACAGCTCAGCAGGATGGAGCACTCCCCCCCAGCCAGAAGCATGTGGCAGACATTGCATTGCTCACCTTCACCTAACAGGTAGGTAGCCATCTTAACAGGGAGGGGTGTTTGTGGTTGGGAAGCCAGCACTACAACGCCCACCAGGCACCCATGTCCCACAGCTCAGCAGGATGGAGCACTCCCCACACCCACAACCATGTGGCAGACATTGCATTGCTCACCTTCACCTAACAGGTAGGTAGCCATCTTAACAGGGAGGGGTGTTTGTGGGTGGGAAGCCAGCACTACAACTCCCACCAGGCACCCTTGTCCCAAAGTTCAGCAGGATGGAACACTCTCCCCCCAGCCAGAAGCATGTGGAAGACATTGCATTGCTCACCTTCACCTAACAGGTAAGGTAGCCATCTTATGCTCTCTTGTCCCACCCCTGAGCAGGATGGAACACTCCCCCATCCAAGAGCCATGTGTAGCCTATTCCCTTCCTCTGCTCCACTTCACAGGGAGGCAGACATCCTAACAGGGAGGGGTGCTTGTGGGTGGGAGGCCAGCACTACAACTCCCACCAGGCCCCCCTGTCCCACAGCTCTGCAGGATGGAACACTCCCCCCCACACCCACAACCATGTGTCAGCCATTGCATTGCTCTCTTCAAACTTACAGGTAGGTAGCCATCTTAACAGGGAGGGGTGTTTGTGGGTGGGAAGCCAGCACTACAACTCCCACCAGGCACCCTTGTCCCACCCCTGAGCAGGATGGAGCACTCCCCACACCCACAACCATGTGGCAGCAATTCCCCTCAACTGTGTCACAGGACAGGTAGGTAGACAGTACATGCACCCTGCCATTCCTCCCAAAAAGCATGGAGCCATATGATCACACCAGCCCTCACATGTCACCCAACTTGGCATAGATCCAATAGCCACTTCCAGTGTGCAGACAGCTAAGCGTATGTAACTGTCACAGAAATTAAAGTTTGAACCACCAAGCCACATGTTGAAGAAAGTCAGGGCACAATCATGCACAGCACTGAATGCTATGTGTAAGTGCCATGGTGGCAGAGCATGAAGGCCCATATGAACACAAAACATGCATGGTTAGTTGTTAAAAGGAAGCAAAGTACATGACATGACAAGGGCATGCATAAGATTACAATGGCCAGTTCTTGCTCAGATCTAACGTCTGCCATGCAGAGCAAACCAAAAAGACGCATCACATAAAGTTGATTTGCTGCAAGTCGTTAGACGACGACATGTCCTTGTAATCACACAATCTGTATGTGGAACATGGTATCTATTTACATGTCACACCATGGACAAGTAATGTAGGTACCTCCACATCATGTCATGATGCGCAGTACCTTGCAGCCATACAAAGTGATATCAATGTAAACTGTGTGGTGTATCACATGTAACATCCAAACGTCTAACACCAAGCTTGTGGGGTGCACTTCAATGACCATTTCACCTCTGTTCAACAGGAGATCAACATTTGACTGCTGCAGAAGACAACACCGACCTGCAGAGCCAGTCTCCCTCCCCGGAACATG
This sequence comes from Calotriton arnoldi, assembly GCA_963921515.1. Taxonomy (NCBI): domain Eukaryota; kingdom Metazoa; phylum Chordata; class Amphibia; order Caudata; family Salamandridae; genus Calotriton; species Calotriton arnoldi. The sequence continues at coordinate 768,464 of CAWUFW010000198.1, read as the reverse complement.
GACTCTCGGATGCAGACTCCCTACGTTTCTCGGATGAGGAGCCCAAACCTGGCCCATCCGGACTGCCAGGGCGCACCACGTCCCAGGCCCCCACTGTCCCCACCACCACCACCTCAGCAACAACAACCACGCTGACCCCTGCTGCAACAACCTGTGCGGCCTCAACCACCACCACCAGTGCTGCCTGCAACACTCTCCCTGCCTCAGTGGTTACCAACACCATCACACAATCAGAGGAGGGCAGGGCGAGTCTGCGGGTGCGTCGAGTGGCAACGCCACAGGTCCGGGACAGCAGGGCAGGTGGGAGGGCAACTGGTGGCCAAATTCGTGAGGACACTGGGACCGAAGCCCTGGCCAACAGGCCAACATCGCCAGAGTCCTTGGGGCATACGAACAAAGCCAGGGACAGATGGGCCAGGTCGTGGAAGAAGTGCGTGAGCTCCGCCTGCTGGTGAGGTCCATGGAAACGCGTACGGGCCAAATCGTGGACCTCATGGGCCGGCTCGTGGGTGTTCTGAGGGACAGTCATGCGGCCCAAAGGACAGCTCAACCCCCCTCCAGTGGCCAGCAGGATGATACTCCCACCACCTCAGCTGCAGCCACAGAGAGGGGCGAGCTGCAACAGGATGACTCCTCAGACACCGCTGAGCCCGCAGCAGTGGCCCCCCCTGCAAAATGCAAAAGGGGCCGTCCGAGAAACACCATGGGAGGAACACGTGGCAAAGCACCATCCGAACGCCAGTCGCACAGCCAGCCATGATGGCACCTCTGTTCCCCTTCACATTGACTTTGTTGACTATCCTTACCCACACTGCCATGTCGATGGCAGGTGTCTGTTGGACTGGTTCACTACATCAATGTGGTGACTACTCAATTGTCTCATTTACTGTCACTGTCAACTCATTAATTCACTTAGCACCTGTTTTGGAAAACATCACTTGTCTGTCACAAACACTCATTGTAAATAAACACTCTTTACACACCTATGTCTTTGTGTCAGCTCCATGTTTATCACAGTATGTACAATGTTGACTCTGATTCCAATGTACCAGAAGCTCTGATTGTGACGAGGCATTGAGAGGCCGAAGGGACCTAGAAAGACACAAGAGAACGACATTTACTTGTCAGGTGATGGCATCACAGCCAGTACACAACACTAGTTATCAAGGTACACAAACCAGCACACATTACAATGAGAAACAATATCAACATAGACATCATGTGGCTGGCCATGACTACCCTGTGCCACAAACATCAGCCATCAGCACAGAGACAACAACAGGCAGCAGTCAAAAAGCTCCTCTAGGCCTTTACACTACCATCAAAGACAGCAGACAATGGCACTGTTGTACAATGTCACTCACACTCAAGGGAAGTAGTGGTTGATGAGCTGTTGACTCAGGTCGACACCTTCCTCCTCTCCACCTTCCTCGTCACTGGACATGTGTGGGTTTTCAGGGCGGGGCATCTGCTGCTCATCATCGTCCAGGAGCAGGGGGATCTCCTTGCGCAAGGCCAGGTTGTGGAGCATGCAGCATGCAACTACGATCTGACACACCTTTTGGGGAGAGTAGAGTAGTGCACCTCCGCTCTTGTTCAGACACCGGAATCTAGACTTAAGAAGACCAAAAGTACGCTCCACCACACGACGTGTCCTCCCATGGGCCTCATTGTAGCGGACTTCACCCGGGGGCCTGGGATTCCGCAGTGGGCTCAGCAGCCAAGGCTGGTTGGGATATGCAGAGTCACCGAGGTGTGAGATACACAGACCAATTTTGTAATATAACTGTGGCTGAGGACAGCATGTCACACATACAGCACACTACTTGACTCTGCGTACTCACCCACAATCCACGCACGCTCCGGAAGCAGATTTGCCATCAGCTGTGGTACGATGCTGTTACGCAGGATGTAGGAGTCATGGCCTGATCCTGGAAATCTGGCACAGACATGGGAGATTATCATATCCGCCTGGCATACCACTTGCACATTAACGGAATGGAAATGCTTCCTGTTCCTGTAGATGTGCTCACGTGCCTGTGGTGGAACCAGGCCAACATGTGTGCAGTCAATGGTGCCAACAACATTAGGGATGTGGGCAAGGTCATAAAAATCACCCTTCACAGCTGCCAATTCTTGTCTCCTGGGAAAATGGATGTAGCGGTCCTTGTATGTCATCATGGCGGACAGGACATCACGTAGCACCATGCTGAACGTTGGTTGAGACATCCCACCTGCGCTGGACACCGTGTACTGGAACGAACCAGTTGCAAAGAAATGCAGGGCCGCCATCACCTTACATGTTGGTGTCAAAGCAGTCGGATAGGTCCTGTGAGGCCTCAGATGGGGCTCCAACTGACCACATAGCTCCTGAAGGGTAGGTCGATCCAAACGAAATTTACGTATGATGTCCTCATCCTCCATGTCCGCCAGCAATGTGAATGGACGATGCACATTTGGTCGCCTCCTAAATAAGATAAAAGGGGACACATGTCAATTCAATTCCCCTCTGAGATGTGTCCAACATCTTACGTCTTGACTGACACAGCGCCAACAATGACTGGCCTGAAACAACAGCTTACAGCACAAGGCACATGCAGAGACACCTTGATCTAAAGTAGTTGTACTCGTGTTCAGTATGTACATAGTGAGTACCCCCCAAACAGATTCAGACTATGTGAATGTAAAATGGTACATTCCGACATCTTGTGCCACCAGCCCTGAGAGTAGTTGACGCAGCACATGTCTGAAACAGCAACACTGCTGGCTTCTACGTAGCTGCTGTACCTGCCACACCTTCTTGCGTGAGTCGGACAGGGCACACATTAACAACACAATGAGCACAGTGTGTGCATGAAGATCAAGTATCAACATGAGTTCAGAATTCTACACAGTGAAATAGGCACAATATGTAGTCAGTCCATCATTACTGTGGGTTGCTTAGCCATTTCACACATTGACATGTTTACATATTTGAGAGTCCATCACACAACAGATCTGTGTACATGCACAACAACATCATAAGTGACATGTGAGGGAGTACATGCCAATGCATGTAATCCTGTGCACTGACATGGCATGTGTAGTCATCAGTGAGTTAAATGTCACACTAGCATTGGATATAACTATCTGGCGGCATGATTCATAGTAAGTGTCTACTGTTCAATGATGAGAACTGGCAATTGCCATTGCTACAGCAAGATGTGTCCATAGGTGCCGTAAGCGTGCACCGCCACCGCAATCATGGTCATTGGCACCAATCTAAAAATGGCAATTTGCGGTTGTGACCGCCTGGGCCCCGCGGTGTGACACCGCCAATGCCCATGCCCTTTCAGCCAATGGGAACCGCGATCGCGGTAGTGAAATACACTTTTGAAACCCGCGGTAGGCGTGCTCCGCTACCGTGGGCCCGGTCATTGGGTGCAATTGAAAGATGCACGATTGCGGTCGCGACCGCCTGGGCCCCGCGGTCTGACACCGCCAATGCCCATGCCCTTTCAGCCAATAGGAACCGCGACTGCGGTAGTGAAATACACTTTTGAAACCCGCGGTAGGCGTGCACCGCCACCGCAGGACCGGTCATTGGTTACATTTGGAAAAAGCTGACCTGGAACACCAATTGCAGCAGCTGAGTACCACTGGAACAACCCCAGGGGGCTATATATGTCTGTGAGTGAGCCACACATTTCCACTGCATCCAGACACTGCTGCCTGCCATTCTTCATCCCCAACTGCTGCTGTTCCTGTCTCCTGGACCCAGTGATGGCGAGAACTGAGAACATCAGGGCCCGTCCCTTCACCACAGAGGAGCTGGAGGTCCTGGTGGACGAGGTGCTTTCACAGTATGGGAGGCTATATGGTGCTCCTGATGTACTGGTAAGTGTTTCAGAGTGAAAGTTTGAGAGTGCAAAGAGTGCACACATGATGTTGCTCTGCTGTAGTATGTGCCTGTGAGTGCAAGTTAATGTGGATGCATCCTCATTTTTGAAACACCATGCTCCATACATGGCCTAGTAAATATTGCACTTGAGTATTTGGGGAGGATGGCAACATGTACATTTCTACAGCCCTTCTTCAGCAATGACAATACAAACGTTGGTCTGAGCCTGGGTAATGTAATTCTGTGATACACTGCCTAGCATGCTGACTTCTGGTAAATGGGGTGTGTAGCCTTATTTCCACAGATCCATGGCTGTATTTAAGGATGGGAGGGACATGCAGTGTTTTTGCAGACATACAGTAACACTGCTGGTTTGGGCAGTGGAAGTCTGAACAAACATTGCCTGTGCTAATGGATGTCAGAGTCCATGATGTTTTCACATGCTCATTTGTGACATTACAAATGTGTTTCGTCCAGAGGGTACTGAGGGATGTGTGTACAATTTTCATATTGCCCCCATGGATATGTATGCATTATGCACAAGATTGAAATGCTTGAGTGTAACACTCTTGGTGGAAATTCACCTATGACACATCAGATAAATGTACTTCAGAGAAATCATCCTTCCATTATTTTCATTATGTGCTCTGACTCGCATGTGAAGGCACTGTTTGCCCTCTCATATTGTACATGCATGTGAATGTTCAGATGGCCCACGTTTAACCTCAGTGTGAGTCCCCCTGGCCTGCACAGATACTGCCCAATTTGACAAGGACCCATCAGTAAATGGACAGAGTGAAACATATGTGTTGTCTGCCACCCTATTTCTCCACGAGCTATCTTAGGCCTGAGGAATGCACAAGACAGACCTTGTGAGAAGAGTGTGAGTATGTAAGATCATGTCCCTAAATGTGACCTCCATGACACAGGTAGCCATTCACAGGCCAAGGACATTGAGGGGTGTGTAGTGTTGGACACAGTGAGTCTGCCCCGACACATCATTTCCAATGTATTGCATGTCTTGCTCACCCACATACTGCATCACAGAAGAGGGCCTTCTTCACATTGCATTCTGTGCTGGCATTCTGCGTGTGTATGAGATGGCCATGTACTGTGTACATCATCATACCTGCATACATTTCTATGTGATAATCTGTTGCAAATGTACTACGTGTCATGCTGTATGGCCTCTGCTCAACATTTCTGTATTGGTGTGCTATGTTTTTGCATGCTCCTGTACTGACACACAGTGGTACATAACACAGTGTCACTGAAACTTCCTCTTCTTGTCTCCCATGCCTGCAGCTTAAAGTCCGCCAGCGTAAGGCCTTATGGAGGGCCATTGCATGCAAGGTGCGGGCTCTGGGTGTCTCCAACCGACGGCACACACACTGTCACAAGAGGTGGGATGACATCTGCCGGCTGAGCAAAAACATGGCAGAGATGACGCTGGGGATGCTCCTTCGGACTGGAAGGTTGGCGCGCAGGAGCATGACACCACTAATGGCCTGCATCTTGGCAGTGACACAGCCAGAGCTGGATGGATGTTTGAGGGCCCATCAGCAGCAAGTTGGGGGTGAGTATTCTGCGAAGGGTGACTTTGGGTGTGAGTGACTGCATGTATCGCAACCCTGAGCCAGTGCGGAGCTCTGTGATGTTTCTAGTGTGATGCAATGGCTTCTAAGTGGCGTCTGTGTTAAGTGCAGCTGTCATGCATTTTCGCTACGTGTACTTTCACATGTGTTCAATACAATGGCCCTTGACATTGCAAGATGAGATGTGGCCTTATGACATCTTCTGCATTATGGGTGTCATAGACACCACCTGGGCAGTGAACAGCAGTGTGCATCATCTTAGTGTGCTTTCGTAGATGTGTGCAGTGACTGACTAGGAAATTGTGAGAGCTACACATCTGACACCAATGTGCAACGGTCGTTGTGCTTCAAAGCACGACATGGTGGATATCAGTAGTTCATGGCCATTGTAAAAGGACATTTTGGAGTCAGTATCTGTGTTGTTCCCTTAAAGTGACTCCATGTGTGACTGAGACAACATGTTGAGATGTATATCTATCTCACCCACAGGCAAGTAGGTATGCTTACAGAGATCAGTATGTTAGGTTACAAGGAGGCACGGGCCAGCTATTTGGCTGTGTCAACGTCACATGGGTCATTAATGTCAACTATGCATGTTTCCATGCATCTTCTGAGTTTTGCATTAAGGTTGCACATGCAGACTGCACAGGGTGGCGGGCAACATGGGGGTATCATATTGTAGTCTTGTGCTTTGCTTGCATCTGATGTTTGTGAGTATGGTACTATACTGAACCTACGTCTCTGTCTTTTGCAGCATCTACCGAGGGCACGGAAGGACAGGGGACGGACACCAGTGGTGAAGCTTCTGGCACGACTGCTACACATGAGCTCACTGACACTGATGTGACCAGCACCTCGGAGGGGGACAGGAGTGCCCTGGATGAATCACGCCTGGAAACACCAACCTCAGTATCATTTACTCCAGCAGTGACTCCTCGATGTTGGTGGGCACAGGGAGTTTGAAATCTGCCTCTTCTTCCACCGCACATCGTCCAGTGCCCACCCTCCCGGCTACTACCAGTAGTGCTGGCCGTGACCGCAGCCCTAGGAAGGGTAGAGTGTCCTTCCCCCCAGGCACCGCTGCCCCTGCCCCTGTCTCCCCTGCTGCCCTCAGTGTTGAGGCAGTGGACCTTTTGCACCAGCTGTGTGTGGGTCAAACTACTCTCCTGAATGCCTTCCAGGACCATGACAAGAAGCTGGCACAGGTAGTTGCCTTCATGGAGGGCATTCATTCTGACGTGGGTGGGCTACACAGAACTGTCCAGTCTTTGTCCTCCACAGTGATGGCAGCCATTCAGCTGTCACAGGCTCCCAGTACAGCTCCAGTCCCTTCAGCAAACACCCTGCGAGTGGCACCACCTGACGAGAGTGCCCACACACCACAGCCCTCAGGCGCCAAGTACTCCACACGCAGCACACAACAGCAGCAGTCCAAGCGGCCAAGAGCACAGACACCATCCCCAAAAAATAAAACAGACACACAGGAGCGCAAAGGCAAAAGCCCTTCACGTGACACCCAGGGGCATCAGGCCAAGAAGCAGGCCTCAGGCTCACATTCATCCAAATCACCCCCATCCAAGGACACTCCCATCCCCACACCTGCTCCCAAAGACAAAAAAACTGTTGCCCTGTCTGCTGTGAAGCTGGTGCCTGCAAAGAGTCAGCACAAACAGCTCTCTGAGGCAGATTCACCCACAACGTCAACTCCCACCCACACCCCTGTGAAGCTGGGACAGGAGAGAAAAGTGGGGGTTTACCTGGACAACAGGGGATGGAGGGGAAAAGGCAAGGCCAGCCCAAGCGTACTACCAAATCCAGCATATCCCCACAGGGAGGGGCACCTGCACCTGATACACCTTTGGTGGAGAGTGAGGCTGTTGTGCCCACACCACTTCCCACTCCTGCCAAGACAATTCTTACCTATCGAATCCCCAAGAAGTGGAGACCCAGCCCTCCACATTCACCCTCACACACTGTGTCTCACGGCAGCTTGTCTCCACCTCCCCATGCCACCATGCCACCCGGTCCAGCCAGCCCTCAGGCTCACACAGCCACTGATGCCTCTACCTCAGCTGGTCCTCTCTCTCCCAGGTCCAGTCCTCCAACTGGCCCCGACAATCAGCCACCTCCCAGTTCAACTGACAGCCAAGTCTGAGGCAAAGTCCCCCTCCCAAACCCATCTCTCCCACAGCGGTGCCTGGACTGCCCATTTGTATCCCCGGAGCTGTGTTGATTCCCATGGCAGTGTACGGTGTTACCCATTCCCTGTGCAGTTTCTCATGCACACATGTACATACTTTGCACTATGGACTGGCCAATGGCCTTGCTGTTTGTCACTTTGGATGCCCATTCCCTGTGCAGTTTCTCATGCACACATGTACATACTTTGAACTGTGGACTGGCCAATGGCCTTGCTGTTTGTCACTTTGGATGCCCATTCCCTGTGCAGTTTCTCATGCACACATGTACATACTTTGAGCTGTGGACTGGCCAATGGCCTTGCTGTTTGTCACTTTGGATACCCATTCCATGTGCAGTTTCTCATGCACACATGTACATACTTTGAACTATGGCCTGGCCAATGGCCTTGCTGTTTGTCACTTTGGATGCCCATTCCCTGTGCAGTTTCTCATGCACACATGTATATACTTTGAACTGTGGACTGGCCAATGGCCTTGCTGTTTGTCACTTTGGATGCCCATTCCCTGTGCAGTTTCTCATGCACACATGTACATACTTTGAACTGTGGACTGGCCAATGGCCTTGCTGTTTCCTACTTTTGATGCCTATCTGTGTATAATGTAATAAAGTCAGTTACTCCTGTTGTCTGCTTTGTCAATGTCCTTGCTAAATTAAAGGTTTTATGTATGAGTATGGTTTCATGTGACACATGCTCTGTATGCCACTTTGACATTGCCAATTGCTTGTTTTACTTTTTCAGAGTTTGACAGGGGTGATAGGCACTTTAGTTCTTCTTGACTCTGAGGCTTGAGGGTGCAATGATGGTTATTTGTGATGATCTACTGTTATCCTAATCATTCTATGGTCAGGTTTGCTAAATTGTACACATGTCATGTTAGGATGCAATACCTCAACAGAGGTGAATTCTATCCACAGGATTACTTGCGGGCTGGCCAGGGTCCATCATATCTGTGTGATCTTTCTTGATGTGTGAACAGCAGTGTTGATGTGTGGTCATCTTGTGTAGGCCTGTCTTCCCAGTCACATGGGTACATTTGAATATGTGAACTTGAGTGGTCATACAGTGTGAATGGGCTGTCATTGTCAGTAGTGTTGATGTGTATGTGCCCCTGCAATGCCAACTGCACACATGTATGATCCAGGTAATGAGTGCCTGTTTGTTTCAATTGTCAGCCATGTGCTTCAGATTGTGGGCACATGTAGGAGTTGTAGGTTGGGCACTGTGCAGTGTGTTGTTGTGTCCTTGCACTCCTGGGGGACACCTACTTGTTGTCGCTGCCTTTTGTGAGTATGCAGAGTGTGTGACTGCCAAGTCTGTGTTGTGTTTTGTTGCTCAGCCAAGTGTCTTGTTACTGTTTGTGCTCACTGTGCAGACCTGCTCAGTCACATTGACATTATTTGTGAGTTTTCTCATGCATTGCTGTCACTTGACCCATTTTTGGCTCCAGTATGGTATGTGGTATGTGGAGTCATGCCATCCCCTATATGTGCTTCTGATGCTTACACATTGTGAGTAACTCCTCTATGTGTTTGTGTACTGTACACTCCTCACCTGTCCACTACTGAGGTACACACCACTTCAATCTCATGTCTTCCACCCCATGGCTTGCCAGTGTGTGAGCCTCCCCAACACTTCATGGTGTGACACTATACTGTGGGCGGATGATCTATGTACAGGACCAATGTGCCACTCAGGACAGTTTCACAATTATTTATGTGTTGTTTTCTTCTACTATTTTGCAGTCATGGTTGCTCATGTGCAGTGCATATGTTTGAGCAGCACAGTTCTCTAGTCATGTTGTTTGCATCTGGGTTTAACTGAGTTGTGCATCTGTGGGTGATGGGTAAGCTGTATGTGTGGTTGCTGAGGTACTGCTACCCTTCCTGGGTGTGATGTTATGTTTGTGCTATGATGATTTGTGTTGTGGGAGTTAATGGTGTGGCACTCAGATATGTGTGCTACTGGTTTGGTTGGTGTGCACACACTGCTTGGTGTGCATGCAGTGCTGTCAGTGTATGTTGCCTTGTACTTGCCTGGTGTGCATCCCCCTGATGTCCAGCTGAGTTTGCTATGTGATGGATTGGTATGTGCATCTGTTGTGTTTTTGTTGTAGATGTATGCAGTGTTTGGCCTGTGTTGGCTCTTTCTACTGACAGGTGCAATGTGTGTGTGATGTTCTATTTGCATGACATTGTGTGTGAGGAGTTTGTGCATTGTGATATATTCAGATGTGTGTTGCATGTGTATTGTGCATTACTTGTGTGTCTGTCACATGCAGCAATGTGGATTCTTCTTCATGAGCTTGTTTTGAGTGCACAATGGTGGTTTGTCCTCCTATTTTTGCCCTGTCACTTGTCAGGATTGTGCATGTGCATGCTTGTGGTACACTATGACACCATGTTCACTTGATGACTGGTGTGGTGTGTATGTGTGTGTTAGCTGATTTGTCACATTGATTCCAGTTAGTGTTCATGATTGGCTTTTGAAGATGCAATTCTTGTTTGTGTTGGGGTATGGTGTCTGTGCATTGGTCCAGAGTGACAATGTTGTGTATTCCTGTTCTGTCTAGGGTCACATTGCCTTTCCACTGTTTGGCTGCACATGTCTGGGCTTGTTGGACTTCTGTGGATGTTGTTTGTGAGATTTGTGTTTGGCTATTGTTTTTGTGTCAGCACTGGTTCAGGCATCCCTGAGTGTGAGTCTGATATTTGTGGATGCACCACAGGGTGTGTTATTGGTTGTCAGTGACCTCACAGGACATCATTTGCACCATTCTGTGTGTTTCTCACAGGTGTTGAGTGCTGCAGGTGTGAGATGGGTAGATGTGTGGCATGTGTGAAGGTCCTACTTGTGTTTGACAGTCAGGGAGTGTGACAATGAGCCATGTGTGTTGTGCTGATGGCATACACATGTCAAGTAAGTTGACACAGATGTGTGGCTGGTCACTGTATGACTTCAGACACTTCCTATCATTCCTGTGCCTATGCATGGCTTGCCTTGATGTATCCCTGAGTTGTTGCACAGAGGTCACTTTGGTTTAATTTCTTTTTTTTTTTTTTCTCCTCATATGACCTCTGTAGCTACAGCAACCTTTCAACCTGATCGACCCCTGGTGCTTATAGCTAGTAATCCCAATCTCAGCCGTTGCTTCTTACGGGGATCTCCCATGTACACAACCTGAGCTGACCAGAGGGTATAATCATCGGAGGCATATCCTGAATTTTAAACTAATCAAACTAAACAAAAGATATAGTATCCAATAAATTCCAAAATGCCCCCTTATCAACATTCCCTCTATATACATTTACCCTCTGATCAATAGCTCTAAAATATCTCACTGAACTCCACCATACATTCCATGAGGGAGACATTGTCTGACGCCACAATTTACATATCTCTCTCCTGGCCAGCAGAATCAAGTAAAACATCAATTTCTGTTGTGCCGCAGTATAGGTAGGCCCCCCTGACTGTAGTACAATACCAAATAGAATAAGCAATGGGCTTACCTCCAGGGTGGATCCCATAGCCCCAGAAATGGTCTTACCCACGGCACTCCAAAACCCTTGAATGCTTGGACAGGAGGCGAATATATGGATATCATCAGCATTCTGGAAGTCACATCTCCAACATCTAGCTTCACCACCTCCACTTATTTTGGAAATTTTGAGCGGGGACCAGTAAATCCTGTGTAATGTGAAAAAATGGTTCTTTCTGAGTGCAGCAGATTTCATCACAAGGTAGAGAAGATCTAGAGATACTTGCCAAAGTTCTTTCAGCTCCTCACTCGGCAAGTAGCTCTCCCAGACTCGATGTGGCTCTTCCATCTTACTCTGCACTGCGACCAGGAAATGATTGTACCAAAGGGCCACATCCTTCTTCCTCAAAGTAGGATCTTGTAATTCCTTCTCCATGGCGTTATCCTCTTGACGGGACCCACATTGACTCCTACACCAGGATGCCAGCTGGTAAAACTTAAACCTGGACAAAGTTCCCGAAGTGATGTAACTCCAAAACTCCCACTGGTGGCACTTATTGTCCACCATAATGTCCTTCCAGTGTACAACTCCCGCCGATTTCAAAGGGAATGCTAGCGCATCCTTAAGACACTCTGGAGTACCCGGAGAGTCCCATACCGGGGCCCAGTCACTATAATAGGAAAGCCCGAGGCAGGTTCGACAGTCTGACCATAACTTGGCCGCCATATGTAGAATCTTCAGACGGATCTTTTTGAAAAATTTAGGAGAGCCAAATTTATACATAAAACCTATCTCCCCTACCCCGACTAACATGGCCTTAAACATGGTTCCTATTAGTGATTCATCAGGGGTAAGCAGCAACATCCTGCAGTTTTTTAATTGGTAAGCCCAACAATATAACTGAAGATTGGGCAGGCCCATACCCCCCTGGGCTAATTTACGCCGTAATCTTCTCCAAGACAACCTGATCCCCTTGCCGGCCCAAATAAAAGAAGAGATCTTGCCCTGAATCTTAAGGATGTCAGCTTTCTTGAATTCTAAAGGGATATTATTAAAAAGATACGTATATTTTGGGAGGACACACATTTTAATTAGATTTACCCGACCATAGTGAGAAAGAGGGATATTTTGCCATCTTTTTAATAGGACGTCCACCTCCTTCGAGACTCTATCTAGATTGATCTTTGGTAGTTGGGCGAGATCTTGCGTTATTATAACCCCTAGATATCTAAGCTCTCTAGCAAAGTTTCTCCCTGATCCGTGATGTTCCATCCCATTATCTCAGTCTTGTCTTCATTTATTTCATACCCTGACAAACTCCCAAAGATCAGAGATTCTAAAAGTAGCTCTGGTAGAGTGGTATTGATATTAGGAGATAGTACAATTAGATCGTCCGCATATAACGCTAGTTTCCTTACAAAACCGTTTATTTCAAAAGGGATGATATTCCTATTTAATCTCAGACTCTGGGCAAACGGTTCTATGTAAAGGTCAAATAGAATGGGGACAATGGGCAACCCTGCCTGGTACCGCGGTCTATTTTCACAAAGGGGAAAGACTACCATTGACCAGAATCTGAGCCTGTGGAGATGCATACATTTTTTTAATGATTTCCCTAAACCCTTTGGCAAAACCAAAGTTCTTTAAAGATCTGTCTAAGAAAAGCCAATTAACACGATCAAAGGCTTTAGCCGCGTCAACCGTGACAATAGATAGAGGAAGATTCTGCGATGAAGCCAAATCTATAGCCCCAATCAACGTATGGACCAAATCCGACATTTGCCTGCCCGGGAGGAAGCCTTTTTGATCTTCATGGATTAGAGGTCCTACAATCTTATAGAGCCGGTTGTTTAGGACTCCAGCAAAAACCTTGTAGTCGGTGTTTAATAAAGATATTGGCCGATACGATTGGCACTGAGTTGGATCTTTGCCAGGCTTCGGGATCAAAGTGATTACCGCATCTCTCCAGGAAGCAGGCAGAGGGGATCTACCACCCAGAATTTCATTAAACAATTCCTGCCAAACCGGAATAATCTCTTCCCTCAACATAGAGTAAACCTCACTCGGTATCGAGTCAGGACCTGCGGCCTTCCCCTTTTTTTTTTTTTTTTTTTAGATGTATCCAAAACCTCCAAAATCTCACTTGCTGTTATTGTTGACGCGAGGAAAAGTTGATTAGCTTGGTCGATTATGAAGCTCCTTTGATATTAGGAGGAGACTTCAATGTTCTCCTAAATAATAAGTTAGACAGGTCCTCCCCCCGTACGCAGATAGCTGCTCCCCGAGTTAAGGCCCACCTCTTGTCCATGTTACATAACTTTAATCTTAGGGATGTGTGGAGGGCTAAAATGGGGGATAGGAGAGAGTACTCGTTTTATAGTAAGAAGAACTCTCACTTCTCTAGAATTGATTATATATTCATGGATAATTCGGATACTGATAAAATTAGCTCATTTAAAAATCTGCCTATACATCTATCAGACCACGCGGCGATAGATTTTGTGTTAGACCTTCCTTCAGACTCCTCTAAGAGGAGATGGACGTTAAATAGGAGATATCTTTTGCAACCCTCAACACCTAGCTTTTTGAAGTTTGAGACAACAATGTTTTTTCAGAATAATCTAGGGTCCACCTCAATACATACTGTCTGGGATTCCTTCAAGGCCTGGATAAGAGGGATACTCAGAGGGGCGGTTGCGGGTTGGGCCAAGATAGAGAGAACCGAGCTGGCCGATTTAGAGTCTCAAATAGCGGGGGCTGAAGCTGACTTGAAGGCGAGGTGCTCCCCTCAAACAGGAAATGGCATCTTAATACAGAAAGTTGAGGAACTCTAGCTGAAGTTCAAGCTTAAGTCAGAAGAAATTTTACATCAAAAATGGGAGGCGAGTAAAATGAGAGATTTTGAGCAAGGGGAAAGTTGTGGTAAATTTCTTGCTATGAAGAGTAGGGCAGATAGAGCTGATAATTATATCAAAAGGATCAAAGTGGGCACGCAAGTTATAGAAGAGAAACAGGCTATTGAACAGGCTTTTATGCACTTTTTTCAGGAGTTATACCACGAAAATCTTAAGGGTAGTGTGAAGGATATCGACGAGTGGCTTAAGGGGAAACAACTACCAAAAATCTCTGAAACTTTGGTTTAATTTCACTCACTGTGCCACCCATGTCTGATTTGATGGCCTAAGGGTGGTGTGATATGTTCCTTCTCTTGCATGTGATGTATACATGCTATGTGGCTTGCTCCATGGTTTTCCAGCACTGTCCACTTCACTTTTGGCTGGCCCATTTATTGTCCTCCATTGCTGCTGACCTATGGTATGAGTATGTGGCTGGGTGTCAGTGTGGGGTGTTTCTGAGTGACTTGACAGGCAGTGTGGACAGTTCAGTGGTTGTTCATATGCAGTGTGAGTCTTCATTTTGTAATTATACTCAGTTTAGTTCACATGAGTGGAAGGTAGGTGTGAGGAGGAGGGTTGCCCAGCCCCTGTGATTCTGTGCAGGGTGTTCCTCTTAACCCCCACCTTCCCAGTCAATCTCCCTTGTCCTTTGATGTGTGAGGTGCGAGGTCTGGCTACACCTGGCTGATTAATTGTGCAGGGGGGGCACAGGAGGGGCACACAGCATGTTCTCAAATGGGTGTGTGATCCGTACTGTGGGAAGGGTGTAGGTGGAACCCTGTGAATCTGGCCAGACTGCCCATGCCTGGCGCCGGCCCTGCCTACTACATTGGGCGCATGTTTTCCCGCGTCTTCACCCCTGCAGTGACTTTCCAGGGACATTGCAGTGATTTCGCGGTTGATGGGTGACCCGGATGCAGAGGTGTGGGTTTCTGACAGGTAGGACATGTATGGGATATGTTCCTGTCCACACCAGAGTGTCTGATGTGGACAGGAACCATTTGTCAGCACAGGAGTTGTGTGTTGTGGTTGTATGCGGAGTTGTGTATTTGCGTACCTGCGGCGTTGTCCGCGACGGTGTATTATTTGCTGCTGGTGGATGAGGTACAGCAGCGGAAAGGCTTGAAGGGTTGGATCCATAGCGGTCACAACCGCGTGGAGGGGACCGGGAGTCAAGTTTCGCTCTCTGCAGTAGTGCTTCCACCGTCTCCGGGTGGGTGGATTCTCCGCTGCGGTGTGATGGGCTGTTTGCGGCATCGTAATTTGTACGGCGGACGGGACGTCATTCCGCACAGCGGTGTGTCTCAATTGGCTCCCTCCGCCGCGGTTGCGGGCGGAAATTTCTGGCGGTTCACGTAACTCCTCAGCGGACGGAAAAAGGGCTATGTTTGCCCATCGTAATATGGCGGACGCGAGGACCGCTGCTGGAGTGCGGAAAAGGACATTTTCCGCCACTGCCAGCACCGCGGATGTGCCTCCGCCCGCCATCATAATGAGCCCCTAAGTTAGTACAAAAAACATTCTTGCGCTTTGGGTAATCTCTTTCTCCACATTAACAGCTTAGTGGGGAGTAGTTGGCACTCAGGCCTGGGGCTTTTTAAAGGCAGGTGATGATAATTTAAACATTTTTAAAACAGTCTGTTAAATCCAGTGGTCAGTTTTTACTCCTTGTGACACAGGTGAATGTCAGTGCACTCGCATATGAAACTAGTGTATTGCTGTATTGTTGGCACTCAGGCCTGGGGCTTTTTAAAGGCAGGTGATGATAATTTAAACATTTTTAAAACAGTCTGTTAAATCCAGTGGTCAGTTTTTACTCCTTGTGACACAGGTGAATGTCAGTTCACTCGCATATGAAACTAGTGTATTGCTACTCACTTGTGGTTGATTATAATAGCATTCTTGAGACAAAGCGTATTAAATAAACAGGTTCTAAGAATTATTTTTATACGTTTTTAATCCACACACACATGCACGGCCTGATGAAGTATCGTATGTTGGAATGTACTCATTATTATTGTTGATCTGGGGCAAAGGCACTAAAGATCAGTGCTACGCATAAAAGTAATGGGGAAGGTGAGTATCTGGGATTGATATAACATTTAGATTCAAAGGGTCTTATTTGGAGAATTATGACCGGCTAGCTGTGAAAGAGAGAAAGAGGAAATAGGTGGTGGTTGATGAGCACCAGCTAAGGTGAAGGTTGGAACTGTTAGGAATTGCGAGTCTTATGTAATGGTGCATCTGTTTTGGGAAATCTGGGATGTTAGTTGTTTTGTTTTGTACTCAAGCATCTCCCTGTTAGTTTAATTAGAGGTTAGTGGGAACTGTCAAAAGATGGAAAAATATTATTCCCATTTTTCTGTGGAGAGTGAAAGTTAAATGTGGGTTGTGGAGACACACGATATCATTGGTGTTATGGTAACATTCAGAGGTCATGCACTATGTCTGGAAGGGAGGACCAGATCGTTGAAACACCACAATACCTTAGTCATGCTGTGGGCAGAGGTACTCTGTGTCTTTATAGTTCAAGGGATGGAAAGCAAGAGGAGAAATAGACAGAACAATTGGTCAGTAATTAAACTGATGTATGGTATAGGTATGTTGGATTTAGTTCTGTCAGGTACCTACAGCAATAAATCCGGGAAGCCCACCTTAGTGCAGATTGAGTCTTCCATGTGTGTTAGCTGAGGGTGTCTTCTCTAAGCTTTTAAAGGAGTAAGAAACAGGAGGGAGTCATACATGTGTTTCAGCCTATAGAAGGTCGGTAATTTTGGTGGAATAAAAAGGTTGGTTAGGCAACAAATATGAATACCCTTAGGAAGGTTTATCTGTGTGCTGAAGAATACAGAGGCTGTTTAGTATGATATGACGGATAAAGGGAAAAAGGCAAAATGAAAAAAGAAAAATTGCTAGGTGAAAGGGATTAAGTAAGCATCCCTTTCAACAGGCACACTCTGGTCAGTCCTTCCCCACCCGGGGAAAAATATCGAGCAGGACGAGAAGGACGAAGGAGAGGCCCCACTGGGAATGGGTACCTTGCTTACCTTTAATAAGATGCTGCAGATCTCCTCCCATTGTCTATTGTAGTCGCTACGCAGGACTCCAGTCCAGGAATATGGTTTGGGACTGGTGAGGGACTGGTGAGGCGTGTGCAGAATTTGCGTTTATAGGGATTGTGCTATGCACAGGAAAAGTGCTTGCGTGGAAGGAGATGACAGCTATATTGGTGAGGTCAAACAAGCCATCAGATGTCTAAAATGGCCAAGACAAAAAACTGGGGCTCCTCAAACAGGTCAGGATTAGAGCTCCTATGTAAAAAAATCCTATTCTAAAGGTGAGGAATGTACATATGTCAATACTCACAAGTACCTTTACGTCCTGTGACAGAAGCATGGGTCTTAACACATGTCTACAGCATCTGTTTAGCCTACTTAGTGGCCATATTGCAGGGTTAAGAACAATAACACTCAAAGCGTAATGAGGCATGGCATCTCTCCTAGCCTTATACTGTATCTTCAACAATATTGCTTTGGAGTGATGAGGCTTCGAATCAGTATTAGAAATGTCGGTAAAATGTAAGTTTGTATGGGTGAAGTCCAAGTCTCTCATACTGTTGAGTCATCTTAGATCAGATTGTTTGCTGATGTCTTATATCAAGGTCCTGGATACCTCAATGTTCACCCAAGTTGATTGCAAACTAACCTATATGCAAAAATGTCATCTAAAACAGCATAACATCAATAGTATAGGAAACCTTGAGCCTGTCTCGCTTTAGTTCTGTACGTTGTGGAGAGGGAGCTTTGCACTAATCAGTATGCATCAGAACTTAGGTCTTTAAGGCTATCATTATAAAAGCAGTTATTACAATGATCTACGTTTCCGAGTAATTAATTTTACATGTTTTATTAACAAGAATTTCCAAATGACATTGCATCATTAAATTAGGTCTTATTAGTACAATACACTTTGCAGTACTTAGTATACTTCAAAACCATAGTCCTTATAACCATTATGGTAACTCTCACAATACATTATGTTTTAAAGAGTCTCTTTTAATTTAATTTCCATATTACTGATAACTCATGAGTCAGACGAAGCTGTTATCTGCTGTAGGTCACAGGCATGTGTTACAGACATGGAACAAATATCGTATTATGGTACATTAAATGTTTTTTAGAATGTGATTGGTGGAGAGAACTCATTAATTTTGGGTCACTGAGTATGATATGGACTTATAGCAGTAATCAAGAATACTCAAGAGTTAAAACAAATCCCTGTAGGTATTAATAGGATGTAGGGGGAGTTTACCATGACCATGTACCATTTAGGTTAGTAATGACTAGAGAGGGTCACTCATATTCCACTGTGCCATGTAGAGTGTCCCCCTGATTGTTATGATGATGGGAATTCAGGTGTTTCCTTTTGTGGGTTATACACAACCATTGATTGTTTGTTCAACTAAGGCAATAGTGCATTTGAGCCTCTTTCTTTAGTCCATTGCATATCGTGTTGAGTCTAAGGTTTAGCTCACTTTCTCGTCTTTACAGTTTTAGTTTACGGCCACCACCCCTAATGTTCTTTGAGATTTGATTTGGGATTTGCTCTGTACCAGCGAACTTGGAGTTTCCTTCGTGTTTATGGTGTTGCAAAAAACGTTCCACTAATGGCTATTTGGCTCCTAATTTGTGGATGTTCCAGTAATGTTCCTGAATTCGGGTCTTCAGTTGGCTGGTCATGCTACCCACATATATTTGATGGCACGGGCATTTGATTATGCCCACTGTGTGTGGGGGTGTGGTCTGCACACCGGGGAAAATGTCGGCGATCGGCTGAGATCCACTTGAGCGCGGAGCTCTTTCTTCTTCATGCACCCTCTCCGCTTCTCTTTGGGTCGGCTGCTCCTCGCCATAATGTCCTCATCGGTCAGAGCGGCATTTTGAGCTGCTCTAACTCTTTATAACCACGTTCCTAACCCGGAGCTGCGGTGGTGAGTTTGTCTCCTCAAACACGGGCAGCCGCCATTTTATGGTCGTGCCGCTTGCGTCTTTTCTCTCCCTGCTGAGGAATACCGTTGATTTCAACAATTAAATGCCCGGCAATGTTTTTTCCAGTAGAGCTTTGTGCATTACATATTTTCAATGCTTATTCTGGCATTTTCTTTATTTAATTGTTTTTTTCTATACATGCCATTTAACATGCTTCTCTGCTGCAGTCTCAAAGTATTTTCTACATAGACATTGCTACTTTTCTCTCATGCTGGGTTTTCGAGTATTTTTGAGTGCTTTCTTCGCTCTAGATATCTCATAGTGTGCTCAAATGCGATACATATTTTTTTTCTCTTCACTTTTTTCCACATCTGTATACTTCTTTGTGCTGTTCATACAGCATATGGGCAGGCTCAGACCATCACTAAAACCTATGCATCATCCTCTCCATTACGCTACAATGGCCAGTGAAATTTTAGCTTCTACTAAGCCTTCTTCTTCTGGTACTAAACCAAAGCGGGTGAAAAATGACAACCCCCCCTCACCCATTATGTCAATGCACAATCCTGTTCTCGACACTATCATTGATGAGGTGAGGGGCTTAAAACCTTTCGTGACTGCTTGCTACCAATGAAAAACTTCAACAAATTGAGGATAGATGGATCACTATGGGAGCAAAATTGTTTGACATGGAGCAACGCATAAGTGATTTGCATGATGCTACTACCAGGATTCCTATCTTGGAACAAGAAATCCAACGGCTCAAATTGCATACTGAGGATCTTGAAAATTGAAATAGACATAACAACCTTTGTTTATATGGCCTTCCAGAAAATTTAGAAGGCCTGGACCTTCTTATCTTCTTGAAAAAGTTCGTTCCTGAACTTTTGGACCTTCAGCATGATCCACCATTGAACATTCAATGTGCACATCGTCTTAGTCGTTTCCAACCTCATTCTACCAGACCCAGAGGAATTATAATGTTATTCTTGGAATTTACAGACCTGATTTGTGTTTTGAAGGGAGCAAAAGTAAAACGTTGTCTTATATGGTCTGGTCACGCCATTTATATTTCTCAAGATCTCTCTAATGCTACTAATGCCAGAAGGAAAGAATGTATTGCTCTCCATCCACTAATGAGACAATTACACATTCGTTATGGCATTTTGCATCCTTGCTTATCTAAAATCACTCATGAGGGCACTACATGCTCTTTTAACGACCCTGTCAAATTAAATACTTTTCTCCAAAGTATCTCCCAGCATTCTGGGGATACTTATACCCAGCGCTCCTAAATAATTCTAACTAACTCTTGTTACTCTCACATTCTTCTACTTTCTTCTATCTTCCTTTATACTGTTTCTATATGGCTGTTTTCTCTTTTATATCTTAGTTTCTATCCTTCCGCCGCTCTTCTTGCTCTTAGTGCTGTTGCGTCCCATGCTCATCTCTTCTACTCATCACTTTAGATCTGGATCTCTTTCCTTGGTCTATTACCCTACTATCACTCTTTTACCCTTTCCTACTAATAGTTTTTTACTCGATTTTTTGTATTGTTTGATGAGTGCTCTTTTGTTTTTTGTTTTTCTCTTATCATACTGTGAATATGTTACATATTTATTAAACATATAGTGTCTTTTTGTTTTCTACAGTGTTCACGCAGTGTGTCATCTGTATTCCTGTATCTTTCATCCCATTCTCCAATATATTTAACGTTGTCTCGTGGAATGTTCGTGGTCTGGGACATCCTGTCAAAAGACAAAAGGTACTGTCTCACTTGTCCAGATTGAATTCACATGTTTATTTTTGCAGGAAACTCATTGTAACGATGTAGAATCTCTTAAATTGAAACATCAACGGGGAGGGCATGTTGTTTTTCTCCTGCGTTTAATAGTAAAGGTGGTGTTGCTATACTTTTTCATAAATCGTTGAATGCACAAATTTTAACAACTCAATGTGATAATGATGGACAATGGGTATTGGCTAAGGTTGTCATTCATAACAGACAAATCTCTTTATTTAATATTTATGGTCCTGTTAAACCGGACCAAGATTTCTGGAACAACATCAAGATTATGTTAGCTTGTCTTGACAACCCTAGCATTATTGTTGCCGGAGACTTTAACCAATGGTTAGACCTTTTTACTGATTGACAGTCCAAATATAAATTTAATCTTGGCAAATCTCACAAAGCATTTCAATCTGCCATTGCCACTCGTCCATTATTTGATGTTTGGAAAACTTGCAACCCTGATTCTTGTGACTTCACATTTTTCTCCAATGTTCACAATACTTGTTCTAGAATTGATTATTTTTTGGGTAGTAAATCTTTTTTCCCTCTAACCAATCCTCAGAGATTGGCTCTATTTTTATTTCTAATCATGCCCCTGTTTTTCCTTCCTTTGATTTATCTTTGAATAATTCTAAAACTGGTCCATGGAAATTTAATAACTTTCTCCTCTCCAATAATAATTTTCTATCTGAAGCTACTACCTTTATTAACGAGTTTTTTTAAAGGAATCAACCTTCGGACACATCTATTCCTAACACTTGGGATGCCTTTAAGGCCTCCTTTCGTGCCTTCACTGTAGCCTACTCAGCAAGAAGGTAAAAACTCAATCATGCCAAATACACTACTTTACTACAACAACTCAAAACATTAGAACATACTTATTTTTCATCTAAATCCTCTTCTGTCCTACACAAGTTAATTAAAGACAAGTCTGCTCTTAACAAACTTGCCACAGTTGATGCCTGTAATATCCTCCTTAAAGTTAAATCTAAATATCATGGAGGTCAAAACAAAGCGGGCAAGATTTTGGCTAATTTCTTAAAAACCAAATCTTCATGTAAAAATATTGGCCCCATTCTAAATGAACATACTCATAAAATTGCATCTTCTGATGCTGACATCTCTGCCACTTTTCAAAAATATTACCAGTTGTTGTACTCCGGATATA
The DNA here is from genome assembly GCA_963921515.1 of Calotriton arnoldi. Classification (NCBI taxonomy): domain Eukaryota; kingdom Metazoa; phylum Chordata; class Amphibia; order Caudata; family Salamandridae; genus Calotriton; species Calotriton arnoldi. Next base: position 746,465 of record CAWUFW010000198.1, on the reverse strand, counting down.
CCAACCCCTCAGACCACAATATGAACACCTTTTTTTTTAGTGGCCTACCTAATCCTCCATCTATGCCTGATAAATTTGATTTATTAAAAGTTCAGATAACTCTCCAGGAAATAACGGATGCCATCAGATCCTTAAAAAAAGCCAAGGCTTCTGGTCCTGATGGCCTTTCTATTACATTTTTCTCCTCTTTCTCCTCCATTTTTGCCCTTAAACTATTTGAACTTTTAAATTCTTTTCTTGCAGAATCTAAGGCCACTGGTTCTTTTCTATAAGCTTGATTGTCCTTATTTCCAAACCTGATAAAGAGCACACCCTCTGAAAAAATTATTGTCCTATTTCATTAATTAATTATGATTGCAAAATATTTGCCAAAATCCTAGCATCCCGTCTTGAGACTATTGTTGCCTTACTGGTCAAAACTGATCAATCTGGTTTTCTTAAGGGCAGACTGGCCACTGACAATGCTAAAATGTTTTCTAATGTCATTGCTTTTGGTAAAAATACCACTCTCATCTAGCTGCATTGTCTCTTGATGCCGAAAAGGCTTTTGACCATATTAACTGACAATTTATATTTACCAATCTCTGATGGTATGGTGTTGGCCCTAATTTAATTTCATTTGTTGAAATTATACTCTGCTCCACATGCTAGTATTTTTGTTAATAATCGTTTTCCCCTTTATTTTCAGTTAATAGAGGTACACAACAAGGATGTCCTCTTTCCCCTTTGCTATTCGTTCTCTGTTTAGAACCTTTCCTTGAACGTATCCGCTATAACACACTCATTTCAGACTTTGTACACAATTCCACTGAAACTAAACTATCAGCTTATTCTGATGATATTTTAGTCTATAAGTCAAATCCCCTTTCTTCTTTACCTCCTTTTCTACATGAAATTCATTTATACTCTAGTATCTCTAGATATAAATTGAACTTTTCTAAAACTGAAATATTACCCTTAAATTCTTCATGTTACCAATATATGTTTGCTAATACTAATTTTACTTGGCGCCCTACCAAAATAAAGTATCTTGGAATTTGGTTCTCTTCCACCATCTTGAACACAATTAGTTGTACTTTTAATGCTTTAACAATCACACTCCAGAAATTACTTTCATCATGGTCTCCTCTTCACTTATCATGGTGGGGCAGGTTGGATACAATTAAGATGATGATTGTCCCACATGTCCTTTATACACTATCTATGTTAGCTTTTAAGATTCCTATTTCTTATTCCTCTCAAATTAATTCACTCTGCACCAAATTTTGATGGAATAACAAACACTCCTGTATTGCTTTGGCTAAACTCAAACGTCCCAAGAGTGGGGCTGGTGTCTGTTTTTTTGATTTTAAATTATATCACTCTGCATTTTTAATTAGATAATTTTTTGCTCTAACTCATGAATTTGGTGCTACTCGCATACCATGATGGATTGTGTTTGAACACTCTTTATTGAAGGATTTCTCATTTAAAAATGTAATTTATATGTCCAATTGCACCTTTATATCAAATAATCCTATACTGAAATATTCCCAACAATTGTTGCACACTGTATTTTCTGCAGGTTTTGATGATCGTCAATGTTTCTTGACCTCCTCTATTTGGTATAACAAATGTATCAAATTTCGGCGTAAAGAATTCAATTATAAATATTGGAACGAGAAAAGTATTATGTTTATTAATCAGCTTGTCTGCCATAACTCTGTTATTCCCTTTTCACAATTGCAAACAGATTACAATTTACCAAGTTCGTTTTTCCATGAATAATTTTTTATATCCAAAACCCGAATGGTATGCTGTTCCTAATGAATACTGTTGGTTGACGTCAAAAAATGGTAATGTATAAATTATAAATATAAAGAACTGGGGTGGCGGAGTGAGCTAAAGAATGATGATGGATTAAACCCAGATCAGTTGACTGGGGGTGAGTGCTTGCAATGTTCAACACTCCGTCCATCATCCCCTTTGGTTTTGCTATGTTCGCCCTAAGTTGGCAGGGTATGCCCAGACGTGGGTCCCTTGCTCACTTTGCCACTGGATTCAAGATAGCCTGGCTGATGACGGCTGTAAGCCAGAAACCGGTCCCAGGATGCTTGTTTCCGGTCCAGGTAAGACATGGCTTGGCAGTTCGGGCTGGACTGTTCCCATGAGGCACAGGGTCAGACTGATTTGCATATGGCCATGTCTGAACTGGGGTGGCGGAGTGAGATAAAGAATGATGATGGATTAAACCCAGATCAGTTGACTGGGGGTGAGTGCTTGCAATGTTCAACACTCCGTCCATCATCCCCTTTGGTTTTGCAATGTATAAATAAATTACAACAAGCAGGAGAAAATTTCCTCCTTTCGGAAAAAGACCCTCACACACCCAATGTCATAGGATGTCTTGCCTCATCATCGGGGCTGCTCCTTATCGGGTCGGCGCTGCAATACCCGCCTCCTCTTACTTTTAACTTCACCTTTGCACCTTCCACATCTGCACTTCTCACAAGACCTTACATACACTACATCTTACGACAATAGGAATAAAGATCTCCGCTAAAAGGCCCCGACTCGGGCGCCGATCGGGTATTGCAGCGCCGACCGGATAAGGAGCAGACCCGATGATGAGGCAAGACATCCTATGACATTGGGTGTGTGAGGGTCTTTTTCCGAAAGGAGGAAATTTTCTCCTGCTTGTTGTAATTTATTTATACATTTCCATTTTTTGACGTCAACCAACAGTATTCATTAGGAACAGCATACCATTCGGGTTTTGAATTTCATTTGGGCCTGTATGCTGGACCTGTTTAAATATAGCCCACAGTCCCCTCTTCATTGTACTATAATTTTTATATCGTCTTCTCTGCAGTCGTATTTATCAACCAATAACTTTCCCTCAGCTACTCTATCACTCACTCCCCATACACCGTTATATAACATCTCTCATGATTCTATACCCAAGGCTGCCTATTTATATATTATGTTATTGTCACTTATTCCTGAAAGATCGAAAACACCTATTGAGCTACTGTGGGAAATTGATTTATCCATTTCACTTCCTACTCCTGCTTGGGATAAATTCTGGCTTAAAATATTTAAAACATCTAACGCAGCTCATATTACAATCTTTATTTTTCATTTATAACAGAGTTCTCATTACTCCTGAATGTATCTCCAAGTTCTCTCCCACCTCCTCTCTTTTATGCTGACCCTGTTCTTTCTTCACGGGGACTGTAATTCACCTACTATACTATTGTTCCAATGTGTTGAAATTTTGGGACTCTATCTGGGCAAAGTGTCTAGAACTTTTTCACTGTAATATTCCATTATCAATGCAAAATGTTTTTCTTGGAACTGCTTCACCAGACGTTGAAAGTATTTCTCCTAAGGCTATGTTATTTGAGCTTTTTATTGCTCTTGAATTTAAGGTGATCCTTTCTTGTTGGAAAGACACCTCTAAATTGTCTATATTAACATAGTGGAATTTTATTTGTGATGAACATAGAATAGCTACTGTTTCTTCACTCTCGATGTCTCAGAAAATTAAATCTTATCTACTTTGGTTACCTTTCACTTTGTATCTTTCTGCTCACACACCTATATATCTTAGTTACTTTTTTTCATCCTCTGAACTATTTCACTTTTTAGGTCTCGCGCCTAGCGTTGCAGTGCGCAGCACTGCTCGCGCAGCGCGAGACCTCTTGTATGGGCTTCAGAAAGCTAACCACACGCTCGTGCGTGTGGTTTTGCTTTTGCAGGCTGGCATTGGCTGTAGCGTGCTTTAAAAAAAAAAAAAACGGCACACAATTGGGCAAAGGCGGGCGCATGTCCCGCCTTTGCTCCGCCCATTCCCGTCCGTGTCTAGGACGCACATCAGCACGCGGCACAGACGACAGGCTCCCTCGCCCCCCCGCTCCTCTGTGGTGCGCGCGCACCACTGGTTTCGATTCCCGCGTTCGGCTCCTCTGTGGTGCGCGCGCACCACAGGTTTCGATTCCGTGCTTGTCTATCAGGCCACACTGTATTTGAGGACCATGTCCACTACTTCCGGGTTAGGCGTGTGTGTTTCCGGCTCAGCGCCACTACAGCATGTGCTCTCGTTCTGTTAGCCCAGCTATCCAGTATGGCCTTTCATTGGCTATTAAAGGCTGGGCTCTCACCCCTTCTTCGTGGGTGCTCGCCATGCACCCACAAAGTCTTGCTGAGCCACACCCGGGGAAACAAACGCTGGTTGCGTCCATATGTCTTGTACTTGGCAAACAAGAGCAAGCTGGAGGTGCCCCCGCCGCCAACTCCTCGGTACGGGTGGGGAGGGTGTTCAGGGGTTCACTACTACAAGAGACAGAGAATTAAGAAAGAATGTTGTGGGGACCTGATGAGATCGGAGGGCTGAAGTTGAACACTTTGGTGTATTTCTGTGGTAAATGGGGTGACCGGACGGAGCGAGGGATTCTACGGGCATAGCATAGCTCGGATCACGAAGACGGGATTGGTTTTGGGACTGTGTGACATTGGGGTATAGGTAGGTGTTGAAGATAACTGGGGCTTTAGGATGTTTGCGGGAGGCCCTGTATTCAAGGTACGATGTTTCAACGCATTTGGGCGAATAATTGGCGGCATAACTTATGGAGGTGGGGTCGGACAGAGCGGATACATTGACTTGACTTGCTATTCAACGGAAGAGCCCTTCGCACCACACACTCAAGGACAGTACCTGATTTATCTAATGCACTTTCGGCCACTCTCACTTGGTGTCCTCTTGAATACGCGTAGACTGCTCTAAAAACGTCGTTGATTAGTGATCATTGATTCACCAGCCAATAGTGGTCAAATACACGGTATTATGAAGTATTTCGGTGTCATAGACGAGATCTGTTATTATTTATGTTTTTGCATCCATGCCCCCCCCCTTTTTACGATAGCAAAGGTACAAGGGCACTTGTCTCTATTTTCGTTACACTCCCAGTAAAGGCAGCAACATCGATTAGCAAGTGAAGCTGTCGCTGCTGACCTCTGTATGTGACCTCCAGGTTATGAGTTTGAATCCTACAAGGGCCAACCGAGACTTTCATCTTTTTGACGTCAGTGAATTGACATTACATTGGCTAATAGTAATACCAGTTTACAGAGCTTGGAAATGGCAAAGCTGGAGCATTAAGGACTGATTCTTTTACTTAGCTCCGCATATAATTCCGGGGTTCTCCACCAAGAAGTAAAAAAAAAAAAAACATAGCTTAACACAATTGATTTTTAAGGTCAAAGAGAGACAGGAAAATGGGTTTAGTCTGGTATGATTCAAGTTGCACTTATTTTCAGGGTTGAAATGCCCCCTTCTCGTCACTGCTGTTTTTTGTTGTTTACATTTAGGTCTTTGCTTGTGAGCTATTTTTATATTGCGCTTTATACATGTTATAAAAATTTATTTCTTCTTTGTATGGTCTTAAATATTCTTCACCTCGCTCGAGGAGCATATGGCTTCTTGCGCACTTGTTGGCTTTACAGGCTGCTGAGTTCTGTATGCTTTTATTTAACTGACATCCTGGTTATGTAATTTGCCCTAGTGCCGTGTTTCCGATTGAAGCAGAATACATTTCGTCTTCCTTACCGCCGTTGTGAATCTTTTAAGGTTGAACCATGCAAGGCGAAGGGCCACTGCAGCTTGTGCCTTATCCCACTGAGCTTACTTACTGGAATTGGAGCCCACTGTGTGGAGCCTAGATACCTTGAGCAAAAACGCAGTGTGTTCATTCTTTTAAGTGCTCTTCAGTGGACAGATGGACATGTATCTTGATGTAAGACGAGCCAAACAGGGTAAGAGTTAAGTGCTGCACTCCGTGCCATCACTCGAATCATGTCCGTGCTCGCTGTGTTGCAATATGGACTGTATGGGAAGTGTTCAGCTTCACGCAATAACATGCAGATTTACGGAGCTCTTCACGGAGAACAACCTGCACGTCTGAATGTAGGTATTGCTGATGCTGCCCTGTAGATGGTCCCACAGTGGTCACTGTCTGTGTCTAGAAATAGCCTTCACACAGGGTCATTATTTATTGTATTTAATATACAACGCTCCAACATAATCTGAGTGACTTATTAGCGTTAAAGGATATGACCCACCCAAATACCTGCATTAAATTCTTGAGTATCATGCTATAAGCATGTGTACTTCTTTCAAATCATTGTAATTCATCTGATGGTGCCCTGCATTCAAGAGTAGATATGGTCATATTGTTAGAGTTTTAACAAATTCAAAGCAGAGCTACTTTATTTCAGCATTACTTTAGAGTCCAGTCGTCTTTCTCCCTAAAATTACAAACCTAGAGTAGTCTATTCAACCCTATCCAAGGTCAGAACTCTAGGATCGTGTTGCAGGCCTTGAAAAAGCTGAAAAATGTTACCAGACCTGCAATTCTAGTGACTTACATAATCTACTTGACCTAACTGTAGTGTGCTTGACCCTAAGCTAGTTTCAAATTGTGTGATCGTAGGTAAATAATTTATTTTACAGTCACCATTTTCTTCATTATCGCATACAAGAGCAACTTCACATATGAGAGTTCAGCATGTCTGCTGTGCATAAAACTCTTGTTTGATTGAAAAGACTAAACGTTTGCTTCATGTGTAATAAAAATCTACCCTACATACAGAGTACACATGACCCCGACTTGCCTCTTAGATCACTAATACCATTGTTATCAGGGTAGGGACAGGTGCCCACCAGACACCACTGGTGTCCTCCCCACACAGTGGTCACTAGCTCTCAAATTGCCCCATTCACAAATTACATAACTGCAGTATGTCCAGCATGTTTGTCAGTTTACTGTACAAAATCCTCCACCTTTGCTGTCTGAGAAAGAAAAATAAACAATCTCCAGGATAAAATAAGTAGCTATTTGTTAGAATACATAAGCTGACTTTTGACCTCTGTCTTTGAACACTCTGACAAGATAAAAACAAGATTTGAAGGCATCTTTATTGCTCATTCTCTCATTGAAGGACACCTGTTCTTTGTTACCTCAAGTTCTCTTGCTAGACTGGGGCAGTAGGCCCTAAAAATAGCTCATCGTGATAAAATCTGACTCGCCATAGCGAGGGGGTGAATAGTTTTCTTGAGGCTTGTGCTGGGCACCACTACCTACCAGTAATCACTTTTAATTATTTCAAGGGCCATTATTTTGATTGAGTTAAACTAATAATACCCGCCCCCTTATATGGGGGAAATGGTTAAGCTACTGTGAACTGTTGTTCTGACCTTGTAATGTTTTACAATACTGATGATTGGACTTGCTGTAATGTTGTGCCTGTGCATCAATCATTTTTGAACTGTTAAAATGTGCTCTGCCGCAAATCTCTTAATAAAGTTTGTTATAAAAAAAACAATAATACCCCTTAACTGTAATGGATAATTATTTGTTAAACAGTTTAAAACTTTTGAAAATAGAGGAACTCATCAAATGGAACAAATCCGGCACTAACCCTCAGGAATTTGCGTTGGTTACCTGTAAAAATGGAATCTCTCAAAAGCTGATCTTTTTCATGCAAATCATTCTATGGAAATTGAGCTGACAGCTAGAAAAAAAATAGGTTGTATTTTAAAACCCTGCCTGGGATCTCTGCTGCAAAGACCACTGTAGGCTGCAGATACCTAGATCTTTCATTTTCGATTTATTTCTGAATAAAGCGAAATGCAATAGTAATTACGTCCACTTCATTATTGCAATTGAAGACAGTAATTTATTTACACTTTTAAATGAACTAAACTATTATTTGGTTAGTATCAAATTCATTATGGAGAAGGTACTCTGATATACTAGATAATTGTAACTTTTTCGTTTGTACCTAGCTTTTCACAGATAAGGATATACAGGAGAAACCGTTATATTTTTAGGTCTCGCCTGAGCCAGCGCATGCGTTGCTCTGGCCGAGACATTTAGTAAGTGGGCTTTTAAAAGTCCGACCACACGCTTTTGCTGGCCTCAAGCTTGCGGTTACGCGCGCGGGCACGCGCACAGCCGCCATCTGAAGTTGGTCGACACTAGGTGGCGTGCTTGCTTTATATTAGTACATCGAAATAAATTGCATTCTTCAGTTTTGCAGGGGTCTTCAAGCATGCAGCGTTAGCTAGATGTGAAATGACAATACCGGCAATTTTTTTCCTCTGCTGAAATCAAAAAAACTTCAATCACTTCTGACTCCCCAGATCAGATAACAAACAACGCTCTGTTATTCATCTTAAAGTACACGGATGCACTTAGGTGAAACGGAAATGGGGGTAAATTACTCTGTGGCAAATGAATTACGGGTATTCTTCACCTGCGAATTTTCAGGACCCTCGGTGCATTATCGAAGAGAAAGCTACACTTAGACTTGGGATATCCTAATGCAATCAGCACCGCTGCATGTTGGGAATCCTGCTGAGAGACACGTGGGTATTGATCAGCTGAGCCACATGACTTCAGTGTGAACTGGGTCAGGATGAAAGCAAGCGCTGAAATTAGTGTTTCCCATGTACCACATTTGCATGTGAAAGGAAGCCTTTCTGGTGTCCTGGCAGTCCAGATACGAATAACAAAAGAGGCAGAGATTGTGCTGGAGAAAAACCCGAAGATAATTTGCATGTGTTTCTTTCAGTCAGAATATTATTTAAGCAAGAGCAGGATTAAATTAGCTGTAAAATAAAAGTTATGCTAATGGTTGAAAGTTCTCGTGATAGACTATTGAAATAGAAGATTTTTAAGACGCTTTTGCAAACCGCTGTTGTGAAGTACACAAAGGATAATACTTGTTTATATTTTTCTGCACCTTGATTTATATGTAACTGCAGTTCTAATCGCTAATGCTTCCTATCTATTTATGTATGGACATTATCCAAGGGTGTAAAAGTGCTTTACAGTAGAAATATTTCGGTACATGGTAATTACAGCTGTTTTAAAAATTGCCAAACACTGCCAAAATTTGTTGCAAAGGTAGACAATGACTAAATGGTGGATCATTACAGAAAAACAAAAAGTACAAGAGGTTTATTCAGCAGTGAAAAAGGTTGTTTGGGCTATAGGCAACAGCACAGACCACTGACTGACACTTCGTATGTGTGAAAAAGGCCGCTTCAATGAAACGGGTGCGCATCCATATACATATTCTACGTATATATAACCCTGGGCCTTATAAAACTATGAAACTCACTATACACCACTCAATGCCTACCTCACTGTCATGCCCCCCCACCCCTAATATTCCCTCCTCCAAACGCCCACAGCTCAACTGCCAATCCTATAACTCTACTATAACTCTACATCCTGAACCAAGTTTAGTCCTAAAACTGTAAAGTTTTAAAACTTTCTGCCTCCTCAAGTATCTACTTAGCCCCCCCTCTGCTTTGAAACTGCCTGTCCCACCGCAAAAATGATACAACTGCTTGAAACCATGAAAAGCCTCTCTCCCAAGCGCCTGGCACCGGCTCATCAGTATTACACATTCTCCCTTTGCGCAGCTGTCACATACCTGCTGCCTTGCCACTGAAACACCCATTCAGTCCTACTAAAGAAAGGGAAGGGCATGCCAGCCAAAACACCCTGCTTAGTGACGCTACCAGCCTCCCTTACACCGTTCCTAATATGGTGGCTAGTAGCCCAAAGCAGCCAATTTATTTATCCCCACTGCCCCACACTACTAAGTATAGCCCAACTGCGGGAACAGTTTCCTGGACTGTCCCACAGCCCAAAATAGCCTGGGAGACAGAACCAGTGTGTGTGTGTGTGTGTGTGTGTGTGGGCGTACGTGTACGTGTGTGTGTGGGTGTGTGTGTACGTATGTGTGTGTTGGCAGAGAAGTATGTCTTATGTTGGGGCGCAGCTGCTCACAGCGCGAGGCTTTGCAGCGCCTGCTTGCACTTCGGTGCAGGCCTTTCATTGTGGGTGTTTGTGTGTGTGTCGGGGGCGAGAAGGGTTTTAGCAACCCCTTACGTTTGATAGTCACACTGTCTCCGAAAACGTTTGTGAATTGCTCGACTTGTGGGGTACGGAGGAGAGGTCAAAGGTCACATGCAAATCCCTGCCATCTGGAGCTGTCTCCAGATACACATTCCTGCATTGCTGTCATTCCTGGGTGGGGGTGCTGCAAGGGTTAATCCCAAACTGCTGCACGCTTCACCCAGAACGCGCCACAAGTTTAAATACCTTTTAGCTCCTGATAAAAAAGAAAATGCACACTCCTTGAAGAAAAGAATGAGGCGCCATTTGAAAGTATTCATCGCAGGATTTAAAACAAGCATTTGCAATGCAATAGGTCTCGCATTTACTCGAGTTTGAGCGATTCGCATTGTAAATGACAATGTCTTTTATTTGTTTTGGTTTTTAAAACAAATAAAAGGCATTGTCATTTGCAATGCTAATAGCTTAAACTCTCGCAAATGCGAGACCTATTGCATTGCAAATGCTTGTTTGTTATCTACTTGTTATTATTTACTATTGCTGTATTGTTGTTATTGCTAATGTTTTTTTCTTTAATACTTCAATAAAAAATTTTTTTTTTTAAATGTAGATTGTGCGTGTGCTATTGCAGTTCATTCATCCATCTGTGTGTATAGCCATTGGTAATGCTAACATCCTTTACTTTGTTATCTCCCAGTTTGCAAATGGAGCAATTGTGGTATATGTAAAAGCTTCTGGGTTTGTGCAAGGAATTTTTGTTTGCTTCCTCTGGTCTTTAAAAAATGATCTACATGGTTGTTGTTGGAGATTCTTTGCTCATCTGTAGTTGATTTGGGGCTATAAACACATTCATCCTTGTATAGAAGGGTCGTTACTTAGTAGGTGCAAGGGTTTCGTGGTATTCTTCTTATCAAGTGATAGCCATTATCAAAGTTAGTGATGAATCTTATAAGTTCATTTGTTGGTGGAGTATTATTTTGTGTGTTTTCCTGGAGCAGTGCCCATTTCTGCCACTTCTGCCAATGCCTTTTCCAGGAGCTGTTGTTCATAGCCTCTTTTTGGGAGCTGTTGATTTATTTCCTCAGTTTTATCCACATATCCTTAATTTTGCTGCAGTGCCTTTTGGCAAGAAGGAGTTTGCCCCTAGAAATGATAGGCTTGATATTCCTTGGGTGGCAACTTTCGGCATGCAGTATTGAGTTTAATGTTTAGTGGAGTCTCTTTTCGGTGAATTTAATGATAGATCTGTTAGCTGGAATCTAGATCACATAGTCTGCATTTTATCAGGCATTATGGTTTAAACTGCCTTGCAGGCATCAGGAGCAGAGGGAAATGTCAGTGGCCCACACACTTATTTTTATATAACGGAGAAATTGATTGAAAGAGGTAGATAGTTGATACAGAGTTTCTGGGCCCACAACTCTTTTACTCTTCTGGCTCGCTTTACTTTGCTTACTTTAAATCTTGGTCCTCCGAAGGAACTTTTCTTTGTCACACTGAGGGGAAAGATAATTAGCTCTCCACGTCCAATCTACTAAAATATTAACAGTTCAACCTATTTGGCTACAAAATGAGGACCAGGAACCGGTTGTCAAGTTCAAGGGTGTTTATTACAAATTAGTAATCAAATTAAAATAAATCACTTTTAATACCATGCTGTAAAGATACAAAATGAGAATGGTAAGCCCAGCCCACTGAAGAAATTAAGGCGAGCAAGAATTAAACAAACAAGCAACTCTCTGGTTGTAATACAATACATAAGAATTTGATGCTCGGAAACCAATCTCAAATGTTCTTTTCTATACATTAGTAATCTAAGTCTTCCAAGCACAGTCCAAGGCACAGGAACGGTTTGAGTATCTATAGAGATCAGAAATCAAAGGGTTCCATATAGGAAAATAGGGGCAAGGCACAGGAGCATAAGTAGGACAAACATTAGCATTTCAGAAGCTCGGTCAAGAGTCTTCAGTAAGTTAGGAATAAGTGTTAGCCTAATCCACACTCAGAGCAAAAAGGGCAAAGGGGCATGAGAGGCAAACCTCTCCAAGTCCATTCAAAGGGCAGGTGGGGATCATAGAAGGGTTCGGGTAGGAGTCCAAGGAAGGTTCTGCATAGAGTCTGCAGAAAGGGGTTCAGTAAACAAGTCCACATGAAAGTCCAAAGCGATCTATAAAGGATTGGGGGCAGATCTGAAGAAACTCTGACGTAGTTCAATCGGGTAGTCAGTAAGTTATAATCCAAAGATTCCGTAGGGCGACACCTCCTTAGTCACATTCTCGTCAAAATGTCCATTATATTTGTTTCATTCTCCATGTTGATTCTCACGTTGAAGACTGCAAGATCCAGGAAAAATCCCACATTAGACATGGGAATGGCATCTCCTTCTCACACTCAAGTTAAGAAATAATGGTCCTTTCATTAACGTCCTAGTATCTCGTGTGCTCGCCATCAAGGTCTGTTTCTCAAGCCATTTATCTAATGCTAGTACAGAATGTATCTACTTTAAACTAACAATGCATGTGTGAATACCTGCAAGAATTGTCAAGATAGCAGAACAGAAACACAGTAATTTATGAAATGTGGCATGTAGAAATACAGGCCTTTAGAGTCAAGCTAAGTTAAACATTTAATGCAATGGTGCACATTTAATATGCGTGTGCAAAAATTAACATAAACTAATATAAATTCATGGATACATTTTAGTTCATATTGCATAAATCATATGGTAAATAACTCAAAATAGTCAAAGATAAGTATGACTGAGAGCTACGTTTGAAAGTACAGACATGTAACATTAATGCATTCATCCTAATTTGATATCGTCTAGCTTTTAATAAGTTTCTACACATATGAGGATGGTTATTAGCAAATAATAAAATCATTAGTGGTTACGCAGACAACATAGCACACGTTTAGGAAAGTCGGGTTTCTTCATCAGTGAAAGTGCATTCGTTTTATATGAGGATGGTTCCGACATTAGTCAAACTTTATTGAAACATCCTAATCAGCATGGATAGACATACTCTTGTGAGTAGATTCTCAAATTCTACAATAAATGCATTCTTTAATAAATGTTGGGTATAACTTTTTTCATGAATCATGGAATTAAATAAGAAACGTGTGCAAGGTAGGTGTTCATGTCACATCTCTGTGAACATTTTCTCGTGTAGTGTGTCATATTTCGTTACGTGTAAAGAGTGGACAGCTTTGCGGTGCACCCCACCTCGAATGGCGAATCAAGCCATCACATCAATATCTTATCAGATGTTCAGATCACAAGCTGGTTGTCTTCATCATTTTCTTCTGGAATCCTCCAGAACTTTTATTTCATCATAGCATTTGCTCTGTCTATCCTCCAGTTCCATATCTGCTCTCTTTCTCTTCTCTCAATTTTTCACTTGTGCACAATTGTATATCTTAATACTCACGAGAAAAAGTAATCCACAAAGAGCAATTATCACAAAGGGTCTCATGATGCTTCCAATAATTCCACTCCCTCAGTTGCCAAACCATCTGCCTATAGCAGAAAATCCATTCCCTATTGCTTACCAAGCACCTGTTGCTGTCAACCCTTTCAAATCTTTCTTCAGAGAAAGAATGCTAATGTATTTCTTCAGGTCTTTACTTTCGTCTGGGATATAATTATAACATTGTTGAACTTTTAACATCCAACAGACTCCGCCCTCTTTTGCAAGAAGGACGTCTAAAGCAAGTCGATTCTGTAAAACCATGGATCTAACTGCAAACATTTCTGTGTCTATAACTAAAAATACTCCAGCTGTACTAGTAGACAATTTGTCAACTACAGTAGAAAGCTTTCTAATCTTATGTAAGTTGAGTATCACTAGCACATCTTTCAGATCTCACGTGTTGTTCCGTTGTCAAATCATCAATTTGTCACACATGATAACTTTTTTGAAAAGCTACTCCCACATAACATGTTACATACCATCTCTTCGGTAATCTGTAAAATGCACTATTCCCACAAATGTAATAAGCTCCTGGGAACACAGGATCGCTTCCATATAAATATAAACCCCAATTTCCTTGAACTTCAAATGTATGGTCACATTCACTAGTTCCTACAAAATGTGTGTCAGTTGTGGATTTTCTAATGAAAATGCATACTCTTCCTTTATGTTTCCAATCTAAAGCTAGTGGTGCCATGTTTTCCACTATTCTGTATTCCCTTTCTTCTTTAGCCCAAAGTGGTACTTTTGAATGATTCACAGCTTTCTCTAAAAGGTCTCTCCTACTGAATCTATCAATTTGGGTCCAGTGTCAGAGTGGGTCTAAGAAATGTCCCATTATCTCAGCATTTTTAGCATCAAGCTGTCTATTCAAGTGCTTCAGCACTGGAACGTCTGAAAGAACCAAGACATAATTTGAGTAATAATATTGGAAATGACCTTTCCCATAGAATAAGCTCAGCAATAAGCTACAAGAAACTCTATATATCAAGGAGACATTGATAGGTAACCCCTCGGCCACTGATGCAGGTAATTGCATAAATCCGTAGCAATCTCTAGCATCCATAGTATCAACGTATTAATATTGCAGCTTTAAATAAATATTCAGTGAGTAATTGCCTCTAGAAGCATCTACATGTAAGTCTTTCTTATCTATTGTGAAAGCAAGCTATTGTCAGTAGGGGAAAGTGTTTTGCGGGTCACGTATAGACTTAAGCTCCTCTTCATGTAAATGATGTGGCAAATTTAATATGATAAGCTAAACAACTAATACTATTGAGGCAATAGCAAATACTCCTGCACATAAGCAATTTGCTTCTAAGGGCTTTTGCTTTAGGCTCCATGAATTCTCTAGGGACAGACCGTTTAGCTAGATGATTGCGGCACAGTTTTTGCAACTAGTTTCCACTTGCACAAATAGTGAAGCAAAGTTCAAATGTCTTTTCCAGCAAACTAAGTACAATGATCTTCATGAAACTTCGTTAGCCCTTCTCCGTATTCTTCTAAGGGAGAACCTTAGAATCCTTAACCAACTCAGGCCTGGGTACTCAACTTTGTAGTTTAGCAAAGCTATTAAATATTAAAGGCAGTCTTAATAAATGTGCACTTTAAATTTAACTTATGATCACTTCCAGAATAAATTGACTCAGTCTATTTAGTGGCAATGCAATTTCAAATCTCAATTCAGCCAGACCTTGCAGTTCAAGGAGGTTCAAGTGGATGTGAATTGTTATAGCATAAAGGGTAGAATGCTCTCTTCCAATCATTGGCTGCCAAGTAAGTCCATTCAGGTGAAGAATATCTTTGACAGGGTACTCTTGATCTCTTTGATCTCCTCATTGCTAGCCTTTCTTCCTCACTGTCCCTCAGGCCAGACCCGTCAGCACCCTCTGGGATGGTGTGTGGCACATGTACTTTAGTCAGGCAGAATCTTCCTCTCTCTTTCCTTCTGGGCCATCTGCCTCCGGGTATAACTTGAGTTACTATAGCACTAGGCCTTTTGCCAGGGTCTGAATCTGGTGCAGGCCATGCTACTGAATGGGACCTTTCTGTACCGACAACAGTTGACACTCTCATACCCCCCTCAGGCAGCACAAGTCCTGTCCCAGCTGCTTTCTGATCCCCAACAGCTTGACTAACCTGCTCCCTCTGTCTCACTGTAACCATTGACACATCAGGAATAGGTGCTGTCATATCATCAAAAGGACCTAGGACTCTGTGAGTATGTGTAGCATGTACCCGGTTAGGTAGACCACCACACTTTACAGCAGTTGTGGTAACCAGTATTACCTCATATGGCCCATGCCACTGAGGCTCAAAGCACGACTTGTGCATGTGCTTCTTCACCATAACCCAGTTGCCGGGACTGAGGTCATGGCACTGCTCCTGTTGAAGTGGGGCTGTGGCCTCTCCATCCTGGTGAAATACAGAACACACCACGGCAGCCAGTCCTTTGCAGTAATCAAGAAATGTCATCTGTAATGTTCACAAGTGCATTCGCAGGCACAGCTGGCTGTCTCAAGGCCCTCCCCATGATGATTTCATGGGGCGACAATCCTGTCCTTCTGTATGGGGTGCTCTGCAGACTCATCAACACAAGAGGCAGCGCATCAGGCCATTTCAAAGATGTTGAAGCACACATTTTCGCCAAGCTGCATGTTAATGTGCCATTGACTTGCTCCACAATGCCGAAAGCCTCTGGAGGGTAACTGCAATGTAGTCTCTGTTCAACTTGTAATGCTGCACATAACATCTTCAGGACCTCATTGTTAAAATAACTTCCTCAGTCTGACTCCAGAGAAGTCGGAAATCCAAAACACGGCATTCACTCCCTCAACAACAGCTTAGCTACTGTGAGACTTTCATTTCTCCTAGTCGGGTAAGCTTCAACCTACTGTGAAAAAATGCATAAAATCACCAGGACATTTCTCAACACATTACAAATGGGCATCTCAATAAAATCCATTTGCATCCTGTTAACGGGACCTTCTGATCTCCCTATGTGTCTCATTATGACTGTCGCTCTCCTAACTGCATTCTGCTGTTGGCACAGAGCATATCTCTGACATAAACTCTCAGCCATAAATCTGAATCTTGGATTGAACCATGTTTCCCTAAAGAGGCACAACATTGCGTCTCTTCTTACATTTAGGGGGGGCCATGATAGTGTCTTGCCATTAGTGGTAACAAGCTGTCTGGCAACACAGGTCTTCCGTCTGTATAAACTCAAAGTCATCCTTATCTCTTTTGACACAACCTGCTCTGACCCAACCTTGCTGTTCTGCTTCTGGCACTTTTTCCTATAAACTCTTGACTTCTTCCCAAGTATCAACAGTAGAAAACAACAGATTGCAATTTGTGACATCTGAACTTTCATTGACGCATTCCCCATTAAAGGTGCAAGAATTTAGCGCACAGTAACAAGCTGTCTCATTGACATATCTGTTGGCCACTGTCACATAATGAGTGCCCTTTCTGTGAGCAGCTCACTTCACCACTGCAATTTGGGCTGCTAAATGTAAGGACTGTAGCAGGTTCCTTACACTCTGCCCATTGCGGATTGGTGACCCCAAAGAGGTCGTGAACCCACGCTGAGACTATAACTGCCCAAAGTCATTAATGACACCAAAGCCATACTGACTATCAGTTGAAATTGTGACTCTTAGGTGGTCTGAAACACAGCATGCTCTAGTGAGAGCAATCAATTCGGACACTTGTGATGAAAATACTTCGTGCAGCCAAGAGGCTTCTACCACTCCTGAGATAGTACAGACTGCTTAGGCAGCCTTTAAATTTCCATCTTGGTCACATAAACAGGAGCCACCAACAAACAGCACATGAGCTGATTCTGTTAGTGGCAAATCTTGTATGTCAGGTCTCGGCTTTGTGCATAGTTCAGTAACATCAAGGCAGTCATGTTCTACTTCATCTTCTACCACCTAATTTCCAGAAAAGGGCAGTAATGTGGCAGGGTTAAGTACAGTGCAACGCTAAAGGCTCACATTTTCAGCACCAAGTATGACTTGTTCATACTTGGTAAGCCGACTATTGGTAAGGTGCTGTGTTCGAGTACGAGTTAACAGCACTTCGACTGAGTGGGGAAGAAAAATAGTCTCGGGGTGACCCTTAACAATGCTCTCACACTGCTCTATGCTCACACTAGATGAGGCAACTACTTTAAGGCATCCAGGCAGAGCAGCGGCTACAGAGTCAAGTGAGGCAGAAAAATCGGCCACTGGCCGACTGGCATTCACATCTATTTGGGTAAGCACTGGAAGAGCACAGCCCTCTCTTTCACTGCAAAACAAAGCAAAACATTTATTATAAAAGGGCATTCCCAGGGCTGGGGCGCAACAGAGATATTCTCACAGCTCTGAGAAGGCACGCATCCAGCTGTCATCCCATGGTACTGGACCTGACACCTCTTTGTGTGTCAGCCTCTGGAGAGGCTTGGCCATCAGGGAAAAGTTGGTAATCCAGTGTCGACAGTAGCCCACCATTCCCAAGAACATTCAGACTTCTTTCTGGGTAGTTGGTGGATTCATTTTCAGAATCACTGAAATTCTTTCTTTAGACACCTTCCTTGCTCCTTTATTAATGTGATGTCCTCGATACAGGACTTCTTTTAACAGAATTGTAACTTTGTCGGGGACACTTTATGTCCATTCTCAGCTAAGTGGTTCAGCAAAGCAATATTGTCACATTTGCAATACTCTTGGGTATTCAACGCCACCAGTAGGTCGTCGATGTATTGGACTAGAACTGAGTGATGGGGCATCACTAAGGACTCTAAATTCTTCATGAGGATCTGATTAAAAATTGAGGGGCTCTCCATATACCCAGTGGGACTCGGCACCTGACTAAGACACGGCTGCCGAAACAGAAAGCGAAAAGTAACTGGCTATCCTCATCCAATGGTATAGAAAAAAGGGATTGGCATAAAGCAATGACAGAGAACCACTCGGCCTCACATGGATTTTAAAACAATAGCACAGCTCGATTCAGGACCACAGGCAAACAAGCGACCACTATTGAGTTCACCTTTTGCAGGTCTTTGATAATGCAGTACTTGCCGTTGGGTTTCTGTAAACCCATTATGAGTGATTTACATGGACTCTCTAAAATCTCTTTCAAGATGCCGTGCTCAATCAGGAGTAATACCAGCAATGATCTTAGGGGTCAAATTGTATTGCGGGATTCTTGAAAATTTAGCATGTGGCTTTACAGAGATCCCAACTTGTTCAACAACTTTGATAAGTCCGACCTCTTTACCTGAGAAGTCCCAGACCTCAGGCAACACTGTGTTTCTTAATTCTAAGTGCATATTGTTTAGTCAGTAAGGGGTACATTCTGATGTCTGATCTCACCGGGCAAGTTTGAAGAGAATTTCCTCATCATGAGTATGAAACTCAATACCATTTGGGGTACTGTAAATGGAACAATTCAGCTTACATAAAAGGTCTTGTCCAAGTAGGTTGACAGGACTAGAATCACACACAACAAAACGGTGACAATTCTCGAAAGACCCTATTTTGACAGGTACCACTTCTGAAAGGGATAGGTTAGGAACCTCTGCTGTTCATACAGCAGAGCACCAGTTTCGACAAGGAATAAGACAGGGTTCCCATTCCCTTCGCCATCCACAGAGGGGCCATCCTGGTCTACCTCTAAGGTTGCTCCAAGTACTCAATCCTCCTCCCCTCTCAGGCTCCGTCACTGTGACAGGTCTGAGCTCAAATCATCTGCTTGGGTCATGGAATATTGTTGGGACATGTTCTGATTTATGAAAAGGTTTGCGTTTGCATTAGGGACTGCATTCACATTGTATCTCTGGACACTTGAGACATTGGCATTTTGCTGTGGCATCAGAGCTTGTGGAACTTGCATCACATGAGCTTGAGGTACACTGGGAGTCTGAACTCTTTGTCTCTGTCCCTGCTTTTTTCTGAACCATGTTATTCCCTTGAGACTTTACAAATCCACCATTCTGAACCTGATTTCCATTAACCATGTTACCAGTATTAAATCAACATTTGTGTTTCCAATGCCCCAATCTGCTGCAAACATGGCAAGGGTTGGTTTTCTTCAAGATTGGCAAATCAACACCTGTACTCGTATCAATTGGGACACTTCGTCCTACACCTTGCTCTGGAAACCATTGCTGTTGAAACCCATTAACTCCTTGCATTACAGGGAGTCTCTTCTGATACCTTCCTTGCATAGGAACTGTGTTCTCAATACATGGCTGATTTTGACCTATCTGTGTGGCTTTCATCAAGGCAATCATAAGGTTCTCCTTAAGCTTTCTATGTTTCATCTTCAGTTCATCACTACAGTACTTGGTGCAGCACATTTCATCAATGGACTTAGTCTGCCAACAAATCAAATGCTGCTGACTCATGGAACTAACCTCAGATTTCAATCCATACACAAATCTGTAAAGAAAATGTTCCATATCCTTTGCCTCAATCGTCTCTGTCCCACTGAACTGTTTAAATGCCTGTAAAAATCTCTTATAGTAAGCATGAATTAACTCTTTGGATTCCAGGGATGTTCTGTCAATCTTGACCCCATCGATCTCTTTAGCAGAGATTTTCAATTTCAAATAAGCAATCACCTGATGGTATTTCTTCATTACCAGTGGGGACATAGTGTGTGATTCAGGATGTCTTATTGACTACTTTAGGTCAGTCTACAGAAACCTTGCATTGTATCCACAAATCACCTTGAACCACAATTTCAAATGAAGTATCCAAATTCTTCCATAAAACATTTGAATCTTCACAAACCGATCAACCTGTCTGTACCATTCCACAGGATTCTCTCTCAATCTTGGTAAATCATTTGTTAAAGATGTAAGATCAGCTCTACTCCATGGTACATTTACATACCCTCCTCCAGGCACCTTTCTCATGGGAAGCATGTGTATATCCCCATCGTCCTCCTCTGTGCCAGATAGAGGCATTTGTAATCTGACTTTCTTTGGCTCATTTTTCTTTGACCATCTACCTTCCCATTTATCCAGCTCACTCCATTGGACATAAGAAATTCTTTCTCTAATCTGTAATTTCATTCCAGTTGGGCACATGTTGGCACGATCTTGGTCACTGAAGCTCAATCTGTAGCTTCTCTGCAGCACTTTTGACCTCTGTATGTCAATCGCGTGTTTTTGAGCTAATTCGGATAATCTATCATGAGCCTGTCCTGCTTGCCTAGTAATAGGTATAGCAGTTCATCATCCTGGTAGGCATCTAATCGAGACAACCCACGGGTTCAAATTTTAATTACTTCTAATTATATTTTCAATTTGGGCACATCCATGACTCTTTCTCTCTCTGGGACTTGAGTGGATGTCCCACTCGTTCCAGGATTTGTAATATTTGTTGGGGTCTCTATGTCTCTGAGCCAATCATCAAATTCTCGGGCAGTCAAACCTGGTTGTTCAGCTGGGGTATGAAGAATTATTTCTCCGCTATAGGTACCAGTACTTGGACCAAGCGGTAAATGCAAAAGGGACATGTCAGAAGTTGGCATTCCCATAGGCACCTCTGTCCTAGGGAACTCTAATTTACATTTGGAGGTGTATTCATGTTGGGCAGGAAAAAAGTGACAATCTCTGAGGAAATCTCCTGGACCAATCACCAGTCTGGTGATATGTAGGGTTTGCGCTCAAAATACTTGTGGTATTCTCTTTCATTGGGCTACACGTTTGTCCTAGTAGGAACAGCCAAAGTATATGTGTTATTTTCTGTTGCGTGTACCAAAAAAGAAGGGGGGAGTAAGAGGATACACTGGGTTTGGCCTCCTCTACACACAAGTCGTTCCAACAAAAAGAAACCCAGTACAGTTATGTGCAAAATAACTCTCCACTGAAGAAAAACAAAGGTTTTTCTTGTAAAACCCTCAAGGGTTACACCTTGGTTACATGCTTCATCATCGGGTCCATCCCGTTCCACTGTGGATCGGGCGTGCTGCGGCCTACGACCTATGTGGGAGCACTTACTGATGTTGTATACAATGATAAAGATGTTGTTCTAAAAAGAAAGGGAGTGGGGGTAGATGGTGTGTGGTTTAGAAATACGTGGCTAGTAGGTGTCCCTTAATTTATTTTAACCTCTGGTCGGTATGATTAAAAATAGGGAAGTTTTAGGATATGAGATTTTAATGGATCTATTCTCCTAAATGGTAGTTATGCTCACCAATCACGTATGCTGGAATGATTTCTTTCACCTAGAAGTGCTCTCATACTCGAAAAAGAGAACATTAAAAGATTAAATATGTACACAGTGCAAAGGCTAGTACACCTAACTCTCCTTTTATGTCCCCACAGAGTATTAAACTATGAACGCCTAATAGGGGGTAACTGTATACTTTTCCATTTTTCCTGCATGCATTAGTGTGCTTCCAGTGTGATTTAACAGGCATGGTACCAGGGAACTAGCTTCCCCAGGTCCTGAAGAAGAGCCAATCAGGGTCACGGCTCGAAACATGTCGACCATTTAGGAGAATAGATCCATTAAAATCTCTTATCCTAAAACTCCCCCTATTTATAATCATACCAGAGACAAATTGGAACAATGCTTTCCGACCTATCCTAAAATTAACTTCAAGTGAAACCTCGACCAGCGGGATCTTACTCAGATTGATACAGTTATTTCCTTTGCACTGAGCTCAACTATACCAACCACATCTCACAACCATGCAAAGATTAAGTCCCTATCTCAAAGATGCTTTCGACGACATCTCACTACAACACAGCAGACAACTACACCCAGTATCTTCTACACTGAGACTCACCACATAGGTATATATCCTGTTATCTTAGGCCATGATGGACCCAATAACCACTTCAACTTCTCTGCATTAAGCGTCGCATTCACACATCAACTTAAATCAACTCCGCATGACACCAGACAACCATTACAAAACACTGCAATCTAAGCATAAGCAATTGCAATACTCATACTTAATAATACTCACACTCCTCTGCTGCTATAAGTCATTTCCATGCCGATGCAACTCCCTCAATCTTCTAACCGAACCATGGGCATTTGGGGTTTGGACTGGGCTTGGGCAATTTTTCGATCGCACACCCTAACTCTTTCACATCAGTGGACAAACCATTCAACGTGCTACCAGATTTGATCCAGGCTTTCTGGGCCAACAACTCTTTTACTCTGCTTACTTTCTATTTTGGTCCTCAGATGGAACTTTTCTTTGTCGCACAGAGGGGTAGGAGAGTTAGCACTCCAAGTCCAATTTACTAAAATATTAACAGTGCAACCTGTTTGGCTACACAATGAGGGCCAGGAATCAGTAGCCAAGTTCAAGGATGTTTATTACAAATTAGTAATCAAGTTCAAATAAATCACTCGTAAGACCATGACGTAAAGAGACAAAATGACAACAGGTAAGCCTATCCTACTGAAAAAATTAAGGCAAACAAGAATTAAACAAACACGCCACTCTGTGGTTGCAATACAAAACACTAACATAAGAATTTGCTGCTCGGAAAACAATCTCCATTGTTCCTTTCTATACATTAGTAATCTAAGTCTTCCAGGCACAGGAATGGTTCGAGTATCTATAGAGTTCAGAAATCAAAGGGTTCCTTATTGGAAAATAGGAACAAGGCACAGGAGCATAAGTAGGACAAACGTTAGCATTTCAGAAGCTCAGTCAAGAGTATTCAGTAAATCAGGAATAAGTCTTAGCCTAAGCCACACCCAGAGCAAAAAAGGCAAAGGAGCATGAAGGCAAACCTCTCAGAGTCCATTCAAAGGGCAGTTGGGGATCATGGAAGGGGTCAGGTAGGAGCCTAAGGAAGGTTCTGCATAGAGTCTGCAGAATGGGGTTTGGTAAAGAAGTCCCCACGAAAGTCCGAAGCGATCTACAAGAGATCAGGGGCAGTTCTGAAGAAACTCTGACATAGTTCAATGGGGTAGTCGGTAAGTTAAAATCCAAAAAGTCCTTAGGGTGACACCCCCTTGTTCAGATTCACGTCAAAGTGTCCATTGTATTTGTTTCATTCTCCATGTTGAGTCACACATTGCACACTGCAACATCCAGGTAAAATCATGCACTAGACATGGTTGAGTAACACATTGCACACTGCAACATACAGGTAAAATCTTGCCTATGGGAACGGCATCTCCTTCTCACACTTAGGTTAAGAAATAATGGTCCTTTCTTTAACGTCCTAGTTTCTTGTGTATTCGCCAGCTAGGTCTGTTTCTCAAGCCATGTATCTATTGCTAGTACAGAATGTAACTACTTTAAACTAACAATGCATGTGAATACCTGCAAGAATTGTCAAGTTAGCAATACAGAAACACAGTAATTTATGAAATACAGCATGTAGAAATACAGGCCTTTAGGGTCAAGCTAAGTTAAACATTTAATTAAATGGTGCACATTTAATATGTGCGTGCACAAATTAAAATAAATGAATATAAATTCATGAATACATTTTAGTTGCTGACTGAGACTTTGTTCTGTCCTTGTGTGAGGCCGTGTTTAATCCAGAATTGATTTCAATTGTTGGGTAATTACAGACCAAACTATATACGTAGTTATAACAACAAAAGTATGGCTTCCCAAAGTTAAGGTCTCAATATGAATGGTGCTGTCTAGGAGACCTATCTTGGGACATAAATTCATATTGCTGCCTATATATAATCTGTATGTATGTGGTATTTGCGTAGCACATGCGAGCTGAAAGGCAGCAGTGTACTGTACATGCTAAAAGCAAAGAGGCAGTCAAAAGGGATTGGATGAGAGCTGGATTCTTAGAACAGAAGTGGCAGTTACTGCACCATGATATAATGCAGTATTCTTTAAAGAGATATTTTTCAGTTATTTCTTAAATGGAAGCAGGGTGGGGTGGTCCTGATGATTATGGGGATGTCATTCAAGACCCTGGGTGCATCAAATAAGATCCTAGCCGCATGAATGGAAAAGGCCTTCTGCCTTGTGTTTTTCTTCATTGTTCTTCTTCATCTGCAATCTGATGTTGTCTTGTCTGTGGGTGTTCTGAGGCACCAGGGATGAGGAGGTTGTTAGCCAAATAGGCATGGATGCTGGTTGTGATGACTTTGTAGTTGACGCACCGGATTTTGAAGATGCTGTGTGCCCAGAAATGGAGTCAGTAGAGTTCCATCAAGGTGGGATGATGTCATATTTCTTCAGGCCTATATTGAGCTGTGCTGTGGTGTTTAGGACACCCTCTAGCAGAGGCAATTATGGAGTCTGGTAGGCTGACTTATGGGGCATATCCACCATCCAGATGTGAAAGAACAAGAGCTTTTATGATTATTCTGAAGTTGCTTTCTGGGAGGAATGTTATCATTCTCTTTAGCGTAGAGAACTATTACCTGGTCATCTTGGTTTTCTTGGCAATGCGCTCTTTGAGGTTAAGGTCAGCGTCCAGGCTGAATCCTAGTGACTCAGCAGTAGTTCAAACCTGGCTCAACGATATGAACCTAAACAGATTCATATGCTTACACCAGGTTTGGACTTCTTCCAGTATTTACTAAGTAAGGGCACGTGAATGCCATATGGAATCAGTTGCCTATACTGTCATTCTGACATCTAGTCACTAATAGGATATTTACATTTATGGAGCAATGGAGAGGTATAATCAATCATTGTCCAACAAAGTTACAAGAGCTTTCAATAGTACCTCTAACACTCATAAATAAGCATGCCGTTTTCTGACCACATTGCGATGGGTATAGTTATTCGTGCCTCACTCTGCCCTGTCCTTGTCCCTTTGCAACACTTTATCTTGTCTTGCTTCCCATTTGCATTGCTGTTCCGATACCTGTTCTTATTGTTCTCCAATACTTATTGCTATCTCCTTCTTGCTTACGTGGGAATACACTTGGGAAGGTCATGCTGTTTGTTTTCAGTCACTGATTAAGATTGATCCGCGGCAACCATCAGACGCAGCACAGGTTATGGATTTGTCCATCCCGAAACTCCAGTTTCTGCAGAAACCTAGTAATGCAACAAAGGCCACAGACACATGTACAGAGCACATACAGAGCACATGGAGAGCATGTGGAGCAGAGCCAGCAGCTGTGTAAGTAACTGTGAGTGTCCCTGAGGCACAGGACATGTGCACCACAGTCATCAGTTGTGCAGGTAGCTCTCACTCACAGAACAAGTACAGCAAAGGCAGCAGCTCTGTTAGTGTTGTCAAGCACACCTTAGGCACTGGACTAGTCTAACAGGCTCAGCAGCTGTGTGTGTGTGTCCCTGAGGCGGAGGAAATGTACAGCCCAGCCAGCAGCTGTGCAAGTAACTCTCAGTCACAGAACAAGTGCAAAACAACCAGAAGCTGTGTGTGTGTCCCTAAGGCGGAGGAAATGTACAGCACAGCCAGCAGTTGTGCAAGTAACTCTCAGTCATGGACCAGAGACCAGCACAACCAAAAACTGTGTCAGTGTCCCTGAGGAACAGGAAATGTACAGCACAGCCAGCAGCTGTGCAAGTAACTCTGAGTCACAGAACAAGTGCAACACAACCAGAAGCTGTGTCAATGTCCCTGAGGAACAGGAAATGTACAGCACAGCCAGCAGCAGCGCAGGTAACTCTCAGTCACAGAACATGTGCAGCGCAACCAGAAGCTGTGTGAGTGTCCCTGAGGAACATGAAATGTACCGCACAACCAGCAGTTGTGCAAGCAACTCTCAGTCACAGAACATGTGCAGCACAACCAGAAGCTGTGTGAGTGTCTCTAAGGGATATGAAATGCACAGTAAAGCACAGCCATCAGCTGTGCAAGTAATTCCCAGTCACAGAAAAAGTTCAGCACTGCCAGAAGCTGTGTGAGTGTCCCTGAGGAACAGGAAATGTACAGCCAGTGCTTAATTTGCTAAAATTTAAGTTCCAGGGCCCTCATCAGGAGGCCACTGCAACTTGTACCACCCATTGCCTGTGCCTGGACTGCCATTGACAGTACTAACATAACTACTAACCATCACACTCCTACAAGTGTGACAATTCAGACTGTCCCATGCCCCAAAAACTAAAAGAATGGCTTAGGTGGCAGGTATTAGTCATGTTTAATGTATATTGAAATAATAACCATGCCAAAAGTGCCGGTGCTGACAATTAAGTGCCGGTGCCGAGCACCGGAAACCACCGGCTCAAATTAAGCATTGTGTACAGCACAGCCATCAGCTGTGCAAGTAATTCCAAGTCACAGAAAACGTTCAGCACTGCCAGAAGCTGTGTGAGTGTCCCTGAGGAACAGGAAATGTACAGCACAGCCAGCAGCTGTGCAAGAAACTCTCAGTTACAGAGCAAGTACAGCACAACCAGAAGCTGTGTGAGTGTCCCTGAGGAACAGGAAATGCACAGAACGGCTAGCAGCTGTGCAAGAAACTCTCAGACATAGAACAAGTACAGCACAACCAGAAGCTGTGTGAGTGTCCCTAAGGAACAGGAAACGTTCAGCACAGTCATCAGCTGTGCAAGTAACTTTCAGTCATAGACCAGAGTCCAGCACAACCATAAGCTGTGTGTGTGTCCCTGAGGAACAGGAAATGTACAGCACAGCCAGCAGCTGTGCAAGTAACTCTTAGTCACAGAACAAGTGCAGCACAACCAGAAGCTGTCTGAGTGTCCCTGAGGAACAAGAAATGTACAGCACAGCCAGCAGCTGCGCAAGTAACTCTGAGTCACAGAACATGTGCTACACAACCAGAAGCTGTCTGAGTGTCCCTGAGGAACAGGAAATGTACAGCACTGCCAGCAGCTGTGTAAGTAACTCTCAGTCACAGACCAGAGTCCAACACAACCAGAAGCTGTGTGAGTGTCCCTGAGGAACAGGAAATGTACAGCACAACTAGCAGCTGTGCAAGTAACTCTCAGTCACAGAACAAGTACAGCACGACCAGAAGCTGTGCAAGTGTCCTGGAGGAGTAGGAAATGTACAGCACATTCAGCAGTTGTGCAAGTAACTCTCACGCAAAGAATAAATAGAGCACAGACAGCAGCTGTGTGAGTGTCTCTACAGCACACTTTCAGCACTGAACAAGTACAGCACAGGAGCAGCTGGGTGAGTGACCCTCAGGCACAGGACAAGTACTGAGCAGGCAGCTGTTGTGAAAGTCATCCTTATATGATGGCAGGTATAGCTAGGAAGGAACTGCATATGTTGCATGGTTTCTACCTGTCTTGCACCAGATGTGTCGTGCATGTGGGATGCAAGCAAGCACCCATGGCATACTTACCGAACACAGGGCAGCATAACTGGCCTTCCTTCCTTCCTGGTCAGGGCTCAGGACGATCGGAGAGCGAAGGATTAGGCTTTCCATGTAAGAATCTGTATCAGCAACTTCTACTATTGACTGAGTTTTTTTGTGCGCCCCAGTAGGTTACAGGTGCTAGTTTTCCCCTTTTGTTGCTGTAATGCCTTCCTTGACCTTACTTTGCTCACTTCTTCATTTTATGTCTCTCTTAAGACCTAACAAAATCAGTAATGGTTATTTCATACGCAGTTTCCCTTGGGTTGCTGGGTGATGTTCTGTACTGCCGGGCGGGCGTTGGTTGTTAAACAAAAACATCACTATTATTACAGTGTTTAGCTGATGCAATTTTTAAATCACGACAAAACAATGCTTGTTCTCAACATTAACTTAAATTGCTTCTTCCATTCGCCTTTCAGGCTTGCTAAAAAGGGTAGAAAAGCGTATCCCAATTGTTTCAAATTCTCCCTTATTTTTCTCCAGGAATTCTTTGTTTGTTTGTTTTCGAATCCATCTTGAATCATCCCTAATCAGGCTAAATCTGCGAGGCGGCGCTCTATCATCCTCACGGGCGGTTTCAAAGGACATTGATCTTTGATAGGCAATGAAAGCCGGCTCAGAAATGAGATGGCTGTCGGGCAAAGCCTCTCCAGACACCGCGGCGAGCATCCAGACAGTCACCTGAGCATTATCTCTTTGTCTTAATGCTAAATCACAGCCCAGTAATAGCCCGGGCTGACACTTTGACATTTTCAAGAAGAGTAAAAGACATGATTTGAATGAAAATCAATTTTATTTCACAAATCTAAGCAAATGCTTAAATCTTTGATGGTTTTTGTGACTGACTTCGCAGGATTCCAGTAATGTATTATTCAAGTGATACTGTTTAAAGAAGCTTTTTATGTTAATATATGTTTATATTTCTGTTCTGATTCTTTTGTTATGCTTACCTATAACTAAGTTTTATACATCTACAAATGTATGCTGACACATATACAACAAAATCAATGACAGTAACTGTTCTATTGCTTATGGTTAAGTTGCACTTTAATTTGAAAGAATACTTTTTTTAATAGCTAATAACTGTTGGACTTGGCCCTTTTTTCAGGGTCATCCCAGAACTTTTTGCCTTCGTCCTGTATTTTTTCTGACCTGTTGTTGGTGGTTTTATGACTCTGGGCACTTTACCACTGCTGATCAGTGCTAAAGGTCATATGCTCTCCCTGTAAATTGTTGTTACGGATTGGTGTTTCCATGATTGGCTATTTAATTTACGAGTCAGATCCTAGTACAGTGCACTGTGTGTGCCCAGGGCCTGTAAATCAAATGCTGCTAGTGGGCTTGCAGCACTGATTGTGCAACCCACAGAAGCAGCCTGTAAAATGTAACTCTGCCTGCCATTGCAGAGCCTGTGTGCAGTCTAGTACTGCCATGTCGGCTTGGCAAGTGCACACACTTGCCGGTCCCTAAACCTTCCCTTTTCTACATATCAGTCACCCCTAAGGTCAGTGTCAGGATGTCATACCTGACCTGACAGGAGGGAGAGTGGACAAACGGTGCCAGGCAGCTGGGGCTACTGCCCCCGCTCTCTGACGCCACAGAGGTTTGAGAGCCCTGAGAGGCATAACGCCTGGGTCTCATCACTGACAACTGTCAGTGGCCACTGTGGCTGCTGTCCTGGTGGACAGAGTGGCCCCTGGGGAGGGGACAGGAGTCACACCCCGGGGGTGGACTGGGCCTCACCTCTGTGTTGGCCATGTGGGTACTGTCTGTCTGTTGGGACACACCTGTGAGCAAGCTAAGGTTAGGTGCTGCACAGATGGTGTCCACAGGTGAGGAGAAGGGTTCCCCATGGGTTAGCTTAGTGGGCCCTGAGAGTATGGACAGAGGGATCCAAATGGGTTCAGATTGGCGTAGAACTGGAGTATGCCCCTGCAGTTGCGGGCCAGGGTCCATGTTCTATCGCCCCAAGCAGGGAAGCCTATCAAGGTATTGATTAGTCTACCCTGGCTTTAGGCTGGAAGGGGGTTGTGTTGGACCTGGCCCTTTTTTCAGGGTCATCCCAGAACTTTTTGCCTTTTTCCTGTATTTTTTCTGATCTGTTGTTGGTGGTTTTATGACTCTGGGCACTTTACCACTGCTGATCAGTGCTAAAGTGCATATGCTCTCCCTGTAAATTGTTGTTATGGATTGGTGTTTCCATGATTGGCTATTTGATTTACTAGTCAGACCCTAGTACAGTGCACTGTGTGTGCCCAGGACCTGTAAATCAAATGCTGCTAGTGGGCTTGCAGCACTGATTGTGCCACCCACAGAAGCAGCCTGTAAAATGTAACTCTGGCCTGCCATTGCAGAGCCTGTGTGCAGTCTAGTACTGCCATGTCGGCTTGGCAAGTGCACACACTTGCCGGTCCCTAAACCTTCCCTTTTATACATATCAGTCACCCCTAAGGTAGGCCCAAGGTACCCCTGTGGGCAGGGTGCATTGTATATGAAAGGTAGGACATGCCCTGATGTGTGTGGCATGTCCTGATAGTGAAATACTGCCAATTTAGTTTTTCACTATTTCAAAGCCATCTGTTCCCATGGGACAGAATGGGGAGTTTGTTTATAACATCTTAAAAACATAACTGACCCTAGGAACAAGATGGAAAAGTAAAGTTTAGTATGGCTGAACTCAGAATGTTAAAGTGCATCTTTTAGTGAGGGTGATTTTTACATTCTGTGTTTGAAAATACCACTTTTAGAAAGTAGGTATTTTCTTGCCTAACCATCCAGTGTACCTCTGCTAGGTTTGTGTATTGCATGTCTGGCTTTTGGATGACAGGGGCTGGAGAGGGGCAGGGGCTCCAGAAGTCTGATGAGTCAGGGCTGGGCTGCATGGGCTTGGGCTGCATTTGGAGTGGTGGGAGGAGTAGCACCTTCACCTGAATAGGGCTGTGCCTGCCTTCTACAATGACGGCTCTGCCCCCCTGTGGTGTGTCTGGAGCCAGGGCTCACACTGACAATGGAGGTTGTTGTGCACTTGCAAAGTGCCCCACAGAACTGGTTTTGGCTGTGTACAGACACTCTCTGCCTTCAGAGAACAAAGGATGTTGGTGTATAAAAAGAGGGGCCCAGACCCCAGACTTTTAGATCACTTCTGGGAAATCAAGAGCAACCTTTGCCAAGGAGAAGAGCCGGATAAGCTGAGGAGGAATACTGCTCCTGTGCTGTTTGCTGTCTGGGGTTGACTTGCAGTGGCAGCTTGCTGCCAAGGAAAGGAAAAAAATGACTTTGCTGTTTGCTTTGTCACCTGCTTGAGTAAAAGATCTCCAAGGGCTTGAAACTGAGCTTGCCTCCTGTTCTGAAGTCTCAGGGACACAAAGACTTCACCACCAGCTCCTCTGAATTCCCTTGCTGGGAATTCCAACCTGCAAATAGGTGCCTGCTGCTGTTTCGGACCTCTAGAGACTGTTTGTCACTGGGAGCTGGAGAATCGATGCAACATCGAAGAAGCGTGACGCATTCGCTCCTGTTTCCAATGCATCGCCGAAGAAACCGGCGCAGTGCCTGCCGCGGGTCGAGAAATCGCCGCACGACACATCAGGTGCAACGATCGCCAAAGTCCGAGATCACCGCACCGATCCCGATGCAAGCCTGCTGTGCGGCTGCGCAAAGCCACGCATAGTACCAGATCGACGCATCACATCGAGGCACCAAGACTGTCGCATCGTTGGGGGACGCAGTAAGAAACCGACGCATCAACTCCGCACGCAGTAAGAAAACGATGCATCACCTCCTCTCCGGTAAGGAACCGACGCATCGCCTCCCCTGCGCGGCAGTAAGGAACCGATGCATCACCTCCCCCGGAGCAAGGAACCGACGCATCACCTTCCCTGCATGTAAGGAACCGACGCATCACCTTCCCTGCGGCCATTTTGTTTGTTTTACATGACGCATCCCAGGTACTTTGTGAGGAAAGTGTTGCATTTACAACTTGCATTGAACTGAACTATTTCTACCATTTAAAAGTCATATTTTTATTACTGTATTGTGGATTTTTGTCGTTTGGTCTTGTTTTGTTTAGATAAAGTTTACTTATTTTTCTAAACTGGTGTGGTGTCCATTTGTAGTGTTTTCACTGTATTACTGTATGTGTTCACAAATGCTTTGAGATAAGCCTGTCTGCTCGTGCCAAGCTACCAAGGGGGTGAGCAGGGGTTATTTTAGGTGTGTATCCCCCTTACCCTGACTAGAAGCAAGGGTCCCTATTTGGACAAAGGTACCTACCTCTGCCAACTAGAGACCCCCATTTCTAACATTGGTGGTCAGCAGTGAGGATCTGGACTTGCATTTGTGTCTTACATACAGTGATTGGTGTACACTACTAGTATAGTGCAGACCATTACGCAACCACATACTGTTTTTTTCTGTTTTTGGGTGTCCTCCTGGGAGTATTTTTGATACTGAAACTCTGGTTAGTTGTTGCAAAATGGAACATGACTTCTGGCACATGTTCATATACACAATGAGGGAACTACGTGTGTTCTGCAAGGAAAGGGGGCTGCCTGTGAAGAGAAGATTCGGAGAGGATCTAGAGGCATCCCTATTTCATTATGAGTTACCCCGCTGGGGGCCAACACTACCAGTTGAGTTTGAGGAGGATGACTTCTCTGAAAGTGAGGGAGAAACAGAAAAAGATGGCTGGCTTCCAGCTTGTGAGCAGAGGCTGAGAGAGCTTGATGAGGAGCTCGAGAGGGCTGAGACCAAGAGGGCCTTAGCCCAAGAAAAAATGTGTGTAGCTCAGGAAGTGAGCTTGGCTGGGCTGGAGGTGGAGTCCAGCTCAGATGTTGGCAGCAAAAATGTGTTATCTAGTGCTGAGGGAGCAGTACACACACCCAGAGATGTGGCGCCTGACTTGAAGGAGGGGGTTGACATGCACCAGGGGGTTCAGGTTTATGAGGTAGCTCCAGTAGTGTGCAGTGTCCCTGAATTGTATTGGGGAACTGGCACCGGGGATCATATTCTTAGTGGTGGGAGGGACACTCTACTGACTCTAGATGGGAGGTTCAGGGAGAGGGGTTCTCCCATGGTAGAAGTCCTGGTGTGTGAGTGTAGAGACCGCCCAGAAGAGTGTGGGTTGAGTGACAGAGACAGTCAGACACTGTCTTGCCAATCTCAGGAGAGTGGTGTGGGGTACTTGTGCGAGGCACTGGATGGAGAGGTAAAGGGTAGCTTGGTTAACACCTGTGTGGGGCTTTGTGATTCCATTGTTGGAGAGCATGTTTAAGTCCCTGTTTTCCAGAGCTATGCTAACA
This sequence comes from Calotriton arnoldi, assembly GCA_963921515.1. Lineage (NCBI taxonomy): Eukaryota > Metazoa > Chordata > Amphibia > Caudata > Salamandridae > Calotriton > Calotriton arnoldi. The sequence goes on along the minus strand of CAWUFW010000198.1, from coordinate 713,529 downwards.
CCTGGTAGAGTGTGAGTTCTCTGACCCCAGGGAGCTCACACTGGATGCAGACTTTTTGGTGGATTCCAGAGGGTCTGAAGAAGCATCTGGGGGTGATCCTGATGGAGGGGGCTCAGGTATTTCCCAACCGAGGGTGGTGGGGAAGGTTCTTAGTAGCCCAGATAGGTCCCAGTGTAGTGGGAGGGGTGTAGGGGCTCACGTCCTGTCTCCGCAGAGAAGGAGTGAGAATGGGATGCGTACCAAGGTGCCCGAAACCCAGTCCCAGGGCCTGGAGGGTTCCCTCAGGGAACACCGGGTGGGGAGCCTAGGCTGTACCGGGATGCCATCCCCTGAGGGGGATCCCAAGGTGTCAGTTGAGCTGGGGGAGACTACTGTAACCAGCATTCCACCAGCTCTGGTGTCTTGCAGCACCTCTCCAGTAGGGAGAGGGCCTGAGTCCAGAGAGAGGGGTGAGAGGGGGATGCAGTCCCCAGTGGAGGGACCAGTGGGTCAGGGGTTGCCAGCTCTGAGGTCAGAGCACCCCAGGACTGACCCTGGTGAGGCTACTTCTGTCCTGGGGATATTCATGCTCTATCAGGTGGACAGGAGGCTGGAGACCTGCGCCAGGCAGACTCTTGCACAACTCCAGAGGAGTGTGTTTCCCTAGGGGGGTGGTGTACTTCCCAGAAGTCGTGGGTTGCCAGGCACAGATCCGGCCTAAAGGTAAAGACCCTGGGTTGGAGGGCCAGGTTCAGGGTGTCCCCCCTGACCTGAAGGAAGGGTTGACTGCTAACAGTGCCCCTACCGGTTTGTATTCTAGGGCACCGCTCCAGGTGGAAGGGTGCAGGGCCCCAGTAAGGGGGGCGGGGAGAGGGCAACCTCACCCCTGACCTCTGCCCAGTCTAAATGTACAGACCCTAGGCTGGGATCCCAGTTGCAGGATAGAACCCCTGAACTGGTGGGTGAATTGTGCAGGTCACCTGCCACAGGTGCCCTGACAATTCTGGAAGGGGGTACCGCTCCAGGTGGGAGGGTGCAGAGCCCCGAGGAGGAGGACCAGGTGTGGGAAAGCCCACCCCAGTCTCCTGTCCAGCCGCCGGGTACAGGCCAGGGGCTGGTGGGTCAGTTTCAGGATGTCATACCTGACCTGACAGGAGGGAGAGTGGACAACGGGTGCCAGGCACCTGGGGCTACTGCCCCCACTCTCTGATGCCACAGAGGTTTGAGAGCCCTGAGAGGCATAACGCCTGGGTCTCATCACTGACAACTGTCAGTGGCCACTGTGGCTGCTGTCCTGGTGGACAGAGTGGCCCCTGGGGAGGGGACAGGAGTCACACCCCGGGGGTGGACTGGGCCTCACCTCTGTGTTGGCCATGTGGGTACTGTCTGTCTGTTGGGACACACCTGTGAGCAAGCTAAGGTTAGGTGCTGCACAGATGGTGTCCACAGGTGAGGAGAAGGGTTCCCCATGGGTTAGCTTAGTGGGCCCTGAGAGTATGGACAGAGGGATCCAAATGGGTTCAGATTGGCGTAGAACTGGAGTATGCCCCTGCAGTTGCGGGCCAGGGTCCATGTTCTATCGCCCCAAGCAGGGAAGCCTATCAAGGTATTGATTAGTCTACCCTGGCTTTAGGCTGGAAGGGGGTTGTGTTGGACCTGGCCCTTTTTTCAGGGTCATCCCAGAACTTTTTGCCTTCCTCCTGTATTTTTTCTGACCTGTTGTTGGTGGTTTTATGACTCTGGGCACTTTACCACTGCTGATCAGTGCTTAAGTGCATATGTTCTCCCTGTAAATTGTTGTTATGGATTGGTGTTTCCATGATTGGCTATTTGATTTACTAGTCAGACCCTAGTACAGTAAATCAAATGCTGCTAGTGGGCTTGCAGCACTGATTGTGCCACCCACAGAAGCAGCCTGTAAAATGTAACTCTGGCCTGCCATTGCAGAGCCTGTGTGCAGTCTAGTACTGCCATGTCGGCTTGGCAAGTGCACACACTTGCCGGTCCCTAAACCTTCCCTTTTATACATATCAGTCATCCCTAAGGTAGGCCCAAGGTACCCCTGTGGGCAGGGTGCATTGTATATGAAAGGTAGGACATGCCCTGATGTGTGTGGCATGTCCTGATAGTGAAATATTGCCAATTTCGTTTTTCACTATTGCAAGGCTATCTGTTCCCATAGGACAGAATGGGGAGTTTGTTTATAACATCTTATAAACATAACTGACCCTAGGAACAAGATAGAAAACTAAAGTTTAGTATGCCTGAACTCAGAATGTTAAAGTGCATCTTTTAGTGAGGGTGATTTTTACATTCTGTGTTTGAAAATACCACTTTTAGAAAGTAGGTATTTTCTTGCCTAACCATCCAGTGTGCCTCTGCTAGGTTTGTGTATTGCATGTCTGGCTTTTGGATGACAGGGGCTGGAGAGGGGCAGCGGCTCCAGAAGTCTGATGAGTCAGGGCTGGGCTGAATAGGCTTGGGCTGCATTTGGAGTGGTGGGAGGAGTAGCACTTTCACCTGAATAGGGCTGTGCCTGCCTTCCACAATGACGGCTCCGCCCCCCCTGTGGTGTGTCTGGAGCCAGGGCTCACACTGACAATGGAGGTTGTTATGCACTTGCAAAGTGCCACACAGAACTTGTTTTGGCTGGGTACAGACACTCTCTGCCTTCAGAGAACAAATGATTTTGGTGTATAAAAAGAGGGGCCCAGACCCCAGACTTTTAGATCACTTCTGGGAAATCAAGAGGAACCTTTGGAAGGAGAAGAGCCGGATAAGCTGAGGTGGAATACTGCTGTTTGCTGTCTGGGGTTGGCCTGCAGTGGCTGCTTGCTGCCAAGGAAAGGAGAAAAATGACTTTGCTGTTTGCTTTGTCACCTGCTTGAAGAAAAGATCTCCAAGGGCTTGAAACTGAGCTTGCCTCCAGTCCTGAAGTCTCAGGGACAGAAAGACTTCACCACCAGCTCCCCTGAATTCCCTTGCTGGGAATTCCAACCTGCAAAGAGGTGCCTGCTGCTGTTTAGGACCTCTAGAGACTGTTTGTCGCTGGGAGCTGGAGAATCGACGCAACATCGAAGAAGCATGACGCATTCGCACCTGTTTCCGACGCATCGCCGAAGAAACCGTCGCAGCGCCTGCCAGGGCTCGAGAAATCACCGCACAACGCATCGGGTGCAACGATCTCCGAAGTCCGAGATCACCGATCCCGACGCAAGCCTGCTGTGCGGCTGCGCAAAGCCACGCATCATACGGGATCGACACATCGCATCGAGGCGCCAAGCTGTCGCATCGTTGGGGGACGCAGTAAGAAACCGACGCATCACCTCCTCTCCGGTAAGGAACCAACGCATCACCTCCCCTGTGCGGCAGTAAGGAACCAATGCATCACCTTACCCGGAGCAAGGAACCGATGCATCACCTTCCCTGCGTGTAAGGAACCGACGCATCACCTTCCCTCCGGCCATTTTCTTTGTTTTGCGTGACGCATCCCAGGTACTTTGTGAGGAAAGTGTCGCATTTACAACTTGCATTGGACTGAACTATTTCTACTATTTAAAAGTCATATATTTATTACTGTATTGTGGATTTTTGTTGTTTGTTCTTGTTTTGTTTCAATAAAGTTTACTTATTTTTCTAAACTGGTGTGGTGTCCATTTGTAGTGTTTTCACTGTATTACTGTATATGTTCACATATGCTTTACACACTGCCTCTGAGATAAGCCTGTCTGCTTGTGCCAAGCTACCAAGGGGGTGAGCAGGGGTTATTTTAGAAGTGTATCCCCCTTACCCTGACTAGAAGCAAGGGTCCCTATTTGGACAAAGGTACCTACCTCTGCCAACTAGAGACCTCCATTTCTAACAATAACGTTGGCCATGTTTGATGGGTCTGCATGAAACTTTAAAAAAAAGAAAAACTGTGCATGCACTTTAGATTGGTCCTGGTAAATTTAGTACAGATTTGTCCAGGGAATGGGTAAGTAACATGGAGTCCCTCAAAATAGCAAGGAGGCATTATCAGATGATGATACGCAAATGACGCCCCAAACGGGGATGGGAAAAAATTAAACAAGGATAATTCTGGCCTGGACCAGCAGCATTTCTGTGGCACAGTACATCATACAATGCAATTGAATAGCATAAACAAGCACAACAGGCAGAATTGGTGCTACAAGCTCTCCACAGAAAAAAAGGAATTGATAAAGGAAATTCAAGAGTTCTGACAAGTAGATCTGACAGAAAGGAGCAAAATATGCGTATATTAAAAGGATACATAACAATCCCACACCTCGAGCACCTGCAAACAACTTGGAGATACATATAATATCCCCCGATCAGTTCAACTTAAATGGGGAAAGTAGGGAAAGCAAAATCGAAAGCAAAACAAACTTCGCCCGGCATAAACCAACCACACAAAAAATGGTTTCCTCTTTTTGTGCCTATCCTCCAGGGATAATGGATAGAGAGTAATACCGTTTTAAGGATGAAGTGGGAAAACAGAATGGGCAGGCACCAATACCTTGATCGGTTTTGATAATTTATTCCTATTACAAGACAAGAAGCCTGGAAACATAGAGCCAGCGGTGTCAAATTGGACAAAAGACGCGAGGAACTTTGACATATGCAATTTGCCAGCAATCTTCAAGTAAGAAGGAAAAGAATCATTCAGAAATAAAACATACAAATGGTTAATTGACAGACTAGGTGACAACACCATCAATATGAATGACTTGCAGATTGTAAAACATCATCAAGCTAGTTTAGACAGCGATAGCGGTTGTATCCTTGTTGGCTCAGGAAGAACAAACTTACTTGAGTACATGGTCAGGTCGGCGCCACTAACTAACCCCTTCTCAGCCACCAGCATTGTACTGGATTCGAGCGCGAGCTGGGGGAAACACATCCATACACTTGTTCGATCCACTGCTGCCAACCAGGACAAAATTGCCCCCAATGAGTAGCGAAATAGGCCAAGTCAAGCAAGTAGTTCAGAAGCACACCTGCCCAAGAGTGAGGGAGAAACATTGGAAAATATTTGCAGTAGCATGGCAGCCGATGGGGGCATTTCTGGTGGCCACAAAACAGCAAAAAGTGCAGGGTATATGGCACTACACAACTTGGGCAACATAAACAAGCACTAAAACAGATTGACTAATCATTAGCCACTTGGCCTTTGATCACGGCGTATGAGAACCAAATAACTCAGTTTTCTCCTGGAATATTGCAGGAATCTCCCAGAAAATGGATTATTGTAACTTCCTAAATTACTTAACATCTTACATAGTGATAATACTCCAAGAAACATGGGCTTCTACGCCATGGGTTATCCCTGGATATATTGCCATTCAAAGTGGGCATAAGAGCTGGAGAAAACAAGAAATAGTGGCAGACTGCAGATATCATGCAGAACTGACAAGTGTATTTCCTTCAAAGCTTGGGACGAAAGCCGGGGGGATTTACAAGTTGTTGACATCCAACTCTTAGATAATTCTTTCCTGAGAATAATATATATCGATGCACAACAGATAAAGATGGTAGGCTTCATAGACCTTTTAAAGGGTATCAAGGATGCATTATATCTACCTTGTCAATCCAATGTTACACCCTAATTTGCGGTGATTTAAACTACAGGATCGGAGAATGGTGAAACGATGATGAAGCTATATAGCAGAATTGAAAACAGCATGTGACATTACATCAATCAGCCATGCATTTCCAAAGAAAGATGCGAAAGAGAAATGTCTGGCCCATTTTGGTTCAACTGAAGGCCTCATTTCAGCTCGAAACTCTTATGAAAATGAAGACTGCAGAGCGCCCACCTATAACACCCATGGAGCACAAACGGTGACTGATAGAAATGGAGATCTCTAGTTGGCAGTGGTATGCACCCTGTCCAAGTAGGGAGCCTTCCATCTAGTCTGAGTAAGGGAGTTTCACACCCAAGATAACCCCTGCTCACTGCTTTGGTAGCTTGGCACGAGCAGTCAGGTCTATCTCAGAGGCAATGTGTAAAGCATTTGTACATAACACACAGTGACAACACTAGAAATGGACACCACACTTGTTTAGAAAAATAAAGTATCTTTATCTAAACCAAACAAGACCAAAACGAAAATATCCAACATACACAACTCAAAATATGACTTTTAAAAGGTTTTAGCAATTCTGTCCATAGAAATCAATAAATGCGGGATTTGTACACAAAGTACCTCAAAGGCATCAAAATCCACAAGGCAAAACAGCCACAGAGGAGGGAAGCATCAGAAAATACAGCGATGCATCAGTTCCTGAGTCCTTGGGGAGGTAATGCGACAGTTCTGCTCCACGCAGGAGAAGTGATACGTCCACTGAAGTGGGAAGTGATGTGCCGATTCCAAGACGGTTCTGGTCTGCGGGTGCTGTGTCGAAAAAACATGCCACACACTTGTGATGTGTGGAAATCTGGGATGTGCTGGAGGTCAATGCAGCGGCGGCAAACAGGCGCCGCATCGAAATCCTTAGCCACGGTCCCATGATGAGTAGTTTCTTTTAGCTGGATAGCAGGGCCTGCATCGGATTCATTGCTGTGGTCTCGGACTTTAGAGAACGGTGCGCTGAACTCGGTGTGCAGCAGTTCTTCAGGCCGATGACAGGCGCTGCATTGATTTCTTTCACCGCACGGGACTGTGAGTCTGGATTTTTAAAACTGGATGTGGCACCACAAGGCACACCAGAACTCTCAACAGTGGAGTTCAAGGATGCTGCAGGTGAATTCTTTGTGTCCCTGAGACTTCTTAACAGGAGGCAAGCTCTGCTTCAATCCTTTGGAGAATCTTCTTAAGCAGGATACCACAGCAAGGCAAAAGTCCAGTCCTTTCACTGTCCACAGACAGAAGCAGCAACTACAGGCCAATCAAGCAAAGCAACACACAGCAACGGGGCAGTACTCCTCCTGGCAGCTCTTCATCTCTTCTTCTTGGCAGAGTCCTCTTAGTCCAGAAGTAATCTAAAAGTCTAGGGTTTTAGGTCTAATGCTTATCCACATTTTTCACGTTGAAATCTTTGTAAGAAAGTCTTGTTTGCTCAGTAAAACCAGTTCTGTCCTCCTTGGTCTAGCCACACTACAGGGGGTGGAAACAGTGTTGTGGAGAGGTGTGGTGCAGGTGGAACGGTGTGGTGTGGTGCAGCGGCCAGGGCAGCTGACTTCGGAGCACAGGGCTCACGGTTCGATCCCCGGCTCCGGCGGCAGCTCAGCTCAGCACCATGTGACTCTGGGCAATAGCTCACTTAATTTCCCCGACGGCCCCCAGTGCCTTGAGACCCGTAAGGGTGAGTAGTTCGCGCTTTACAAATATGGATTTACATTTTATATTTACAAAGGCAGCCACAGCCTAATCAGGTGTTAGTGACAACTATTCTCACCACTCTAGCCCAGAAAGACTCATCAGCATATGCAGGGCACACCTGAACTCCCTTTGTGTGGGTGTCTGGAGTGAATGCACAAACAAGCCCCTACCAGTCTAAGCCAGACATTGATTCCACAGGCAGGCAGAGGCACAGGATGGTTAAACAAGAAAACGCCCACTTTCTAAAAGTGGCATTTTCAAACACACAATTTAAAAACAACTTCACTAAAAGATGTATTTTCAAATTGTGAGTCTTGAGACACCAAACTCCAATTTTCTTTCTACTCCCAATTGGAAGATACACTTGTAAAATGTTACAAGGCAGCTTCAATGCTAACCTATGGGAGAGATAGGCCTTGCTGTAGTGAAAAATGAATGTAACAGTTTTTAACTGCCAGGACATGTAAAACTCAAAGGTACAAGTCCTACCATTTAATTGTATTGCCCCCTGCCATTGGGGCTACCTAAGGCCTACCTTAGGGGTGCCTTACATGTAATAAAAGGGAAGGTTTGGGCCTGGCAAGCAGGTGAACTTGCCAGGTCAACATGGCAGTTTAAAACTGCACACACAGGCTCTGCAGTGGCAGGCCTGAGACAGGTTTGAAGGGCTGCTCATGTGGGCAGAACAATCAGTGCTACAGGCACACTAGTTGCATTTGATTTACAGGCCCTGGGCACACACAGTGCACTTTACTAGGGACTTACCAGTAAATCAAATATGTCAATCATGGACAAACATTCCTAATCACAATTTACACAGAGAGCACTTGCAGGTTGGCACTGATCAGCAGTGGTAAAGTGCCCAGAGTACCTAAACCAGCAAAAACGAAATCCAGCACACGGTCAAAGATACAAGAGATAGAGGCAAAAAGACAGGGGAAACCTTGCCAAGGATGGCAGGTCTAACAGTGATTGATTACATCCTCATTAAGATCACAGACTGGCACAGGTTGGAAAACTTGAAGGTGCAATGGAAATTGGAAAGTGATCACAATCCTGTACTTTTAGAGGTAAGAAACAACGCCTCCTCAGAACCAAGAGAAATAAAAAATCTAAATAACACCTGGGACCTGTGGGGGGGGGGGGTCAACTCAGAATAAGGTGGGGTACTAACCATGAATCCAACATGGAAGATTGAAAAGATGACCCATCAACAGAAGATCTTCAGGAAGGAATAGTGAAAGGTTCAGGTGACGCTGCCACATCACCTCTATGTGGTCTTCTGTTGAAATCACTAACCCTGATTGTCTCAATACCATGCATGTTTAAAAAACCTCACACTGTTAAAAACTTGGGAAAAGAGAGGTGGTTTGATTCAGAATTACAAACAGTGCTCAGAAGTGAGTTCTCTAGACAGGTAATAAGGGTTGCAACATTAAACTATAAATCGCTAATAAGAAAGAAGAAAGAAGATTCTTCAAACAGAAAGTGGCAACAACTGGTAAAAGTGGCAGTTGAGAAAGATACTCAAGCCTTTTGGAGGAAGATCGGGTAAGGTCTAGGAGCAAGGAATTTGTTTGGGAGGCAAATATTTCAGAGGCAGCATGGATAACGCATTTCAATATTATTTTCAACTCCACATATGACCCCACCCATTAGATATTGCCCCCCATCATTTACGAGGGAGCCCACAGCAGAGCATCAATTGGTAACCTCTTGAAAGCATTTTAGAAAGACAAATTGAGAGAAGCCATACGAGGTCTTCACAAAGATAATGCTCCGGACCCCAACATGATACCCCTGAAGGTTTTCCTTGCTGATGTGGATTGATAGGCTGAAATACTTGCTACAGTGTTTAAGATGATAGTAGTGATGCATAGCTGTCCTGACTCTTGGTTAAATAGCATCATCGTCCACTGTACAAAAAGGGACATAAAGTCACCCAAAATCCTACTGTCTGATAAGTCTAATTGACATAGGATGTAAAATCCTTTTGAAATTGATATTGATGACCCTGGATGAATGGGCCATTAATAAAAACACCTTTTCACCTATACAAGAAGGCCTCAGAGAAGGACTATTACCTATAGATCAGATCTTCACTTTTCTACACATAATCTACAAGTCTAGTAAAGTAATAAAAATGCCCCTGTACGTGGCATTTCTAGACTTTTATCAGCATTTGATCTGGTATCAAGAAACCACCTTTGGGAAAAGCTGAACACTGTGGGTATTGAGCCTGGGCTTCTGTCTTTAATTCAAATGCTGTACACAGGGACCTGTTCCTAGGTGAGACGTAAACAAATAGGTTACATTAGCAAAAAATTAAATACCAGCAGAGGGGTTAAGCAGGGCTGCCTCTTGGCGGTCCTCTTGTTCTCCCTCTACATATACGACCTGTATCAAGAAGTCCAAAAGCATCAGATGACATTTGTCTATAAATAGCTTCCTTCTTTATGCCTATGTTTCCATCTTAATAGCAAAATCCCCTACAGGCCTGCAAGCCCAGCTTTCAGCTATGGAAACTTACTGTAAAACAAACAATCTGGAAATTAACAAGGGGAAAACCAAGATAATGACCTTCAAGAGCGAAAGTGGAAAGAAGTTTTCCTTCTTTGGAAATCACAAAAGACTGGAAGAAGTGGCACTGTTTAAGTACCTAGCGGTAACAATTGAGAGAATGTTAAAATGGAAAACCCACAATCAAACTTCCATAGGCAAATCAGAAGCTGAGGCAAAAGCTATCTTGACGATGGCGTACAAACATAGGGCCTGGTTTATGAAAAGTGTTGTATCACTGGGGGAAACCAGTGATGCGCCACTTTTCAGTGCGCCCTCCTTGCGACACCTTGGATGCGCCATATTTACTGTACGGCGCTCCATGCACAAGGATTTACAGATGCATCAGGAATCCTGACGTATCTGTAGGCGCAAAAGTGATGCATTGCTGGGGTGCGTCTGAAAACAGACACAACTCCAGCAATGTGTACTTTCACATGGGGCAAGCCCCATGTGAAAGGGCCTGTGTTACCCTTACGCCTGCTGTGAGGCAGGCATAAGGTTTTGACACAGTGGCGTCCTAGAACTAATAGATTTCACTACACCACTTCTACAAGGCTTTCTTATGGGGGAACACACACCCTACATACATTATACCTGAAGCAGGTATAATTTAGCGCAGGTGTTTACAAAGTGACGCATCTAGTTGTGCCACTTTGTAATTATGGCGCAATGTTGCCTTGCACGCTCTCGGACCACGCTCCTGTCCAGTTAGATATGGACAGCCCGCAAAAAGTTATTCCTCCCTTTACTTGGCGGTTCCCTCCGTACTCCTTACTTGACCCCGCCTTTAAAGCGGAACTGGCTGAGGCCATTGAGACATTTTTTGAGATTAATATCGGGTCGGTCGACTCTTTTACCACAGTGTGGGACTCCTTTAAGGTGTACATCCGTGGGATTGCCATGGCTAAGCACTCCGGTGTCCTCCGTACCCTTCGTAGGCGTCTCACGGATTTAGAGGCCACTCTAGCAACCCTAGAGCAGCAACTACTAGCGGGGGCGGGCGACGATATCACACAAGAACTGCACCGGACATTGGAAGAGTATCACACTACAGCAGACGCTGAACTAAAGCACTTGGGCAAATATGCGACAGCTCGCATATATGGGGAAGGGGACCGTCCGGGGTCGGTCCTGTCTTCCCTGCTTAAAAACCGGAGGGAGAAATCTAATGTAGCAGTCCTTCCTGATGTGGAGGGAGAGCCCTTAACTGATCCACTCGACATAGCCAACAGATTTAAGCAATATTACTCATCACTATACAGTTCGGAGGGTGGGAGTGATGACGATGCTATTTTGGACTACCTCACTCATATTAAACTACCTTGGCTGCTGAATGGCCACAGGGAATACCTGATGCGTCCACTAGAAATAGACGAGATTACTTCAGCCCTAGCAGGGATGAAATCCAATAGCGCCCCCGGAGTGGACGGTCTCACTGTCTCTTTTTACAAGGAGTTCAGGTACCTACTGGTTCCGCACCTACAGTCACTGTTTGAGGAAATCATTGAGGCAGGCGAAATGCCTCCTTCAATGCGGGAAGCGCTAATTGTTACCATACTCAAACAGGAAAAGCCTCCGACCGCCTGTGCCTCTTATCGTCCGCTGTCACTCCTCAATGTGGACACCAAAATTTATGCAAAGGTTTTGGCGACTAGACTGTCTCCCCTGGTGCCGCTGTTGGTATCGCCGGAACAAGCCGGCTTTGTCCCGAGTAGAAACCTTACTTATAATTTACAAACTGTATGTGGGGCTATACAACATACCCGACGAGACACGCAGGCGGTGGCGGTCTTCCTCGACATGGAGAAGGCGTTTGACTCTGTGGAGTGGCGTTTCATGACCCATGTGCTGACGAGAATGGGTCCCGGCAGTGTCTTTCTGCAAATGGTGGGAGTACTTTACAAATCCCCTACAGCCAGGATAAAAATTGGTGACTTGGTTACAGACCCTATCCGCATCACTAGAGGCACACGCCAAGGGTGTCCACTCTCCCCACTGCTATACGCTCTGGTTGCCGAACCTCTCGCCTGTGCGATGCGTGAATATCATAGTCATAGGGGTATAAGATTTCCGACATATAACTTGATTATATCTACATACGCAGATGACACATTACTATATGTTAGAGACCCTGACCAGAATCTTTCGACGGTACTGCGTGAGGTGGTCCTTTTTGGGGCCCGATCCGGCCTCAAGGTGAACTGGAATAAATCGCTTATCTTCTCGCTGACGGCGGAAACGGCCCAGTTCACGCCGGACTATCCACTATGCTGGACGACCGAGCCAGTTAGGTATTTAGGCATTAGAGTGCATACTGACTCAGAAGTGGTCTTCAAAGAAAATTATGGGACAGCGGTGTCCAAACTGGAAGACGATGTGGACAGATGGATACGATTGCCCCTATCATTAGTGGGTAGAATATCGATTATGAAAATGGTAGTCCTCCCACGGTTCTTATTCTTATTCACTAATATTCCTTTGTGCTCCCGAGGTCCTTTTTTCAGGTACTGTCGACCCTGATGGTGTGGTTAGCCTGGGCTGGGAAACACGCTCGAGTTAAGTGGGAGATACTCAAGCTCCCATACAGCTTGGGTGGACTTGGTGCTCCGGATCTAGAGCTGTACTATAGGGCGGCGCAGGGTGCCCATGCGCACCACTGGATGCACGGTCCCACCGATGCTCTGCATTTTCGTATAGAGAATGTGGTGGCGGCCCCAACCCCATTGCCAGTGCTTCTGTTTAAGCCTCCTGATCGTAGGACTGGTATCCTTGACTCTATTAACGCGACAACGCACGCCTGGCTTCACCTTTTCAAATTACAAGCCGGCGCCATTCTTTACTCTCCAAAGACACCGCTGGAGTGGTGCCACTGGTTACCCCCGTGCAGGGAAAAAGGGGTGATTAAGGCCTTGAACACTATAAATATTAGCACAATAGGAGAGATGTTTGTGGAGGGTAAAATGAAAGCATGGGAAGACACTGTACAGGAAGATCGGACAGCTACTCCATTGACTCAATTCAATTTCCACAGGGTGAGACATGCACTGAGGGAGCTCCTGGGTAGCAGGATGGATGAGCCACCAGAGGTTGCCCCGCTCACATATGTTATTAAGGCTGAATCGCCAGTGCGAATTGTCTCAAGGATTTATAGCATAGCACAGGGTTACAGAGCCAACCACTACACCAAGGCTAGGTTAGCGTGGCAGGCAGACCTGGGTCGACTGATTGATGACGCAATGTGGAAGTACTGTTGTGAGAGTACGAAACGCATTTCACTAAATGGGCGTCATAGACTGATACATTTCAAATTTTTAAATAGGGTATATTATACACCAGAGAGGCTCTGCAGATACGGTTTGCGCGACTCAGCAGTGTGCGAACGCTGTGGTGCGGACCCTGCAGATTTTTATCATCTGGCCTGGCTATGTCCTGGGATGGCGGCCTTTTGGGCGTTGATATTTAAGACACCGGGGGAAATCACGGACACTACGCTTGAACCGGACCCTATGCTCGCACTATTGAGGTATTCCAAACAGCTGCCTAAGGGAATCAGACGTCTGGTAGATATGGGGCTTCTGGTGGCAAGCGTAGAGTTGCGATCTGCTGGTCTCAGGGCCCGTTCCCTACGGTTACGAACTGGACACACAACATGACGTATAGCAGCACTCAAACAGAATATTATAGTGAGCTACTACCTCCACGCAATCGGCCTAAAAATTTCTGGGGTCTGTATCAGGCCTACCTGGCTGCCAAGGCAAGCGGCTCAAATCACGTTGATTCACTTGAAATATAGCGCTGGAGAGCGGTTTGCATAACATGTTCTGATTCCCGGACTGAGAGACATGCCTTGAATAGTAGTTGCCCTTAAGTGCCTCAGGATTTGTACAGTGTACTAGGCAAATACAATATTGAACTGATCCGTGATTGTTATTGTTGCGAATTGAAAGGTGATTATATTGATGCTGTATGTTATAAGATGCTAGTACTGCTCCACAGTGTTGGACTTTGTGTACTGTGTATATTGTTGCAAATAAGCTATGTCTCTGCTTTTGTTACCAATAAAACCTAATAAAAAAAAAATTGTGGCGCATTGTTTACGCCTCCAGTGCGTCAACAAAGTGACGGACCGGCGGCGTAAAAGTGCCGCAAGGGGTCCATATATAAGCTTCACAGTTTTCGGTTTTCCAGCTTTATTGGCAAAGTTTTCCTGGTAAATTTCGAAAGTCAAATCACTTATGGAGCAGAGTTGTGGGGGCTGGACAAGTCAACAGAGTAACTAGGACACTATGGGAGGAAATTTTTGCCAGTAAGCTTTCCAACAGTGGTGTTGGAATGAGACATTGGTTAATCTTGCATCAACAACAAATGTCAGATGGCCCCTAACAAGTATGGGCTAAAAAGGCTGCGGTTGAGAGGCACAAATCTAGTGGACTAAGTATGGAAAGAACATTTCTCTATGCATGCAAAATCGACTTCTGTAATTCAATGGCATAAAGAAGCCAAGAGGCTGGGTTTCTTCCTGCCTTTGAACATGAATTTGCAGACACTCAAGAGGACAAATGCTATAGTTAATTAGCAATTTTTCAGCTTAAAGCTACACATATAAATTGAGGCCCTACAAAAACCTACATCCGAGGTGTCACGTTCGTATGTTCGGTGCATCTCTGAATGCTCAACAATATCTTGTTCTGTTAACAAATCAGAGGGAAAGAAGATTGTTTGCATTAGCAAGAGGGGATGCTTGTTACTGAATGCAGCTAAGAATATAAGAAACCCTGCGGTGTCAGAAATCACGAGAAGAATCACGTGGAGAAGTGTGGCTCAATGGTTAGAGCGGCAGACCCTGATGCAGAGATCTGGCCCGGGACCAGGGTTCAATTCCCGCCTCGGCGGGTCTTGGGCTCAATTTCCTCGGACCTGATAATTCTCGCCTCGGTGCCTATTCTAATCATGGGTCCCACTCTGCAACTCTGGGCAATAGCTTGCTTAATCTCCACAACGGCCCCAACAGCGCTGGGATGCCTGGCTTCACCCTGGGGGTGCCCAGGAGTGGACATTTCACAGGGAAAAGCCAGGAAGGGTTCCACAGCGGTATGCGTACAGCGCCTGGACACCCCTTTGGGGGTATGGGTGCGCTTTACAAGTACAAATTTCATTTCATTTCAGATAAAGGTCTATGTGCTTAAAGAGAGGATTTGGAGCATTTTATGCTGTCCTGCAAGCTTTATGGATACTTACTTACGCCTACTACCCCTCCGGGAATATAGGCCATCAACCAGGACTCTTCAGGACTCTTCAGTCATCTCTGTCCTGGGCCTTTCTTTCAATCTGACTCCAGGTGTAACCCATATACTTGCAGTCAACCTCGAGGCCTCGACGCCAGGTTTTTGCTGGCCTTCCTGTTTTCCTTCTTCCTTGAGGGTACCAGGTGAGTGCCTGCCTGGTGGTGTTTGATGCGGGTTTGCAGAGGGTGTCACCTATCCAGCCCTAGCATCTTTTCATGATTTCTTCATGAGCATGGAGTTGGAAAGTCTGTTGCCATAGGTTGTTGTTGCTGAGGTGTTTGGCCAAAGAAATTGGAGGATTTTCCTCAGACAAGTGTTGATGGTGGTCACTGTTGTCTTCCATGTTTGTGCTCCATCAGAAGGACTGTTTTTACATTGGTGTCAAAAAGCCTGATCTTGGTTTGCAGCGTTAGGTCCTTGGAGCTCCAGATCTTCTTTAGCTGAATGAAAACAGCCCTTGCTTTGCCGATCCTTGCCTTGACATCAGCGTCTTTGCTGTCCTGCTTGTCTATGACACTGTTCGGGTACTTAAGCGTGTAAAAAAAAAGGATACATAGAGGGAAATGGGATGTTGCCTTGTTTTTTTCTTCTTTTTTTCACTTCTTTGTCTCCACTATGATGTGGGATGTGGGTGTGCCAACGGCTGCCAAAGATGGTGAACATGTGCCAAGAGCTGCCATAGATGGTGAATGTGTTGGTCAAACAGGCGAGGGCGCTGGTCATGTTGTCTTTGTAGATTATGCAACTGTTTTGAAAATGGTGTTGGCAGGCAAGTGAGCTAGTGGAGTTCCACCAGATGGGGTTGATGTTATAGAAATAGATGGATGACTTGTACTGAGCTGTTAGGTTGTCTTTAGGAAGGGTCTGTGTTGGATTTTGGGGGCCATAGAGCAGGACATTTCCACCTTCCAGATTAAAGAGCATAAGAGTTTGAACAGCAGTTCTGATGTCTCTTTCTGGAAGGAACTGTTGTACTTTCACTATCTGAAAGAGCTGGTGCAAGGACAGTTTTGTTTTCTTGCCATTGTGTTGCTTGAGGGTGAGCTTGGCATCCAGGATGAATACAAATGACTTGGCATTGGGTGAAAGTTGAGGTTTGAAACCGTCAAGGTTCATGTCATTGAGTCTGGTTTGGAATAGTTCTTGATTGTTTGTTTTTCTGGCAAATAACGGAATTCTGTCTTGGTGGGTTTGAGCTTCAGGTAAATGTTGGACATCCAGGTCTGGATGAGGTGCATTTAGTGTTTGAGACACTGAATGTCTGGAACACAGAAGACTTTCAAGTAGAGTTGTGTATCATTGACTTATAAGTGAATTTTGACACTGTTATTAGTTGGTAGAGCTTCAAGGGGATCCATGATGCCACCTCTTGTGTCACGTAAGCACCTGCGTTAACATATAGTGAATCTGGGCCTGCATTTTTAATATTATTGGAGGTGAATTCAATGCCAACATTGACCATGCAAATTAGGGGACTTGATAGAACTACTTGAGGATATTGATGTGGAATTTCCTGCCATGGTGTCTGGGATCCAAAGATTGACAATCTTGGCTTTTTCTCCCTTGAGCTACATCAGAAGTTGAACTCACTTAACATGTGTCTCCATTTCACAAACCAGCCAACTCATCCTGCATTCCAAGAGGTGCCCATCATATTATTGATTGCTTCATGGTATTGGTAAGTATGTTGTATGTTTTAAATTCTTTCAAAGTTTATGTGAGGAACAAAAATGAAAATAACATTAGTGGTGTGGTTTCAACCCTGGGGAGTACACTTGGCAATGCATGATTGGAGACTGATGTTATTGACTGTAGAAGATTGAAATAGAAAGACATAGAGGTTTGTGCTATCTAGTCCAGTGTATTAAATGAAGCCCTGAAATGTATTGCGATTTGTCTTGCAGTTGATGTTGAGAGTGCACAGGTAATCCTCACATACCTGTGGCTTAGTATCGTAATTACTCAGTGACTAAGTGTGCTTCCCCAGCTGGAGAGGCAGACTTTGGTCTGGTTAGCCGGAAATGAGCCTAGGCTAAATGTCCTAGATACCACTTTAGGATTGCAGCAAAAAGGAGGGAGGATAGTAGAACTAGGTCTTTAAGTAGCTTCATCCTAGTCCCCCCAAGACTTACCTGTGACTGGACCTCCATCCAGGCAAAGCCCTTTTAGACCTAGCTCCTTCTGCTCTGTTGTTCTGTTGCTCTTTCTCTTTCTCTCCTTCGATTTGTTTTTGCTTTTCCCACTGTTGCTCTGAATTTGTTTTTGCCACTGTGCTACTGTTTGATCCCTGCTCACTTGCGCTTTATTTTGCCATTTGCCACTATCGTTGCTGGCTTGTTTCTGTCTCTGCTTCCCTGTTCTACCTTTGCTCATTGTGCCATATTTTTCGTTTCGCTCAATCTCACTTAATTTTGGCTTTCTCTATGCCATTTGGATCTTTTCTCCTTGCTCCTCACCTTACCACCTCTTCTCTTCTCTGATCTTTTTACTTTTTGCCTCTTTGCCTTGTTCTGATTTTGCTCCTTTTGACACTTTTTGCTCCTTCTTTGCTCTCCCCACCTCTTGGCTTTTTCCTGCTATTTTCTCCTGCGGCTTCCCTGCACAGTCTTGACCTCTTCCTGTGCTCTCCTGCTTCTCGTGCCCATCCCACCGCCCCCTGCACTCCTCCCCCCACCCAGGACCTACTTATTGAAGGCATGCCAAAGGCAAGCCCATTTGCACCTGGCCTGCAGTCAGTGTCAGGAACTATGGTCCTCCTCCTACCCACCACTACCCCTCTGTGACCCTCCACTCTCTCAATCCTGGACATGACTCAGTCACTGCTGCTGCACAGTACCACACAACACCAAAGGGGTATTCTCCTAGGGTTCCTGCAAGTTCTTATGCACTCTTTCACACTCACTGCCCACAACTCCGGCTAATGTGACCTGCTCCGACAGCACCCAACACTTGATGCTGCCATATCCACACTCACCAGCCACCAACCACTCAACATTCCACACTCTCATGAATTCAATTCAACACCCATTCATTCACCAAACACATCACAGAAATCTGGTACCTGCTGCACAACCACACACTAGACCTACCTGTTCTTCACAGAAACATGGTTGAACCCCGCATCCACCCACAACATTGCCACAGCCATCCCTGCCGGCTACAAGATCACCAGGGAGGACAGACAGCACAAACCGGTCATCTTCAAGGATGCCATCAGCTGCATCATTTACATGGACAAATCTCCAGAAACATGAAACCCCTATTGATCAAAAGTCAAGTCACAATTAACATTACCCTGAGCGGCACCCTCATTTATAGACCACCAGGACAAAGCGCTGACTTCGGCAACACTATTGCAGTCTTCATCACACCCCTCATCCTAAACTGCAGAGCTTTCATTCTCCCCAGAGACAAAGCCAACCTGAACTCACAGCACTACTCAAAGAACTTGGGAACCTAGGCCGCACTCAACTCGTGAATGGACTCACACACTCCACCGTACACCTCCTGGACATGATCTTCACCTCCTTCTACAACATCTTGGTCGACAATCCCACACCGATCACCTGAACAGACCACACCCTTGTCAACTTCAGAATTCCTATCCCACATAACCTCAGATCAACCACAGTCAGCCCAGCTCACTGAAACTGGCACAACATCCCAGAGTAAGACTGGAGTACAGCACTCACGACACACAGCCCAACACAGCAGAATCCTACCCGAATCCATCAACAACTTCAACAACTGGGTCACCACCTGCTCTGACACCCTGTCCCCTCCTGCTCAAGCCCAGCATAGCCAAAAGATCCAGACTATAAGCCAGATGGTAAAGGGAGGAACTCAGGATGATGAAATGCCACTGCAAACAACTGGAACACAGATTGAGTCAAGACCTAGTGGAAAGGAACTCCTTTAAATCTGCCGTGAGACGCTACCATCAACTGATCCAAACCACCAAATGCACCATGCTTCAATACAAACACCAACAGCAGCAAAGAGATCTTCGCTATCATGAAAGATTTCACCCAACCAGCGGCCGACTCCAACAGCATCTTTCATAGGACCTCTACCCTAACCTCTGACTGCTGTTCTGCAGGAAATTATCCTCCATATACACCATCTTCGACCCTCAACCAGACCTGACAGACCTTGCAATTCGACCTCCCCATCTCATCCAAGGATTTGATCTTGGCCACGTGGCCGGCCATCACCACAGACAATACTGCCACCATCCATGCAGACCATCCACTCCTGGGACCGATTGGACCCTTGCCCCCACCACGCCTTCACCAAAGGCCTTCAACCATCAGCAAAGAACTCTCCCACATTATGAATGCCTCATCTCATCTGCCACCTTCCTGGACACATGGAATCACAGCACAGTCCTTCCCCTGCTCAAGACTTCCACTTAGACCCATTGACGCTCAGCAACTACAGACCAATCTCCCTGCTCCCGTACCCAGCCAAATCCCTAGTGAAAATTCATCAACAAATGGCTCAGCAACCATCTCAAGCCCCACCAACTCCTCTGCATCACATGCTCCTGCTTCAGACCCAACCGGAGCATGGAGGCAGCCCTCAGTCGTCACAGATGATATCCGCATGAGTCTGAATAGTGGCAACACAGCAGCCCTCATCCTCCTCGAACTCTCTGCTGCTTTTAACACTGTATCCCACCCCATCCACATCAAATGCCTGCACAAGATTGGACTCCAAGGACCCACTTTCCCCTGGATATGCTCCTTTCTTACTGGCAGGTCAGGGGAAATCAACCTGACCCCCTACACCTAAACATCCTCAATTTCATCTGTGGAGTACCACAAGGAGCATCTCCTAACCCAACCCTCTTCAACATATATATGATCCCACTTGCAAACACCATCTGCACCCATAACATCAAAATTCTCTCCCATGCTGCTGAAACTTAGCTCATACTCTTCCTATCGGACAAGACTCCCAACACCCTGCACCAGTTCACTGCTTGAATGACTAAACTTGCTGATTGGATGAAGACCAACTTTCTCAAACTGAACACTGACAAAACAGAAGTTGTCGTCATTGGGAAGAACACTTCACCATGGAACTCCACCTGGTGCCTGGCTTAACTACGACCCACACCTACCCCCACCACCCATGCCAGGGACTTCAGGATCATCATCAACAGCAAACTCAACATGAACCCTCAAGTCAACGCCTTCACAGCTTCCCGCTTCCTCACGCTGAAGATGTTGAGGAAAATCTTGAAATGGCTCCTGACTAGTACCCACAAAACTGTTGTACATGCTCTCATCACTAGCAAGCTGGATTATGGAAACAGCCTCTACACCGGGATCAGCAAACAACTGTTCAGATTCCAAAAACCATTCAAACCTCGGCAGTCAGAATCACTTTCCACCTTCCACACCCCACTTCAAGTCACAGCATCACCTTTCCCACAAACCACTAAGGGCCAGATGTACAATCGTTTTTTAGCGGTTGCAAATGGGGAATCGGCCCGTTTGCGACCGCTAAAACAGCTTCCAGCATGTACTAACCCTATTTTGCGAGTTGGTAACCTAATACCGACTCGCAAACTAGGGTTTGCGAGACAGTATTGGGAAGGGGTGTGCCAAGGCCATCCCTTACTAATACCGAGTCGCAGGGGCATGTATGAATGTTTTGCGACTGGAATGCGGTCGCAAAACTTTCATATCTTACTGACTCCGTGAAGGAGGTGATAACCCATTCGGAAAGGGGTAGGGGTCCCCAAGGGACCCCTTTCGCTTTGTGAATGTGGGTGACAACATTTTTTAAGAGCAGGCAGTGGTCTCACGGACCACTGCCTACTCTTAAGAATGAAAAGGTAGCTTTTCATTTTTATTTTTGAAATGCATCTCATTTTCCTTTAAGGAAAGTGGGCTGCATTTAAAAAAAATTAATTGCTTTATTTAAGAAGCAATCACAAACATGGTGGTCTGCTGACCCCAGCAGGCCACCATCCCTGCGATTACAGGCCATTCCCAATTGGTCACAAATTGTGACCTGTCTCATGAATATTGATGAGGCAGGTCAATTGTGACCCCATTGGGAATCGGTAAATGTGTCTGAGACACATTACTACATTTCATTTTGTGAGTCCCTAATTGTGAGTCACAAAAAATCGCAAATAGAGACTCTCAAAATGAAATGGTTGTACATCTGGCCCTTAAATCCTTGGTGCGAAAAATTAAACACACCAAAAAAGCTGTTAGATATTTCTTGTAAAAAAATATTAGACTCAGTTTAATACAAGTCAGTTTTCTTTTTAGAAATGTGCAGTAGCTTGGAAAATGTAAGAAGAGGCAGAAGGATTCCAACTTTTCTATAATTACCTAAGGAATGCAAAAAATAAACATGTTGCAGAAATATCTCCTTCCTCTGAAAAGCCACATATCATTTTCTTCTTTAAACAGCTGCTTTAATTATGCTCTGTGACCTGACCTGACCTGTCTTCCCCTCTAATACTGGCTCTGGCAGCAGGCATTGTGACATTGGAATTCAGCTGAAATAAGTGATTACATTTGAGGTCTGTTATCACTTCTTTCTAATAGGTGATTGGGTGCTTCAGGAGTCGCCGATTATAAAGAAATTAGAGACTGGTTTTAATACAGGTACTGCAGAATCCCATGTATTATGAGGAATATAATGAACGGCAGAGGGTACTTTATCCCATATATGTTGAGTTTCTCAGTCATACCATCTGGTTTTGACCGGGCAAATACAGCAAAATTTTAGTAAGTCTTGAAGGAAACAAGATTTTTTACTAAAAATCAATCTCCATCGTCATGAACAGATCAGATTTGGTCTGATTGCCCCATCGAGTGTTCCAAAGTCACTTCTTTCTAATTTGCATATTAACCATTGGAGTAATGAGTAGAGAAGGGGGTGCTAAAAGGAATGGAAAATAGGGGATAGTACTAGTTATAGGCTGATTACACAATGTTCATTTCTCGAGTAAGGACGGTTTTATAACTCCTAGCGAATTAGTACATTCAATATATGGGTTCAGTGGAACTAACTACAAATATTGAGAAATGAAACGTGATGTTCTTGGGTCCAAAAATATCAAACCTAGACCAATGTATGTAGGCCTGAATTTGCAACACAGTTTGATGTTCTTTACAAAATTAGAGGTAGAGTACAATAGTATTTTGAATTGAAACGCACTCACCCTCTACAGATAGCTGAGGGTTAGTCAGGTAAACAGAGTTCTATTTAATATTTTCTGCTAGTTTTTTTTTTTTGAAACACAATTTTATTGAGTTTACAATCAGCATAATATATACGACACCTCTCCCAAACAATTGGCCGCTAGTAATTACAAGATATCAAACATGAATACACAGATTGTTCCAAGGTGTAAATGACAATGTAGATATTCATATACAAGAACACATATCAAGACAATATCCTGTTGTCTGAGGAGCAAGAGATAAGGAATTAACAGGCCATTGAGAAAGTGAGATATCCGATTATTGACAGACTCAGACTTATCCAACAAACTATACTTTACTAAACTAACACTAAAACATCAAACTACCCCCTTCCCCCTTGTTCCTGGTCCACTAATTTATAGCGTAGCACAAACAAAGATTATATCCATTCAATAAATAACAGACAGTTCCATAGAATATAAATGTATACATCTCTAGGTCATCTGGGACATAAAGTGATATGGCGTTACTGGGTAGCAGATAGTCCAGCTCTTGGGGATGCGGGATGTGCGGGTAGGATGGGCCCATTCTGCGATGTTGGAGGGGTTAGCAAATCTATGGCTTTAAATGTTTCAAGCATGTGGTCCCAATCCAGAGAGATAGGGATCTTACGCAGTCCTCTAAACTCTTCTTGTCTGATAATCGTACTCTCAGCGGTACCCCAGCGGACCATTTCTGTCTGCCATGAGGTGGGTGTGGGGGGAAAAGCAGATTTCCATTGCATTGTGATGGCACGCTTTGCTATAAGTATAGCCAAGTCAGCAAATCTATACTGTACCCTCTGCCTCTGGGGTCGTTTATGCAGTCCCAGCAGACAGCTCTCTGCCGATGACCAAACAGCCGTACCGGTGACTTCCTGCACTCTGTAACCAACAGTTTGCCAGTATATGTGCAAACGTGGGCACCTCCACAACATATGAAGTAGGTCTGCATCTGCTTCCTGACACCTAGGGCAGGTGAGTTGTGTGTTAGAAAATATACGATTAAGGCGATGTGGTGTGAGGTATGCTCTGTGTAAGATCATGTATTGTATGTATTTAAATTTAGTGTTGCGGGACACTTTCTTGGGAAATTCTAAAACAGAGGACCATTCCTTGTCTGTCATTTCCTTTCCTAGCTCCAGCGACCATTTAACACGGAGTGGCAATAACGGTATCCCTGAATGTGCACGAATACCTCTATATAGCCAGCGAGTGAGGTGGCGACCCCTTCCCATTAGGTACATTGCATATATTAGTTCATGTTTAGGGGGTTCAATTCCGTCGGGGGACCACCAGCGTTTGATGTAATGAGAGATAGCTGCATGTAGAAGAAAAAGTGTAGGGGGGACCCCCTGTGTGCGGACAAAATTATCGTGATCTGCTAGTGTGCCCTCAGTGAACAGTGCTCCAATTGTTGACACACCTTCTTGAACCCATGGGGATAAGGCCCTTTTCGAGATTAAACCAGTAGCAGTAGGTATCCCAAGCAAGGGTATGTTGGGAAAGTATGGGGGGGCCCTTTTGGTGTATCTGAGTGTCTTCTTCCAATGCAGTAATGCAGTTTTGAGCAAGGGGGGAGCTGTAGGTGGAATCTTAGTTTGGGGCAGGAGTAAATTGTGGAGGATACCCCTGTCAAGAAGCTGGGACGTATAGCCAATTTCCTGAATGTGCCGTCCCGCTAGCCAATAAGATAACCACTGCAGTTGACCGGCCATACAATAAGCTCGGAAATCCGGGGCTCCAAGTCCTCCCTCCTCAGGTCGCAGCTGGAATTTGGCAAGGCTGACCCTCCTACGCCCCTTGCCCCATATAAGTTCTAATAGGAGTGTAGTAAGTGTACGAAAAATTTGGGTCGGGATAGTGATCGGCAGGTTAGTGAAAAAATAAAGGAGACGAGGAAGCATCACCATTTTAGAAATGGCTACTCTGCCCATCACCGACAGGGGCAGCGAGGTCCAAAAAGAGACCTGGTTTCGGAGTGATCTAATAGTCTTCAGCAAATTGCCATCTATAAGGTCTTGGGAGGTTCTATATATTTGTATACCTAGATACTTAAAGGTGTCTGGGGCGGTAGTTAATAATAAGTCACCAAAAGGCACAGCCTCTGGGCATCCCTACAGCGCATGTAGAAAGCATAAGATTTAGTTTCGTTAATAGCCAGTCCCGATATCTGTTCAAAGTGTTTAAATATGGACGGGACAGGTTCCAGGTTGGTAGTAAGATCGTTTAGATATAAAATAATGTCATCTGCATATGCGGACACTAAATGTGTGGTGTTATTGAGTATAATCCCCCGATCCATGGCCTCATTGCGAAGTTTAATCAGGAGGGGTTCTAATGCTAAAACAAACAGCAACGGCGACAAGGGGCATCCTTGCCGTGTACCCCTGGCTATAGGATATACCGAAGAGATATGAGAGCCAGTCCTGGCCCGGGCTGTAGGAGCGGAATATAATAGTTCAACCCACTTCAAATAACCTTTGGGCATACCAAACTTTCCCATAGAAGTCAGCATATAATTCCAATCGAGAGTATCAAACGCCTGGCGCATATCAAGAGAGATGCACCCGGTCGTACGAGAAAGGTCTGCTGCAGCTTCCAATATATAATGGAGCCGTCTGATATTTAAGGAAGTATTGCGGCCCGGTATAAAGCCACATTGGTCAGTGTGAATAAGCTTTGGGAGGTAGGGAAGGAGGCGCCTGGCCAAGATTTTGCTGAGTATTTTGTACTCAGTAGATAGCAATGAAAGGGGGCGATAACCTGATATGTCGCGTGGGTCTCTATTTGGTTTGGGGAGAGAAGTAACTAGCGCTTGCATAGTCGTCAAGGGAAGAGTATGTTTTTCCAGCGCCGTTTTGTAGAGGATTTCTAGACGCGGGGTGAGTTGTGCCACATATGTCACGTAAAACTCTGCAGGTAACCCATCCAGGCCCGGAGTTTTGTTTCTGGGAAGGTCTTTAATGGCTTCCTTAATGTCAAGTTGAGTGATAGGGGCTTACAATTCTGATTGATCATCTGTGGATAAGGTAGGGAATGTGAGGTCCCCCAAAAAGGCGACCAGGTGATCAGGGGAAGCAGCCGTTGGGGCGCTATACAGGTTGCTGTAATATGTACAAAACGCCATGTTGATATCTGCCTGAGTAGAGACAACAGTACCATCCGGAAGGGAGATTTCTGTTATCGGGACAGGGGAGGGAACGTCTCGTATAAGACGTGCCAATAGGGTCCCTGATTTATCTGCATCTTTATGACTATACTGCGTGTATGCGTTATAATCTATAAGGTGAAGTCGCTCAAGGAGTTCCGCATGTTCAATTCTGGCTTCTTGTAGCTGCGCCTGCTGAGAGGGATTATTAATGGCTGCGGTCTCCAGGCTGTGGAGAGAGTTCTCTAGTGAGGATAGGTTCTTGTGCGTTTCCTGCCAGGCCCCTACGGTAGCCCCTATTGCCGTGCCTCTGATCACTGATTTAAATGCATCCCACTCAATTAAGCGGGAGGAGGCAGATTTGTCATTGTCTGTGAAATAATTAGTAATGGCTGTGCCTAATGTGTTTCTGAAAACCTGGTCCTCAAGAGTTTGTGGCTAAAGACGCCAGGTTGGGACCGGGGTGGGAACCCTCCCACATCCCAGGAGAATTTCAAGTGGGTTATGGTCAGACAGAGTCTTCCCAAGGTAGGTAGACTCAACCACCTGGGATAGTAAGGGCATAGAGCAAAAAAATCTGTCTATCCTGGTGTGTAATTGGTGCGGAGAAGAGTAGAATGAATATTCCCGGCTATTGGGATGTAGTATACGCCATATGTCGTGTATTGTCCAACCCACCGCCCAAGCTTGTAGGAAGTCCGCGGTTTTGGTGGTTATGGCACCTCTGAGCGGGGGGTGAGAGCGATCCAAGCCGACATCCAATATGGAGTTAAAGTCTCCACCAATGACCCAGGGGCATCCCACCCAGTCCATTAGTGATGTGTTTAGGTTACTAAGAAAAGTATTCTGCTCATAATTGGGAGCATACACACTGCAGATGACTATTGGGGCCCCATCTAGTTTGCCTAGCAAGAGTACATAACGCCCCGCCGTGTCTATCAACACAAAGGGTACCCCATTCCGAAACCAAATAAGTGACCCCCTCGCAACGGCTGAGTAAGAGGTGTTAAAAATCTGTCCCTTCCATTTTTTACGCAGTTTACTGACTTCTGAATTCGTTAAATGTGTCTCCTGAATAAGAGCTATTTGGATTTTCCGCCTATTCAGCTGGGCAAGAATGCTGTGCCGCTTGTGGACAGACCCCATGCTCCGCACATTCCATGTCAGTATTTTATATTTTTCTAACCCTGCCATGTCGGATCAAACCAGTACAAAGAATTGCCCTAGGTATATAGGTAGAATACAAAGTGTTAGATAATACCAGCTGGACCAGGAACCAATTACTCCCCCATGAGCCATAACTCCCAATACTAGGGCCAACTGTCAAACTACGTTGGTCCAAACATACGTTAAAACGTACTAATTCCAAACGGTTATACATTGCAGTATCTGCAGGGGGGGTGGTACCTATACAGAGCTTGCAGTAACCCGTACCCACAGAGCTACACATATGCCGGGACCCTATAATAAAGTATACTGAGCGGAGACCTGGGGAGAAGAAAAAAGGGGTTAGATTATGCATACAGTGATAATATCGTACTTCCCTCCATGAGGACGGAATAAGGCCCTGGGTATGAGGGAGTCATATGGTCAAACCGCAGCGTCAGCCAAAGAGGTCCTTCACAATCTGTGGGGTTATCGACGGGAACAGGGCATCATTGCTCTCAGAGTCCGACGGCAGGGTGTTATCGTCTGAGTGTTCCGGGGACGCGACCTGCACAGGGTCACGCAGAGAGGCAGCCACCACAAGCGCCGACTCCTGCTCCAACAGGGCCTGTCCTGGTGTTGGTTTGGAAGTAGAGAGAGTTCGCGGTGCTCTGCTGCGACGGGACCCAGGTCCGTTCGTCTGTGATTGAGCACGTCTCAACTGTTGATCCATGTTGTCCAGAGCCTGTGAAGGTAGAGTAGCCTCAATCCAGGCATTTGCTGTGTCACGGTCCTCAAAAAAGTAAGATTTCTGATTGTGG
This sequence comes from Calotriton arnoldi, assembly GCA_963921515.1. Lineage (NCBI taxonomy): Eukaryota > Metazoa > Chordata > Amphibia > Caudata > Salamandridae > Calotriton > Calotriton arnoldi. Next base: position 686,047 of record CAWUFW010000198.1, on the reverse strand, counting down.
ATAATTTTCAGACGTGCAGGAAACAACAGGGCATACTGCAAACCAAGGGCCTGAAGTTTCTGTTTAAGTGGCTGGTAGGAGGCTCTGTGACGTTGCACCTGCACCGTATAGTCCAGATAAAGAGAAATCCGGGTATTTTCGTATCGTATGGGAGCATTTTCACTGGCTTTTTGCAATAAATGATCACGGTCCCTGTAGTTGAGGATACGGGCAATAAGTGGTCTGGGCGGCCTTCCAGCCGTTGGTCTGCCCGTAGGGATTCGATGAGCCCGTTCCACACAGAAGAAGGAAGAAAGGCCTTCTGGGGCTACGTAGTCCCTCAGCCACTGTTCGACAAACTGGGTCGCATTTGGGCCCTCTGAGCGCTCCGGCAGCCCAATAATGCGGACATTATTGCATCTGGCCCATCCCTCCGCATCTTTGACTCTATCTTGGAGGGTAGTCAACTGCTTTTGCATCTGCGACAACTGGACAGCGTGGTCCTTATGCTGCGGTATAATGTCTAACAATGTCTGTGCATGGTCTTTGACTGTGTCATTGAGTTTGCCATGGTCGGCACGCAGGAGAGTGAGGCCAGTGGAAAGCGTACCTAGTTGTTGTTCAAGCGATTGACGTGTCTCCCGGATTTCAAGAAGGATTTGGTCCAGCTTATCAGAGGGGGGCGACAAGGCTGTCGGCGGGACACAGCTTATGGAAGATGTTTGAGAGTCCATATCGACGTCCCTCTGAGTGGACCCGACCGTGGTAGGCACGTCAGGCTGCCTTCCCTTTGTGCGCCCCATTGCACCGACCGTGACGTGGTAGTGGGATTAAGGGAGAGACGCCCTGTGGGATTCTCAATGGAGAAGAGACCAGAACAGCAATCCGTCCAGGCTGCAATGGGACCGAGGCAATAGGAGTGGAACAAGGGGCGGATCAGCTACTCCAAGCAATGAAACGCCAGGTTGTAGGAGCCACACCCAGCCTGAGCAATGGAGGATTGGTCGGGTCTCAGCAGGAGGTCAAGACCAGTATAGGGCAGCCAGCCAGCGACCAACGACTCAGTCTGCAATACCTAAAAGATCACAGGCCTCCTCGTGCTACCGCCCGTCAGCTTGCAATACACTCCAGCACAGACAAAAGTAAGAAGGGGGGGCTACAGCAAAACAGCAAACAGACCGGGCACTCCCAAAGAGATGGCGGTGAAGGCAAGACTATGCACCAACATGTGCCACTTTACATTGTAGTTGGAGGTGTAGTGTAGTTCCTATTTCCCTAATAGGCTCTGCGCATTGGAATAATATACCCTATAGATTTGACATAGGACTGAGGTCAGTATGTCCCTATCGAGTATATTAAACTTAATTACTTTGTGCCAGCTAACTCAGAGGCCACTAGAAACTCCTTGTAAACAAGAAGGGAGTAGTTTCTGGCAACCGCATAAACATGACAACTTTGTTTCCCTTTAGAATCGGAACACTCTCAGAATCGTGGAAACAATAGATAACAGTTTCACTCAGCTAATCGTGCATGCTTAGTTTCTTCAGAGTTACACAGAAAGAATAGACGGGCGTTTCAATAAAAGGATTTATTGAACAGTCTTGTTTCTCGTGTAAGAGAGATGAGCTGTGATGATCACAAAACAGTATGCGAGATATATAATGTACAGCGTAAGCAGTAGAAAGATATAATACTGCGCTAGCATTATCTTTTAGCTATGACACATATATTCATATACATAAATAACATAAGCTAAAAATGCGAGTACTCATAAGATGCTTCTCTAAGCTAGTTCTACCCCAGTGTACCTAACCTAAGTGTAGTGCAAGGTAAGAAGTAGGTGAAGTATTCTATAGTATGGTATGCTATAGTCTAGTATGCCAAGAGTCTGGTATGCCAAGAGTCCCTCTAGGTTCTAGTCAGCTCCATACCTTGAGAATGAGAGAGGTGGGAATCTCCTTCCAGGTCCCGAACTCTAACACCCTGCGAAGGGAGTCAGAACACTGGGAGCTGTATTCTCTGCGAGCAGGGATGACAGCGTCTCTTGTCAGTGCGTCAGGCCGGGACACGGGCTCCTCTAAAGTCGAGGTCTCCTCCTACTTGCTTGGGCAAGGGAAGGTATATTTATACCCGGTAGGTGCCTTGGAATGTTAGCATTGACGTAAAGTCGGGCAGAGGAAGACGTCAGGAATGAACCCTTAAGGTATAGCGGTTCATGCATAATAAATGAGTTCTTGGAGAAATCAATAATCCTGTGCTAGGGGAACTCCCAAGAGCTTAAGGGTCTGGTTTCTAAGAACTCGTTGTGACGTTGGGGTGGACGGATATAGGTGACCATGCCTGTATTTGGATAGCATGGCTAATGCCTAAATAAGGACTGGGATCTTATGCCTATATAAGGGCAATGCGAATTGTGCCTATGTAAGGACATGTTTCAGGAAAACCTATATACGGACACCTAAAGCAGAATACAACACCCACTCCACTTTCGAATGAACGATAATACTAAATGCTAAACATTAAATGCTACACATTAAACTGAGTACCACATGTTGCTAAAAACATTTCTAAAAGCATATTAAAAGAAGTTTAAAAATAAACTGTTGAATGCAATAGGTACTGTACATTTTAAAGCATTATTTCATTTTAAGCATATATTGGAAAATGCAACATGAATGTATAAACAGAAATATATACATATGACGAAATGGTTGACAAGTATTTCAAAAATCAAAGCCATTTCATAACATGGTGCTAAAATGAAATTATAGAAAAATAAGGTGACAATGTGTTCCTGGAAGTATTCAAAGAAGTCCGTTTTATATGAATAGTTCTACTGTAAGCAGATTGAGTTGCCATGTATTTTCAAAAAATAGAGAAAAAGAAAAAGTTCAATTTTTAGTAAGAGTTCCAAGTTTTGTTCTGTTTTGAAAATATGGAGGCCAAATTAATTGCTTCCCTGGTACACTGTGAGCTGAATCAAAGTCAGTGTATGGGTCTGGTGTAAACATGAAATCATCTATTTCTGTAGACAAAAGATCGTCTACCGATGTCGGTGACAGTTGGAATACCTCATTTAGAAGGTTAACTGCACAGAGTTGTGATGCATCGCCTTCAGCATAGGATGCCTCAGCAATGTTCGCGTCAGTTGTTACCTGTGTGCCTGTTGATCCATCTCGTACCTCAGCAGCAGCAGGAAGCGTCTGTGAGATCTCAAGGAATGCCGTCATCAGGATTGGTAGCCTTTGGGGACAACACAGAGCATGGGCCGTTATCGGGTCCAGCAGAGTATCGATATCCGTTGGCATGACTGATGGGAGTGTTAGACAGGTGTCTAGCACGCATTCTTAACCGCAAAGCAGGCAGCGTAGAACAGGTAAGATGCAATCTTGCCAGATTGGTCTAAATGATAGAAACCATGTTGTATTAAGTTCCCGTAGACGAGGTATGCCCAAAAGTTGCACTATGCGCTCACGGCACTTCCGTTCTAGGAGAGCTTTCTCCAAATTGCTGGGAGTGACGCCGGTTGATAGGCTTGCCATAGCGTAGTAGTAGGAATAAAAACAGGATTCCCACAACCAGTGCTAGAATTAATGGCACACCACCAAACACCGAATGTGCGAAGTTTGGAATGATTCCGAGGACTGCCAGAAAAGGTGTTAACAGTCCTGAACAGATGGTCTTAAATACATGTACAATGCCGCTTGTATCAGACATGTTTAAGATACGTCCCATCATTTCTACGAAATGTATAGGGCAGTTTGTACGAATTAAAGCCTGTATCTCAGCCGAAGTCCTTGCAATTTGTAAATTATAGATTTCTTTGGCAGAGGTCAAAGGCACGGTCTGTTGCAAAAGCATGGCTTTCATTCTGCTTAAAGTATCAAAACGTATAAAAGAAACATTCAATGAAGGCCATAGAGGCGACTCCCTGACTGTGTCTATTGGGGGGAACAATACTTGCATACAACAAGTAACCCTGGAGCCGACCGTTACCAGATATGGGATGCCTGGCAACATGCCACAGCAACTCTGATCATTCAACATGAGGTAACTCCCGTTAGAAAGTTGGCCAAACGTTGGATTAATCACAGTAGCTGGTGTACCCTGCTGGTGGCAGGACAAGTTTGGCACAGAACCATTACAAGCCCTGTGTAAAAAAATGTCCTGACATATGAGTGAACCGCTTAGTGCATTTTCACAGTGTGTACCGCTTAGAAACACTTCACGATCCCCACTCCAACATCTGTAATCGTAAGGTAAATCCCAGGATGTCTTAATGTACTCCTTACCCAACCTTTCATATTAGCCTGCTTGCATTTGTTTGAGGCAATACTGAAAATGAAAAGTAGTGACAGGCAGAGTTATTTTGCCATGAATAAGCCATTCTGTAGCTGGTTTTTCTGCTACCGTAAATGGTAATTTTTCCAGTTTTTCAATGCTCTGCACTGTATACTTTGCTCCCCTTTGTGCCAGTTCGATCTGTTTATCCGTTAGATTGTATTCTGCAAGCAGAGACGACGTGTTGATAAAACGCCAAGGCACATAGCCTGCACGCAAGGATTGCAGCGTCCAGCCTAATAACATAATAGAACGTAACTGAGATTGGCCTTGTTGTAACATGGCTAAATCTTGTTCCAGTATGTCAATAGCAGAGGATACGATGTTGTCCAATGAATAAATTCTAGATGACAAAGTTGTTAACCCATTGTCGACCACAGTGAGAGATTTCTCTAAGTTAATACGATCAAGTTCACGTATTCTTTCTGCGGCCTCTGCCTGTGAAACCTTCCATATCTCATTATAAGCAGCATAAAAGCCGGCATATATGAAACGTTTTTGACGCGGTTTTCTTGGTCCTAGCAAGAATTCCCTAAGGTCTGCGTCTTCTTTAAGTAAAGATAAGTGTTGCTTTACATCCTCAAGTGTAGATTTTTGTAACCAGTCAAGGCACAATTTTCCTACACGGTATGTTGTTACTACCCCTGGATGTTGTCGTTGAACATAACGTGGGTCTGGCCTATTGATAGTAAAGCCTTGTATTCTATTCAGGAATCTTTCTTGACAGATGTTTGTGTCTGTGGGCCAGAGTAACCATTTTTTCCAATCAGGATCTGATCTGTTGTTTTGTAGTATTGTGTCTACTGTGACCGCTCCCTGTGTAGTGCTATTACTTCCAGGTGTTGGTACAGAAGTTGTGTTCATGTCTTTGATCTTGGCTAAACCAAGGCAAGACGTTTGTTGCACAGTGTCATTCAAAAACATTATTTGCTGTGGGATGATACAGGCTCTAAACAAAGCTTCTATCCCCTGCACTTGCCAATCTTTAGAACCCCAGACAGATTTTGTGTCGATTGTGTCTTTCCAAAAGTCAAATCCTTGTCTAGATAATTGGGTAATAAAGGCTGCCGAATAAATCTGTATTAGTTAACATAATTTTCTGTCCTGTTTTGTTTACATTTTTATAATAAAATGTTTCTGGATCAGATGTATTGTACCCTGAAAAATATGGAAACTTATTTGCAAACGTTTTTGAACTACCCTTTGGAGGTGTAGGACAATGTTCCCATTGGTTAAACATAAACACATTTCTAGGTGTTGCAGATTTATGCAAGAAATGATGACCATAGTGGTTGTAACAATAAAGCTGTTCATAGTCTGATGAGCCCTCTAAGTATTCATTGTTAGAGAACGCAGCAGACCTTTCTAGATCAGACATCATATCATTAACAGTCTCAAAGTCCCAATCATCAGAATAGGTACTGGAGGTAATAAAGTCACTTAATGAAATTTTAAATAAATGTGGAATCTTCAAAAGTTCCGTCGGGCCGAATATGTCGAAATTGGTTTTGTCCCAAACTATACCATCCTGTATAGGAACGGCTGTGATGTTCACTGTTGACAAGTCTCTTGTTTCACGATGGGAAGATTTGTGTGGTTTTAAAAGTAAGTTCACATTTTTACTTTCAGTGTCCATACGAATGTATCTGCCATTTATAAGCATGCTAAGCGTCATAACCAAAGCTAGCCAAAACAGAAAGAAAAATATTCCAGAAATAATCCATAGTTCAATCCATGGTGAAATCAGATAAGTCTTCTTCAGGAAATGAAAAAGGTCTTGTACTTGTTGCTTGAAAGTTTTTGATGCAGGCGTCGTTTCAGGCTCACTCGGATCCTCAGAAAACGTATCAAAGTTAATGAAATAGCCAGAAGCAGTTCGGTCAATTGTTGAAATTGCATCAGGATTCATTGAAATCGCTGGAACCAGTTGATCACGTGTTACGTTGGTGTAGACAGGTGTATCTGGATGAACTGTTACTTGAGTTTCAAGAGGGATGAGTTCCATAGCATTGTTGCTTAGTCCTTCATCTGTTACTGCTGAATTCTCGATGGTTATGAGTCTTTCAGTCTGAACCTCTTGGATAGTAGCGAGAGGAGTGCGTCTGCTAATAGGTCGGAGTCCACAAGGCCTACTATTTAGTATTGGCCACATACTGTGGTTTGATGAGGTCGATTAACACAAATCTTTTCTCCTTTTTACCAGCAAGGGGCGGCAGAAGTACTGTTCTTGTTCTGTGGACGGTTAGGACAGGTACTGGTTGTATGTAAGAAGGTCCAAATTCCTTCTTGTCCGCAATCTTCTCTCTGACTAGATCCCCAACTTTTGGGATCCAGACAGGCCTTGCTGGGACTGCCGGTGTTTCCCCAGTGGTGGTTGGCTTCAGGAACACGTTGCTTTGTTTCGATCTTAGTTCATTTAGATCCTGTAAAACAGCCAAACGATCTTTGATATCAAAGGATTTATTTTCCACCACTGTGCCTTTACATTCGAGATCAGGAACCCACATTCTTGTCCCAAATAGGCCCTCATATGGAGTGACCCCCCTAGAGAACTTCTTGGCAAATTATTTAATGAGCGTTGGACCCCATAAAGATGTTTGACCCACCCATCACCCGAACCTAATACTCTAGCTGTTATAGACTGCTTTATGTCCCGGTTTTTCCTTTCCACAACAGAATTTCCTCCGGATGAAACGGAGAGGAGTACCGCAATGCTACCCCCAAACTGGCCATGGCTTCTTTGTAAGCCCGAGAGCTAAACGCAGGGCCCTGGTCAGAATGTAGTGTGCCTATTGTGTATGTGCCGATAAAGACTCGCAAATCTTCTATAACAGTTCGAGCGTCAGCCGAGCGCTGAGGCCATATCCATAGGAACCTTGACTTAGTATTTGTGGGATTGCATTTGTCCAAAAGGACGCCTGTGCGTAGATAGTCTAATGCTGTCTAACAATGGTGTCTGTACTGGGCAGGCTACTTCGTAGTCTGGTGTCTGATGGCGTTCTGCACCACGCTGTCTATTGCAGTCTATGCAGTCATCGATGAAGATGTGAATCTGTGTATTCATTCCAGGCCACCAGTACATCTCTTTTAATGTCAATATTGTTTTAGAGATCCCTTGATGTGACAGACCCTCCCCCAGATGTGCTTCATAAATCAAAGCTGCTCTACGTTCCATGTTTGGAATTACCCTATCCCCCACTCCAGGGATTCGAGCAAAGGAACGTTGTTCGCATCAATTACATAAGAGTACTTGAGTGGAAATTTCTTTGGTAACGCTGCACCACTGCCTTTGCTTGAAGCATTGACAGCCAACAATATCTCACTGTCTATTCTCGTTTTTGAACGAGTGATCGCAGGTACGGAAGCCGTCTGAACAGCCCCCTTTGCGGCTTCATCAGCCAATGAATTCCCTGCAACGTGAACGCCATCACGTTGATGAATCAGCGTGTGTATCACGTGAGCTTTTGGTAGTTCGTTTTTCAACTGAACTACTTGTTCCCAAAGCGTTTTATGCTTTATTGTGCCACCTTTTGCATCTTTGAACCCGTTTTCAAGCCAATTTTTTATATATTCATTATACGACTGAACACAGTAAAAAGAATCGCACACTATAAGTGTGGGGAATTCGCGATCTGTATTTTCATGTGCCAGTTTGAATGCTTGTAGGCTCAGCTCGCTGAGCTGTACAATCTCCTAGAGATTGAGTTTGAAGTTACCATCTTGCATGCGACCTTTAACGATTGCGCACGCTGCAGTGTAAGCTTGCTTACTCCCTGTAGCGGGTTGTGCTGATCCGTCAGTGTAAATTATAAATTCGTACTGATCTAGAGGCAAAATTTCAGTGGGCAGAGGACATTCATGTTCATATTGCAGGAACGCTTGTGTTTTTAAATCAGGATCAAAAACATATTCAACATCTGTTGCAGCAAGAGAATTGACCCATTGTATCCATCTAGGATGTAAAGCTTTTGCATTCGGAACGCTCGCTTTTGTAACCGCCTCTAAGGCTGGTACTTGGGTTACGACAATAATGCGTTTTCCTTGCGCTAGAGCTCTTTCTTTTGCTACAGCGGTTTGAACTGCTGTCAGTATTTTTTCAGTTGAAGTGAAGCGCATTTCTGCTTGTGTATACAAATGTGATGTGTATGCTATTGGTACTTTTTCACCCTCATTAAATGTTAAATAGGTGAATCCGCATTGTCCCGAAATTATTCGGTTCACTAAATTGTGTGTATTTACGCGTGTTTGTAAGTGATTTGTTGCTAATATGTTAGCTTGGAGTGAACGCAGGATTTCTGTGTGTTCCTGTGTCCAATGTTTTGTTGAAAAATCAGGTTTGATTAATTCGTAGAGAGGTTTAACCCTTTCTGCGTAATTTAGAATGTAAGTTCTTCCAAAATTTAGGAAACCCAAGATGGATTGTAAATTTTTCAGCGTTTTTGGAGGTTGGAGCAGCGCGCACTTTTCTAAAAAGTTAGCTGCCAGGCTCTTGCCTTCACTGAAAGCTCATATCCTAGGAAAGGACATTGAGATGGGCAATTCTGGATTTTTTAAAGTTGAATTTATAGCCTTCAGAGGCGAAGCCCAATATAATGGTACTCACCCTGTTCAAGTGCCTATCCAGGTCATCGTCTGTCAGATAGATGTCATCGACATATGACAATGCCTCATTATCATAAATTTGTAGTAACTCTGTTACCCTCGCTGAGAATAACCCCGGGCTGTATTTGAACCCTTGTGGGAGTCTACAAAATTGATGCTGGGTCCCCATTATTGAGAAAGCTGTTAAGTACCTGCTTTCAGGTGCTATGTTTTGACAAAAGAAACCATTTGAAATGTCCATTGTGATTTATATTTTTTACGCACAATGTTATTCATTAATGCTGTACTATGTGCATTTTGCACTGCAAATGTTTTAGAACAAGTGTTCAAGTGTCTGTAATCCAAAACTAGACGATATGTATTGTCTGGCTTGGATACAGGAAACAAAGGATTGTTCATTGAGGAGGTGCATGTTTCAATCACCCCTTGGTATTCAAGTTGATCTAAGATCTCCCTGACCTGTTTTTTAGCTTCTTGCTTTATTGGGTACTGCCTTTGTGCAGTAGGTTCATTTTTTAGCTGTATTTTGTGGCGAGGTGAGTCCTCATCCCATCCTACATGATTTTTGTATAATGCTGGGGCCTGGGCAACTGCCCATTTCCTGGCATACGTATATTTTAGGTGAATTGGAATATGGTTGGAGAAGGCAGGCATAATAATGTCCTCGCCATGTGGGCACTCCCTGACAAAGTGTGGTGGCCAGTCTTTTTCTGCTAGAAGTATATCATAACCCCTTGAAAGTTTCTCCCAAAAGAGTATTTTCACTTTTCTTGGTATGTCTCCCTCCATTTGGAGTGTTATTTCATATAACTTTTGTGGAGTACTAACCCTGGTGTCTACAGTTTCTACTGTGATGTACTCATTCAAGTCCACTATCTCCAGAAGTTCCTTCAGGTTCTGGCGAGCTATTGTGACTTCTGCTGCTGCACTGTCCAGCATTGTCTGAGCCCATTCTCCGTTCTTGAGCTGTGTTCTCAGTATTACCTGGTCAAAGTTTTTCAGTAATTTCATACCTAAATTCAGAGCAGGCTGTGCCCCGTATTCGTTTTGAATTTGTTTCAGGACATCTGGTATTACTGCAATTGACGGAACACCATGTGTTTTAGTATAGATGGCAGCAAAGACTGTGCCCCAAGTGGTGCAATCTTCCAGTTGTGGTGTGATCCCCATTGGTAAACAGATTGTTAGGATTCTGTGTTTCTCATAAGGGCTAGTATTTGGAAATACTGCTTCGATTTGAGTAATTTTTTGAGCCATCCAGAATGGAATTTGCTCACGTTTTGTGGGCATTTTTCCCATGACTGCGTGTAAAGTCTGTGGAGTAATTTTTAGTGTATTCCCCTGTTGAGGGGTTTGATTTGGAATGGTCATTGGTGGTTGGACTGTGAAAGTCCACATGACATATTGGACTAATTGTCTGTAAATTTTTATTAACTCTTGTAGTTGAGTAAGTAATTCCTCATCTGACATTACATCGATGTCAGGATGAGGTGTGTAGCCGGCTAGAATCGGCCATGTTGCTCCTGGTCTACCTAGTGGACCGAGCCTGGTAATGTTTTTGTGATGTTTTAGGGCGCCTTTAAACCAGAGATTATGCTCCTGGTATGTGAGTGGAATTTCAATATCCTCGAAAGGAATATATTCCTCTGGTGGTTCATCTTCTTTAAAGAAGTGAAACAGTTTTGTTATTGGATTTGATTCTGGGAATACTGATCCAGCGGGTTACTAGCAACGAGCATTCATACACAAAATACTCACTTGGGCCCATACATTCATACTACGCTAGCAATTTTCCGCTGGTGGGTCAGTTGGTACTCTTTATCAAAATCCCTGCTACCACTTACTTTCCCGATTGAAGAGTAATGACTTACCAATGAATTTTTTGCTAATTGGGAAGTTTAAAATGAGTGACGTTCCTTACAATTCATAATTCTGAAATAATCACTGAGTCATGAAGTTTTAAAATGTTTATCTAAAGATTTAGCAGAGTAAATGCAGAACCACATGATACTTAATCGCATATCAAGGATGAAGCATAATAATCAATTTATCGATCAATGACGGTCCCTTAGTCAAGAAGAAGATAGAGACAGCAGCGCAACTAAGGTTTGCATTTATATTTACCTAAAGTGCAAGAACCAAACCCCTTGGCCAAGGAGTTGGAAAGATAGGACCCTGGAAGGATGAAGAGCAAAGACCTCCTCCCGGATCAGGACAGGACCGGTGACCTCTCTATCAACGACGCCTGCGTCGTTCCCCTCTCTGGTACTTCCCTTCTCCTCAAATTCTCCCGAGTCTTCCTTCTAAGGTGCTCCGCCGCCCCCACCTCAGGACCTCTCTGGACAGCAGTTCAGTCTGCAATCGATCTGCTCGTCATGGATCTCGAACCTCTAACTTCTAGTCCGTGTGCTGCGCTAATGCTTGTGCTAACTAATTAGCTAATTCTATATCTGTTATACCCTTCTACGCCCATGTACCTCCCCTAAATGTTGCAGAATTATGGGACCACTATTTCTGATTGGACAGGGACAGGGGGTTGATCCTCACACCATATTGATTTAATTCATTTTTTCTTAAAGCCCTTTGTTTTAAAATACCGCCCATCAATTTTAATACATTTGCTTTATTTCCCACCCGTCTCACGACAAAGTTTATACATTCTTCAGGTACATTGTTTCATATTAGTGGGGACATTCATGGTACAGCAATATTGGCCATCAGGTCACGGCCTTGGACGACGTCCAGGTTGACTTCATCCTTTTCTTTCTGGGCAGCCATTCAGGGAGCATGCGCAGAACCATTGTCACACGAGTTTTCAGTTCACCAACCCCAGGCCCAATTTACGAACTAATAAAAGTCAAAGAAGAAAATATTAAAATCACAAATAAAATGTTTCACTGTATACCCACTCTTTCTACTCTATTCCCATTTATTTATAAACTCTATCCCGCATTAGTAGCGTTAAAATACCACAGTTTAATTGCAACACAAGAGCAAGCTGTAACACGTGAAAACATAAAGCGGCCATTTTAATGCACACTGCGCAGAAGCAAGAGTTTCCCACCAAGCAAAGAAAGACGTCACACCACGTGATATGGTTGAGACATGCGCAGTAAAGTTCCCGCGTTTTAGCGGCCATTTTAGAATAGACAAGCGTTACTTGTTAGTTTAAACACATAGGCAAGCTTCCTTACTACTTATGTTGGTGTGTGTATTTATTAGTACAAACAATACAAAGTTTAATACATTAATACTTATGAGAAGATTGCATCCGAGCAAGTCTCATTTGTGAGTCCTTGCTCCATCAATCCCTCTCTGATGGCGTTTCTGAGCCATCAATTACTACCCACAACCAGATGCCAACTTTTAGCATAATATAGTTTCATTTTCATTTTTACACTTTCTATTTTTCACATCTCCTTTCAGTTTCTTGTATAATTCGCTTCTTAAATCTTCAAGTTCGATTTCGTCAAACTTTCTCTTCTTTCCTTTTCCTGTCACATTATTCGATTCATTCTTTCTACAACATTTGCACCATATTGTTATTGACAGTACTATTATTGCTATCCCTGCTAAGGGTACTAATATTTGACCTATAAGTCCTTTCCCTACATTAGCAAACCAGGTACCAATTGACCTAATACTATTGGTCAATCTTTCCCATACACTATCAACTTCCAGTGGTTTTAGTTCCTTTTCAAGTTTCGTTATATTCTGTATGTATGACCAATTTCTGCACTTTTATCAGGTATGTAAGTGCAACAGTGTTTCGTCTTCAATAATTTACAGACTCCGCCCTCTTTTGCCAATATAATATCAAGAGCAAGTCGGTTTTGCATAACCATAGATCTAATCGCAACCATCTCCGCATTAATCATTAGAAATCCTCCAGCAGTGTCAGTTGATAAACAATCAACCACTGTCGATAATTTACATATTTTCCTTGAGTTCAGAATTATTCCCACTGAAGGTATCAATGCACCAAATATATCACCTATAATTTCTGAAAAACTAGCTCTTTTTCTACGTGTTAATTCACTAGTATTTTCATTGCTGCCAGTGTTTCTTTTTACGTCGTATATCTTTGGAAACACTATTCCAAAATAACAACTTCCATACCACCGTGCAGGAAGCCTAAAGTAAGCCTTATTCCCACACACATAATAGATTCCAGGAAAAACTGAATCTGTTCCTCCTTTGAGTCCCCAACCTCCAAGAATTAAGAAATTGTGTTCACATTCACTGGTACCGATGAAAACATTGTTATACTCAGTTTTTAACCTATGTAGACAAATTTTCCCTGTCTTTACAAAATCTAGAGCCATAGCAGCTTGAGCCTTGCCAGGTGTGTAACTACCTTCTTTCTCAGCCCAAGGTGGCAAATGAGCCTTATGCTCAGAAGCTTTCTTCTGGAAATCTTGTCTTCTACTCTCCACTAAATTCAAAAATATCTTTTCTTCTTCATGTAATGAACATGTTAGATTGCTTCTATGTGCATGTGTTATGTCTATTGATTTCATAGTTAAGAAAAATTCTCCCATAAACTGTGCATCTTTACTACTAAGCACTGGATTCATATTCTTTCGAATCGGAACCTCAGAAAATATCACATCTATATTTGAATAATAATACTGAAGTCGCCCTGTTCTATAAAATAATCTAGTCAGTACACTACATGATATGCCATAGGTTAATGGCAAGTGATGATACGTTAACCCTTCTGCTACTGATTCAGGTAGTTTCATACAGACATAACAATTACTAACTTCCATGGTATCTACATACTGAAATAATAACTTTGTGAAAACATTCAGACTAGTGTCATTATCTGTTATTTCATGAAGAAATTCTGGTTCATCTTCTGCCTTTAGTTCTACTCTATTACTTTTCAAGTTATCTGTCCTTTCCTTTGTTTCGTTGTTAATCTTTTTATCTATGATCATAAGGTAAGGAATTGTTACAATCACAACTAACCATACTATAAGCATCACTACCAGATTGCATATGCATATAGCACAGCATCTTTTACAACCTTTCTGCTTTGGTCTCCCAGTAACTCTATCGTCAGGCATTTTGACAATGAAGATTGCTCTTCTTATCGTTTTCTTCAAATTTCTTTACGTTCTCAAGGTGGTTCTATTTCTTTTTCATAAGTCAGTTCTGCACTGGTTCCTTCGTCACCACTTTCACTTGATTCTGAGCTTTCGTAGTCTTCGAGAATAATATAAGTCCAATCAGGACCTTTAAATTTGTTGTTCACAAGTTTCAGTCTTTTGCTTCTTCGTTTTTCACTTTTACCTTCTTGTCCCGTTTGGCTTGTTACTTCGTTTACTTGTTCTGGATCTTCACTTCTGGTTGTTATGTGGTATTTTACTCTTTTAATGACACTTGGCCAATGATCACCTTTTCTCGTTTTCTTTGTTTGCACTGTCTCATTACTTTTTATTTCTTCTTCAGAAATTCTTTTATTTTCAGGTTGTGGTATAGTTTCGTTTTCTTCAATTTCAGTTTCTTCTGCTATTTGTTCTTTTTCAGGTCTTATTTGTTTCTCTTCAGCTGCTCCACTGTGAGTCTCTAGTAACTGATCTGGTTCTTGATTTACGTTTTCATGTTCGAGATTCTCGGGATCTTCTTCTTGAATGAATTTTTCTGGATCTAACTGATTCTGATCAGGGCTTATTGCACTTTGTACTTCTGCAGCCTGACCACGTTCTTCTAAACCTGTCTGTTCCTGCTCAAAATCTGTTGGTTCGTTTTTATTTTGAGCCAAGTTTCCTATCCCTATCTGGTCCTGCTCAGGTTCTCTTATTATCTCTTCTTCTTCTTCCTGAGCTGCTTCTTCTTCACCTATCTGATCTTCTTCAATTTCTTCTAAATTTGCTTGACTTCTTGTTCTGTGGGTAACTTCAGGAATTTCCACCACCGGTATCTAGTCCTGACTTATGCTCGGTTGTTCTTCTTCAGCTTCCCTCGAATCTTGTTCCTGAGATTCTTCAGCTGGGCAACCTTCAGCTTCCTCAGCAATCGAAACTGTCTGAGTATTTTCTTCTTCAGGATCTGGTACTCTTTTGGTGTGGCTTACATGAATCCAATTAGGAAATCCTGCACACTTGACTGCGGTGTTTGTGACCAGTATGACCTGACAAGGTTCGCCCCACCTAGGTGATAGACACGTTTCTCTGGTGTGATTCTTCACTACCACCCAGTCTCCTGGACTCAGATCATGTTCTTGTTCAGGCTGCCTGGAAACTGCGTCTTCTACAACCTGGTGAGAGACAGAACGCACTAGGTCAGCCAATCCTTTGCAATAGTCCAGAACCATATCATCAGATATATTCAGTAGTTTATTTGTGGGAACATGTGCTTGTCTCATTGCTCTTCCCATCATTATCTCGTGCGGACTCAATCCGGTATTTCTATCAGGAATGCTTCTGAGTCCCATTAAAACAAGAGGCAATGCATCTGGCCAATCTAATGATGTTGATGCACACATTTTTCCCAGTCTGGATTTTATCGTGCCATTCATTTGTTCAACCACTCCAGAAGCCTCTGGACGATATGTACAGTGCAATTTTTGCTCAATTTGGAATGCTTCACAGATTATCTTAATCACTTCACTGTTAAAATGCTTTCCTCTATCTGATTCCAAAGTTACTGGAAAACCAAATCTAGGAATGAGTTCACGTAGCAACAACTTTGCGACTGTAATACTGTCATTCCTCCTAGTAGGGTATGCCTCCACCCACTTTGAAAACATACACACTATGACTAGTACATATTTCAGCCCTCTACATGGTGGTAACTGGATGAAATCAAGTTGTAATCTCATAAATGGACCCTCCGCCTTTCCAATTTTCCCAAACCCAATTATTGTTTTTCTTCCTGGTTTATGCATTTGGCAAGTTAAACATCGCTGGCAAAGACTCTCTGCTACCGCCCTAAACCTTGGATTGTACCAATTTTGTCTGAAGAGCCTAATCATTGCATCTCTCCCTACGTGTGTGTCTCCATGATACATCCTGGCCATTTGTGAAAGCAGACAGTCAGGCATGACTGGTCTGCGATCGGCACAAATCCATACATCATCGTCTGCTCTTTGAGACATCCCATTTTGATCCATGTACTTCTTTCACTCTCATCAGCATCATCTTGCAATCGTTTCACATCATTCCATGTTTCAGGAGGTGCATACAGCATAAGTTGGCAGCTGATTCCCATTCTTTCCACCCTTTTATTTACTGACAATCTGTTTTTGGCACAATGTTGAGCCACAAGATCTGCGTATCTGTTGCCGACTACCACCCAGTCATCTCCTGACTGGTGTGCGGCACACTTCACCACAGCCAATTCTTTTGGTGATTGTATTGCCTCCAGTAGTTCTTTTACGAACTGTCCATTTTTAATGGGGGACCCTGAAGAAGTCATGAAATCCCTCTGCATCCATAGTTGGCCAAAATCATGCACAACCCTGTAACCATATTGGCTATCTGTAAATATAGTTACTTTTTGATTCCTCCCAATTTTGCAAGCCTTTATCAATGCGA
Organism: Calotriton arnoldi; assembly: GCA_963921515.1. Taxonomy (NCBI): domain Eukaryota; kingdom Metazoa; phylum Chordata; class Amphibia; order Caudata; family Salamandridae; genus Calotriton; species Calotriton arnoldi. The sequence continues at coordinate 669,581 of CAWUFW010000198.1, read as the reverse complement.
TCAATTCAGCTATTTGTGCAGATTTGACTCCCGGTAAATAGGATGCTTCGACTTTTCCAGTTAGTTCACACACTGCATATGCTGCAGTTAGTTTTCCATCTTCACGTCTTTGGCATGAACCATCAACAAACAGCTCCCTGTCTGGCTTCCTGAGGGGCAGTTCCTGAATATCAGGACGTGGTTTCGTGCACAACTCTGTGACTTGTAAACAATTATGTTCTTCTTCATCATCTTTAACTTCCTCATGATATGGGTCTGGTAGTAAGGTAGCAGGATTTACTATTGTGCACCTTACAATAGTCACATTTTCAGCACCTAGTATTATTCTTTCATATTTAGTCAGCCGACTAGGAGTAAGATGCTGAGTTCGGGTTCTTGTCAACAGAATCACAACTGCATGGGGAACAAACACTTTTACAGGGTGTCCCATTACAATTGACTCACTTTGTTCAATGCTCAAACATGTAGCCGCTACTGCTTTTAAGCAGCCTGGCAATGCGGCTGCCACTGGGTCCAATGTAGCAGAGAAATATGCTATAGGACGTCTGTCTAAACCATGTCTCTGGGTTAAGACTGAAAGTGCACAATTCTCTCTCTCATGGCAGAATAATGCGAATTTTCTTTTATAATCAGGCATGCCTAGGGCAGGTGCTGCACACAAAGCGTTTCTTAATTTTACAAAAGCTCCTACGCGCTCATCATCCCACTCAATTGGGTCCTTTGCCTTCTTTTTCGTCATTTGAATTAAGGGCTTTGCTAACAGTGAAAATCCTAGTATCCATTGTCGACAATAACCTACTATTCCCAGTAACATTCTCACTTCTCGTTGAGAGACAGGCATTTGCATTTTCTTTATTAATTTTATTCTTTCAGCTGTTATTCTCCTTTTGCCCCTCTCAATCTGGTGTCCTAGATACTTAACTGCTGTTGTACAGAACTGCAATTTTTCAGGTGAAACTTTATGCCCTTCTTCAGCTAAATGATTTAATAATGCAATGGTGTCAACAACACAGTCCTCTCTGGTGTTAGATGCCACCAGTAAGTCGTCTATATACTGTACTAAGACTGAGCTTCCTGGCATCACTAGTTTCTCTAGGCACTTTTTCAATATCTGATTGAAGATGGAAGGACTTTCCGTGTACCCCTGAGGAACACGATTCCATACATAAACTTTGTTCTCAAATTTAAATGAAAATAGATACTGGCTATCTGGATGCAAGGGTATTGAAAAGAATGCTTGGCATAAATCAATCACAGTAAACCATCCTGCACTCCAAGGTATCTGGTATAAAATTACAGCAGTATTGGGTACTATAGGACAACAGGGTTCCACAATCTTATTTATTTTGTGCAGGTCTTGAACAATCCTATACTTTCCACTAGGTTTCTTCAAACCCATGATTGGTGAGTTACAAGGGCTACTCATTACCTCTTTTAATATTCCCTGTTTTACCATTCTGTTTATTTCTTCAATGACTCCTGCTTTTACTTCTGCACTCATTTTGTACTGTCTGGTGTTTGGGAAAATCGCACCTTCTTTTACAGTAATCTTAACTGGGTCTATTTTGGCCATAAGTCCTACTTCCTTCCCCGTGAAATCCCATACCATGGAATTCACTGTAGTTTTCAGTTCTTCTGGTAACTCGTCTTTTGTTATCAAAGAAAACATCTCATCTACTTCTGTACCTTGCTTTGCAATCATAAATTTATATACATGGTCTTCATCTGGGGTCTGAACTGCCACACCATCCGGCGTGCAGAAAATTGTGCAATTCATTTTGCATAACAAATCCCGGCCCAATAAATTTACTGGACTGGAATCACATACTACAAATTGATGCATTTCTCTAAAGTTTCCAATTTTTACTTCCATTGGTTCGGTAGAGGTGTTCTAATCTTTTGATTAGCCACCCCCACAACTTGGATAGCTTCTCCAGAGAGAGGAAGGTCTGGGATGTCTGCTGTTCCCACAGTAGACCTGGTAGCACCAGTGTCCAAAAGGAAAGTAATATCATTACCTTTCACATTTCCTTCAACATATGGACCTGACTGATCTACCGGTAAGGATGTGCCAAGTACGCACTCCTTCTCCCCCTCTCCCAGGCACCGTCATTGACTGTAGGAACAAAAGTCGTCCTGTAAAAGAAATTGCGATGTTATATAATCATTCTTACCACTTCCTCCTTGATATCCGACGTCTGTACCGTGCTTTGCTCTACTTACATTACCCTGTATAGGTGCAGGTGGCAACTGACTCTGAGGATTTACACCCTGCTGTGAGTCATTCTGCGTCTGTGGATTTAAATTTTGATTTGGGCCATTATTATTCCGAATCTTTTTACATTCATCCTTCCAATGCCCCAATTTTCCGCACCCGTGACAAGGAAACTTCTTTTTAGCCTCTTCTCTGTTCATTCGTCCTCTCATTTTCCCTCCATTCCCAGAGTCACCATTCGTTCCAGAATCTTTTCCCTGATTATCACTTGGATTATCCAAATTAATTCCCTGTTTCTCAGCCATTTTCACCTGAGCCCACATCACTTTCTCTTGCAGTTTCTTGTGCCTATCCTCAATGTCATCTCCACAATATTTTGCATATTTCAAAATTTAATCTATTGGCTTCCCCTGCCAACACAACATATGCTGCTTAATCATCTGACAAATCTCTGGCTTCAGACCGTAAACAAATCGGTAGACAAACTGACTCATGTTTTTATCTCCAATATCCTCAAATGCACTATACTGCTTGAATACCTGCAATAAACGCTCATAGTAGGCGTGTACGGATTCACTAGCTTCTTGGGTAGTTCTGTCTATTTTCACCCAGTCTGTTTCTTTTGGTGGTATTTTCCCTTTCAGGTAAGTTATCACCTGCTGATACTTTTTCATGACATCGCTTGACGGGGCACCTGTCTTTGGATCTCTAGGATACTCTTCACTGGGCCAATCAACTGTGATTTTGCAATCTGTCCACAAATCGGCAGGTACCACTATGTCGAACAAACCATCCAAATCTTTCAACAATACCTTTGACACCTTCACAAACCTCTCAACCTGCTTGTACCATTCAATTGGCTTTTCCCTCAACTTTGGAAAATCATTCGTAAATGACAAAATATCCTGTCTGCTCCATGGGACATGTGCATATCCCCCTCTTGGAACTTCTCGCATCAGGTACATTTGATCTCCTTTCCCAGTTTCCTTCATTAAATATTCAGAAGTGGTTCTACAGTATCGGGCTTCTTCCTTTTTCTTTGTCCATCTAACCTTCCATTTATCTAGTTCTCCCCATTTCTGCAAGACTGTCATTAATTCTTTTACTTGTAATTTTCTTCCAGAGGCATTCATGTTTTCCAAATCCTTATCTGAAAAATCTGCTCTATAGGGTTTTTGTAATACTTTTGACTTCCCTATTTCAATTCCCATCTGTTGAGCTAAATCAGATAATTTCTCATGAAATATTTTTACATTTCTTGTGATGCTTCTGCATACGAACAATAATTCTTCTTCATCGTAAGTATTTAGGCGATCTACCCCTACATTTCCTGCTATAATTTCTTCTAACTCAACTTTTAATTTATAAATGTCCATGATCTTTGGGGGTGAACTCTGTTTGTCTGATCCTTGTGCCCACCTTTCTAAGTCTTCAGGTGTAACTACTGTGGCACTTTTCGTTCCTGATGAGGTTACTATGTTTACATCTCTTGAGCAACCAGGTGTAGCTCTTCTTGGGGTACTATTTACAGAATCTCGAATGGGCAAGTCCATTAATGAAATCATAGAATCGCAATCACTAAAGTGATCCTCAACCATTACTACTGCTTCAGGTTTAGGAACATTCACAGGCGTAGGCATAACTAGAGGTTTGGGATAATTTACTTTGTCACCATATAAGGGAACCACTGGACCAATGGTTACAGGTATGGTCAGTGAATCAGGATGAATACTCAATTGTGTTACTTTCTGAATTAATTCTGCTCTGTTTTTATCTATTGCTTCCTTTTCTTTATCGTGAAGTACTCTACTAACTGGTGAATCATGCAATACTTGTGGTACCAAGGGTGTCCTTAACAAGGGTGCACTTGGGGTGCATCCACTTGCCCCTTCCTGATATGGTGGCGGGTTCTTTAATATTTCTTCCATAAACTCATCTTCAGAATCTCCAAATCCTGTCAAATGTTTTGTCTTTTCTGTGCATTTGCTCCCTAACGATTCTTCTGCCATTAATACTGGATACAGACCCTCTGTAAGCATTGATCTTCTCCACTGTTTCATCTGACCGTCCCTTGACTCATTTTGGTAACTGGGAAAAAATCCCCGATAACCCCTGTTACTTCTGGATCGGTCACGTTCAAATGCCTCGGTTTCCCATTCCTCTAAGGCTTCGTATTGAGTTAATCTAGGTCTGGGTTCTAGGTCATTCATTCTTAATCTCAAATTTTGAAGAATTCTCCCATTGAAAGTACCATTCTCGGGAAAAACTAATATTCCATCATTTTTGGTATATTCCATCCAATTTTCTATCCATACACAAGTATGATAACCTCTCTCCATCATCATGAATGAAGCGGATGTTTTAGCCGGTGGAATGATAATTCCTTCCCTAGTTTTGATTGGTTTATCCTTTTTAAAATAATTCTTAATCTTTTGTAGAACTGACATTTTTCTCTTCTCTCCGTACATTTTTGGCAAGTTCCGATGTACAAAATTATATTCTTCAAAGCCTAGGAATCTCCTATCCGGACGAACTCCTATTAAAGTCGGATCACGTTTTAACATACAATCTCCACTATCCACTAGGATTTCAGCTTCTATGGTAACAACCAATCAGATTCCAACTAACTTTTGTCTCTAGACCAATCCTAGCGCGGCCTTTTAGTGACGTCTTCTCTGTCAACCCCTCCTTTACAATCTGCGCTTCTCTGTCCCTCGCTGTTTCAACCAATCCCAGCGCGGCGTTTTGTGACGTCAGCTTCCTCTCCGGTAGCTGACCCTCCCTTTACAAAATCATACGCAAAACTTTATTTTCTCTACGCTTCTTATTAAAATTCAGTAACAACATAAAACATTCGCTATCGTGCCAGTTTCTTTAAATTGAGAAGGATAGTTTCTCTCACACTTAGTAAAACCTTTCCGTTTACTATACAAATACTACGAGTAAAACCCTTCCGTTTACTCTTCACGCAAGCTTCAGAAATACCTGCTACTTCTTCAATGTTACCCTTTCTAGGTAATATAACATCAAATTTTCACTAGCATATTCCTTGGCTGTCACTCACACGCATAGAGTCCCTAACAAGTACTGATAGCCCTACTTAACTTTTCAGTACTATTTCTGCCTGACAGATAACCTCACTGCAGTATGGCTTCCACTTACCATCCGCTATTCAATTTTCCCCGAGGATTCTGGACAACATAAAACAGACTTTAAACAATAACGGATGTTAGTTCATAGAAGTACCATTCTCATTACCCAATTAACAAAGCACAACCATCCTCTGATAACCAGAAAACTGATCCAGCGGGTTACTAGCAACGAGCATTCATACACAAAATACTCACTTGGGCCCATACATTCATACTACGCTAGTAATTTTCTGCTGGTGGGTCTGTTGGTACTCTTTATCAAAATCCCTGCTACCACTTACTTTCCCGATTGAAGAGTAATGACTTACCAATGAATCTTTTGCTAATTGGGAAGTTTAAAATGAGTGACGTTCCTTACAATTCATAATTCTGAAATAATCACTGAGTCATGAAGTTTTAAAATGTTTATCTAAAGATTTAGCAGAGTAAATACAGAACCACATGATACTTAATCGCATATCAAGGATGAAGCATAATAATCAATTTATCGATCAATGACGGTCCCTTAGTCAAGAAGAAGATAAAGACAGCAGCGCAACTAAGGTTTGGATTTATATTTACCTAAAGTGCGAGAACCAAACCCCTTGGCCAAGGAGTTGGAAAGATAGGACCCTGGAAGGATGAAGAGCAAAGACCTCCTCCCGGATCAGGACAGGACCGGTGACCTCTCTATCAACGACGCCTGCGTCGTTCCCCTCTCTGGTACTTCGCTTCTCCTCGAATTCTCCCGAGACTTCCTTCTAAGGTGCTCCGCCGCCCCCACCTCAGGACCTCTCTGGACAGCGGTTCAGTCTGCAATCGATCTGCTCGTCATGGATCTCGAACCTCTAACTTCTAGTCCGTGTGCTGCGCTAATGCTTGTGCTAACTAATTAGCTAATTGTATATCTGTTATACCCTTCTACGCCCATGTACCTCCCCTAAATGTTGCAGAATTATGGGACCACTATTTCTGATTGGACAGGGACAGGGGGTTGATCCTCACACCATATTGATTTAATTCATTTTTTCTTAAAGCCCTTTGTTTTAAAATACCGCCCATCAATTTTAATACATTTGCTTTATTTCCCACCCGTCTCACGACAAAGTTTATACCTTCTTCAGGTACATTGTTGCATATTAGTGGGGACATTCATGGTACAGCAATATTGGCCATCAGGTCACGGCCTTGGACGACGTCCAGGTTGACTTCATCCTTTTCTTTCTGGGCAGCCATTCAGGGAGCATGCGCAGAACCATTGTCACACGAGTTTTCAGTTCACCAACCCCAGGCCCAATTTACGAACTAATAAAAGTCAAAGAAGAAAATATTAAAATCACAAATAAAATGTTTCACTGTATACCCACTCTTTCTACTCTATTCCCATTTATTTATAAACTCTATCCCGCATTAGTAGCGTTAAAATACCACAGTTTAATTGCAACACAAGAGCAAGCTGTAACACGTGAAAACATAAATCGGCCATTTTAATGCACACTGCGCAGAAGCAAGAGTTTCCCACCAAGCAAAGAAACACGTCACACCACATGATATGGTTGAGACATGCGCAGTAAAGTTCCCGCGTTTTAGCGGCCATTTTAGAATAGACAAGCGTTACTTGTTAGTTTAAACACATAGGCAAGCTTCCTTACTACTTATGTTGGTGTGTGTATTTATTAGTACAAACAATACAAAGTTTAATACATTAATACTTATGAGAAGATTGCATCCGAGCAAGTCTCATTTGTGAGTCCTTGCTCCATCAATACTATTCATGAATAGAATACCTCTGTCTGAAAGGATTCGTGTGCCTCTATCACGAAAACTGCTCTACCACCTCTTGGTGTTAGGCCGTGTTTTATAAGTTTTAGAGTGATGGCTCTTCTTAAGTTTGGAGGGATGTTTATAACACCCTCATCTGTTTCATTTAAACCTGTAAAGTTGAAAACTGTTACGACTGGATCAGCCGCAGCTACACCGTTCTCGGTGTCAGACATTGTTTTTTGAAAAATGTAGAACAAGTTTCAAGGAAACAAAATATAATGTGCACAATATTTTGGAACACTGTCTCCTTCAACGTTGAACAAACCAAACAGCTAATATATAGGGTTTTTGTCCTATTTAGCTTTGGCGGATACTTAACCCTACCCACTCCAGACGTCTTATGGAGTATGTGAGTAGGGGTCTCTGAGAGAAAAGCACGACTGAGTTACTCAGTATCTAGCGTAGAATTAGTGCCTTACCAAACCGTTGGGCGCCATGTAGTGTAGTTCCTATTTCCCTAATAGGCTCCGCGCATTGGAATAATATACCCTATAGATTTGACATAGGACTGAGGTCAGTATGTCCCTATCGAGTATATTAAACTTAATTACTTTGTGCCAGCTAACTCAGAGGCCACTAGAAACTCCTTGTAAACAAGAAGGGAGTAGTTTCTGGTGATCCAGCGCAATATTAGCCAACAGCATTCATACACCATATACTCACTTGGGCCCATACATTCACACTACACTAATACTTACGCTGGGTGTCAGATGTACTCTTTTATCAAAGTCCCTGCTACCAATTACCTTCTGATTGAAGAGTAATAACTTACCAATGGATCCTTTGCTAATTGGGAAGTTTAAAATGAGTGACATTCATTATAGTACATAATCCTGAAATAACCACTGAGTCAGGAAGTTTTAAAATGTTTATCTAAAGTTTTAGCAGAGTAAAATACAGAAAACACGGTACTTGATTGAAATACCCAAGAAAAAGCATAGAAATGATTTTGCTAATAAATGACGGTGTTTAAGGAAGAGGAGAAGATAGAGACAGCAGCACAACTAAAGGTTGCAGTATAGTTACCTAAATGCGAGAACCAAGCCCCTTAGCCAAGGAGTTGGAAAAGATAGGACCCGGGAAGGATGAAGAGCAAAGACTTCTTCCAGGATCAGGACAGGACCGGTAACCTCTCTACAACGACGCCTGCGCCGTTCCCCTCTCTGATACTCGACTTCTCTCGATTCTCCTGTGTCTTCCTTTTAATGGACTCCGCCGCCCCCTCCTCAGGACCTCTTCCGGACAGGAATTCAGTCAGCAACCGATCAGCTGGGCAGTCTGGAGTTGAGAGCGCTCTGGCAGTATGGACGCCTGTTCTTCGTGAACGCATGCTCTGACTAATTTACTAATGCTATATTCTATTATACCCTTCTACGCCCATGTACCTCCCTTAATGTTGCTAAAATATGAGACCACTACTTCTGATTGGACAGGGACAGGGGGTGGATTCTCGCACCATATCGATTTGGCCTAAATTGTAAAGCCTATTGTCTTTACGTTCCCTCCCCTTCAGATTAATACATTCACTTTATTTCCCACCCGTCTCACGACAAATGTTATACATTTTACAGGAGAAAAGTAACAATTTGTCCGCCGAAAACATTGGGTACATCATCTTCGGCCAATAGGTCGTGGCCTTGGGAAACGTCCAAGTTGACTTCACTTGGCAGGCATACAGGACACATGCGCAGAACCCTCTGTCTCTCGAGTTTCAAGACACCAACCCAGGCCCAAGTTTACAAATTACTAAAAGTGTAAGAAGAAAATATTAAAATCACAAATAAAAAGTTTCACTGTATACCCACTTTCCCTATTCTATTCCCATTTAATCATAATACTATCCTGCATTAGTAGCGTTTAAAAATGACAATTTAATAATGACATGAGAGCAAGCTTAAGCATGTGAAAACATTTAGTGGCCATTTTAATGCACACTGCGCAGAAGCAGAAGTTTCCCACCAAGCAAAGAAAGACGTCACACCATGTGATCAGGTTGCGACATGCGCAATGAAGTCCCGCGCTTTTAGCGGCCATCTTGATTTATAGACAAGCGTTATTCATTAGTAAAATACATAGGCAAGCGTCTATCCCTTTTGTGTTTGTGAATGCAAAGATTAGTATTGACAGTACAAGTTTAATAAATTAATACTATGAGGAGGATTGCATACAAGCAAGTTTCATTTTTGAAACCTTGCTCCATCACTGGCAACCGCATAAACATGACAACTTTGTTTCCCTTTAGAATCGGAACACTTTCAGAATCGTGGAAACAATAGATAACAGTTTCACTCAGCTAATCGTGCATGCTTAGTTTCTTCAGAGTTACACAGAAAGAATAGACGGGCGTTTCAATAAAAGGATTTATTGAACAGTCTTGTTTCTCGTGTAAGAGAGATGAGCTGTTATGATCACAAGACAGTATGCGAGATATATAATGTACAGCGTAAGCAGTAGAAAGAAATAATACTGCGCTAGATTTATCTTTTAGCTATGACACATATATTCATATACATAAATAACATACGCTAAAAATGCGAGTACTCATCAGATGCTTCTCTAAGCTAGTTCTACCCCAGTGTACCTAACCTAAGTGTAGTGCAAGGTAAGAAGTAGGTGAAGTATTCTATAGTGTTATGTTATGTCATGTTATGTTAAAGGTGATTTGTAGAGCGCACGTTCACCAGGCGGTTTCTTGGCGCTGAGGGAGGACGGCGGCAGTTGCATAATAGTGAATGGGTTTTCAGTTATACGCCTGGGTGAATAGTATGGTATGCTATAGTCTAGTATGCCAAGAGTCTGGTATGCCAAGAGTCCCTCTAGGTTCTAGTCAGCTCCATACCTTGAGAATGAGAGAGGTGGGAATCTCCTTCCGGGTCTCGAACTCTAACACCCTGCGAAGGGAGTCAGAACACTGGGAGCTGGATTCTCTGCGAGCAGGGATGACAGCGTCTCTTGTCAGTGCGTCAGGCCGGGACACGGGCTCCTCTAAAGTCGAGGTCTCCTCCTACTTGCTTGGGCAAGGGAAGGTATATTTATACCTGGTAGGTGCCTTGGAATGTTAGCATTGACGTAAGGTCGGGCAGAGGAAGACATCAGGAATGAACCCTTAAGGTATAGCGGTTCATGCATAATAAATGAGTTCTTGGAGAAATCAATAATCCTGTGCTAGGGGAACTCCCAAGAGCTTAAGGGTCTGGTTTCTAAGAACTCGTTGTGACGTTGGGGTGGACGGATGTAGGTGACCATGCCTGTATTTGGATAGCATGGCTAATGCCTATATAAGGACTGGGATCTCATGCCTATATAAGGGCAATGCGAATTGTGCTGATATAAGGACATGTTTCAGGAAAACCTATATACGGACACATAAAGCGGAATACAACAGAGTGTGGATACACTTACAGTCAGTCGGTGCCCACTGATGGATGAGGCACCCTTGATGACAGGTAAACCAAATCCCCGGGATACAGTCTACGCCGCCGTTTGTCGCCGGCTCACAGCTGGTATGACAATGAAGGTGGTATGGGAATCAGGCCTCACCGCCGAGCATCCGAAAGGGACCGGACCCCTCCGTCGCGGGAAAGGGGGCAGTGCGGTGATGAAGTCGCGGAGGACCTCAGGCCCTCCAGGCGTCCGGCAAGCACTGAGGCCTACTCCAGTGCCAGTAGGTGTGCGTCATCGGAGCGCGCAGCGGATCCACAAAGGGGGGAATGGGGCGGAAGAAAGCAGGCTCGCTCCGCACGGAAGACACACTAGCCGCTCCCAGGCAAGGGTCCGGTCACCGCCGGGCAGCAGCAGGCCCGCCGCCGCCGCCTCCAAGGCCCAGCGTCGCAGTTGTTCTGATCCAGGAGGCCGGCGCTCCTCCCGGCCGTGTGTAGGCACCACCGGAGGGGCCACAGTCGCAGAGAAGATGGGCACCGTCGTTCCGCGTCCCCCGTGAGGCCCCGTATGTTCTCAGTGGCCTCCGGGGCATTCCCATCCACAACAGGGAAAGTGCGTCATCGCTCCCACGGGAGACGCCGAGGTCCGCAGGCCCAGGGCATTTTTGCTTGGTGTGGGATTCGGTCAGACGCCCCCCCGGGGCAAGGTCAGTGAGCAGTGGGGGCAGGTCACGCCGTCTTGAAGAGTCTCCTCATAGCACATCCAGCGGGCAACCTCCGGACGATGGGTCACAGCAGGCCGCGTCTCTCGGTGTCGACAGGCCAGAGAGTCCAGCGGCGGAGTCCCAAGGCTCTCCACACACGAACACGACACCCCAGGAATCGGCGCCGCGGTCAGGCAATCCCCCCTGCCTCACCGCCCCATGCGGGGGGAAAAGCACGGCAGAGTAGCCCCCAGGTTCCGCAACATAGACAGGATAAGTGGGTCCCAGCCAGGAGCTCCGTTAAGTTGCGGCCGCCATGCTTGGCGGTTAGCCACGCCCCTAATATTTTCTGCTAGTTAGGTGGTAAAGTTCTGGAACCCATGCTATGTATTTATGAGGTTGAGAGCATACCCGCAGCTGTCATTGAGGTAGGTATTTGGAGTTATTTCTATAACGAATAATTCCAAATAGTGTACATTTTCTTCATTAGAAGATTACTTGGTCTTACAATAATCAAAATCTACTTTCATGTTCCATGTGGTGCTTGGTTTATCTTAAGTGCAAAGCCAGATCAAGATCGCATCTCTCACCCATTGCCCCAAACGCTGGTGCATTATGGAGGCTGATGATCCTTATGTATTCTTTTTATTAGGTGCTGTATGGATGTTCAATCAGCAGACTCAGCCCATATTTTTAACTAGGCCTGTTCATTTCCAAAGGTTCGACCTTGTTCATGAAGATCAGAATGTGAGACAAGATGTAAATCATCTGTATGTCCATATGGTAAAAACCTACCTGGCCTGAAAATGTATTAAAGATGATATAAGGTTTGATGAGGCAAGAGAGCTTGTGTCACTTTTTTTTGTAGATTTCCTAATATGCTCTCTTCCTTTTGCTTTGGGATGGGCTCGTTGATATGATAGTACCCTGCCTATGCAATGGCTCCTAATTTCAAACCACCAAGTGTGTTCTATTTGAAATCCCTTTTGCTATATTGTATTGCTCCATATGGGCATTATAAGATGTAGACCTCCCTTATGGGGACTTTAACTAATGAGAACTCCCTCAATGTGTGTCATTAACGTTATGTATGCCGCTGTTTAAGGAAAACTCTTCATGATACCTGCCCTAAATATATTTATGTTCACAGGGCCACGGCTTTATATATTGCTACTTATTTGATAAATGCATAGTATGTACATGCGTTCAGTACTTTATTATAGAACCTGACTAGGGGGAATGTGTTGGAATTCATGTAATGTAAGATGTACATTTGTTTTTTAGTTTGCTTCATTTCACGATACCACAATATCGAATAAATCAATGTTTAACTTGATATTCCTTTGTTTTTTCTTCTCCACGCCCCTTATTTACTTTTTACTTTTATCTTTGGCATCATGTGTGTCTTAATTCTAATTGATTAGGGTCATAGACCATATATTTGAATTGTAACTATAAATCTAACTTATCCATAGTGTATACATAAATACAATGAAAAATAGTTTTCTAATCCATGTCCTTTTGCACTTGTGCGCATGCTATCAACCCAGCAACTAAAAAAATCGAGCAAATGACCCGATCACTGCTCGGTGGGAGGTGGAAGGGAGGGATGTTCCTCAAATAATTCATTTTTTTAAATTGGGCCCTTTGGTGCATTGTAAAGTATATTGCCCATAAGCTTTGAGCTTTAAACCAGTTGTGAAGGAGAACTCCTGAACTATCCCAATACTTCTGAGTCTGCCACAGAAGCCAGAAGCAATGTTTTTGAAGAAATAATGCACATTTAAAAACACCAACTGGTGCTCAGCAACGCATACACATATTTGTAGCAGAACACAAAACAGTACCTGGCATGGTGTACTTCTATTACCTAAGAGAAGAAATTGTCAGTCCAATTCTTTCACCTCGGCATTCACCCAGCTGTTCCCTTTTACCTTGATTCTGATCTGATTCACTTCCAATGGACAATGTGTCTGATACAGAAGCTCTGATCTTCAGTGCTAGAACAGCAAAACTGAAGCATCATATAAATTAACAAGTTATTATTATGTTTCAAATTATTATTTGCCCATCATGTGACCAAGATTGCCATTTTATATTGTGAAATTGCGATTCTCCTATTAACATGACTAGAGAATCTGGATTTCATTAAAGACACGGAGGCTAACATTATGCATTATCTCTTTAATGCAGTCACAAGCAGCCGCACTACATCACAAAGTAAAACAGTTCTAGAATGGAATAGTCATATAGTATAAGAGGCATGAACACCAAACAGACTGCCTCTTTTAAATGTGTTGAAATAACGAAAAGTCCAAAGGAAAAGAGAGTTCATCTTCATCTTGAAAATCCGGAAGAGGATAACGAAGAGGAGAAGTCCATTAAGAAGAGTTGTCTGAAAGAAAGGCATAAAAATGAGAGTATTGTTGAAATAAACAATACAACAAAAGGAAACACAGTAATAGCAATAAACAATAATTATAGACAGCAGAAATAGAACAAATAATCAGAATAAGTTATCAAATAATAAATTGAATTAAAGAATAAACCGTCCAAGGGTAGGGACGGGTGGGATAATGTTAGCCTCCGTGTCTTTAATGAAATCCAGATTCTCTAGTCATGTTAATAGGAGAATCACAATTTCATTACAAGACCGAAGGCAACATTATGCATGTTGGTAGCCATGTAGGACAACATCAGACATATGCTCATTAGGTTTACAGTAGTGTCGAGCAAAGGTAGATGCATTAGACCAGTCCGCTGCTTTGAGGATATCATCCAACTTACCACCAGACCAGAAGGATTTACTGGCCATAGCACCTCTAAGAGAGTAGGCTTGGAATTTAGATAAGTCAACGCCGGCTAGGTTCATAGCGGACTTGACCCATCTGACAATGGAGGCAGAGCTAATGGGTTTGAATGGTTTGACAAAGGAAACAAGCAGTTGATTAGCATCATGAGGGTGAAGATCATTCATTCTGCTATCATATTCCTTCATACAGTCTACAACACAAAGTTTCTTACACAGGTCGAAACGAGGATAAAAAATAGAATCTGACATAGTTTTTGTTCTTTTAACAATTTCAAATTTAACACCAAACATATCATAAGATCTATAGGATATATCAAGACATTTAATATCAGAGACTCTACGGCAGGAAATTAAGCACAAGAGAGTTGCAAGTTTAATAGAAAGACATTTCCCATTAAGTAAAGAATTATCAGGCCAACTTGAAAAAAGGTCTAAAATAGCCTTAACGTCCCACATGGACTGGTACTTAGGTCTAGGAGGCCTCTTCAACCTAATACTCTTCATGACTCTACAAACAATAAAATTTTTACCTACCGTCTTACCGTTGATGAGAGAATGACCAGCAGAGATAGCTGATCTATAACAGTTGATAGATCTATAGGAAAGACCCATATCGAATTGTTCGACAAGAAAATTAACTACGTGTACGATAGGAGCCTCCACGGGATCCAAGTCCCTCTCCAGGCACCAACGAAACCATTTTCTCCAAATGTTGTTGTACCTATAGTGTGTTCCAGGGGCCCAAGATTCTCCGAGGAGAGTTGCAGCTGATGACGAAAGGCCAGACAATTCGTTGGATCTCCTGACACTTTCCAGGCAAGAAGGTTCAAAATCCCGGAATAAACCAGGTGGTGATCCTCCCCGTCTGCGTTTGAAACCAGACCCCTGGCTGCTGGAATGAAGAAAGGAATGCTGCAAGCTAGTTCTAGGGTAGTCGGGAACCAGGCCTGAGAAGGCCAAAAGGGGGTTATCAGGATTAGGGAACATTGGTCCTGTCTCACCTTCTGAAGAACCCTTTGGATCATAGCAAAGGGGAGGGAAAGCGTAGCCGCGAAGGTCTGACCAGCACTGAAGGAAGGCGTTCACTGCAAGAGCGCCCGGATCCGGCATCCAGCTGAAGTAATTCTCTAATTGGTAAGTCAGCCTGCTTGCAAATAGATCCACGTCCAGGGGACCCCAGATCCGATTCAGAGCGTTGAAGACATTCACGTTGAGTTTCCAATCGCTGAAGTCTAAGAGGAATCTCGAGTTCCAATCCACCGAAATGTTTGATTTCCCGGGGAGATATTCTGCCCTTAGAGCAATCTTGTGTTCTAGGCAAAACATCCAGAGTCTCTTGGCTAAATTGGAGAGGTCTGCAGATCTGGTCCCACCTAGACGGTTGATATAGGATACAGCGGAGATGTTGTCCATTTTCAGGATAACTGATCTCCCTTGAAGAGAATGTCTGAAGCTCATTAGAGCGTATAGACCTGCCGTAAGCTCTAAGTAGTTTATGTGGTGAGAGGATTCAACTAGAGACCATACACCACCAGTGTCCTGATTGAGGAGGCGAGCACCCCCAACCATGAAGGCTTGCATCTGATTCCAAAATGAACTCTGGAGTTGGGCCAAAGATCGCCTTGCCATTCCAGGCATCCAAATTCTCCAGCCACCAGGAGAGTTCCGATCTGGCTTCCTGATCTAGGGACACAAAATCTCCGTACCAAAGGCCAGATCTCAGAGCCTTCCCTTTTATCCTTTGAAGAGCTCGATAGTTGAGAGGACCGGGAAAGATGGCTTGAATGGAAGACGAAAGGAGGCCTAAAAGTCTGGCTAACTCCCTTAGAGTTAAGGTTTCCTGTTTTAGAACAAACCTGATCTCTTTGCGAATTTTGCAAATTTTCTTTCGGGGAAGTAAGAGAAGGCATTTTGAGGTGTCTACAGTAAAACCGAGGAACTCCAGGGACCTGGAGGGGGTAAGGATTGATTTTTCCCTGTTTATTATAAAGCCTAGACTCTCTATGAGATCCATTGCAATCTTCAAGTCTTTCAAGATCTGAGAATGGTGTTGGGACATGATCAGGATGTCGTCCAAATAAATAATTAAACAAATACCTCTTTCCCTCAGAAGCGAGGTGATAGTTCTCATAATTTTGGTGAAACACCATGGGGCAGAAGAAAGACCTAAAGGTAGGGCCTGAAATTGAAAAAGACAGTTGTTCCAAACGAACTGAAGGAAAGGCTGGTGATCTTTGGCCATTGGAATGGTAAAGTAAGCATCTTTTAAGTCCAGTTTGACCAACCAGTCTGCCTCTAGAAGAAGGTCTCTCAGGAGGTGGATACCCTCCATTTTGAAATGTCTGTAGACCAGATACTTGTTCAATTCCCGAAGATTTATGACGGGTCTCCAACCTTTCTCTTTTTTTTTAACTAGAAAAAGTGTGCTTACAAACCTCTTTAAACTCCAAGGAACTTCTATGATTGCGCCTTTTTGAAGCATGGAGATAATCTCCTCTTCTACAATTTTTTGTTGATCCACTGAAAGGGTTGGCACCCTCGGGAGAGACGATTGTGTGGGGGTATTGACAAAATCTATTCTGAAACCTTGGACAGTTTCTAGTACCCAGGGATCTTGAGTTAAGGTCTCCCAAATATGAAAAAAGAGTTGTAGCCTGCCCCCTACCTTTGGAGGGGAAGAAGAAGGAGGAAGAAGTGTACTTACTTGGAAGACTGGAGTTGCTGGAAGGACCACAGGATCTGAATCCTCTGTTCAGAGAGCCTCTCCCTCTCTGTGGGTAGAATTGAGGGTTGGATGGGAAGAAGCCTCTTCCAGAACCTCTGAATCTTGAGAAGGGCCTTTGGTTGGCACGGCCGAAAGAAAGGCCCCTTCTTCCAGCCCGTCCAAAAAGGTTAGAATTAAAAATGCGCCTCATATTGGATTGTGCTTTGTCTAGGGCGGTGAAGGTAGACATGTATTTGCCAATAGATTTAATCATATCCTCACCGAAGAGGAGGCCCTTGGGGTTTTGGGAGGGTTCCTTTTCAGCCATGTCACCTAGTTTGGGATTGATCTTAGTGAGAATGACTCTCCTTCTTTCACTGTTAAGGGCTGCGTTTGCATTGCCAAGGAGAACAATGGCCCTTTGGCCCCAGCCTCTGACAAGATCGGTGTCAAGAGGAGTGCCGTCAATGTGGGATTCTTCAGCCAGGTCTAAAATTCTGGACAAAGGCCCAAGGATGTCAAGAAGGCGATCTTGACAGCCCTTGAGGGACCTTTCCATACCCTTCCTGGGATCTCTTCCAAGCTTGAACAGGAACTTGATCAAGTCGGGATCAAGGTTGGGGGTCTGACAGACCTTATCCTGAATTGCGGGTCTAGGGCACTCGGCCCTGAGGATACCATGAGTATCTTTCTCCAGGGCGTTTCTGAGCCATCTTGTAATAAATTTCGCAATATGGTCTTGGGGAAACCAGTTAGAACTTCTAGGGTGAGAGACATTAAGGGGGGAGAACATTTCTTCGCCCAAGGGGTTGAGGATGACATTTTTAAAGGAGATGGGGATTTCTTCTTCAGAAAGCTGACTGTTAAATTCAAAGTCCTCATCGTCTAAATCGAGGACAAATTCGTCACAATAATTAGGGGCCCTGTCCTCATCCTCAGAGTTAAAGTTGGCATTATTATGAGCACTACGATAGTTTGTGCCGCTAAGGACACCCATATTGGTCGTGCCGCCAGGGACACCTGAGTAGTTTGTGCCGCTATGGACACCCGAAGAATTCGAGGTGCGAGGACCTCCCAAGAGATTTGAGGTGCTGGGACCTCCCAAATTAATTGAGGTGCTAAGAACTCCCACAGTGCTCTGGTTAGGCTCAATATTTTTAGATTTTTTGACTCTTTTCCCCTGAAAAGTGGGCATGTCATTATGAATGGTATTTGAGCCTTCAATAGAGTCGGCCTGTTCAGAAGGAAGGGGTCTTTTAGCGGACATAACCTTCTTAAGGGTGTCCAGCATACAGGACCTCATCTCTCTATGGATGAATTTTTTAAAAGAATCATCATTAAAATTGGGGGAGCTCGCTAGAGTGTCATCAGAGTCTAGGTCCGACATATTTAGGCTCAGAGAGTAGGTAATTTAAAAGGAAAGGTAAATGCCCCCCTTTTTTTTTTTTAATGAAATTTAATCGAAAAAACATAAACCAAAAACTATCCTTAATAACTATTCCCCCCCCCCCTTTTTTTTTTTTAGGGCCAAAATGGTGAAGTTGGCTGGGTTAAGAGGAAATAAAAAACGCTAGAAATCGAGGTACGAGTGGCCGGCAGCAGCTGATAGCAGGTGAGTAACTGTAAAAAGCCGCTCGAGCTCAGCTGCTGCCGGAGGGTGTAGAGGAAAGGCCCTTGGCAACGGGAGCGCGCAGCGCTGCCGTTGCCAAGGTCCACTCGTTGAAGGGGAAAGAGCGCTCGTTTTGGGAAAGAGCGCTCGAGCGAGAGGACACATGCAAGTTAGAGCAAAAAGGTCTTGGGAATGCCTTTAGGGGTGAAAGGGATTAAAACGCTGGCGGCATCAGGAAGCACGATGTACGCGCGAACCGCGATCGGACCACGAGTGAAGGTGAGGTTTGACAGCGAAACAGAGCGGAGGATCGTCGTGAAGGCAGGGGAGATGAAAGTGCATAATGCGCAAACGCCCGCCCGAAGAAGAAAGACACCGGGACTCCGGTGAGCAGAAGGGGAAAGAGAGCGGGGGAGTGCCGAAGAGACCATAAATTGGAATCAGGGCATATGAAAGGAAAGAAGGGTGGGCGGGAGGGGTAAAATACCTTCAGGTCGTTAGCAAGGCAAAGCTGTTATGGCAACAATTAAGATAAGAAAAAAATTGAAATAAGAGAAAGGAACTTATCTGCTTGTGAGCCGCATTTAAAAGAGGCAGTCTGTTTGGTGCTCATGCCTCTTATACTATATGACTATTCCATTCTAGAACTGTTTTACTTTGTGATGTAGTGCGGCTGCTTGTGACTGCATTAAAGAGATAATGCATAATGTTGCCTCCGGTCTTGTAATGAAATTACTCATTTCCTACTATTTGACCCAACTGTGAGCAGACCGGCAGTGGCATTTTAACATACTGACCCATTAGCGTGTCCATGAGTGAAAGTTGTTGATAGTGGCACATTTGTATACTCATAATTTAGATTTATATGTTATCATGCACTATTTTTATGAGGAAGGTGAAGCACAATGCTAACCTACAAAGCTTACAGGACGTTCTTGACTGATTATGTTGTTAAATTCTTGTCCTCAAAATAAGCATGGCCTTAGATTCACAGTGCAGCATAGTAGAATGTACTATATGTATTGTGTGTTTGGACTAGGATTTACAATGCGGTGTCCCTGCCTTCGCTAGAACTTGACGTGGTGGTAATGTAGGGAATTTCAGGAAGAGGAGGAACAGCCCTCAAATCTTTTCATGAACCATAAGCACATATACAAGCAACATGTTCTGTTTTTGTCATGATCAGGTAGGAAGCATAGGTGAGTCGCTGTAGTTAGTAGTTCACCTCCTCCTCTTCACCATTCTGCTAAACACATTTTTGTTCCAACATCTTGACTATGTTATTTTAATATGCATTGCCTTTTAAAGTTTACTGCAGTTCAGTACAAACTTTCTTGACTTTTCTTGAATTATCAGGTTTGGCTACCATCATTATAATATCTGTACAGCGTTGAGTTGCATGCCTTTTATGCTTGATCCCAGTTTCCTGTGAAAGAAGCGTTGTGCTTTGGCAGCTATCACAAGTTGAGCATCTTGGAACCTCTATAAACAAAGATATCATAGAACTTGTGGAAGTCCAAAAAGTCAATCCATAAAGTAGCAATTCTCATAAGTGTTACAAACCTGCCTTTTATTTCAGAAACAAGTCAGGTATCTGTGATCATCTGTACATGCATATTGGAAGAGAGCAGACAACAGCCAACACGTGTTTCATCACAAGGTGACTTCTTCAAGGCTGTGAATTATGTATAAATATATGATCATTGAGATATTACTGAAAAGACTTAAAAGATACAAAAAATAAAATGTGTATTATGATCAAGTGCCAAGGAAGAAAGAAACTCCAGCACTCGTGTTGAAGAAAAGTAAGAGACATTGGAAAAATGTTGATTCAAAGTACCAAAAGACAAGTCCAAGAGAGAACCTCTAGTGATGGCAAAAAATAGATTGTGAGTAATAAGGCTACATGTTGGGCCAGGCCCTCCTCATTTAGCTGTGATAACATTACCCCTATGCCGTGTTCTGAGGCATCTGTTTGAATGATAAACTCCTTGGAGAAGTCAGGGGCCCTGAGCACAGGAGCTGTGCACATGGCATGCTACAGGGAGTCAAATGCAGTTTAGCATGCCTCCCTCCAAATCACATTTCTGGGCTGCTTCTTAGAAGTCAGCTCTGGTAAGGGGGCAACACTGGTGCCATATCCCTTGACAAACCTCCTGTAGTACACAGTGAGGCCCAAGAATGCTCTGACCTCAGTCTGGGTTTTGGGGGCTCCCAGGCCATGACAGTCTCTATCTTGGCCTAGAGGGGCTGCACCTTCCCCCTGTCCACCAGGTGTCCCAAGTACACCACAGATGTTTGCCCTTTCTGGCACTTACTGGCCTTGATAGGCCTACCTGTTGCAGAGCCTGAAGCACTTCCTGGAGGTGAAAAAGGTGGTTCTTACAACTGCTACTGAAGACAGCTAGGTAATCCAGATAGGCAGCTGAGAAGGCCTCCATACCAGCTAGTACCTGGTTCACCAACCTCTGGAAGGTGGCTGGGGCATTCTTGAGTCCAAAGGGCATCACTCTAAACTGATAGTGACCCTCTGGAGTAGAGAAGGCTGACCTCTCCTTGGCATCTTCTGGTAGGGTGATCTGTCAGTACCCTGATGTAAGATCAAAGGTACTTAAGTACTGGGCAGCCCCTAACCTGTCAATCAGCTCATCTGCAAAAACAACAATTGATGGACAGAATGCAGAACAATGTCATACATTCACCCCAGTACAGAGATCTGGGCCTAAATCCATCGTTTTTTTGCTCACCATGCCATTCCAGTTTAGACCCAGCCATATGCAAATCAGTCTTGACCCTGCGCCCAATGGGAACAGTCCAGCCCAAACTGCCCGGCCAGATCCTCCCTGGAATGGAAACAAGCATCCTAGGACCGGTTTCGGGCTTTCAGCCCTCATCAGCCAGGATAGCTTGACTCCAGTGGCATGGAGAGCACGGGACGCCACTGGAGTCAAGCTATCCTGGCTGATGAGGGCTGAAAGCCCGAAACCAGTCCTAGGATGCTTGATTCCGGTCCAGGGAAGACGTGGCTTGGCAGTTCGGTCTGGACTGTTCCCATGAGGCACAGGGTCAAGACTGATTTGCATATGGCTATGTCTGAACTGGGGTGGCGTGGTGAAGCAAAATAACGATGGATTAAACCCAGATCTGTGACTGGGGGTGAATGTTTGCCAATGTGCAACATTCCGTCCATCATCATGTGTGTTTTGCATTTCACCCTAAGTGGGAACGGTATGCCCAGACGTGGGTCCCGTGCTCACTACGCCACTGGAGTCAAGCTATCCTGGCTGATGAGGGCTGAAATCCCGAAACCGGTCCTAGGATGCTTGATTCCGGTCCAGGGAAGACGTGGCTTGGCAGTTCGGTCTGGACTGTTCCCATGAGGCACAGGGTCAAGACTGATTTGCATATGGCTATGTCTGAACTGGGGTGGCGTGGTGAAGCAAAATAACGATAGATTAAACCCAGATCTGTGACTGGGGGTGAATGTTTGCCAATGTGCAACATTCCGTCCATCATCTTGTGTGTTTTGCATTTCGCCCTAAGTGGGAAGGGTATGCCCAGACGTGGGTCCCGTGCTCACTACGCCACTGGAGTCAAGCTATCCTGGCTGATGAGGGCTGAAAGCCCGAAACCGGTCCTAGGATGCTTGATTCCGGTCCAGGGAAGACGTGGCTTGGCAGTTCGGTCTGGACTGTTCCCATGAGGCACAGGGTCAAGACTGATTTGCATATGGCTATGTCTGAACTGGGGTGGCGTGGTGAAGCAAAATAACGATGGATTAAACCCAGATCTGTGACTGGGGGTGAATGTTTGCCAATGTGCAACATTCCGTCCATCATCTTGTGTGTTTTGCATTTCGCCCTAAGTGGGAAGGGTATGCCCAGACGTGGGTCCCGTGCTCACTACGCCACTGGAGTCAAGCTATCCTGGCTGATGAGGGCTGAAAGCCCGAAACCGGTCCTAGGATGCTTGATTCCGGTCCAGGGAAGACGTGGCTTGACAGTTCGGTCTGGACTGTTCCCATGAGGCACAGGGTCAAGACTGATTTGCATATGGCTATGTCTGAACTGGGGTGGCGTGGTGAAGCAAAATAACGATGGATTAAACCCAGATCTGTGACTGGGGGTGAATGTTTGTCAATGTGCAACATTCCGTCCATCATCTTGTGTGTTTTGCATTTCGCCCTAAGTGGGAAGGGTATGCCCAGTAGTGGGTCCCGTGCTCACTACGCCACTGGAGTCAAGCTATCCTGGCTGATGAGGGCTGAAAGCCCGAAACCGGTCCTAGAATGCTTGATTCCGGTCCAGGGAAGACGTGGCTTGGCAGTTCGGTCTGGACTGTTCCCATGAGGCACAGGGTCAAGACTGATTTGCATATGGCTATGTCTGAACTGGGGTGGCGTGGTGAAGCAAAATAACGATGGATTAAACCCAGATCTGTGACTGGGGGTGAATGTTTGCCAATGTGCAACATTCCGTCCATCATCTTGTGTGTTTTGCATTTCGCCCTAAGTGGGAAGGGTATGCCCAGACGTGGGTCCCGTGCTCACTACGCCACTGGAGTCACGCTATCCTGGCTGATGAGGGCTGAAAGCCCGAAACCGGTCCTAGGATGCTTGATTCCGGTCCAGGGAAGACGTGGCTTGGCAGTTCGGTCTGGACTGTTCCCATGAGGCACAGGGTCAAGACTGATTTGCATATGGCTATGTCTGAACTGGGGTGGCGTGGTGAAGCAAAATAACGATGGATTAAACCCAGATCTGTGACTGGGGGTGAATGTTTGCCAATGTGCAACATTCCGTCCATCATCTTGTGTGTTTTGCATTTCGCCCTAAGTGGGAAGGGTATGCCCAGACGTGGGTCCCGTGCTCACTATGCCACTGGAGTCAAGCTATCCTGGCTGATGAGGGCTGAAAGCCCGAAACCGGTCCTAGGATGCTTGATTCCGGTCCAGGGAAGACGTGGCTTGGCAGTTCGGTCTGGACTGTTCCCATGAGGCACAGGGTCAAGACTGATTTGCATATGGCTATGTCTGAACTGGGGTGGCGTGGTGAAGCAAAATAACGATGGATTAAACCCAGATCTGTGACTGGGGGTGAATGTTTGCCAATGTGCAACATTCCGTCCATCATCTTGTGTGTTTTGCAATCAGCTCATCTGCCCTAAGGATGGGATGAGCATCAGTCTTTGTCACAGAATTGAGCTCTCTATAATCCACACAGATCCTAATTTCAAGTGTGATGCCCACTGGGACAGCTTTTGGTACCAGAACCACAGTACTGGACCAGAGGCTACTTGAGGGTTCTATCACTCCCCAACTCCAACATCTTAGAGACATTACTTTTGATGCTGGCCCTCACCTTATCCGACAAACTGTAGGATTTATTCTTAACACGGAGGTTGTCCCCTGTGTCCACATCATGAGTACACAGGTGGGTAGTCGCAGGAGTAAGTGAGAAAAAAGAGTACTGTCCCAACACTTAGCGGCAGTCACTCTGCTGTTCAGGAGTTAGAGTGGGCGAAAGGATCACTCCTTCCACAGACCCATCCTTCTCCTTGGAGTCAAGAGGTCAAAGAGAGGTTCACTCTTCTCTTCCTCCTCTCCATCAGTCACCAACAGCACAGTGAGCTCAGACCTTTTAAAGTGTGTTTGAGGCAATTGATGTGAAACACCCTGTTGGGTTGCCTGGGGTCTTAAGGTAGGTAGGTAGCCTTACCCTTCTTCTCAGTCACCTCGTAGGGCCCAGTGCAATGGTCCTGGAGGGCCCTAGGCTCCACCGGTTCCATCACCCACACTTTCTGCCCAGGCTGTAATTCCACAGTGGTAGAATTTTGGTCATACCATTCTTTCATTGCAGCCTGACTGGCTTCTAAATTGTCAGAAGCGTGCTTCCACAACTTAGCCATCTGGCTTCTGAAGGCCAGCATGTAGCTTACTACATCTTGGGGATCCTTTCTGGGAGCTTTCTCCCACCCTTCCTTCACCAGACTCAGAGGTCCCCTAACAGGGAGCCCATACAGAAGCTCAAAGAAGTTGAAGCTCACTCGCTTCTGTGGTACTTTCATATAGGAAAACAACAGGCATGGTAAGAGGATGTCCCACCTATTCCTCAGGGACTCCGGTAGGCCTCTAATCGTGACTCTTAGAGTCTTGTTGAATCTCTCAACAAGCCCATTGGTTTGTGGATGGTAATGAGTGAAGAACCTATAAGTTACTCCACATTGACTGCATATACGCAGACATGAGGTTTGTGTCCCTGTCAGACACAACTTCCTTGTGGAAACCCACCCGGGTAAAAATCCCCATCAGGGCCTTTTCCACTGCAGGGGCAGTCATGGTCCTCAGAAGGATTGCCTCTGGGAACCTAGTGGTATGATCTACCACAACCAGCATTAACCTGTTGCCCTGAAGCAGTATGGGGATCCATAGGCTTTACAATATTGATGCCCACCATCTCAAAGGGTGTCTCAATGACTGGCAGTGGGTTAAGGGAGGCTTTAAGCCTCTGCCCTGTATTCCCACTAGACTGGCAGGTTACACAGGTCCTGCAGAATGCATCTGCGTATGTCCTGATCTTGGGCCAAAAGAAATGTGGGCCAACCTTTGAAGAGGTCATGTCTTGGCCCAAGGGTCCTGCCAGGGGAATCTCATGAGCCAGCACCAGTAGGAAGGCTTGTAGTATTGGGGAACCACCAGGGCCCTTGCTGTCCCATGCACAGGAGCCTTAGGCTCAATGTAAAGGAGGGTGTCCTCCCAGTACATGTGATAACTCCCAGAGACATCACCTGCTGCTTGGGCTTCAGCCTGTTTCTTCATTCCCTCAAGGGTTGGACACTCCCTCTGTGCCCTACAGAACTCCTCCTTGGTGGGTCCTCCCACTGCATGCCATCCAGAAAGTGTAGGCACCAAGGGAAGCAGTACCCTGCTCACTGGGCTCCAGGGTGGCCACCGCAGGTGCCCCATCCACCTCACTGGGAAGACACTCATGGGCTGGTTTACCACACCCTCTGCCTTTCCTCTTTCTTTTTAGCAGCTGCAGCCATGGACTTTGTTGTTGCACAGATCCAATCGGGTAACCCCCAACAGCTCCACATGAGCCTTGAGCTCCACTTCTTTCCAGATAGTGTGCTCAAGGTCATTAGCCAGCAAACAGTCCACAGACATGTAAGGGCTCACAGCAACTTTCAGAAGACCTGTAACCCCCCCACCCACCAAAATGGAACCAGGGCCACAGGATAGTGACCCTCTCTGTTGTCAGCCACCACAATCTGGGAGAATGCATTAGGAATTACCTGCTCTGGGGAAACCAGCTGACTCTTTACCATAGTCATACTGGCTCCTTTATCCCTCAGAGCCTCCACACCTTGCCAGTTGATGGTGAACCATTGCCTATACTTTGTAATATTTGAGGGCACATGGATCTTAGGACTAGCCACCCCTGGATTCTTTCCTTCAGTTGGAGGTGGTGCTCTTTTGGTACACTTGGGATCCCCCTTGTAGTGTCCATACTCGTAGCACTCATAACACTTAATGGGCTTATGCTGCTGACCTTTGCCAGGGTTAGTTTTCTTCTGGTGGCCAGATTGGAAGTGGGAACCAGATCCTTTTTCCCTGTGAGTTGTTTTGGGGGCCTTATTTAGATCTCGACGGACGGGTTACTTCATCCCAACAGTGATGAATATACCGTCCACCGTAATATAAATCCCATAGAATATAATGGAATTTATATTTCGGCAGACATGATATTCGTCACTGTTGTGATGGAGTAACCCGTCCGCTGAGAGCAAAATCGGGTCCTCTGTCTTTTTATCTCCCCCTTCTTTCTTCTGTTGGGAACCCTGAACACCCTTTTTGGAGTCCCTCCAGAGGCCTTCTTGAACACTCTTGTGCTGACCCAGATGTCCGCCTCCTCAGCAATTTTCCTGGGGTCAGTTAACTTGCTATCAACCAAGTGTTGGCACAGCTCAAATTGTACAGCCCTGATTAATCACCAACCTTGCTGCCCCTCACATAGCCTTTCAGTGCCTTGCGGCATAATCCAAGAAATCCACTCATGTCTGCGAAGAGATCTTGTGGCTGCCCGTGAACCTGAGCTTATACCTCTCAGGGGTCAGTCCAAACTTGCTGACTAGTATCGATCAATCAATCAGGAATTTCTATAGCGCGACTACTCACCCGTGAGGGTCTCAAGGCGCTGAGATCCTCATGGGTATGGCCTTCATTGCAGTGTAGCATGTCTGGTCCTCTACCTCTAGTGTAAGGAGTGTGTCCCTCCCCACCAAAAGCATATATCTCCGCAAACTACCACCCCAGAACTCATCTGGGACCCTGTGCACTCTCAGAGCCACTTCATAGGCAGCAAACCATTTATCTATGTCATCCCAACCACATAACTGGGCAACAAATCCTTTGGGATCCTGCCTCTGGACTCAGCAGCAGCCCCTGTAGGTATGCTGCCACCATTGCTGTGACTGTACCCCACTTTTAGGGCTCTTATGTACTGCTCTCTGAGGTTGGGCTCATGGGTATGATTCCTCTCCTCCATGGCCAGCCTCCTTTCTTCACAAGCCTGCTCCAACTTGGCAAGCTCAAAATGTAATTTTCTTTCCTCCGTCCTGTCTGCCAGCTCCTCTGGGGACAGGCTTTTTGAGAAGACAATGCTCCCTGCTCTGGAACCACTACTGCTCCTGGCAAGTTGTTGGCCCCTTCCTCAGGCAGTTCCAGAGCCACATCAGACTCCAGATTCAGATTACCCTCCTCCTCAGGGATCTCCTGCTACTCCTCTGGGATGCCCAGACCCTCAAAGCTTTCTGTAGCTGCACCTTCGTGGTGAACCCCTTGTAGAAACTTGGAAGTACTTGCAGCAATCTTTCAGCTTCTGCACAGTGTAGCATTCTAACATGGCCAGCTCAAACTCAATTCCTGCAGGTGCAGATGCGGCTTCTCCAGAGAGAGACAGAATTTTGCAGAAAAATCAAAAAGGTAAATCAGGAAGAATTGAAAAAGGCTTGATTTTGGTCTTAGGTATAGAGTTGTAGTGAACACTGAATTACTAGATGGTATTGCACAAATACAAGTCCTATCCTCACTGCTGGTTGCCATTGTTAGAAATGGTGTCTCCAGTTGGCAGAGGTTTGCCCCCTGTCCAAGTAGGGAAACAATCCTAGTCAGGGTAATCTAGATACACACTTTAAATTATCATGTGCTCAGCCTCTGGTAGCTTGGCGCAGAGCAGGCAGGCTTAACTTAAGAGTCAATGTGTAAAGTATTTGTGCAACACACACACACACACAGTAAAACAATGAAAACACCACAAAAACACTCCATACCAATTTAGAATAATAGAGAATATTTATCTGAGTAAAACAAGATCAAAACGACAAACATCCAATCAGTAGAAGTCGAGCTATGAAGTATAAAAGAATAAATGCAAAAATAGTGCTTAGAAGTCACTGGCGGTTAAAAGGTTACTTGAGGTTATAAGGGACCGATACAAATCCAAAGTTCAGGCCGACCACGATGGAGGGCAGGCTGGCTACGAGACTCATGCAGGTCCCGCTGAAAAAGTACCTTGGATGGAGCAAACATCGACGTTGAAAGCACGATGCATCGGTTCCAATTCACACAGTGGGTTTCTGAGTCGTTGCAGGACTCCGTAGAGATGAAGGCAGTGTTTCATCATCGAGCCGAACAGAGTGTCATCGTTGGCCCGCGCAGGCTGTGGAATTGCTGTCGCGAACAGTCTCTGCTTCGGTGTCGAAGGGCGATGTGTCAGTTCTGACTGGCGCAGTGGTGACGATGCATTGGTTGTGTAGCAAAACCGCTGCAGAACCCGCTTCTGAGGCCCAGGACTGGAGAGGGCACCTCATGCAAGTGTAGGACTCACAGATGGCAGAGTCCAGCAGCACTAGCAGGATTGCTGGAAGTCTTTTGCATCCCTGAGACTTCAGAAAACAGGAGGCAAGCCATCAAGCCCTTGCAGTCACTCTGGTTTCAAGTGAGATGGGTCTAGTCCTTGTCCCTGGTAGTGCAGAGATCAGCAGGCAGCAGGGCAGCTGAGCAAAGCAGGGAAGCAGTTCTTCAAAACAGTCAGTCAAGGCAAAGTGGCAATCCCTAAAGCACAGCAGTTTTAACTCCAGCAGAGTTCTTCCCAGGTCCAGTAGTGTACTGATTTGGAAGGGTCAGAGCCTCAGTACTTATACCTAAAAGTGCCTTTGATGTAGGGGAGGACTTCAAAGGAGCTGTCTGAAGTGCACAAGGATCCCTTTCAGCCCAGTCCTGTCTGTCAGGCTATCTGTGGAGGGTAAATCAGTGCTTTGTGTGTGGACAGGGCACTACCTATTGAAGTGTAAGTGTCAGCCCCTCCCATTCCTCCCTGCCCAGGAAGACCCATCAGAATGCATATGAGTGCTCAGTTTAAAGATGTGCCTTACCTTCCTGTGTTTGTCTACCGGGAATGCACAAAATGCAGCTGTCACCCAGCCCAGATATGTATTGGAGACAAACTGCACGCACACAGAGCAAAGTTTAGAGAAGAGAAATTTCCACTTTCTAAAGAGGCATTTCGAAAATAGTAATATCAAATCCAGCTTTAACACTAAAGAGGATTTATCATTACCATTCCAAAGATAAGAAACATGATTTAGCTACTCCTTTCTAATCAGGAATTACAGCTTAAAAGTGTTTTAAGGAATTCCCAATGCTAGCCTGAGAGAGATGTAGGCTTCACAGAAGTGAAAAACGAATGTAACTGTTAATCACTACCAGGACATGTAAAACTTAAAAGTACATATCCTACCTTTTAGTTACACAGCATCCTTCCATAGGGCTACCTAGGGCCTACCTTAGGGGTGACCTATGTGTAATAAAAGGGGAGTTTAAGGCTTGGCACTGGGATTTAAATGCCAAGTCAAAGTGGCAGTAAACTGCACACAGGCCTTGCAATGGCAGGCCTGTGACAGGTTTGAAAGGCTACTTGTGTGGGTGACACAATCAGTGCTGCAGGCCCACCGGTAGCATTTAGATTACAGGCCCTGGGTATATGGTATACCACTGTACAAGGGACTTATATGTAAACTAAATATGCCAATCAGGTATATACCCATGTCACCATGTTTTAGTGGAGAAGCACATGCCCTTTAGCAATGGTCAGCAGTGGTAAAGTGCTCAGAGTACTAATGTCAACAAAAAGATGCAAAAAGTTTGGGGAAGACCATCCTTAAGGATGACAGGTATAACAGCCTCTTAGGATTGTTTTTGTGCGGAAAGGTGTCCATTCCTGCACAAAAACAATCTTTCTTACAATGCAGGGCACCCTTGCACCATGGTGCATTGGCACTAGGCACATTGTGCTCTAGCGCAGAGAAAAGACTGGAATGCGCCATATAATGTTAAGTAAGGTGCATTCCTGACCTTTCCATATCACTCAGCGCAGCAAGAGGACTTGCTGCACTGCCCTGCTTGATTTCTTAATAAATATGCCCCATTATCTGGGATTGCTGCACAGAGCCATTACCTGTGATTGAGAAGCTTTGCTATTTGGAAGGTGGAGCTCAGTGTGTGACACAAGCTCCTGCAGTCCCTGCAGTACAGTTGGCCTCCACCCCTTCTGGGTCCCCCAATCCTTCAAGGGGGGGGGCATTCAGGCCAGGGTAAATTAATATCTGTGAGATATAGTAGACTCGGAGGCCCTTCAATAGATTCTGCAGGGGGCTTCATCATTTTGCGTTACGCCACCCGTGGAGCTAGGAGTGGAGCTGGTTCCCACTAAACCTTTTTATAGTTCAGTTAGCTTTTCTGAAGAATTTTGTTTACAGGTCCTTTCAGGGGAGAAATTGTGTGCCCTAGCTATTGGGGCCGGATTACTGCTTCGGGACGTATATAGACTGTTTTGTCTAAGACCTCCTCTACGATAGCACAGAAGAGCTAATGAATAAAGGCATGTAATGACACTGAAAGGCATGCTCTTGGTTAAGAAGCTTTGGGTGACTATTTTACAACCATCACATTTTGATTGTCTCAGTAGTTTCCCAAAATTAGGACTCTTGCACACCACAGGATTTGTCTATGTGCCTTCTGTATCAGATCTTTCGAAAGAAAATCTAATATGATTGCACCCAAGACATTTATCTATGTAGAAGTAGACTTTTGTAATTATACTGAGCCTATTCTCCCAATGTCATTGTCCATGTTGAACATCATTTCATTACATTAGGGCGATGAGTAGAAATCGCATTATAGGTGTTATGTACTATTGTTATTTTACATTGAGACACATTATGGCTGTCTGGACTTGTGTTCTATTAAGATGTAGGATTTGTTTTCTGAGTAGATTTCTTACTATTGGTACCAGGTTGTTTAATATCAGTACTTCTGGTGTTGCATTTTCAGCTGACTTTTTTCAGAAGTAGGTGTTCTGACATGGTGGTTTGGGCCTTAGGCCCTATTTCAAGGCAGAGGTGCATTGAGCATTGGCTACATACGTATAAAATAGCAGGGAGGGGGTGGATTCAGTTCATGCACTGTGCATGTTAATAAGGAGCTTATTTAACATATACAATACATCAACTCGTCTAGGTCTTTTTTTTAAATACACTCACTTTCAAGGATATTGCCAGTGTAGGGTATGATGGGGCAGAAATGGTAAGCCCTTCAGCATTGGAAGCACATTTCTTACAAAAAGGGCTGATTATTGAGTTCTTCAGAGGTCTGTGGCACTCCCATGTTAAAAGAATGTGTTCAGTTGCTTAAGTTGTCTGAGGTCAGTACGTTAATACATTCTTTAAACACGCTGCTGATACAGTGTTTTCTGGGCCCACTTGTTTACCAATGGTCTTACGACTGACCTTTCTATCCGACTGAGAGGTGATGGGAGTTAACATTTACATCAATAAAATTCAATTCACAGTGCAACTCAATTGGCTACACAATGAGGACCAGGAATCGGTAGTTAGGGTTAAGAAGGTTTATTACAAATTAATAATCAAGTTCAGATGCACGACTCTTAACACCATGCTATAATGGTACAGAATGACATCAGGTAGTCCCAACCTCCTAAATAAATTGAGGCGGATCAATATTAGGCAAACAAGCAGTTCAGTCACAGAAATACAAAAAAGCAGCACCAATATTCGATGCTCAGAAAACAATGTAAAGTTCTCTCGCCTATACATTAGTAATCTACGTTTCCTAAATCCAGTCCAAGCTAGGAGGATGATTTAATAACCTAAAGGATCTAAAAACCAGGGAATTTCCATGAAGGAAACTAAAACAAGGCAAGGAAAGATTAAGTAGGAAAGTGTCAGCATCTCAGAAGCTCGGTCACGAAACGTCTATGGGTCATAGAGTTAGTGTTAGCATAAGTCACACTTAGGGAAGAATCAGAGATAAGCATAGAGGTCTACACCTCTATACGTCCAAAGGTAGTGAGGAATCAGGTGATAGTCTGCTAGGAGATCTGCACAGAGATCTGCACAGGGGCTGCAGAAGGGGTTCAGCAGGAGGGAATCTGGAAGCATCTCTCTTCAAGGAGGTTCTGATGGTACCAAAGAGCAGTCTAAAAGGCTCCAAGAGAGCATCTGAATCTCAAACGTGGTGAACACTAAGGGGCTGATTACGATGGCAGGCGGACTTTGTCCGCCCGCCACCGTAGCGGTGATTGGGACCGCCCGCCAGACATGCGGCGGTCCCACCACTGCAATTAGGATGCGACCGCCATACTGGCGGGCGCATCCTGGGCCTTTAACATTGCGGGCGGTGCTGCTGGCTGCAGCACCGTCCGCAATGTGAAAGTAGCTTGCACCGCATTTCCCTGCACCACGTGGCAGGCACCACGCGGTGCCTGCCACTTGGTGCGTGGAAATGCAGGGGGGTACCATGGGTACCCCCCAGTGCAGCGACACCCCCCCACATGGGGGGCCCACAACGGGCCCCCAAACCCAATCCCCGCCAGCCTTTCCATGGCGGCATCGCCGCCATGGAAAGGCCTCCTAACACCCACATCCTAATATGGCGGACGGTGCCTGCTAGGCACCGCCACCATATTAGTGGCCCTGCTCCACCCACCAGGCAATCGGAGCGATTGCCACCGGCGGACAAGCGGCAGACGGACTTTGCGTCCGCCGCGATACCCACCGCCATCCTAATATGGCGGTGGGTAATTCTCAATTTGATGGCGGAACGATCGCCACCGCCGGCCCGGCGGTGGCGATAGTTTCGCCATTGTAAGGAGCCCCTATGTTATAACGCATAAAGTCACTGGGTAACACCCCGTGTACATCACCATCAGGGGTCCATTGTCCTGATCAATTCTCAAGTTGCAGACTGCAATATCTGGCGAAAGTCTCACACTAGACATGAGAATGACATCACTTTCTCATGCTCAGGGTAGATCGCTACATTGCTGAATAGGCCTTTCAGTTAGTGCTCTGGCTCCTCATTTATTTTCCATCAAGGACTTCTTCTCAGGCTCTGTCCTCTATCGCTTATACAGAGATGCATCTATTCTCAAGCTTACAATGCATGTGAATACCTGCAAGAAATGTCACTTTAGCGGAAAATGGAAAGCAGGATTTATGCAGCCTGGTGAAATACAGGCCTACTGAAGACAACGTAAAGCATTATCTCAATGGTGCATATTTAATATCCGTGTGCACATTTAAACACAAATGAATGTAAGTCTCTAGGTACAGTGCATTGGATTCGTATAACATGTGGCATACAGTAAGTCTTCAAATTAATCATGTGTAAATATGGCTAAGAACTACATTTAATGAAATATACGTGTAACATTAGTGCACACATTACATACACTTCTTGTCATTTTAAGAGAAATCACATTTTACATACATGAGGAAGGTTCCTAGTTAAGTTTCAACCGTTAAACATTATTCATAGTATCAAGCACACATTATGAAAGTCAAATTTCATCTTTATAGTGAGCACATTATCTATAAGTGAGGATGGTTCATTTCATCAAGACTTTGATTGTTATGTCAATTAGCATGGTTAAAACACAACATGAATATATTCTCTAATCCTACAGTGAATGCACTCTTTAATAGTAAGGCTACTTTCATCAATCATTGAAACATGAAAGAAGCATGTGCAAAGTGCACGTTTATGCTAAGTAATTTTTAAATATTGGTGATATATTTGTGACGTGTAAAGGGTAGGCAAACTTGCGCTGCACCATTCCCCTCTCTGATGGCAAATCAAGCCATCACATCAATATCTTATCAGATGGACAAATTACAAACTGGTTGTTTTCATCATCTTTCTTCTGGAATCCTTCAGATATTTCATTTCATCATAGTATTAGCTCTGTCTAGCCTACAGTTCCATATCTGCTCTCTTTCTTTTCATCTACCTGTTTCATCTGTGTGGAGAGGTGTGGTGCAGCGGCCAGGGCAGCTGACTTCGGAGCACAGGGTTCACGGTTCGATCCCCGGCTCCGGCGGCAGCTCAGCTCAGCTCAGCACCATGTGACTCTGGGCAATAACTCACTTAATTTCCACTACGGCCCCCAGCGCCTTGAGACCTGTAAGGGTGAGTAGCTGCGCTATATAAAACCGGATTTACATTTTTTTTTTTTTACATATCTGTGCATGTTTGTATCCCTTATAGATTACAAGCAAGAATAATCCATATATAGCAATTATCACTAAGGGTTTCTAAATGCTTCCAACAATTCCCCTCCCCAAGTTTCCAAACCATCTGCCTATACCAGAAAATATATTCCCTATGGCTTCCCAAGCACCTGTTGCTGTTAACCCTTTCAAATCTTTCTTCAAGTCAATAATGCTACTGATGTATTTCTTCAAGTCCTTACTTTCGCCTCGAGTGGAATTACATTGTTGACTTTTAACATCCAGCAGACTCCACCCTCTTTTGCGAGAAGTATGTCTAAAGCAAGTCGATTCTGCAAAACGATGGATCTAATGGCAACCATTTCTGTATCTATAACTAAAAATCCTCCAGCTGTACTAGTAGACAAGTTGTCAACTACAGTAGAAAGCTTTTTAATCTTAAAATGTGAGTTGAGTATCACTCCTACAGATGGTATCAAAGCACCAAAAATCTCTCCTACAGTTTCACTAGCACCTCTTTTTGTTCTCACATGTTGTTCCCTTGTCATCACTTCGTCCCACATGATAAATCTTTGGAACAACTATCCCCAATAACATGTTTCATACCATCTCTTGGGTAACCTGTAAAATGCATTCTTCCCACAAATGTAATAAACTCCAGGAAAAATAGGATCTGCTCCATCTAAGTATAATCCCCAGTTTCCTCGAACTTCAAAGATATGGTCACATTCACTAGTCCCTACGAAATTCGTGTCAGTTGTGGATTTTCTAATGAATATGCATAACCTCCCTTTATGTTGACAATCTAAAGCTAATGCTGCCATGTTTCCTACTAATCTATGTTCACTTTCGTCCATAGCCCATTGGGGTACTTTTGAATGAGTTGTTGCTTCAGCTATTATGTCTCTCTGTCTGTCTTCTACTGAATCTATGAATTTATTTTCTACACCTGTTAAAGAACAAGTTAAGTTATGTCTGTGTGCATAAGCGGTGTTCAGTGTCATGGTGGGTCTAAAGAAATGTCCCACTATCCCAGTGTTTTTAGCATCAGGCTGCTGATTCATGTGTTTCAGCACAGGAATCTCTGAAAAAACCAAGTAATGATTTGAGAAATAGTAGTGAAAATGACCCTTTTCATAAAATAAGCTCAGCAATAAACTACAGGTAACTCCATATGTCAAGGGGAGGTGATGATATGTAATTCCCTCTGGATCTGATGCAGGTAATTGCATACAAATGTAGCAATCCTTAGCATCCATAGTGTCAACACATTCATAAAGCAGTTTTTAATAAACATTTAGTGTTTATGCCAATTTTTGCATGGTCACCCCCATTTTTGCTGAATTTTTTGCTAGTTTTAAAACTGGGGCACTGCTGTCCAATGTCCAGTGCTCTGCCCCCTAAAACATCTAGAAATTGGCTAGTCACTGATTGGCTTATTTAGCTTTTGTTAAAAGCCATAGTATATGGTATAGAAACTGCACCTATGGCATGCAAAGTTAAGTGTCACCAGTGGACTGCAACAGTTATTGAGCCATCCATCATCCAACATGGCTTTGGGCCTACTGTTGGAGATGGCCCTTTCTGCAGGGTCATCCCAAAACCTTTTGCCTGCCTCCTCCCCTTTTTGCTGAATTTGCTTTTGTTGGCTTTAGTACTCTGTGCAATTTACCACTGCTAACCAGTGCTAAAGTGCTCGTGCTCTCTCCTTAAAACATGTTACATTGTCTTATCCCTGATTGGAATATTTTTATTTACTTGTAGGTCCCTAGTAAAGTGGCACTACGTACACCCAGGCCGTATAAATTGAATGCTGCTAGTGGGCCTGCAGCACTGATTTTGCCACACCACTTAAGTAGCTCTTTAAATATGTCTCATGCCTGCCATTGCAGAGCCAGTGTGTGTAGTTTTAAGCTGCCATGTCGACCATGCAAAATAAACCCTTTGCCAGGCTCAAAACGTCCTTTTTAATACATATCTCACCCTTGTAGTCATCAGGATTGTACCAACCCAATTCCTTTGGAATGAGCTGAAGATATACACCTCTTTAAAGAACACCGCATCATGATGCAGTAACAGTTCACAAACTAGCTACCACTTAAATCACTTGTTGACTGTATCCTTGCCTTTGACCCTGTACAGTGCTCTGCTGCCTTTGGTAGTTTTGTGCTATACAAATACCATATAAATATACATACACATACACAGATACATTCAGCTGGCACCTGTAACGGCTCCAGACATAAGGACCATAGAAAGGAAAGTTAGAAGTCATTAAGATTAAAATCAATGTAAAGAGGCTGTTTGTGAATGATATGTGTGGGTTGTGTTAATAGATGTGAAGGGAGATGTGTGCTATTTGAGCACAGCGAGTGGGGAGTCATAATGTAGTTGAAACATACTGGTATTATTTCTTACCTGACCCAACGTTGTTATTCATTGGGACAGACAGATTATGCTGCAAATCAGGGTGCATGAGGGAGAGAATACACTTATCCAAGGGGTGAGCTGCAGATGGGATTCGGGTCCATCATCAGGAAGAACCTTTGCCATCGGTATCTTGGACAACTTCTCTTATACCTGCCTCCTCTAAGTGTCCTTTATTTTTCAGATTGCCACACAGTGCACCTTCTCCCTCAATAGTCATAGAGACTGTGAGATACTCTTACATAGTCATCTTTGCAATCAACTTACAGTGTGTAGAGGCAGGCCATGTCAATTCTTTGTAGTTATCCACTACAAAGTTAACTGCAAGTTTTGTATCCTTCTCAGTGAAGTTCCCCTTCTTCTTGAATGTGGTGAGCTGCCTCCTAGAGGCCTTTAGTTGGTTTCTGACTCCACAGTATCACACAGTACAAGAGCAAGATAGCAGAAACCAAGGATTGAATTATATTTATGTGATTACAAGGGTAATGTTTGTTAGGTGTGTGCAGCTTTCCTCATGTGATGGCTTTTTTTTGCAGTGTTCTATTCCATTCCTAGTTCTACATAGTGTAGGGAGAGATTTCCATAAATGCTACATAGAACTATGCTTATTGGTGTACACCTAAAATAGGCCTATTAGAATACTAGAAGCTATTTTACAGCTGTGTTTTGAGTTCTACATTCACCTCTCCCCTCATGTAAGTGGATGGAGGAATGCACGTCTACTACTGGGCATAAATCTCCTCCAGAAGTTGGTGATTTTCATCTATGTGGAGATCAGTTGCCGCCGGCATTAATTGCGGGTTAGGGTGCGGGGGGGTCGCGCGGGGAAGGGGGGGGGGTGGTTAAATAATACATTTTAAAAACGTACCTGTCCGCCTGTCGGCCGGGTCCCGCATTTTCTCAGCTCCTGCAGGAACAGGAAGCAGGCAGCCTCCCTCCCCTCCCATAAGCCAATCACAACGCTGCAATGGCAGCGTTCTGATTGATGGGGACACCGTCCAGCCAGTTGTCTATGGGGAGGCCATTTTCTCCATGTAGGCTGCATTGCAGCCGGCATGGAGAAAGGGCAGAGTGCGCATGACTGGTTTGGGCGGCCTCAGAGGGCCGACCAAACCAGTCATGCTCACTCAGGAGTGGGCACACCACTCCTCCCCTGCCCAGCCCTGCTCATAGAGCAGCATGCCCGCCCGCCCGCAACCAAACACTTCTGCTTTCTCGCAGTGCGAGAAGCAGAAACATAAAATGGTAGTTTTACCATTTTATGTTTTTGCTTCTCGCACTGCGAGAAAGCAGTGGGGCGACGCTCCTCCACCCTAGTGGAGGAGCCTCCCCTGGTGGAGATTTGTGCCCAGCTATAGGCATAAATGTAGCTGTGTGGATCTCATAAACTTTAGAGATACCTTCGTAATTAGGGCCCTTCATGTCTGTATAATTCTGTAATTGAAGTTTCACAAACTTTTATGAATATGTATTAAAAGCGTGTGATTTTCTGTATGTTTACGGGTTTATTACTGACCATGGCTAAACTAGGGAGCACATGAAATAGTTGACATGTGCTATTCTGTCATACTTCAGCTTCAATCTCCTTCTTTTAAAGGTGGATATTAAAAAGTGGTGATAAAGATAGCCCTATTCAGGACTATATAATTATTTCCATGGCCTATTCGTATCTAAAAATGTTTAGAGGGGGATAATTACCCTACTGCATACTTGTTAGAAACATGAACTGTGTTTTTCTAAGAAAAACAAGCACTATCACTCATGCCCAAAAAATATGGAAACATCTAACTCTGTTTTCATATGCAGTGACATGAATTGTGCTGCAAAAAATAATAAACTCAAAGTTTTATAAATAGGTCCAGTCGTCGGAGTATTTGCACAGCTTTTAAGCCAACTATATTTTCAGCAACATGACACAACATTACTGAATTTCACAGAAAAAGTTATATAAATACATTAATGTACTATAAACACTTGTTCCTCTGTGTTGTAACAACGTAACATTATCTCATTCTAAATAAAAAATATGCATGTCATCCTGTCTCCAAATATAAGAAAGTTCAACAAAAATAACTTTGATTTAAAAGAAAATGTAGATGAGTGGCCACAAAAACAAGCAAGCTCACTTTCTTATATTTATGTGCCTCCAGTGAGAAAAGCTATTTGTGTGCTCTTTTCATGCACTTCCCATAATACATTATAGTACCTGAAGTTAAATACATTTTCATATGTGGCCTGCCTGATTAGAGTATGCTACTGCGCAATATATTGAAGCCATCTGGCTTGTTAGAATATGTCCCCACAATTATTTTTGGCATTGAACTGATGGGCTTCTGGGTCTGATGCTTTGCAGAAGAGAAGTTGTCAGTACTCTGGTCATTTATAATCATTATAGTCCATAGATTTTAGGATTTATGTATGTTTTGTATCCTAGGATGTCTTTAAAGATCTCAGAAAGCACTAACCTTGTGCTGGTGATCCAATCCTGAGTGGTGCACTCGTGTGCCCACTCATGGTATTCAAAATCAACTAAACATTGTAAGAATATGTTGGTCAATAGCAGAAAGGGGGATGGAATGCTCTGAATATCAACACTGTGACTCATCACTCTGTTGGGCACTTATGTCAGGAGGTTCAAGCAGATATCTAAAAACAAGATGAGATATCTTAATATTCTGTCATGACGGTAGTGCATTTAAATATAACCGTGGAAAGGTTATACCTTCAAAGTAAGAGTAGCTTTGTGTAACAAACTCTCTATGCTATTCACTGAAAAAACAAAGGTTAAAGTGATGTTATAGTTAGGTGAAAATGTAAGTTAAATTGTAACATTTTAAATTGGAAAAACACTGAAATTCACCAGCTATGGTTAAATCAAGTAACTATAACTTACCGTGCACTGATTATGACCTCACATATTACATCACTAGTCATATGTTCTATAACGTCTTTCATCATTTGAAATGACATCATTGATGATAACACTGTGCGTGAATAATTTGATAATCTCCCTCACACAAATTAATTCCACACCTGCAACTATCTTGTAGCAGGTTCCAACACCTGCTCATGCCCTAAATCCTTATGATAAGAGACTCTCAGTACTACTAATCCTAAAAAACCCATGCTTTATTTGTTATGACAAGTGCATAACAGCAGCCTCCTCCAATTCCATTTAGAGCCCCATCTACACAATATTTGACCGTAATATTGGACCTCAATACCAGATATACATGGCCCACAGGAGATACTGGATAAATCAACACCATATTTGGACCACAAGACATAGGACACTATAATGCGCTCTAGATACTTTGAGCACCTCTGACACATGATCAGGGATCCTACACATG
Source organism: Calotriton arnoldi (assembly GCA_963921515.1). Lineage (NCBI taxonomy): Eukaryota > Metazoa > Chordata > Amphibia > Caudata > Salamandridae > Calotriton > Calotriton arnoldi. The sequence continues at coordinate 629,835 of CAWUFW010000198.1, read as the reverse complement.
CATAAAGTCACAAAGAGCAGGCATACTGTCTCGAACACATTGATTGTGCAAAATATTTGCTCTTTTCATTTAGATTCATCATACTGTGAATATTATTTCTAAACATTATTTAATATATATGTGACTAACAAATTGCATTGTTCATTTAGTTGCTCCTTTGATTTACCTCTTTTTTCCTCTTTGTACTCTTTAATTTACTTATGGTCTGTCCCTACTATTTAGTATTAGCTATACACGTGTTTGTTTATTATAAATAACAAATAAGTCCTTTGTTTTAATGCACAGCCTTGAGAAAGCTCCAAGCCTGCGTGCCGCTTTAAGGGGTGAAATAAGTGTTGGCAGGTCTTTTTTGCTGTGTGTAACACACACACTGAAGTGTAAAGCTTGTGTAATAAATCATTACTAATGAATTATAAAATTTGACCAGTTGCAAAATCGATTATTAGAATTTGCTCTTGTTATATATTTCATTCTTCTGCTGACTACCCTATAATTCTCTTAAAAATGACTTTCTCTTTGTGGCTTGATAGGTATGACCCACACATAGGGTTAGTCTGCCAACAATTAAATTATAGTCAATTGAAAGAGGTGTGAACCACAAGGTGGGCACCACTTTCCATGCTAATCTAACAATACGTATATTTTCATTTTTAAAAGGTATGACGTAATTAAATGTTTTAATGGTAGCATATATGGTAATTGGCACCTTGAATATGCTGCGCTACAAGGATGCTGTCAGGCACAGAGGCATGTCTAAATGCTTTTCTTGGAACAACTGTCTAAGAGTCCCCAGCTCCCGCTTACATTGGACTGGCACTCCAACCAGTCTAAGGCTCTTCCGGACCTGACTGTCCCTGTGCTTGGACTTCTGTGCCTGTTGTCATGTGTGCCCTCTTTGTTGCTCTGCCCAGTCCTTTTCTCTTTTGTGCCCAATTTTGTGCCTAGTCTCTTATACTCGTTTTGCCTCTGTGCCTGTTTTGTTTTTGTGCTTTCGTCTTTTGTACTTGTTTTTTCTCTGTGCCCATTTTGTCTTTTGTGCCTTAGTCTTTGGTGCTCATTTGGCCCATTTTTTTGCCTTTGTGCTTTTGTGACCGTTTTCCCCTGCCCAGTCTTTGTGCCCGTAATTCTCCCGTTTGCCTTCTTCAGCTGCTTTCTCTTGCTACTTTCCCACCCCTCCCTAGCCCCACCTCGTACTCCTGCCCTCCTAGGACCTACTTAATGGTGGCTGCTTTTTGACCCTCTTGGGCAGGTGCCTAGGCCGCAGCTCCCACTTACTTTGAACTGGCCCTTAGACCAGCCTAAGGCCCTTCTGTACCAGGTTGTCTTGCCTTGAGGCCCACCTCGCTGCACTCTTCCTTCGTGCCTGTCTGTCCCTGTTGTTGGCCTTCTGTGCCCGTTGTCATGTGTGCCTTCTTTGTTACTCTGCCCAGTCCTTTTGTGCCTGGACTCTTGCACTCGTCTTGCCTCTGTGCCCGTTTTCCTTTGGTCTTTTGTACTTGTTTTTCCTCTGTGCCCGTTTTGTCTTTTGTGCTTGTTTGCCCGTTTTTTTGTGCATTTTTGCTTTTGTGCACATTTTGTCAGTTTTGATCTGCCCAGTCTTTGTGCCCATATTTGTGTACCCCCTCCTCCACCCTACTGCGCTCTTCTTGCCTCCCTGCTTCCCTGTACTTACCAGCTTCTCCCTCATGCGTTCTTTCTCTGCCTTCTGCTGCTGCTTTCCTGCCCCTCCCTAGGCCCACCCCCGCACTACTCCCCTCCTAGGACCTACTTAAGGGTGGCCAAAGGCAAGCCTGTCAGTGCCCATCCAAGCCTGGACTGTGCCAAGCGCCACAAACCCTGATCCGTCCGATCACCACCGCTGCAGCTCATCCGACCTGCTAGCGCTCAACACCAAACGCTGCCACCACCACTGCCTCTGTGCCATACCGTATCGCATGGTAGGCCCTTTCTCATGCCCTTACTGCCAATTCTCCTGCAGCATCCCTCCCATGCCACACTTCACACACACTTCACCCTGTATCTCCTGCATGCTCCTCAGCACAAGATCCCTCTGTAAGCATGCCACCGAGATCGGGGACCTCATCAACACTCACTCCCCAGACATCCTCTTCCTCACGGAGACCTTTCTCAACCTGTCTTCCACCCCTGCCATTTCCATAACCAACTCCCTTGGATTCAAGATCATCTGCAGTGACAGGCCCCGCAAGCTGGGAGGAGGCCTTGCAATCATCCACAAGGATATCATCACCTCCACCACCTCTTTGGATGAACCAACTGCGCTCATGGAACACCTGCGCTTCCAACTTCAGAAAGGCTACTCCATGACCATCTCAGGCCCCCTCTCTTACTGATCACTTGGACCCCGCACCACCTTCAGCAACCTCCTCACTGACTTTATCACTCCCCTCGCCATCAGATCCAACAACTTCCTCCTACTTGGCGACCTCAACTTTCATCTTCATGACCCCACGGACAGTGATGCCACAAAACTTGTAGACAGCCTTGACAACATCGGCCTCACACAGCTTGTACAAGGCCTGAATCATGTCGCTGGACACACACTCGACCTAATCTTTACATCCAGCAAAAAGATCACCTTCAGCCACATCATCCAGCTCACATAGACAGACCACTTCATTGTACATTTCTACATCAGCGCACCACACCCCAACAAACCTAAACTGAACATAAAACTGAACTGCAACTGGAGCAACATAACAGAAGCAGACTGGGCCCATGCCCTCAGATCCAACAAACCAACCCTCACAGGCGACTTACAGAAAGACCTACCAACCTTTGACAACTGGATCTCTGACTGCGCCAACAACCTGGCCACCATGAAATAAATCAGACACACAAAAACTTGAGCTCAAGCATGCTGGTGCACCAAGCACCTCACAGACAAAAAGTGCTATTACAAGCAGCTGGAAAGATGGAGGACCAGCCGAGACAGCACCTCCTGAGACACTGACAAGTCCGCTCTTAGAAGGTACCATGAACAGATCAATGAATTCAGGAAAGCAGACCTCATGATCAAACTTGAATGTCAAGGAATTCACCAACCTGGCAGCTGCCACCAACACCATCATCCCATCACAGATCCTCTGAAACAGCCTTTCAGATTTCTTTCACAACAAGATGTACTCCAACTTAGCACCCTAAACTACCATAGAGGACATCATCAAGCAACCTCCCACCACCACCAGGAGCACTCACCTCCTAACAAACTGAAGCCCCCTTACCACAGATGACACCACCAGAATCAAGCAGACCATCTACTCAGAGCCTCCACTGACCCATGCCCTCTCCTCACGTACAATCTGGGAAGCACACTGATCAGCGGCAACCTCAACACCATCATCAACTCCTCCACTGACAATTCCTGGACAGCTGGAAACATGCTGTGGCCACTGCTCTGCTGAAGAAACCCTTGGCTAACTCTAAGGACCCAGCAACTACAGGCCCACATCGCTCCTACCCTTCCCGGCCAAAGTGCTGGAGAAAGAGATTAACAAGCAGCTCTTTGCCCATCTTTTACAGCACCGCCTCCTGTACTCCACCAAATCATGATTCCACAAAAACCACAGCATGGAGACCACCCTCTTGGCAACAACAGTTGGCATCTGCTCAATTATGGACAGCGGAGAGGCCACTGCACTTATCCTGCTCGACATCTCAGTAGCGCTCAACACCGTCTCTCATGGCACCCTCATCACCAGAATTCAAGAATAAGGAGTCCAAGGACTCGCCCAGAGTTGGATCACCTCCTTCCTCTCCAACACGACACAATGGGTAGGGCTCTCCACTTTCAGCTTTGAATTCAAGCAGCTCATCTGTGGAGTCCCCCAGGGCTCCTCCCTCAGTCTGACCCTGATACCTCTTGCCTGCATCATAAGAACACACAACATCAACTTAGTCTCCTATGCTGATGGCACTCAGCTTATCCTCTACCTCACCGACATGAACATCACCACCGGAAACAATTTCACTGCCTGCGATGTCCGACGTAGCAAACGGGCCACCCAACCTGGGTCCTACGCCCGCACCCATAGACCACGCCAGAAACCTCAGCATCATCGTTGGCGACAAGCTCTCAATCAACAAAGTCAAAGCCATGATTGCATCCTGCTGCCACATCCTCACAATGCTTCGCAAAATCTTCAAATGGCTCCTCATACACACTAGACACACAGTCACCCAGGCCCTCATCACCAGCAGACTTGACTTTGGCAATGCACTATAGGTCGGCATCTCCATGCAAAGACTCCAAATCTTCCACAGCACTGCCATCAGACTCAGAATCCTTCAGAACACAGTGGAACCTCTAAGAGGATCTGGGCTCGGGATCACCTTGTTGGTGTAAATCCCTGTCTTCAGCTGTCTTTATCTGTGCACTGTCACTGCAACCCTATGCTACAACAGTAAATGAAATGGTTTTGGGAATTTTGGAATATTATCTGCTCTTTGACTATCCCGGCGCTCCCACCGCGACAGCTGCCGTGGTGCCCTAGTCAGAGCCCAGACAAAGCGGATTAAAAGAATCTCGAGGGCCCAACTGCTGTCCTCGATTCTCCACTGACTGTCCCTCATATAGATCCAGCTGCCAGAATGAATTTGCCTGCACTTTGGTTGGCACTCCATTACTACCCAGATAAGTGGTTGGGATCCCAGGGTTTGCAAACTGTTGCCAGACACCACCATCTTGGGGGCAAAACTTGCTTTAGCAAGAAAGCGGTATGCACTTTGTGGCCCGACCCCATCTCATCCGACATGTGGTCCCGGGTCCGCTACTTGTGCTCCGCCATGCCCAGCTGACTGGGAGTTGGGAGACTGCCACACCCAACACGGAGACACAATCTCAGTTCTAGAGGTGAGCCCGCTGCCCGCCTCTGACTGACTTAGGCGACCCCGCAGATCACCTCACTCAGCTGGCCCCCATCTGCCTCGATCCCCAGTCCGAGTGCTGGGGCGAGCAATGCTAGAGAGAACTCCTGCACCCCGATTACTACCCCACAGGCATCCGGGGACTTCTGCTGCTGCCATGGAGGTGTCTGTTGTGTTGGAGGAGACTGTGACATCGTCCTCACGCTGAGCTTGCCTAAGTTAGTGGCGCCTCGCGCGATCTGATCCCCCCTCTGCTGCGATATCTTCATGTGATGCTGGGCAGTAATAGCGATGGAAATGGGATTTCCATGGTTACTTGATGATCTGGCACTGTAAAAAGAGCGCAGCATGTCGTATGTCCAGGAATAAATCCTCAGTGCTTGGATCCTGCAGCGGCACCTCTGATTAAGGTAATAAGGCTCTTAAAATGAAGATTCTAAAGAAGTAGAGAGAGCCTCGACGTTAGCGGTGCCCGCAGATTGCTGCTTCCAGGTGGCATTAATTGGATGCAAACTATGATTATATCCGCAGCGAGTGTAAGCAGGCTTGCATTTGTGTGCAAGCATGGGAGCGTGAGAACACTGCAGTGCAGTACCCTTCGTGTGGAAGCTGGGATGAGTAATATGGAGATTTGAGTGATGTATTCCTCCTATTGCAATGTTCTGATTCATGTATTTTGAGGCTGCAAGGATAAACACATTTCAGCTCTCCTGCATAACAAAACATGTCACATGATGCCCTAGTTGTCTGCTGACCAGCTTTCAACAACAGCCCCCTCTCTCTCATGGCAGCCATTTTCCCTCCAATCACTTCAGATCCTCTTTCAAACTAAGTAAAATAAACAACCCTAAAAACAAAGAAAGGACCTTGACCCCAGTGCAACTCTAGTTCCTGGGATAATATAAAGAGGACTATGTCCTAACCATAGCCTGGAACTTCACCTAGAGGCCGAACCACTAATGGTGACTTTCACACCCCTTCTAACAAAGTATAAAATAATTCTAAACTCTGTTCTGGGGATTCTTTGTGCATGATGATCCCCTTTACCTCTGAACTGGGGACTCTCTGCACTATGTCTATGTTGTACTTCTGACATGAGGATTCTTTGCGCAGATTGAGCCTTCCTGCCCCTGAACTGTGGCTTCCATGCATTGTAACTCTAGTGTGCCCCTGAACTGGGGTCTCAATGCAAAGTGTCTCTGTTGTGGCACTTCACATTCTCTGCATCCTACCAGCATTTTCCTGGGAGCAATTGGGAGCAATCTGTACCAGGGTCTCCCTGCACAGTGTCTCTGGTACCTCTAATCTGGGGGTTCTTTAAGCTTAATAATCTCCCTTGCCTCTTACCTGGGGATACCCTGCACTTCCCTTGAACTGGGGATCCTTTGCTCATGATGATCTCTCCTGCCTCTGAACTGGGGACTCCCTACATTGTGTCTCTTTTGTGCCTGATCTGAGATTTCCTTGCATTGCCAACCCCCTCATGCAATCACTAAATACTGCCTACGGTAACACCATTGCTTACTACCCCATGTGGAAGCATGAACAAATCTATGTAAAAACTTTATATTGTGTCTTTATGTCTACACTGTTAGTGTTCCCTGTTATTCTATGCCTAGATGGTGATTATCTGCCCATTTTACATCAATACTGTTATTTTATGCATATACGGTTATTTCAAGTCGAAACTGCTATCTTTTACTACCTATCCTACCTCGTGCATGCAGTAGTGACCCTTCTTTTCAAGGCTTACTAGTCCATGCTGACTTTGATATTCTACCTCCGTTGTGGGTATATATATTGTATATATGCCTTTGAATTCAAAGGGCTCTCCTGTAGGCTGGCCTATAAACTCTTTCACAACCCCCAACTCCTAGATACTGTGACCACCAAGAAGCCCAGAAAGACAAACAGGCCCACCGGCGCCTTTCGGCATTCAAGGCCCCGTTTTCCTCACAGGGTTCCCAGCAGACCTTCTTGGCGACCTTCCCTTGTCACGTCACTGCGGAAACAGGCAGCCGTCTCGTCCATTGGAGGCCACCTCTTGACCCCTATGCACAACTCTGAATGCTTCTCCTAAGAGTGTCATATCAAGTTTGGGAGCCTACAGCTGGGTCAATGTCATGCTGCAGCACCGTCATGGAAAGATGTAGCCCCAACTCATACTGCATTACATTTCCGCTGAACCTCTCCAAACATGCCGCTCAAAATGTCAAACACAAAACCCTCATAGAGCAAACAGAGACACTTATAATAGACATCTTCTGCAGTCCAACAGACGGAGGCCATAAACGGACTTCATCTTCTACACTAAGAAACCTGGCAAATGGAGAGAGAACTTTCTACAAAACCTTCACGTAACTAATACTACCAACATCCCTTATGGATCCAAACTCTGTATATCCCCATCCCAGACCTTTAGAGGAGAACTGTCCATAACCATTCACAGAAGTGGAACATCCTAATAAAAGCCTCTGAACAAAACCTATCCATTTTTGATCAACACTTCCCTGCTTTCTGTGCCTCCATGCCATCTGCTCCCACAACCAATCCTCTACCCCCTCCCAGAGAACCCAAGCCTCCCCCACCTCCACCACCTCCTCTACTAGCGGAACCTTCTACTCCCAGTTCCTCAGGCACTGTCTCCATCTCCACCTTCCTACAGCCTCTTCCATTCCCAGACACCGTGAAACTTCAGTTTTGCCTCCAAAATTACTCTCCACCTCTCCATTACACACCTCCACTGCCCAGCTTGATTTATCTATCCTCTCAGTCCTCTAATGACAGCAGGCTGGATACTACATTAGCCTCTACCCCAGACTCCGACGAGCCCCATCGTACTCCACTCCCCACCACAGGCCCAACTGTCTCTCAGCTAATCCCATTATTAGCTCGTCTAGAACTCAAAATCAACACTATTATGAATGAAATTTCATCACTATGTATGAATGCAAAATTAGCCACATTCTGCCCCAACATCGCGCATCCATGGCGAGTACTGATCCTTCCACAAAAATACACTCTGACCCCCCATCCTTCACCCCTCAGGCAAACTATTCCCTACGCTCATCACCACCTCAAACCTAGACGCACCATGACTGGAATGTTGCAGCGAGAAGCCGAAATGCTGAGCAACACATATGACAATGCTCCTAGCCACCCCTGACACCGTAGGATTTCTTTCACCCTTGGCACGAGGAGGACCCTGAATACCACTCGCTCTCCCAGGCCACCTACCCAACAAACTACCATCCAACCCAGTCAGCCTGGCCAAAGATCATCACCCAAGCTTTGCTGCATGCTACTAAACTGTCGATCAGCAGTCAAGCATGCAACTGACATAGCTGAAACTATCCTAATACTCACAATTGACATCTGCTTTCTAACCCAAACCTGGCTAAACGACCACACATCCCTTTCATCGCTCTCCTCAGCCCTCCGGGCTTCTCAATCATTTTTTATGACTGCAAGGATCGTATTTGCTGGAGATTAGCCATCATCCACAAAAAAGATTTGTGTTTAACTCCCTTCCACAACATTAAATAGACTACATTTGACTATTTAGGAGTTCAGCTTGCCTCCAAAGTCCACAACCCCATCAAATTTCATGTCATCTGTCATGGTCCAGGTGAAAAATAACAATTCCTCGAAGACTTAACAGACCTAATAATGCAAAACTCCCTAAAAGGCAGCACAGACATTATTCTAAGAGACCTAAACCTGCACCTGAATAAGGCAAAAGATCCTATAGTACAAGTACTATACTCCCTCCTGGAAGCGAACGATCTCATGCAACAAATCAATAAACAAACTCACAACAAGGGCTTTACTATTTACGCAATCATCTCTGAGCATAACACATTATCCGGCCACTGTATCCTGCCCACTCACTGGACTGATCACCACCTAATTCTTTTTGATCTCAATGCCATCCAACCAAAGGCTCACCCTCAAACTATCCGTCCCAAGCATTGGGCGAGTAACATACATCGAATCCCTCAGGCAGAGTTAGGAGTAGTCAGTTCCCAAATTACACCTCCACCCGACCTCGCCTCTGCCGATGACCTCAACGCCCACTACAACACAAAAATGACAGAACTCCTTGACACGGTTGCCCCTCTGAAACTCAAGAAATCAAGAAATATCCCTTCCAAATCCGGGTTTAATAAAGACCATAACAAAGAGAGGCGCCAACTCCGATTGGTTGAAAGAAACTGGAGACAACAGCCATCTTTAACCAATCTCTTGATCCTCTGAGCTGAACACCAAAATTACAAAAACACATCTTCAGAGAAAAATCCTCCTTCTTCCGAGCATAACTTGACCGGTCTAGGAAAAGACCTAAAGACCTTTTCAACATCATCAAACCACAAACCTCCTCTTTCCCTCAACACCCAATTAATGACTGTACTAAGCACTGCGAAGAATTTGCATATTCTGCTCTGGAAAAAATCTAACCTCAAACTCTTTCTTGTGCCACCCACCTCCCCACTCTATACCAAGGGTGCCCCCCCGAGCAGCGAGGGTCTGCCCAAGGCCCTTCCACCAACCAATGGTTGTCTCCCCAATCTCCCCCTCTCAACAATCCAGAACACCAACCTCAACCGCTTGCAATTGAAAAATTATGCAACTTGGACTGAATTTGACTATAACCCTGAAGAAGAAGTTCTCAAATTGCTTGCCTGCATGAACCTGACATCACACATCTCCAACCCCCTCCTTGCTGCACTTGTCAAAAATCTCACTCACATCATCTCTCCCATATGGACCTAAATCATTAACTCCTCCTTAATGAGCGGGTCCAGGCCAGTCTCCCTCAAACTCGGGCAAATCACCCCCCCTCATAAAAAAAACAGACGCCGACCAGAAAGACCTTAACAATTACAGGCCTATAACCAACCTCCCTCTCCTTCCCAAAGTCATTGAAAAATGTGTGCTTGCACAACTCAACAACCACATTGAAAAATACAACCTGCACGACACCTTCCAATCTGGGTTCAGGAAAGGCTGCAGTACAGAGACTGCAATACTGATCATCACAGATGACTTACACAGATCTCTGAATGATGACCAGGTCTGCCTCCTAGTCCTCCTAGATCTCTCGGCTGCCTTTGATACTGTCAACCACGACATCCTCCTAAACACCCTCTCACAGCATGCAGACATCAATGGAACTGTCCTTCAGTTGTTTCCTTCTTTCCTGAACCAACGATCACAGCTAATCAAGCTAAACAACTCCACCTCAAAAGCAACACCAGTCTCGCAAGTAGTTCCCCATGGACCAATCCTTTCTCCTGCCATATTCAACCTCTATATGGAACCCCTTGCTATGATCCTAAAACAAGCCAGAATTGCTTATCATCCCTATCCAGACAACACCCAACTCTACATTAAAATCTCATCAGTTAAAGATATACAACACCTAAACAGCACTCTCTCTATGGTTCAATTCTGGCGAACCAGCAACCATCTTAAGCTCAAACCCAACAAAACCAAACTCCTCCACATCCAACCAAAAGAAAAGTCCTTTTCTGTAGATATCTGGCTTGACAATCTCACTGCATTAGTTTGCAAAATATCCATCTCCAACGCTGTCAAATCTCTAGGGATTACATTTAAAACAAACCTAAACATGAAAGAGCATACTAATGCCTCAGGTAAATGTGCCTTCTATACGTTGAAACACCTTAAAAAAGTCAAACTCTTCATTCCAATCGAAGACCTGAAGACTGTGGTGCAATCCTTAGTCCTTTCCAAGCTGGACTATGGTAACCCAAGGATCACTGGTGCACCAAAAACACACTTAACTCCTTTGAAACCTACACTCCATGCAGAGCCAGACTTCTGTTGGGAGAGAGTCGCTTTGACCACATCACTCCCACTCTCAAGAAACTCAACTGGCTGCCAATCGAGGCAAGATGTAAACTTAAAACTGCATGCTTAACCCACAAAGCACTCTACACAGAAAAACCATTCTACCTCGCAAAGAAAATATCAAAAGCCGGCCAAGGAGACTTCTTGGAAGAACAAACAGTCTATTCTTGATTCCACCCAAATTTAAGAAAGAAAAATCTTGCATCCGCTCCTGCTTCAAGAATCTGGAACTCGCTGCCTCAAGATTTACGTGACAATCAATCATTCCATCACTTAGGGGCGGAGCTTGCCACGGAGCAAGATGGCCGCAGCTTGAAATCGCTCTGTGAGCCATCTTTAATATATTAAAGGAATCTGCACAATCCAACAATGCACACGCCTGGTTTTGTGCGGGAGAGTCCCCGCCGGCCCAGGCAACCGAAAGTGGAATTGCTGTGGCGATCGTCAGTTTGCTGGGGGCACTTGCACCCCGGCTGTGCTGCGCGACCTAGAAGTGGCAGAGCGGACTGCGAAGCTAGACGTACACTTCGGAGGCACCCGGGGCCTAGCTGTGGCGGCCCTTGAACCCGGAGCCGCGCCGGCCCTCCGAAGTTCCTCTGTGACCTGGGCGTGTGTTCCGCTGCCGCATGAGTACTCACCCCTGATTGCGGCCTGATCTCGCCTCGGGTGCTGCGCTGCTGCGGCCTGGGATGGGCCTTCTCCTGGCCGGGCGCTGCTGAATTGTTCGGAATGCCCGGTGCATGCTGAGGCGCCGCCGGCCTGCTAGACTGCGATCGCATCCTGGGGCCCAGCAGAGTCATCGACAGCGGTGCGCCTCCGTGACTGGCATGGGCCGTGCGTATCACCAGCGGGCTTCGTCGCTCTGGGCGGGACGCGGGGTCGCCTACGCGGCGCTCGTTGGGGGCACAGTGATATTTCTACAGCAGCATAAGTACTGTGTGACACGGTGCGTGCTCTGTGGGGGTGGGGTCCGTGCCCTCACTGGGGGACGCGTGCATTAAGGGACTAGAAGCAAAGCGCGAGGCATATAAGCGCTCACTTAGAGCCCCCCCGCGGGACTGCTTTGCCCCCCCTCATGTCTTCGTGCTGTGCCTAAGTGAGTCCTTTGGGGTCGGCACTGTGACAAGGTGCAGTACATCTGCTGAGCACCCCATTAACAGTGCTCATTGAGGGAAAATTAAGGATATTGCCCGAGCGTGAGGTGTAGGGCCCCTGCACAGATATCACATCTTGTTAGCGTGTTCACCCTTGGAGGCGCGCTCCCACCCGCGGGTGCTAAAGACCAGTCAGAGACATGGGGAAAACTGATAAGGCACAGACCAAGATAACCTTCGAAAAGCGCAAGACCCCGGAGGCTCGCGCGGAAGAAATGCCTTCCCCTCCTCCTAGCCAAGCAGGTAATGCCGCCGATACAGGGGAGGATATTCGTCACATAGCGGCCATGCAACAAAGCCTGTCCTCCATAGACAGTAAGATTGACTCATTATCATTCAGGATGGACAGGATGTCAGAACGCATGTACAAACACGCTGAAAGATTGGACATGGCGGAGCGCCACATCTCTGAAGCAGAAGATGCACAAACCACGATGGGGTCAGCACAAAAGCAAATGGAAAAAACCTTGGCGACATTACGCGACAAGACAGAGGATTTAGAGGCGCGCTCCAGGCGCAATAATGTGCAGATTCTGGGCCTGCCCGAATCCACAGCGACCGGAAACATGGAATCATTCATGGAGCAGCTTTTGGTGTCTCTATTGGGCTGAGAAACATTCTCATCCACATTCATAGTGGAGCGCGCGCACAGGTCGTTAGCCCCTAGACCTCCGCCGGGGGCTCCTCCCAGGCCCATAGTGGCAAGATTACTGAACTACAGGGACGCGGCGCTTCGTCGCGCCAGGGAGTTGCGCGTACTATCATGTGAGGGATCTGAGCTGGCCCTTTACCCAGATTTCACACCACAGGTGCAGAAAGCACATAGACAATTCGCACCTGTGAAAAGGAAACTCAGCGAACTACACCTTGATTATGCAATGTTATACCCAGCCAGATTAAGAGTGACTTTCAATGGGAAGAACAAGATCTACTCTGACCCGCAAGTGCTACAACAAGAGGCTAGATAAGGAACGCAAAAAGAACCAGTCGCAGAAATCCGCAGAAGGGGAGGATGCTGCGAAAGAAGCCTCGGAATAACCTGTTGCTTGTAGCAGAACTCTCCAGACTCTCTATGTGAATGGAAGCGACATATATGGTGATATAACTCAAAATAAATAACTGTTCTATCTGAGTCAGAATGGTAGACAGGCAATATACAGTGAATAGAGGGGGGACAGTAAGGAGGCACAAGAATAAAATTATATTGTTAGCAGACCACCTCATGTTACAGTAATTGCAGAAGTTAGTAGAAATGTTTATTTGGATTGTTTAGTAAACTTGAGGCGGACAGATGCCATCTTTGGTTACAGTTCATCAGGCAACCGCCGCCCCTGAGGTGTAAGACACACTGGGAAGTAATGTCTATTGTCGTTGGGCAGGGTGGGCTGCAGGGTGTTAAGCCTAGCCAGGTTTCACAAACTAGGCTGCAGCATGGGTGGGGGTGGGTGGGTACCTCAGTTAATGCGTCAGTAAGCAAAACAGGTTTAAATGTGTGTGTAATATACTTTTCAAACGCAAAGCTATGTAGCGTGTATATTCTGTATATTGTTAAAAAGCAAGCACAATGCAAGCAGAACGCAGCAACAGAGATAATATTTTAGTAAAGTTCATGTCATGGAACGTGAGGGGCTTAAATAATCAAAGGAAAATACGTAAAGTAGTAGCTTATTTACAAAGACATCAGGTAGACATTGCTATATTGCAGGAAACACACCTCCCCCCGATACAAGGGTATTGTCAGCGAATAGATGGAGAGGCACTTGTATAGCTTGGGGATTCACTTCACACTCCAGAGGGGTACTGATTTGGACACATAGGAATGCTGGATTGCACATACACGAGATAGAAGCGGACACTCAGGGCAGATATGTAATAAAATGCCGGAAAGATAATCAACACATCCTATTAGTCGGTATTTATGGGCCAAACAACGATGACCCCCAATTCTATCATAAGCTACATAGTAAAGTTGCACTATATTCACACATGCCACAACTATGGGGGGGGGGGGATTTTAACTGCATACAGGACCTGGACCTGGATAGGTCGCACGGCCCACCAAGGCGCCTCTGCAGGGCAGCCAGGACAATTGTGGATATTGCGGCGGCGGAGGGACTGGCGGATGTCTGTCGCAGCTGCTTGCCAGTAGGCAGAGAATACACACATTATTCCTCACAGCATGATACCCACACCAGGATAGATTATTGGTATGCCACGAGGGAGTTGTTATCTCAAATAGAGGAGTGCGCGCATCTGGCACGCACGCTTTCCGACCACTCGCGGGTGGTTCTGACTTTGTCCTTCCGTGGCATCCGACGAGAGGCGTTTAGTTGGCGTTTCCCGCAATATTCACTATTGACCCAATTTTCCATGACGAGCTGGGAGCAGCAATCGATAAGTTTTTCACTACCAATGTAGGCAGTGTCTCCCAGATGAGCACCATATGGGAAACATTCAAGGTCTACATTAGAGGTATGGCTATTGCGAAACATGCGGGTGTGCTTAAGTCAATTAGAACGCAACTGACAAAGGTGGAAGCCAATCTGAAATCCCTTGAGAGGCAATTTCTAGAAACGAGTGACACAAAACTATTGGCACAAATAAGGTTGTAAGTGAACGAATTCAATGACTTGGCGGCGGATGAGGTCAAACACTTAAGGAAACATGCCACAGCAAGAGTCTATGCTGAAGGTGATAGACCTAGCTCAGTTCTGGCTAAACTAGCACATCCCCCTAGATGCGCGAACGAAATAGCACACATTTACAACGATAATGGTGATTTAGTCTGCAATACACCCGAAATAGTGGAGACCTTTAAAGAATTTACAAAAAGTTATACACCACACGCGAATCGAACGCTACAGAAACAGACGAGGAATATCTCACTCATATCACGATGAAGTGGTTTGACAACACAGAGAGAGGTTATTGGCCCCTCACCGCCCCATGGAGATAGTGGCAGCCCTCAAGAGCATGTCCAATGAAAAGGCCCCGGGATTGGATGGCTTGACTGTAGCATTCTATAAGGCTTACCAAGATCGACTACTACACTATCTGATGGCCCTATTTGAGGAATTGGGGAAAGATGACCATATGCCCCCCTCCATGCGCGAGGCCACTCTTATTACCCTACTTAAACCAGGGAAGCCCCCCCCGGAGCACTGCTCCTCCTACAGGCCTCTCTCACTACTCAACACAGATGCAAAACTTTATGCTAAAATTTTAGCAAACAGACTGGCGCCCTTGCTGCCAAAATTGATTGGGCAAGAGCAAACCGGATTCGTGCCGAGCCGCTCGCTCTCTAGCAATCTACGTACCCTATTTGGCACAATAGCGCGCATCGATCCACAGATCAGTGCTGCAGCCCTCTTTATTGATATAGAAAAGGCCTTCGACTCCGTTGAGTGGTGGTTCCTATATGCTGTTCTCCAAAAATTGGGGGTTGGTGACATTTTCCTACAGCTAGTCCAAGTATTGTATAAGTACCCCACTGCGCGCGTTAGGGTAAATGGGCAAATCTCAACACCTATAACAATAACACGAGGTACCAGGCAGGGGTGCCCACTCTCTCCGCTATTGTATGCCCTGGTTGCAGAGCCATTAGCCTGCACAATGCGCGAGTATCATGCACATAGGGGCATCCGATCCCCACAGCATAATCTGCTCATTGCACCATATGCAGATGACACCTTGCTCTATATCCGTAACCCGGAACAAAACCTAAACCCAATGCTGCAAAAGGTCACACTGTTTGGACAACATTGTAGGCTAAAAATCAATTGGCATAAGTCACTGTTGTTCCCATTTACGAGCGCCACTTCTCCCACGCAGACAGACCACCCCATAGAGTGGACCACAGAACCAGTACGGTACCTGGGGATTCAAGTGCACACGGACCCTGAAGTTATTATACGAGACAACTGCGGGCGTGCAATACAAAAATTGAAAGAGTCCATAGACAAGTGGATTAAACTTCCACTATCTCTCACTGGCCGTGTAGCCTTAATGAAAATGATAGTACTTCCCCACTTTCTATTTTTATTTAACAATATCCCAATTACACTGCTGAGAACACTCTTTCATACGCTTCGCACATTAATGATACGCCTCACATGGGCTGGGAAACATCCCCGGATTAAATGGGAGACATTAACTAGACCCTTCGCAGAGGGAGGCCTTAATGCCCCAGATTTTGAAGGGTACTACAGGGTGGCACAAATATTACATTCATATTATTGGATTCATGGTCCCAATGACCTCCCGCAGCTGTACATTGAAAGAAATTCAGTTAATCCATATCTGCTACCGCGAGTGCTGACTGGGGGGGGGGGGCGCGTGGGAACACAGGTGTTATAGATCTAACAGGATGCACGAGCACCCAAATGAAACAAATGGCATCATACCAACGTCTCACACTCATATACTCACCTATGTGGCCCATAGAATGGTGTGACTGGTTCCCTCTATGTGACGATAAGGGGGGGCTGAAATCCCTTCACAAGCTAAAAATTGAACGCATGAGAGACCTTTTTCATGGAGGGGTGGTGAAGACATGGGAGCAGATACTAGTCCAGACACCACACCCAACGATGCTGGACGCTTATCACTTTCACAGAGCTCGACGGGCGCTTCGCGCTGTATTAGGGAGTGACAATGCAGAACCTTTGGAGATGAAAGCACTAACATATCTGACGATGGCCAGCTCCCCCAAGAATGGGATAACAATGCTATATACCCTCAGTAGGACCAGGGCTACTCCTGTATCACATAAATCACAAGCTGAATGGCAAGAAGAGCTAGGAATAGAGATCACGGAAACACAGTGGGCAATTTGTTTTGCGAACACTAGGTTCATATCGCAAAATGGGCGCCACAGGCTAATACACTACAAATATCTCCACAGAGCGTATTACACTCCTTCCCGACTACATAAATATGGGCTGATAGATGATGACAGATGCCCGAGATGCAGGTCCGGGGGTGCGGGTTTTGTACACCTTGCCAGGGAGTGCCTCGGAATACGTGAGTTTTGGAAGGAGGTATTCCTAGCGCTAACGCAAATTTTGGAGCTTACTATTCCCGAAACCACCTTGGTCGCTCTCCTGGGTTATGATAGGGACACCCAGAAGTCAGGACGTAAACTGGCGGCCATAGGACTTTTGCTAGCGAAACGTAGAATAGCTATGTGCTGGATGCGCGGCCCTCTTCCAAAATGATCAGAATGGTACACAGATCTGGCCTTTTGCTCCACACAAACAGATAATTATAATGCCCTAATTCCGAAAAGGGGCAGACCTAAGGATATATGGGGCCCGTATAGGTCTTACATGGCACAAAATAGCGACTATGTATTAGAACAGGACAGAGTCGTGGTGGGATGAAGGGGTACACGTTGTATAACAACAGAGGACATATGTTTTTAAAGGCAATGGTTTATACATGAGCTTATGCTCCTCACAACACTGAAAATGCATGGAATATTAATGAGCATATGTGTAGACATGGAAGGTTGGTGTTGTATGACAATAATATCCAGCTAAACGGTACATGTTTTTGAAATGTTATTGCTACATATTTGCATTGTAATGCTTGTCTGACTGCATACAGGAGAAAAACTTAATCATTCCATCACTTCAGGAAGAAACTTAAACTTCTCCTTCTCAATAAATATCTAAACCCTCCCCCCTAGCCTTCTGGCTGGCCTGTTTCTCCCTCCCACACTCTCCAAATAAATCTGAGCATCACCATCTACTACCTCGGGGGAAAAATCTGTGCCTCTACTCCTCTGACCTTCGCAACACCCAACCATATCTACCTCAGAACTATACCGTCCAAATATCCTACTGTCTATCATATACTTCTTGCATATACTGTTAATATGTGTTTGTCTTTACTCCACGTAATTGTATTTACTCCATATGTAACTTGTGTATTTAATCCATATGTAACTTGTGTAACTGCTGCACCTCGCAAGACCCTAATGTAACTACCGCAAAACTAGATCGTCGACATATCCTACTGTCTACTGCATACTTTGTCTACATACTGTTGCTAGCTATTTGTATTTTCTCCATGTATTTGTATGTAATTTGTATAACTGCTGCTTTGCCAACTCTGTAAAGCGCTCTGATACCTTCGGGTCGAGTTATAATAATAATAATAAATAAATCCTAGATATCCCCATAAGTGCACACATCATGCCCTACCTCGTGGAACTGCACTGGCTTTCCATCCAGAAATGCTGCAAATTCATGCTTCTCATCCATGCCTACAAAGCCCTCCACAACGCAGGACCAGCCTACCTCAACGACCGACTCCAACTCTACCAACCCTCCAGACACCTATGCTCCACCTCTCTCTCCCTTGCATCTGCAGAAGCAAGAAAGGAGGTTGCGCTTTTCTTTCATTGCAGCCAAAAGCTGGAATGAACTTCCTCTACATTTCAGGACTGCCACTCCACTTCCTGGCTTTTGCAAGAAGCTGAAGATCCAGTGGCGGCCGCTCCATTAGGGCGTTGGAGCGCCGCCCCACTGCTTTCTCGCAGTGCGAGAAGCAGAAATAAAATGGTATTTTAAATACCATTTTATTTTCTGCTTCTCGCGCTGCGAGAAAGCAGAAGGCAGAGGTATGCCTGGTTGGGGGTGGGCGGGAGGGTATGCCTGGTTGGGGGCGGGAGGGTGGGCGGGTCGGGGAGGAGTGGCTTGCACCACTCTGAGTGCCGTGACTGCTTGGTCGGCCCTGGGGCCGACCAAAGCAGTCATGCGCCCTCTACATTTTCTCTATGTAGGCTGCATGCAGCCTACATAGAGAAAATGGCCTCCCAACAGGTGCCCGGCTGGGCGCTGCCTGCGACTCCGCACCAATCACAATGCTATCATTGCAGCATTGTGATTGGCTACAGGAGGGCAGGGAGGAGGCAGCATGCCTGTTCCTGCTCCGGACCGGCCCAGACCTGTTCCTGGTCCGGACCGGCCCAGGAGCAGAGGCGGCGCGGGACCGGGATCAGAGGTAAGTTTTAGTTTTATTTTACACCCCCCCCCGAGAATTGCGAGCCGCGACTGTGCAAGTGATTAGCAGCGAAGAGGAGTGCATTTATCCCCTCAAGTGCCTGGAAACAGAGAGCGTAGACAGCGCGCTGCCTCAGTGGCTGGGCCTCGCGCGGCTGCCGGAGGAGAAAGAGAGCAGGTTTGCATAGCTGCCAAGTTTTCATTATGCAAATAGACGACATTCCTGTATGCTCTGTGTGACAATGAGTGACATATGTAGCCACGTGTGGCTCGTGGAGTGACACTTTCTCACGAGCAGTTGAAAACAACGCGTAGGGAACAAAAAGCAGTCTGAGGTTTCTGAAGTTTTCCTTCTTCACGTCCCAGTGCATCACCTCTGCCGCTAATGTTTTTATACTAACAGTAGATGGTGATGAGTGTTTCGTATATTGCAAGAATACTTACTGTTATGGGTTACAAAACAGATAATAAAGTATATTTTGTGCAGTTTCTCAGACAACTTGCCTTAGATTTTAATAGGCAAAGCCTCAAATTACTTCCAACACAGCAGCTGGTACACTAAAAACAATCATGTCTATCTCAGCGTGAATCTGCGTGCACCCTTTCATCTGGGGCTCAGAAATGTGTTTTCTTGTAAATTCCATGTAATGGGAATGTTGTTTTTTTTAAGTGGGCAAATAATAGGTGTTTCTATTTGCCAAATTAATGACCCTCAGTTTACCGACCCTTGAAGGATAGAAGGCTAGTGTGGCCTTTTTTGGTTTTCGTACTTTTAGCCTTTGGTGAAAGAGACATCGGCAATGAGAATTTAACCAAGTTACTCACTTTTTTACCGATCTAGTTTCCCACTTCATTTAAATATGTAGCTTGGTGCATAAATTAAACCTCCTTAATTGAAGTAGTTGTTTCTCCTACAATTTAGCTTCGTAGCCCAGGTTTCCTGGTTCCATAAGAGAATCGCTAATCCAGTCCAGGTATTGTATTTGCATTCTGGGAATAAGCGCTTCAAAGCCTTCGAGTCGAAAGAAGGCGTCTATTGATTGTTTCGTCATCCCGCTGGGCCAGCCATAAATCTGACTTCTCTCTAATCTGTTAGGACACTGCCCGGCGTTGAACAGCCTGTTGATTAACAAATTGTATCAGACTGGGCGATATGTAGATAGGAAATTTGAATCTACGGAGGTAGCACAGGGTGTTTCACAGTGAGAAGTTGCATAGCACAGTTGCTACCCGTATACACTGAATAGGACATTTCTCAACAAAAGCAAGCAAGGTGCTGTTTGGCGTGTTGATTTTAAATGAAAATGTATGTTTTTTTCTATTTTGCTGTTGCTACAGAAGCTCGTGTTTTCTCTCAGTAGCTCACACTCGTTCAGTGAGTTGCCCTCTTTGGCATCCATTTTGTGTTTCTCTCGGCATCTGTTTTACATTACCCCGAGTATACATTTTCCTTTGCGGCTGTCCCGTGCGTGCTCTGGTGGGAGTTGGGGAGTGCTTGGAGATCGAGTGTGATGCTTCTGAGGGAGAACGAAGAGCCTCCTCCCCGTGACAGTTTCCAGAGCATCTCCACCTTGAGGCTGGCTCAGCTATCATTTTGCTACTTGTGACCCTTTCTAACCCGAGCTGGTCAGCAGGCCAACAGTAATGTCAGGCGTGTTTACATGTGTAAGACTGATGGCGTCTAGGTGGGTATTCCTGAGCGTTTTTTTTATAATGAAGCCAAGGAATGCATTTTCTAAGTTCTGAGCTCAGGCAAAAACATGTGT
The DNA here is from genome assembly GCA_963921515.1 of Calotriton arnoldi. Classification (NCBI taxonomy): domain Eukaryota; kingdom Metazoa; phylum Chordata; class Amphibia; order Caudata; family Salamandridae; genus Calotriton; species Calotriton arnoldi. Next base: position 609,150 of record CAWUFW010000198.1, on the reverse strand, counting down.
GGCTGTTTCTTTCTGCTAATTTAGGTAACGCATATAACCAGGCCTCGCAGACGCGGAAAGTTGGGACTGGCCACTATGTTCTTTTCCTGGGCAGTTCTGTGCCATAAGATTTGGAGATAATCATATTTTCCCAACGTTCCCTTATTTCCGAGTCACTGCATGTGTTTTTACTGCAGTATTGGTTTGCCATTAATAAGAGCACGCGGGTCATGGCTGGACCGATGGTGTCCTTTCTGAGGCCAGGGTGCGATGGCTTAGAAGAGCACCTCAGGCAGGGATCATTGATACGTAAGTAGGTTATATTTATCAAGTGAAAAGGAGTTGACAGCATTTACGTTAAGATTGTGATGCAATGTTTCACATTTCACATGCTGCAGTCTTCTCGTGGCGCTCTGGAGTGTGACAAGAGAACAGCTTCTCCTGTCAATTAGTAACGGGGGCACATTAGACTTGTGATAGAATATCACACAGTGGCACAGATGGACAGAGCACGTGGTAGGCCGGCGTCTGATATGCATCCAATTAGACTGACAGTTTTGCCAGTCATTGTCTTTGTTAGAACAGATTCACAATTGCTTTATTAATCTTCCTGCTTTCACAAATTTGCTTGAAAATGCACCATTTGCCCACTCTTTTTTCAAAATTTTCTCGGGGGAGAACCCCCCCAAACCCACCATAGGTGGTTCGGGCTCGCTCGCTACGCTCGCTCACCGCAGTGCAGTACGACAATTGTTTTACGGCACACCACTTTCAAATGTCAACAGCCGCCACTGTGAAGACCTGGATGTTCAAGTAAGAGCACGTCCACAGCTAAACTCCTGCTCCGCCACCTGGATACCTTCATGGGTGATAAACTGCACCATACAAATATACATAGCATAACATAAAATAACATAACATAACACAAGATCTAGAGAAGTTTTAGAATAAAGTTTTGCAATAGTAGTTTTCAGTATTCAGTTATTTGGTGAATAATTGTGCTAAATCACTAACTATGTTATATATGGCTCCAACGTTATCATAAACTTGCTTTACAGCATTCTTCTGAGGTGTTTGATTTACAAAAAGACGAGAACAGTTAATTATATGAACTACAAATGTTCTCTTTTGTTCCTTTGGACGAAGGTCGAAGTTCAGGAATAAAAATATCAAAAGTTAAAACGATTTGGGAAAAGTGAACATCTCTGACTGAACCAGGGCCAAAAGATAGACTTTACTGCCTCTGGAGTTTGTAGTATAAATTGTCACCTAAAGACTGTAGAGTGTTGTCTTATGTTTGAAACACAAACTTTGTTGTGGTCTGTTGTAGAAAGTAGACGCTGGCAGCCAAGTAGATTTAACATGTACCTTTAATCTGTAGTCGGTTCAAGTACATCCAGATGGTTGGTAAGTACAACAGACAGGTAGTCCAGGTAACAGGTGAAGTATAAGTAGATTAACCAGTAGTCAAGCCATTAGTTCCAGGTAGTAGGAAACACCTTGTAGTAGCAAACCCCACCAGGATCAGCCTGCCTGCTGCTCAGCCCCTCTCTCTCTAACTGTCATTCCTCACTCACACAGACACCCAACATTCCGTGCATCACTGCATTCCCAACACTCTACAGTAAACATGTACACTGGCTGAGCAGCAGGAAGAATAGGTGAAACGTAGGACATAGAATAACTATGCAGGGCATAACACATCCCTTTCCTTTTAAAATGAACAACGAAAGAGTAACAATACTGCAATAAAAGAACTATACACAGAAATGTACAAATGCAAGAAATAGTTCAAAACCCAGGGATGAGAAATAAAGTAAACATCACGGGAGGGTCAGAGCTATTCAAAACAGAGAGAATGGATGGTTTACGAACAAAAATGGAGTAAAAAGACCCATCCTCTCCCAATAAATATAATGAACAAAGTTCTTTGTAAATTGCAGAGGGCAAAAAAACCGCAACTGCAAACCCTTCTGAAAGGGAACAAATCAATAGTAAATATTCCTCATGTAAGGAAACTTACATTTGCTGTGAAAGAGGAGCTAAAAACCAAACTTCCACCCCTCATACGAGGTACTAACACTAGGGACTGTGACCCATAAAGTCCAGTAGGACTTTATACACACTAGGGACTGTGACCCATAAAGTCCAGTAAGACTTTATACATGAATATGGGATACACCCTGTGTAGGGGAACCGTACCCATAAACCCAAAACCCACCCCGTGTAAGGGTTACATGAAATGCTGATTGGAAAAATCCCCAAAACATACCCCGCGTAGGGGTTACCAAACAAACAACAGTAAATGGGAATCGTACCCATAACTAAAACCAACCCAGTGTAAGGGTTACCTGTTATGTTAATCGGCGGAGACGCGATAAACATACTCCGTGTCAGGGTTACTAAACAAATAACTGTACCTGTAAAACACACTCATGAACTCACCCCTGTGTAGAGGCTGCGTTTAACGCTTAACGAGAAAAGAGCTCAAACTACCCACCCCTGCGTAGGGGTTGCGTGTAACGCTTTATGGGAAAGGGACTCGTTCCCAAACCCATGCCCATCCCTATCATAAGGGATACTGTGTGATGAGCAAATGCCGAAACCCATCCCTCAAAAAGAGATAAACCTGTGATTACCACGCTGAAATTAGATGTCCCACCCATATGTAGGGAAGCGAAGACTGTGGCATATCACTAAAACACAATGATGAGGAAAGCATTATCATAATACGTACAACTAGTGATGTAAAGACTTTTCCCCAGACTCTTGTAAAATTTCTACTAAAAACTACCCCACGGTCAGTGAGCGGTTTCTCACACAGGTCATGATATCACTAAAAACCCATGCAGTCGATGTACATTACTACAGCCGAGACACCAACCCAAGAAAAAAAAACCAAGCAATTAACAATTACTTTTGACATCACTGCAACCAAGCCAGCAAAGCTTGTATTAAGAGAGTTCTCCGACGAGTATGCTTACGAAGTCAGTTTTACCTTTTCTCACGAAAACACAGGACCACTGTGAACTATAGTCCCCAGAACATCTACATATTTTGATGAAGAGAAACTGTAGATCATATCGGCACATGACCACGCAGTGAAAAATGTCTAGAACAGCTTCACAGGGCTGTGCGAGTCACCGGTGTCTCCAGAGGCAAGTTGAAGCTGCATCCCGACTGTGCACAACCGTTCTGACGTAGACATGCCCAACAAAAGAAAAGTACCTGCATTTTCTTGTGCTACACAAAACAAAAAGCAGCCAACCAGAAGAAATAGATTGGAGGCGACCTTCACTCTGGGACGTTGTCGAAGTTTACGTTGAACTTTATTGAGTGAACAAAGTGGTTGGCGAATTACGTGGTTAGAATTGACGCTCAGAGAACCAGCATAACACATGGGCGATTGTCAACCCCAAGATGGCGCCACGCTTTCTCACGCCGTGCCGGGTGGCTCACGGCACGCTCAGTGTGGAAAGGCAGGCAGGCAGCGAAGACTCAGGAGGTCGTCACAAAAGACTCTACAGCTCCGCGCGACACAACAGACCAAGTAAGGTGCGCGAGCTGTGCTTTGAATTTGAAAGTGGCGGTTGGGGAGATGAGGTCTCAACGTGGACCCAAAATCGAAGTCACACAATGTCTCACACCTGACTCTGCCCCTAATAATATTGCCACTGTGATGCGCCAAGCATGCAGCACAAACTGACACCACTCTGCCAGTGCAAAGTTCGTAATTGCCTAAAACAAGTCAGTGAAATGCACAGATCCTTTGTATTGAATCCCCAGCTCACCTTTGTGTGAAGTCCACAACTCTCCTTCTTGTGATGTCTCAACGTTGAGGAAGACCTTAACAACTGGTACACCATTACAAATCCAATCTGCAGACTGTAGAGATTACTACACACCTTGTAGATCCATGTAGCACACAATATCCTTTTCCTGGCATCTCCAAAGCAGCAGTCACATCCAGTAGCAGACAGACATTGCGCAGGACAGATCATGGCATGTGCAGCATACCAGCACAGTTTAAACATGTTTAAAGTCATTAACAAAGGACAATCTTTCCTTGATGGCACAGGCAACACACAGTACAGCATGCTTACGTTGGGGCTGTCCGTTGTCCAGGACACTGGTGGGGTTACTGAGTATGCTGTACTAGACTCTTTTGTTGCGATGACTCCTCTTGTGATGCTTGTCGTGTTGCCTCTTGTATGCTTGTTGTAGCGTTGTTTCATGGTTGACTGTAGGGCTTGTGGCTCCTTCTCACCCTGTGGACTGGTTACAGATGTCATCTTTTGCTTTCTTGTTCAATTGTGGAGAAAAATTAAGCACGTGGGAAGGTCTCCAACTCTCGCTCGTCGCCAAAATATGTTGTGGTCTGTTGTAGAAAGTAGACGCTGGCAGCCAAGTAGATTTAACATGTACCTTTAATCTGTAGTCGGTTCAAGTACATCCAGATGGTTGGTAAGTACAACAGACAGGTAGTCCAGGTAACAGGTGAAGTATAAGTAGATTAACCAGTAGTCAAGCCATTAGTTCCAGGTAGTAGGAAACACCTTGTAGTAGCAAACCCCACCAGGATCAGCCTGCCTGCTGCTCAGCCCCTCTCTCTCTAACTGTCATTCCTCACTCACACAGACACCCAACATTCCGTGCATCACTGCATTCCCAACACTCTACAGTAAACATGTACACTGGCTGAGCAGCAGGAAGAATAGGTGAAACGTAGGACATAGAATAACTATGCAGGGCATAACAAACTTGATCAAATAGTTAGTTAAAATATGCTTTGTATGAAAGTGGACAGCACGTCATTTCTTCATTGGTCGTCTGAATGTCACAAGGGTCTTGAGAGTATGGATTGATGAAGTAGTGCAAAAATACAATATAATTGCATTTTTCGAATAAACGTCAGTTTTGAAATCACAGAAAAATATATATGTCTGAAAAGGACAGTCCTAAAACGAATATAGTGTGTAACACAGGCATCTATAAATAAACTTATTGCCAGTGTTTTACCCTTGTGCGGTTGCATGCACTGCAAATCTTAAGAATGTGGGAACCAGTAATCAAAACTGATGTCCCATCACATTGTCATTATTATTGGCCATTGGCAAGATTTTTTATTACTATCTTCTTTAGGAACATTGCAATAGCTCCTTTATGAATACTAGATGTGGGTGAGAAGAAAAGTTCACTCTGTGAAAATACATCAATCCCATGAACTGTGGGCAACATTTATGGCCAAGTCATGCAGCGCAGCGCAGCAAGTCACCTTGCTGCGCTGCACTGCATGACAGGGAAAGGGCAGGAATGCATTGTATTTACTTTAAGTCAATTTTGCGCATTGCTGCCTTTTCCCCTGCGCTGGGCCCCTTTTGGCTGGCTAGCACCAATGTAGTCACCCTTGCACCATGTTGCAAGGGTGCCTGCATTGTACGGAGGTTTGTTTTATGCAGGAAGAGGCACCTTCATGCACAAAAACAATCCCCTGAGGCTTCTTCTTCTTTTGCAGAACTCAGGCGTACATTAGAAATATAACAAGCGGAAAAATTGAGATCATAGAGCACACACAGCTACCTGTGTGTGTCCACGCTTAGCAGGACATCCCGGAAACAGTGCACACAACATCCATCACTCATCTCCCAAGTCAGCAACATCTTCGCCCCCACCTCTGTCTCTTTGCCAACTAGATAAGTCTGATAGGGTCACCAATGGGTCCTGGGGCAGCTCTGGGGTGGAAGGAGTGGACTATATGTGTCAGATTGTGTGTTACAGTATGTTAAGTCATCTTGCCAATCCTTCAAGGTCGGAAGTGGACCTTGTGCCCTTCGCATAGACACAGGACGTCTCGCAAGCAGTAGGCCGATGGCAACCAACCGCCGAACCTCCCCACTTATTTCTTTTTCATATACCAGCTTCCCCAGCATTGGAGTGAACTCTATTGTGACATCAGTGATAACTTCTAGTTCACGGAACACTGACCGCCAGAACTCATGTACCCCGGGGCAGAACCAAGCAAGATGTGCGAAGCCAGCCTCACTCTCTCCGCAGCGCTGGCAGTCCACGCTATCACACAGCCCATATTTATATAGTCATTCTGGAGTGTAATACACCCAGTTGACATACTTAAAATGTACCAATCTGTCTGCCATTCAATGAGATAGTCTTAACTACTGAACACCAATATTGCCATTGCGTGTCACTTATGCCTATTCCCAGGTCCCTCTGCTATTCAAGCCTAGCCTTGGTCATCCCAGTTCTGGGCGCCTCTTGTGCAAATGCAAAAAATATCGTGATCAGTCTGCTGGGGGCTGTAACCTGTAACGGAGAGGACAGTGCTGGAATATCAGGGGGTTGCATAATATCGTTACCCAACAATCCCTGCAATGTGTGCCTCTCTCTGTAAAAATGGTACCGAGTAAGAGCTCTAGGCCTATTGCCCCGCTCCTGAACTGTTTCCCACGTGCACATTATGCCATCCTGAAAAAAGGCCCTGATAGTTCTGATATTGAGTGTTTGTAAGGCCTGCGTTGTTCCATGCTCCGTACCCATGGGAAACCAGGCACACCAAGTCAGTGGAATAAGCGGTGAATATAATGTGGAATCGGTCTGATGCTCCAGAAGACTGTGCTAAGCATGGACTGTGACGTTTAATAAATCAAAAACGTCATGACGTCATGTTGGGGCAATGTGTGTGGGTTTTCAGAATCCCTCTCGAGTTACAGATGTGGCAAGTCACGCAGGGCCATGGAGCCCATAGTGGGAATAAATACTCTGTGCCACTCTATAATATGTCCCCAAATCTGGGGCGTTCAGCCCTCCCATGTCGTCTGACAGGGTAAGCGTTTCTCATCATACTCTCTGTTGTTTTCCCGCCCAAGCCAATTTTATCATGAGAGACCGTAGGTTGTCAAACACTGCACGAAGCAGCAACATCAGGATGTTTTGCAACAGGAATAGAAATCTAGGTAGCACTGCAATCTTTATGATAGCTATAATCCCAGTTATCGATAGTGGCAATCTAATCCAACAGTCGACCGCCTCCGAGAGCTTCTGTGTCACCCTACCACAGTTATCGAGCATCACCACCTCTGGGTCTGTGTGCACTTGTATCCCCAGGTAACACACTGATCCCATCGATCACTGCAATGGGTATTCTAATGTTATTTGTGTCATGACTGGGGTAAATTGGAATATTATGAACTTGTCCTAGTTAACTCGGAGGCCGGAAAATTCTCCAAACCGCACTTCCTCGCACAGCACGGAGGCAAGATTACACTCCAGGTGGCGTTTACACAGCAGCGTGTCATCCACATACGCAGAGAATATCAGGTTGTAACCTGGGAATCGCAAGCCTCTGTGTACATAGTTCTCACGGAGTGTGCACGCCAATAGTTCTGCCACCAAGGTGTACAGCAAATGGGACAAGGGGCATCCCTGCATGGTTCCCCAAGTGATGGTGATAGGAGCTGTCACAGTACCATTGACACGTATTCGATCAGTTGGTGAAATATAGAGCACTGTCAAGGTCTACCACTTGTGGTAAATCTGGGATTGCATCAAAATTCACGGATGTTGTGTGGGAACACCCATGCAAAGCCCATAGAAACACCTCCATGGCGTAGAGTAATGGACCGCAGCGATTTGCGCTGCATTGCATTCCTCGAAATTTACGAAGCCACTCAGGGTCACATAAGGAGGCCTTGCGTGGCTTCGTAAAATCTCATTTTTAATTTGCGTCGCTCTTGCACCACATAACATGGTGCAAGAGTGATGCAAAAGGGGCTTGTAAGTATGCCCTTGTATTTATTAATATTTTGAAAAGGTCTCCTGAGGAAAATATTTTCGGTAACTATCAACAATTTCCTAACCATCTCATCTACTAATATCTTACAGCAATTGACCTCTCAAAAAGCATAGTTCTGCAACATTTTCATTGCTAATGTGTAACATGCTTTACACAAGTTTGTGTATTCCTTATTGTCATTATTTCCACAATTGAATTAAGGTTAAAATCTTCAGTATCTACAGTTTAACTTTAAATTACGATGTCAATTAGATCTGTGTGAGGCCCTTAATTCATCTTTACCCAGCTCTCCTATGTTCAGTCTCAGCTTCTCCAACGTTGTAATGTTTTACTTTAAAAGATCCACAAGTCTAATAAAATCCACAATTAAAATCAAAAATACAAAATAGACATTTATAAACTCATTTAGCTTTTAGGCAATATCTGGATAGGGCTAATTTGCTGTGCCATCTGGAGCAGAGATTTTTGACCACATTTTGTTTTGCAAGCAGACCTATGCACAGGTTGGCTCATAAAATAATGATTCGGAATAAGTCATATTGCAACCAACCTGACTAATACTCATTAGATAGGTTACAATTTGCATCAAATTTCGTCAAAATCACAAGGATGAATTCCTGCAGGGGCCAGTAGGAAGTCTGTGATTGATTTGAAATAAAGTAAACTTTTTTTAAACAGCCAGATTCCTTTAAGGAGACAGGGCTGCTTTTCTTTGTTTTTTAAAAATGTTTTTTAAAGGTATGAAAGATTTGGCAGTGGTTGCCTGGATCGCAGCCTAGTGCCCCTAAAACTTGTGCCAAAATTCACCAAGGGTATAGGGTCCAAGGAGGCTAAAGGAACAGAAAGGTATCCAGTTTCTGGTGGAATCTCTGAATGGAAAGTAGAATTCATGGGCTGAAGTTGCTCCACCAAACACTTCCTATGATGGATGGCATTCGGCTGGTAGATTCTGTTGCATATTTTAAGTTTAATCCACACATGAGATCATTTTCAGATGACTGCAAAATCTTCATCAGACACTATGTTGTTGACAAACGCAGAAGATGGTCTGCATTGAATGGCATACATTGTTTTGCATTTGAGGCATACACTCCTTTCCAAATTCACAAATAATTTGTGCAGTAACCTTTGAGAATATCTTTCACTGTTCTGAAGATTCTGTCCAGCAAGCAGGCATAAACTGAAGCCACACTTGGTACCCTGTCCTCTCTATGCCTCCTTCAGGTCACTTAAAGTGAAGACTTTCATAGCTCCCAGTGGTAACTATTCTAAATATGTTGTTACCTCTACTTAATGCTTAGTGTTTCTCTCCCATGAAACACTGCTGCTGGCTTACCATGTGAAATATTCAACACAGATCTATATAGGTATGCCATCTACAGTACCCTTAACCCCACTATGAATGGAAAAAGCAGCTGGCCTCTACAACTACCTGTTGTGTTATACAAATGCATTTCAAACACTTAATAATTTTGGCAACCTCCTACATCTTGAATAGAGTATGTAATAACTGGGTTCCTGCCCATTTAGTCCACTTGTATTTTTCACAGTTGACTACCCATTTTTGTGAATGTTTACTGTGTTTGAGTCTCAGTACCTGAGTTCCACTCATTGTAAATTCACAGTAATTGGACTGAGCATGTTCATTCGCAGAGTCCACCTTTTAAGATAAGGGGTGTGCTGCACAGCTAGGGTAAGGGGCACTGGGCTGGTTACATGTGAGCTTGTGTGCACGTGTGTGTGCACATGTGTGGGTTGTGGTTACAAGACTACCATTGTGCACAGCCCAGTAATTGCGAGCAGGTAGTCTGGTGCAGAAGGGACTCTGCAAGGGTAGGTGTTGACCCGAGGTAGGCCTTGTAATATGAGTGGACATTCAAGATGTAGAGTGTACTGGGAAATCTGTAGTGCTTTCACTATAATATACACATAGGTGAAATCTGCCCTAAAGTACAGTTTCACTCAACTTCGGCCTATAGGGTCTAGCAAGGTATCCAACAGGGGTAAACGTGCACCCTGACTTTGAATTTGAAGTTCCTAACACACTACATCCACGTCTTATAGGACTTCAGGAATTGTCAGCATTCTCTGGCTCCGCTCAAGATCAGATTCCAGTCCCTTTTCCCTCCTACTGGGCCAAGTTAATCACTGTGCTCCCCAGCACAGGGAACAAAGGCCTCCCCACATAAAAGCAGCAATTATCAGTGATTGTCCTAGTTCACAGGAAAAGAAAGGGATACTGGGGGAAATCTGCATCTGTTAATTAGCTTGTTACACTGCACCTGGGCTGGGTCAGCCAAGGTCCACTAGAACAAAGGGGGAGGGCCAGACGTCTGGATCCAACACAGTAGGGGCTCTCATATGAAGTTTTGGTGGGAAGGGAATAGGCAGTGATGCCAGCTAGGGGCTGAGCTGTGGTCTTCAGAGGAGCTATTTCCAGAGAAGATTTGAAGTCGCCATATTTGGATTGTCCAAGAATGCTGTGCAGGAGGGTTGGGACAGGGGTGCAGGGATGATGTGCTTTCCTAGGATAGGCCAGATGCCTAGCATCTGTAACTTTCCACCCCCACATTAAAACTGCTGCACATAGGAGAGAAAGTTAGGAAGAGTTCCTGAACCTGTGGAAGATCAGAACAGGTCTGGACCTACTGTCTGTGACCTGAGAGGAGACATTAAGAACTGTACCTGCTTCCTCTTGTCCCCAGCACAAAGAAGTGGACTCTATGTCTCATAAAGCTGACCTCTTTTTAAAGCTACACAGATTCAGCAAGCAAGCTACACAAGTCCTTTCCCTGGAAGTGCTGTGCTGACCAGTGGCAACTGGACCTGGATGGGACCTGCTGTTGGCCTCTGATACTCTGTAAGTCTCTATGTGCCCCCCCTGAAGTCCAGAGGGGGGGGGGGAATTCAGAAATGTACTCCTGTGCTCGATTGGGGCTTAAAGGACTAAGTCAGAAGATAAAATCGTTGACCAGGGCGAACCTGGTTGGTGTATCACACCCATTCATCATCGCATTCAGCCTCAAATTGTTCTTAGGTCCCAGTCTACCACGACATTGACTGTCATTGGCATTTTTATTTGTTGGCACTATTTATGCTTAAATCTTTAAAATTTCATAACTCTGAATCCCCTTATCGGATTTTTGTCATTTTGGTTTCATTTTGTTTTAGAAATATTACTCTATTTTGTTTGGAGTGTTATTGTTTTGTATTTTGTCTTTATTACTGTTTTGGTACACTGCCCTAAGTTAAGCCTGTCTGCTCTGTGCCATAGTTATCAGTTGGTTAAGCTCAGGTTAATTTAGAGACTTTGAGGGTTGACCCTGACAAGGGTTGAGATTATTCCTTGAGGTGGGTAGTCAACCACTCCAATAATAATCCAATTTCTTACATTGGTTTTCAGCGCTGTGCTTAATAGTATTCAGTTCCAGTATGCACTAATAGTTGATAAGTTCAGTTTTTCAGCACATTGCCTATGCATTAAGGCACAGATATCAGAACTCAAGTCTCTGAGAAGGGTTTAAAGGTCTGGTTGTCAAGATGTGGGAAAGGAAAGACCCCATACACATATTCCATGTAAAGACATTGATGGTTAGTGCATTAACTGTGTTTAATGTGACTGGTTTCTATTTTTGAATTGAGGTGATGGTGGATGGGCTTTCACAGAACAGTTTCCATGAGAATGTTCTCAAGCCGTGGTGCCTGTTGAACCCCAACAATACACAAACACTAGTCCTGTATGAAGATGGTGCATCTCATTTTCTCAATTTTAGGGACTGCGACAGTTAGCCACAACATTGAATAGGGTGAAGGGGTAGGTCCTTCTTCTTGGGTTGTAGGAGGTGATTAGGGGGATCCAGAAAATTCTCATGTTTGTAATCGGCAAAGGCAGATTTTATTGAGTCATTCCTTTAGCAAATTATCCCGACATTGGTGCTGGCCAAAAAATACTGACAGAGTGGGATAGGAGAGTAGCCTAGGAGTCCCCACTAGGAAGGTGGGGTGGTCTCTGAGAAGTGTTCCCATGGTAGAGGGGCACATGACAAAGTTGTGGTACCCACAGTCCTCATAGATTATCTGTTATCTTTTGGGGAGGGGAACTGTCCAAGGGTGGCCAGGGTGGTGGGTGTCCCAGTAAGGGGTTGTTTCCAGAGGTAGGAAGTCTAGTGGTAGCCCCTGAGGAGATAAATGATGAGTAGTGAGTGCCTTAGTTTCCAAGTTGGGTAAGTGACTGACCCTGGGAAAATCTGAGAAGGGGTGTGTAGTAACGAGCTGCAAATCCACTTAGGTAAATTGTTACGTTTATTGTAGAGACAACAGGTACTGCACAGCAGTGTTGATCTGTGAAAGGTTCAGCAGCAACTGACAACGGTACGTTTAAAACATTCCAACCAAGAATAGAGACTGCAAAGACACACCAGGGAAGAGGTGTGGCGCTGCGGCCAGGGCGACTGACACCGGACGCTGTGGCTCACGGTTCGATCCCCGGCACGGGTGGCAGGTCAGCCCAGCACCATGTGACTCTGGGCAATAGCTCGCTTAATCTTCCCAACGGCCCCCAGCGCCGGGATGCCTCCGGGTAGCTGTGCGCTTTACAAATACTGGATTTTTTTACCAAGGTTCCACAAGTAATGCTGGGTGACAGAAAAATCGACTCAGTGCTCACCACTACAGGGTGGTGAACTCCCTAGATTCCCGGGATGTGTTATTGGTGTACCCTGAAATGTCAGGGTAGGGTACAGAGAAGAATGTCTTCCTGGAGACTGTATTACTCAGAGCCAGAGATGGCAGCTGTAGGGATGCCCAGCCTGGTGCCCAATCATATAGGTCCTGTGGGGTCAGATCCCAATGAAAGGGCAGAGGCTCTGTAGACATATGGTGTGCAGGAGGTGGGTGTGTCCACTGTGACCCAACCAGGTGGCGGGTTGTGCCTGCTCCTGAGGTAGAAAACCCTGAGCATCAGTCTGGGGGTGAGGAAACCATGCCTGTGAGGGATTGTCACTTGCAGCTGTCGAAAGGAAAGGCTGCAGAGCTCAGGCTTAGCAGACTTCTGACTGGGGCAGCAGCCTTGGGATGTGGTCCTGAGACCCCTTGAGGTCCTGCATGCCTGGTATTGTTTTGGCTGGTGAGTGCACCCATCACTGTGATGGTCAGTGGCATTACCAGGTGGTGTCTATTCCTTGAAGCAGACCCAGTGCTTCAGTCTGGGTTGGTGCTAGACGCTTTTACCTATGTATGCCTCTTTGACCTTTTGGAAGGGCAGGCTGCAGAGGACTTTGATCAGAAGACTTCTGCTGGGAACACTTTAGGTCTACCAATTTTGGGACCGCTGCCCATGAGAAAGAGGTGGCTTAGGAGGGGGTAGGCCCTCAGTGGCACAACCTGGTGGCCAGGTGGTGCCTGCTCCTGAGGGAGAGGACCCTGTGTATGAGTCTGAGTTGGTGCTAGACACTTCTGTTAGGGACTGGTGCGCTGAGCTGTCAGAAAGAGAAGCTGCAGAGGACTCAAAAGACTAAGGGTCTGATTTAGATCTTGGCGGGACTCCCGTCGTCCCACCATGGTGGCGATTACAAGTACTCCGTCAATCTGACAGATTTCCTCCGGCCCTCTTTAGATGTGGGTTGGCTGATATTTCATCCGTGTTGATAGAGTGCATTCCGTAGTGTAAGCGGCTCACCCCCGTCGACGCGATGGACTCCTCTGCTGGCTAACATTAATCTGTCGCCATCAGGGTGGCGGGATTGCGCCAAGTCTGTTTAGATTTCTCAGTTGTGCTGGCCTTGTCCTAGCAGCGGTTTCCTGATAGAGGGATTCCCTCGCGGGACGCGTTTAACATTGTACTATTCCTGTGGATTTTAAATGGATGCTAAAAACTAGCATCAAACACCTGATGTGATTTGGCTAATTGTTTTCACCTGCATACCACACTCCATTTCAGACCGTGATCCTTTGCCATTCCACTGCAGCAGAACATTTCATGTGTAGTTTTTTTTTGCTTTCTCTATTTCTTGTTAATTTTTTCTTAAATGTTTTGCGGGTTATTACATTTATTTAAGTTTATTATTTGATAATGTTTATACAATAGAGCCACAATTGTTTGGAACCGAAGTACAAAATACAACTATAGTTCAGAAAAGGCAAATTTGGGCCAAAATATTTGACAGAGTGAATGCTGTAGCAAGCAACCTGCGCATACCGGAGGAAATTATGAGGTGGAACGACTGCAGGGGAGAGTGTGTTCCATGGCCTCCAAGCATAACCAGGAGGCCCAAAGAACTGCTAGTAGTTCTCCCAGCCCCCACTTACAACTATATCCCTGAGAGGAGAAGGTCTTGCAGATCCTACATCCTGAAGGCTTGACAGGAATCCTTGGTAGAGTGGAGACTGGTAAGTTATACTTTTCAATGTGTCACTAAACCTAAATGTCATTTTTCTTTTAATTAAGCTGTTGCTAATGTGCTTTGCACTTTTTTAAACATATAAACTTATATACAATTTTTGAGGTTTTTGTTTTTTTGGAAATTCGTAGCACTATTGTTGCTTCTCTCGTTTTACTAATTGTTAATATGTGTTGTCAATATATGTTTTTTTCGACAGGTTTATGTATATAAGATTGCAGGTTTTAATCTCCATTAAATTTCACATGATGTTATGGTGTTTGTAAGTGTTTTCTCACCTCATAACATATTTCATTTATATGTTTCATATTGTAAATGTCTGTTTACGTCTACTGCTAATTTGTACTAGGTATGTTTAACTTACAGTTTTGCAAGTGTTGTTAATGCTTATTTGAAATGACTATAACTACCATGATGCCTTTTTTGTTTTGGTAAAATAATATTGCAATGTTATTTTGGTAATTCTAGCTTATCTTTCACATTTTCCCATATGTTAAAGTGTTATGTATTTTTCAATCTTTATTGTATGCTATGGTTTTTAAATGTTTTTTGTTTAATTTTGTATGTTGTCATTTTCTTGTTATTCTATTGAACAGATGTTATTTGTTTCACAAATCAAAGTTTATTGATTTGAATATTTTAATGTATGTTTTTTTGTATGTGAATATAAGTTGTTTTTTTAATAAATGTACTTTGCAATGTTTATAAGATGACTAATGCTATTTATCCTTCTTGGGTGCCGATTATGATGTCGGTCGGAAAGCCTCCGACCGCGGTCGGAGGCTTTCCGACCGGCACAGTCGGTTTGCTGTCCGACTGCCAAATTACAATGTCGGCGGTTGGAGCGTAAACCGGCCTGTCATTCCGATGCAGTTCGACCGGCTCTCTGAGTCGGTTAGACCTGCACCGTAATCCCCCAAGGACAGCGTTTCCGCTGTCGGGATTACGATGTTGGTTTCCGGCAGGCTTTCTATGCATGTCTTTCCGACACAGAAAGGCTGTCTGAAAGCGACTTTGGGGGCCCTTAGCAGGGCCCCCTTGCCTCCGTGGCTTATGGTTGGTGGTCGAGGGGGTATCTAGGGTGCCCGCCTGTAAATCCCTGCACTGTGTGGCAGGCACCATGGGGTGTCTGCCACAGGGTGCAGGGTTTTACACACACACCCATTTCTCTATGAGAGCCTGCATTACGGCCGGTTTACGGCCATAGCACAAGCTCCCATCGAGAATTGGGAGTATGCGACCGAACAATGTTCGGTCGCATCGTAATCAGGCAGTCGGAACCGCCGATTGGAGGTTGGTCCGTTTCAGTTCCGCCGCGGTGTCGGTCAGAGGAAACTCCGACCGACATCATAATAGGCCCCTAAGTTGTTTAATTTTCAGAATTTTACCTTGCTAAGATTTGGAATGGTTTATTTCACATTTCTCCTCTCTACTGTGTTGTGTTGAATGTTCTTGAAGGCTTAAGTTTAACACAAGGGGGCATATTCACAAGGAGCTATCGCCGAATTAACGGCACTTTATCGCAGCCAAAGTCGTGATAAATTTACCCCCCCCCAGTCACAAGCCGGTGTTAACAGCCCACAGCACCAGTTTACCCGCGATAGCAGCCGCAAAAAACATCGCCACAGAGGACCCTCGCAAATATCGCTAATGAGATGCAGAGTAGGCGTTCCCGCGACTAAAGCCGAGACAACAGCACACCTCAACATTCACAACGACCAGCCACATCCGCGATAAAAACACAAAACAGGCGATAAGGCACGTTAGCACCAGGAAATCTACACCAGCTCTGACCTGGTGTAAACTCGGACGGCAGCCAGCACCACAAAAGGGAGCACAGCCCAGGGCCACATCCGAAGGGCAACAGATGCCATGGAGCCCCACATCATGCGGCCCGGACACCCAAGAGGGCCACAACACCCACCGCCACCACCCCAGGACCACCCCTCCCTGGCACCCCCCGACCAAAGACATGCCACATCAGCCACACCTAAACATGTACAAAATATTCCGCCTGATGCCGCACAATCACAACTGGTGACATGGATGGGTCGTCACAGAAATGATCAGCACACATTCACTTTCGAAGCAACAAATGAAACTTTATTAAAATGAACAACGAAATGAAATGAAGACACATGGCCGCTCCCCTCCGGACAATACATAGGTCACAGCCTGTAAGACAAAAAACATGATGAGAAGGTGTGTCCTGCGCACATCAGAGGACAGAGAGAGAGCTAAGGAGAGAGAGAGGAAGAGAGGGAGGGAGAGAGAGAGAGAAGAGGAGAGAGAGAGGAAGAGAGGGGGAGAGAGAGAGAGGAATAGAGAGACAGAGGAAGAGAGGGAGAGAGAGAGAGAGAGAGGAAGAGAGGGAGGGAGAGAGAGAGAGAAGAGGAGAGAGAGAGGAAGAGAGGGAGAGAGAGAGAGAGTGCCGCCCCTGCGTACCCAGGCCACACTGCTCACCTGCTGCCACCGGTGTGTCTCCAACCACGTGCCGGTATGTAGGGCAGTTCACCAGGTCACACATCTGATTCAGAGCCGTCAGCTGAAACAGAGCCCAGATACATGACTGGCACAGTACACACACTTGCACAAGACAACATCGCCTGCCCGCCCATGCACACCCAGGCAGAGGCCCCCCAACCGCTCCCGACGCCCATCGGAGCATGCCCGCCCATGCACACCCAGGCCTCAATGCTCACCTTCCGCCACCGGCACATAGACAGGAGGTCTCACCACGTGCTGCTGCAAGCCACAAGCCCGGGGCCCCCGGACATGGCACCCTCCACATCATGCAGCCATGCTCCGCAGGCCACCAGGTCTCACGTTTGGTGCTGGGTCTTCATTACTCCATGGTAGAGGACATACCAGTGCACCCGGCATCATCGCGGGCTGCACACCCGCTCAGCCCAATGGGTGCCACCAACTCTGGCATCCCGGAAGCGACGCCACGGGGCGGTAGGCCCGCGCTGCCCGCTGGCTCTGGCCTACACTGCGGTCCAGCAGGGCACACAAAACCTGAGTTCTCCGGACCGCCGGGACGGGGCATCATCGCAGGCTGCACACCCGCTCAGCAGCTCAAGGTGCCACTGACTCAGTGCACCCAAAGTCACCATCCCGTGGCAGGGTGCCTGTGCCGTCCGCAAGGCCTCTGGTGCCACTAACCCTGTGCAACCCCAGTCTGCGCCACGTGGTGGTAGGCCCGTGCCATATTCCAGGCCTCGGATGCCACTAACCCTGTGCAACCCCAGTCTGCGCCACATGGTGGTAGGCCCGTGCCGTACTCAAGGCCTCGGATGCCACTAACCTTGTGCGCAGCAACTCATGGGCCCTATATGAGTGCGAACCGTGGGGCGTCCGTCATCCAGTCACCACCGGAAGAGGGGAATGTGACGTCGTCGGACCCTTATGTTGGCGGAGTCACATGGCCTGTGACGCCTGTGCCGTATGGGTATGGTGTATGTGAAAACCTCCCTCAGGGAGTGGCTGTGACATGCTGACGACTAGACCAGTGACCCGTACACCACCAGCGAGTACGGCTGCGATGGGTAGCAATGAGGGCCTCCCCTCGGTGCGTAAGCGAAGTGGACTGGCCTGCTGTATGCCGGACCAGCGCAGGGCCTGCAACAATGACTCATGGGCTCTGGAAGTGGTCCAGTCCATGTCCGGACAAGGAAGTGACTGATGCGTGTGTCCCTGCTGCAGTGTTCACGGAACCCGCTACACAAGATGCAATGTCGCACCCCCTTACTGGCATCCCACAGGATGAACATCATTGATGCAAGGGAAGGCACTGTCCCCACATTCATCCACACATCCACACAGGAATGACGTAAGACATCACACAGCAGTGCGTCACTGGATGTTTATTTGCACATCCAGTGCAGTCATGCAGCTGGAGCGGTACAGGGCAATGCCGAGCACACCACACAATATGGGCCCGTGGAGGGCCAGCCAGTGTCCATCCCGGGATGACCTGTACTGCGGAAGAGGAAGGGTACAGTCTGCAGTCTGTCCGCCATGTCATTGGTCGTCAAACAGCATGTGGCAGTCCATGTCGCTGTCCAAGGTGAGTGCCTCGGAGTGTATCGGGGGTCAGTGGTAGGTCTTGAGGCCATGTGCGGCACCAAGCAGAAACAGGCAAGGTGGCGGTAATGGATGCTAGTGCCTGGTCCTCCTGACCACAGTCCCATCCACGTCCTCGTCCCCGGGTGTGTGCCCTGCCTCACCTGTGGGTGTTGCAGTGCCGGCTGCAGCACTGTGTGCCACTGACTCATCAGGGGCCGGAGGAGGATTGTCGGCCGCACTGTGTGGCAGTGACACATCAGGTGCCGGAGTGGATACGCCTGCCACACTGGGAGGCACTGACACACCAGGGGGCGGAGATGTGGATGGTGTGGGGGCAGCAGCATTCATCATCGCCACGCCTTGTGGCAGCAATGCCATGACGAGGACATGAGGGCCGGGTAGATCCCAGCTACATTTTGCTGATGTGCAGCGGCGGCTGCCATCCTTTCCGCCTCCATCCGCACCATGTCCTCCATGAGCCTCCGCATGTGTGCCAGCTCAAGGCTGGCATCGCTGGGCCCACTGTGAGCGGACAGGTATTCTTCCCTCCGCGTCATGACTCCAGAGATGTCAGTCAGGGCTCGCTGGAGACCATGGGGCGGACATAGACACCCAAGGATGGCGTCCAGTTTGTTAGCCATGAGCTCGAACCCCACCCAGACCTGCTCGGCCGTCTCCCTCTGGCCCTCCAGCACACGGCGTTGGAAGGCCATTTGTTGTTCCTGGGGGTCTTGGGAGGGTGCCGGGGCTGTGGGTGCCTCCTGCTGGGTGGTTTGGGTGGTGGGTGGGGTCTCATGGATGTAGCTGGGCTGCCCTGATCCTGGAGGTGAGTTGCGGAGGTGGTCAATGAGGTCTTGGATGGTTTGGATGTCGATGCTGGTCTTGTCCTCCTCCTCGTCATCAGTGAAGAGTGGCTGTGACTGCTCTGCAGGAGGTGTTGAAGATGTGCCTGCGATGTGAAGGGGAGATGGTGTATTACAATGTGTCCGCATGTATGTAGCCGCATGGTACAGGTTGACATTCAGACAGCATGGCATTGTACATTGTGACAGTCTGTGGGTCTGGGCGAGGACCCAGAGTGATTGTGGGTGTGCAGTGTGCCCTGCTTGCTTGTGCATGTGTGCCATTGTGGCCATCTCCCCCCGTCCCCCCAGTACCTGGTGGTCACTCACCCTGTTGCGGTTGTGTTGTGTCCTGTCGAGCAGTGTCCGGTCCCCCGACTCCGGCCACAGTCTCCAAACTGATGACTGTCGACACCAACTCCTCCATGTCATCCAGCTGTGGCGCTGGGCCCCCACCTCCAGTCTGCGTTGCTGCCTTCAGGTTGGCGGAGAGTTTATCCTTGGTCTTCCGCTTGATGTCATTCCATCGCCTCTTGACCTCGTCCATTGTCCACTTGTGCTCTCCGATGGCATTCACCTTGTCGACGATGTCCCGCCATATTCCATTTTTGGTGCCCAATGACACGTTGGAGGTGACGAAGAGTTGTTGATGGTGTTCCATCACCTCCGTGACTATGATCCGGTTCGCCTGCGGACTGAACTTGGTCTTCCTGGTCTTCTTGTCCTTGCCCTTCCCTGTCCCCGAGGTCCCAGGCTGGTCGTCCGGGGTGCTTGTGGGGTTGCGCTCGTCCTCTGCGCCTGCCCCGGCTGCCTCCATGGTGCTTGTGTGTTGGTCAGTTTGTGTGTGTTTTTTTTTTCCTGCTTTTATGGAGGGTTCTGACGCCTGCCAGGTGTGTGTTGCAGGCCTGGCGCTGCTTGTCGCTGGTTTCCTCATCGCGCTTTGGCCCATCGCGTGTTTTTTTGGTTTTGTGGTTTGTGTTTTTATCTCCATCGTGGTGGTTGTATCGCGGACTTTGTCCGCGGTTTCGGCAGAACTATCGCATGGTACCGCCTTGTTGTGAATTCCACGTTGACACAGGGTTATTTTCCCGTGATGGGCTGCGTTATTGAAAGTTGCGTTACGCTACTCTTGCGGTAGTTATCACACGTTCTTGTGAATATACCCCAAGGTGTATCATGGTGTTGTTAAAAATGATACTAATATATTTTTGATCACTTACAAAGGACTGTTAGCCTTATGCCTGCCTAAAATAAATTAAACATGATTTTGTTAGATTTTATAAGGGACAGTTGTACCAAACAGGCCAAAGGTTTTATATGTGTCAGGTGTGATGCTCCGTCACAATTGCGTAGGATGTTACATTCCCCCTATTACAAGTGGCATATTTATGTTACTTATGATACAGTGGATGTTCCAAACTTCACATTTGTGGGTTAGTATTATAAACAAACAATATTAAACATGTGAGCCAAAATGACTAAATACATAGGATTAAATTGATATATTTTGAATAAAAACATTAAAATTATGTTTTAATAAAGAAAACAATTTAAGTTATGTTAAAAATGACAATTTTTCATGGTGTCGTACTCATTCACAAATGTGCATGAAAAATGAATTCTATAGGCATGCATTTTCTTAAAAAACAGATAGAAATCTGAACACATTAGTAACAGAGTAACACATACCAAAAACATTATTTGTTATGTCCTATGTTATGTCCAGATGATAAATCAATAATGAACAAAAATAAAATACTTAAAGGGGCTTTTGGAGATGGAATGTTCTGTCACAAAGGAAACAGATATTTTCCAACCTATTCAAAGGGCAATATTTTATAATCAACTTGGAATTTGACAGATGGGAATTCCATCACATATATGTTGGAGTATCTCATCTGCAAAACTCAAAATCAGGCACAAAAACTGACTCATTTATAAATATTTGAAATGCATCACAGTTAAAAGAAATGTTAATTGTAAATTGCATTTTGATTTTTAAATTTAAAAATATATATGAGTCAGTGTGTTTAAAAATGTACTGTAATGTTGTACCAATCGTTGACTAAACTGAAAGACAGAATACTATTTGTTTTTATTTTCACAATTCAAAATAAACTAAAAATAAATTCAGATATTTTAGAGAAAAATATTTAATTTAATTTTTGATAATGTTTTATATCTGTACTAAAGTGGATTAAAAATGTATCAAGCCCTCTGCATTTACTTATGTTGTAGAAGGAATTTAAAACTAAAAAAAAAAAATATTTTTGGATTTCATCAACAGCAGTAACACATGGGGTGTGATTTACCATTGTGAAATACCCTCCAATACACCAGGCTTTCAGTTCATACAAATATTGGTACAACATTACAGTAAATATTAACACACTTCAATTCATATTTTTCTTTTTAAAAATAAAAAATAAATCAGCTTCTTTTGCCTTGTACACACAAAGACAA
The DNA here is from genome assembly GCA_963921515.1 of Calotriton arnoldi. Lineage (NCBI taxonomy): Eukaryota > Metazoa > Chordata > Amphibia > Caudata > Salamandridae > Calotriton > Calotriton arnoldi. The sequence continues at coordinate 587,590 of CAWUFW010000198.1, read as the reverse complement.
AGGGGAATTTTGCTTAATATTATATTTTTATAACATAAATTCACTATTCAAAACAACAAATCAGCACCATTCAGAAATGTAAAACAGTTCCTGGAGAAAATTGCAAATAGTTAAGAAAAATGATCAAAAATAAATTAGGGGAAATAATAGAAAATTGCAAAACTGTGACCAAATGGTTTCTGAAGATGTTCCCTAGATGCAGGAGATAAAGATAAAAATAAACAAAAGTTTAAAAGCCTTGAAGCAGGTGAAATATAAAAATATTTTGTGAAAAAACTTCATGATCAGTTACATTTACACAGATACAATAAAACTATTGTATGTGTTTTTACAACATATTCAAGAGCCGTTGAAGGAGATATTGGCCAAGAAGGAGGGGGAAGCAGGTGGCCACTATGTTTCAGGTGGTGAAACATCAGACACAGATGAACACAGTGGCATGGAAGGTGAGGGGACTGGAATGAAGGCAACTTCATCGTCATCGTCATCTTCATCGGAGGCTTCTACAAGTGACCAGTCCCTAGTGCTGATAGGCCCTACTGGAACTGGAACAACCTCATCCTTGTCCACCACCCAGAGACACATCTCCACTCCCCCTTCAGTTAGCCAAACCCCAACCCATAAAAGGGCTGATGTCTCCTTTGCCACAGGTATGTCACCCCCTGCCCCTGTAAACCCAGCTGGGCTGAGTGAGGAGGCTATTGACATATTACGCAGCAACTCTGTAGGCCAGAATGTGATAGTGAATGGCATCCAGGGGCTGACCTGCCAAAAGCAACACATGGTTGCATTTCTGGATGCCATTCACAGTTCAATGTCTGGCATGCAGAGATTGCTTGTCAAAATAGCGGCCTCCTCACTCACCCCAGACTCCTTAACAGCTTAACCTTCTGCCCCAACTCAGGTCCCTTCCTGAACCAAAATCCAAACTCCCATCCAAATCCCAAGCACACTCACTTCTTTGCAGGCACCCACTCCAACAGACACAAGCAGCACAATCACACACACACAGATAAAAACACAAACACACAACGAAACACACAAACAACATGCACACACTATTGAAACTGCACCCACAAGTACAACACCTACATACACCACAACCACAACCACCACCACACCCACAACCACCACCATACCCACAACCACCACACACCACACACCACACACCACAACCACCACCAAAGCCACAAGCACCACAACCACCACCACACCCACAGCCACCTTACCCACAGCCACAACAACCTCAACCACCAACACACCCACAACCATCACCACACACAGAAGCACCACACCCACAACAACCATCACACCCACAGCACCACAACCACCACCACAACCACAACCACCTCCACACCCACAACCACCACCTCAACCACAACCATCAATGTGATTCTCTCTAATTACATTGACACCCACAATATGTTGGACCCTTCTCAGAATGGTTTTCGTCCGTGTCATAGTACAGAGTCAGCTCTCCTGGCGGTCACGGAACATCTGTGGCACTCTCTGGACTCTGGCAGCACTTCTGCTCTGATTTTATTAGACTTAAGTGCCGCATTTGACACGGTGTCTCACCAGATTCTTCTGCAGCGCCTGGAGGACATTGACATCAGTGGCACGGCCCTGGGGTGGCTTTCCTCTTTCCCCTCGGAAAGATCTTTTCAGGTGATCGCCCCCCTTTTTGCTCTCAGACGCACAGTGTCCGCCAGGGTGTTCCACAGTGCTCGGCCCTGAGTCCGACCCTCTTTAACATTTATGTCTGGCCCTTGGCAGCACTGGCAAAAGATAGAGGCCTGACGGTTGTCTCTTATGCAGACGACACACAGTTAGTGATCGCTCTGTCTAATAATCCTGATCTAGATCCTGCTAAATTTAGGGAGGATTTAACAGAGCTCGCGAACTGGATGACATCAAATTGCCTTCAACTCAACGCCACCAAATCAGAAATCTTGCTGGTGGGTAAAAACATACATTTGTGGAGTGACCAATGGTGGCCATCGGTTCTTGGTCCTCCACCCTCACCTAAGCAAACAGTAAAAAATGTGGGCGTCTGGTTCGATTCGGCCCTTTCCTTCCAGCCACAAACGAAGACTACTGTGGCCGGAGTTTGTTTCGGACTCCTCCGAGGTCTTAAACCTCTGTTGGGCTTTTTTGAGCCCAAAATCCGGCAGGTCATCGTCCAGGCTACCATATTGTCTAGGCTGGACTATGCCAGCGCTCTATATCTGGGAGTCAATAGAGCAGAGACACAGCGCCTCCAGAGAATACAGAATGCGGCTGCCCGACTGTTATTTGGGCTTCCCAGGACCTGCCATATTTCAGAATTCATTAACAGACTCCACTGGCTCCCTGTGGAAAAGCGTGTTCTTTTTAAAACACTGTGTTTTACTCACCGGATTCTCAACTTCCAATCCCCAGAAATTCTGGCAGATCTTCTTACTCCGTACACGTCATCCCATCTCTTGCGCTCCTGTATTCAACACCTGGCGGTTGTACCGCGGGTCAAGAAAGCCAGAGCTGGAGGACGTTCGTTTTGAGCTTTAGCTCAGAAACTTTGGAACTCCCTCCCGGGGAACATTAGATGCATTCATGATCACATAGCTTTCCGTAAGGCTATAAAAACCTATTTGTTCTCTAATTAATGGATTGGGGTGTTGGCTTCGCCGGTCTTCCGTTTGCTGTCTGTGATTAGCTCTGAGACGCCCCTTTGCTGGGGCAGCCATGCGCTCTACAAATTTTATAACATAACATAACAACCACCACCACACCCACAACCACCATACCCACAGCCACAACAACCACAACCACCACCACACCCACAACCATCACCACACACAGACGCACCACAACCACCACCACAACCACCTCCACACCCACACCCACAACCACCACCTCAACCACAACCACCACACCAACCGCCACAACAACACACTCATCAAAACCAACACACTCACACATAAGCACACTTATACACAAAACAACACCAACCAAAAGCAAATGCACACACTCACCAAAATATCAGACATCAGCCTAAAAACACACATCCAAACATACACAACAAACATGAGACCCACATGCAACTGTAAAACATACAGACACAAGCACATCACCCACTCCAGATTCCTCTACCTACAAAAGCCAATCCTCTACCACCCCTCCTACCCTTCCTCCTCCTTCATAATTCACCTCTTATCTGTCCTTAACACATGCAAAAACCTAAACCCCCTTCTCCCAAGACAAATCCTTGAGGTGCCTGCTCTGTGCCCAATAGATCCCCCGTCCTGAGGAGGTTACCCTTTGGACTATGTTTAGGAGGCAACTTATAGGCAACAAAGCCACAGGGTGTTGTTGTGGAAAACCCTTTTTTGTTTTATTGAAAAAAGAGTTCATGAGAGAATTATCTGATTTATAAATACACATTTTAAATTTTACAGAGTTTGTCCTAATATTAGTATTTATTTACAATTAATTGATTATTAAAAATGTTAGTGATGAAAATGTGAAATACATATTCTTATTTACATTTATAACTGAAAATACAAAAGATTTTTAAAATAACATATTTGTAAAGTCCAAACATTAGAAAACAATTTAATGGACCTTAGTTTGGTGCAAGCATTCATCATGATTATGGACACTGACACAAAAAACAATTACAATTTGTATTTGTAAGTGTTAATACAGGTGTGTTTATTTTAAATTAATAAGTGAAAAAATAAACACATATGCATTACACCTTAAAAAAGAAAAAAAATTATCAAATACAGAAAATGCACTAGACAAGGGAAATGTACATAAATAAATAAAAAAAATATTTAAATTTAAAACTAAAATTTAATGTTACCTTGTCTAGTGCAATTACTGAATTATATTAAATTTAAATTATTTAAAAAAATCTGTAATGCATATGTTTATAATTTGATAGTTTATGAAAAATAATTAAACACACCTGTATGAAAACATTATGAATTTTGATTAATGTCAAATTTTGTGTAAGTGTCCATTATCATGGTGTAAGCTTGCACCAAATTTGGAAAAGAAATAGGTCATACAGGTGTATTTCTTACATTTTTTTCAACAACAACAATGCACACATATGCATTACACAATAGAAAATAAATGCTTGTAAGAGAGATTTATAAATGCACGAGTCCAGAGAAAATGTAAACAGCAATTCAAAAGAAAACAAGTATAAAGAAGCTTACCTTCGATTCTGGCAACAACAGGGCTGATTTGCTTCGTGGTCATATTGCAGCAGCAAAGGAAGGACTTGGACGATCGGGTTCATGACAGAAAGGTAAGTGGAAAAAAGAGAAAAGAAAAAAGGTAAGTTTCTACCTTATATCTCTTCGAAACCACCAACTCAGGTGTGGAGGTTTACCCGCCACAGTTACATCGATGGGAAGGCACATCGTAATTGGTCCGTCAGAACTAATGGCTGAACTCCCTCCGACAGCCGCTTTTGCCTATGACGCTGTAAATGCGAGAAGAAAATTCTGACGGAGATGGCAGGACTTGAATGAACTATTGTCCATAGACCCGCCAGCATCTAAATGGAGTGGGCAGACCGCCTATACGGAGGCGCCAAACCGGACTCGGGCACGCCGCAGAGTATGGCGGTTTGTGCCGGTCCCACAGGTTGGGGGCGGGGCCGGGAGTCGCTCACGTATGACGTGGTCGGCGCCCGGCCTCGCCTCTCTCCTTATTGGCAGTAGACTGTAGGCGACCCGGAAGCACTCAAGCGCTTCCGGGTCGCACTTCACCAACATGGGCGGGAAGCCGGATTTAGCCGGTTTCCCGCAAAACTTGCCATAAAAGGGGGCTGTGGAGCAGCGATCGTCCTTTCACGTCGCCACTCCACAGCCAAGATACATCAGAATTGGTCTCCAGGACGGAGACCACATCGCGTTTTTCTTTTTGTCTTTTTGCCCTGTTTTCCACCTCCTTCTGCAGGGAGCCTCATCAGCTGGCTATCGGGAGATCTTTGGAGCAGCGGTGGTGTTCATGGCGTCAAGGGAGCTTCACAGCTGGCTGCCGGTGCAATTTTGGTGCAATCCTGAGCAGCGGTAATTGGAGCCCTGCAGTAGTTGCTGGCAGCAGTGTTAGGGGCTATAGGCAAGGAGGCCAGGAAGATCGAAGAGCTCAGGTGAAAGGGGGAGAAGGGGGGCTGGCTTTTGTACTAGAGTCTGCTTAGGGCAGGGCACCAGTTTCTTGGACAGTAATTCGGGCGCTTTAGCAGATATTTGTTGCAATCTAGGGGCAAAGCCTGATTCTGTGCAAGGCAGGGAGCCCGTTTTTGGGGGTCCACTGGTTGAGATTCTGCTTTTTCTGTGGTAATAGAGTCTGCTTAAGGCAGGGCACCTGTTTTCTTGGTCGATAATTCTGGTGTTTTTTAGCAGATATTTGTTGCAACCTATGGGCAAAGTCTGATTCTGTGCAGGGCATAGGCTGAGGTTGTGGGGGTCACAGTGAGCGTAAAGGCTAGTGGTTGGTTGTTTTAGTGATCCTTGGATAGCGAGTGGGCGCAGTTGTAATTTGTTTTTGCGAGGCTTGTGAGGGCAAGTGAGACGTAATGGCGCCAAATCCAAAGAAGGACGAGAAGCGCTCGAGGATGGATGTGTTTATGGAGGCAATGATGAAGAAAATGGAGGATATGGGGCAGTCTCTAGCGGAGTTAAAGAGCTGATTGGACAGTCGAGAATGGGTTGAGGCGGAGGAAAGGCCCAGACGGTTGGGAGTGGCCCCTTAAAGTGGCATTCCCCCGAGTTCTCAAGAGGTCCCGAACTAAGCGGGTAGGGGGCAGTGCCCAGTCCGCATGGGGGCAGTAGGGAATGGGGTTGCGGAGCCAACAGTAGGAGTAGTGCCAGCAGCGGTGGATGCCGCGCCAGTGCCACCAACCTCCTTACTAGGGGCAGTGGCGACACCAGTAGGAGTAGTGCCAGCAGCGGTGGATGCCGTGCCAGTGCCACCGGCCTCCTTACCAGGGGCAGTGGTGACAAGTCAGCCAAGCACGTCCGAGGCAGCCCCTATGGTACCGGGTCCTTCAGGTAGTGTGCCAGGCCAACCAGATCTGGTGGCCAATTTGGCAGCAGTGCTGCCATGGTTAGCCAAGGCAGGAACCTGGGTCCCGGCAGCAGGCTCTGGGACTTTGTTAGGCGAAGGCAGCGCTCTGGAGACAGCCAGGAAGTTAGTGGCGCAGATTGAAGGGTCTAAGCCAGGGGGGGTCAGGACCTATCAGTTGGCAATGCTGCAGCTAGCGGGGCAGCGGTTAACATGTCTGGACAGGAGCCAGTCAAAGCAAGCCCACCGGTGGAGGAGGATAAAGCCAAGAAGCAAGAGGCGGCACCAGCAGGTATGGCACAGGCTTTACCAAGCCTGGGTTTGGGTGAATTGCGATCCTCCAGGGACAAACTGGGCAGGCATATCTCACAGGAGGTAAAAGAAAAAATTTGGAAAGGTGAATATGTGGATATGTTTGATTTGTTGATTGACAATGCAGATAAGGAGGAGGCGAAGAAAAACAGAGTGGGTGCACCCAAGGGAATGGGCTAATTGGACCCAAAAGAAAAAGGTTGAGGAGAATCTGGTTTATTGGTTCAAAGGTTTCTCTAATTATATCGCAGTTATGGCTGAACGGTTCACAGGGCTGAGGGCGCAGATAGCATGTTACCAGAAAAGAATAGCTTGTGCCCATGATGAATACAGTGGTGTCGGTTGGAAGGAGTATGATAAGGAGTTCAGGAGGGCAAAGGCAACAGACCCAGGCCTCACCTGGGACCAGATTGATGTCAACATGTGGCTGCGCCACATGAAGCCCACGCCCCAGGATAGTGCGTGGGGACAGTCCTTTTGGTCAGGCCCCCCAGCTGGTATGGGAGAGGCGGCAAAAAAGGGGGCATGTTTGGATTTTAACAGGCAGATATGCTCCAGAGCAGCGGGCACTTGTAAATTTAAACATGCATGTTCCTTCTGTGGTCACACCTCGCACCCCGAATCTAAATGTTTCAAAAAAGCTAAGGATAGAGGGGCCAAGAAGCAGGAATGAGGGGATAACCCTCTCCAAGGCCCACTCCCCCGTCATGACAAGTGCAATGGTCCCATGGTTGAACAGGTATATTTGTCCTCAGACAGCGCAGATTCTATTAGAAGGTTTCAGAGATGGTTTTTGAATTCCTGCGCCAGGTTACTTGGGTGTGTCTCACTGCCGCAATCAGCTATCTGTGAGATCCAACATGGGGAGTGCGGCAGCGAAAATTGCAAAAGAGTTGAAGTTGGGAAGAATAGCTGGCCCATTTGATGAGGTACCGGTGGAGGGATTTGTCTGCTCTCCTCTGGGGGTAGTGCCAAAGAAAGGACCAGGGGAATTCCGTCTAATTCATAATTTGTCGGCCCCCAAGTGTCAGTATTTGAATGACGCCATCAATGGGGACCTATGCACCGTCAGGTATGCCTCTTTTGATCAGGCGGTGGCAATGCTGAGGGAACTGGGACCGGGCGCGCTCCTTGCTAAATCCGTCATTGAATCAGCTTTCCGCCTATTGCCAGTCCACCCCCAGGATTTCCGCTTGCTGGGTTTTCAACTGCAGGGGAAATATTACATGGACAAATGCATGCCTATGGGATGCTCTGTTTCCTGCTCTTACTTTGAGAAATTCAGTTCCTTCCTTGAGTGGGTTTTCAGACAGGTGACGGGGCACCAGTCGGTGTTGCATTACTTGGACGATTTTGTGTTCTTGGGGGCGCCATGCTCTCTGGAATGCGAAAGGGCTTTGCAGGGTTTTTGTTCCCTGATGCAGGAGTTTGGTGTTCCTTTAGCAAGAGACAAGGCAGTAGGGCCATATACTAAGATTGAATTCCTAGGTATTAAATTGGATTCAGTGAACGGGGTGTCACGACTTCCCAGGGAAAAAATTGTGGCTTTTACTTTGGCATTGCAGGAATGTTTAAGGAAAGAAAAGGTTACTTTGCACCAGCTACAGCAGACAGTGGGGCAGTTAAAATTTGCACTAAAAATCATTCCCATGGCGCGCCCTTTCTCACGCTCAATTGCCCAAGCCATGTCAGGTCTCAGGGAGAAGCATCACCACACCAGGTTGTCCGGCGAGGTTCGGCAGGACATGCGTATTTGGATGGCATTCCTGCGAGATTTTAATGGCAATGTGGTGTGGTCCAGCCTTGCGCAATCTAGCCCCGAGATGGGTCTAATGACCGATGCGGCAGGTAGGGAGGGTTTTGGGGCCATCCTGGGCTCAGCGTGGTCAGCGCAGCGTTGGCCCGCGTGGTGGGTGGAGTCTGGGCTAACAAGTAACATTGGTTTCTTGGAGCTGTTTCCCATTTTGGTGGCATTATCCATTTGGCCGGAACAGTTGCGCAATCAATCGGTGGTTTTTTGGTCTGACAACATGTCTGTGGTGGAGTGCATTAACCAACAATCAGCCAAATGTAAAATGATGCTGCGGTTATTGAAGGAGATAATACTCATTTGCATGAAGTTGAATGTACTGTTTAAGGCAAAGCATGTCCCAGGTATTTTGAATCATGCTGCTGATGCGCTCTCTTGCTTTAAGATGCAGGTGTTCAGGTTCCACCACCCTGGAGCAGCAGAGAACCCAACGCCTCTCCCAGACCAGCTGTGGCAGCTTGGTGCCCCCAACTATCGGACCTCGTGGCAGCTAGCCTAGCACCCAGGACCAGACGTGCCTATGAGGGGGCCTTTGGGGCCTATTGCAAGTTCCTGGGGGGGGAATGGGAGGGGTCATGGCATGAAGCATTGGCGGTGGTGTCATTTCTGAGGGCAATGAGGGATGGGTGCGCACTGTAGCATGCGCAATGCGCCACATGGCAGCAGTTTCATTCTTTGCTAAAATGCAGGGGAGGCACGATCCCACCAACACATTCATAGTGAGGAAGGCCTTACGGGGATGGCAGCGCTTGCAAGGGCCCCAGCCAGATGTTATGTGCCCTATTAGTATTGACACTCTGGCAGCATTACTAGGGGCATTGGGTAAGGTTTGTAGATCACCTGGAGAGGTGCTTCTTTTTAGAGCAGCCTTTACTTTAGCCTTTTACGGCGCCTTCAGGGTAGGTGAACTGGTAGCAAGGAACAAGCATGACTGGCATGGGGGGCTCCAATGTGGCCACGTTAAGATGCATGGGGGATCACTGCTTAGAACTATTCCCAGGTCTAAAACAGATCAGGGCGTGAGAGGGGACCAGGTTATACTTCAAAAAGCGCAGGGTAGTGCTTGCTGCCCCATCACCAATTTGGAAGCATTCATAGCACAGCGGCCGCAGGGTTCAGAGGGTCCACTATTAATACACGGTGATGGAACCCCACTCACTAAATTCCAATTCAGTAGGGTAATGACTGTGGCCCTCAGGGCGGCCGGTTTGGATCCATCAAGGTTTGGTACCCACTCTTTTAGAATAGGGGCTGCTACTGAAGCCATGGCCAGGGGCTTACTGGGGAGCGCGGTCCAGAGGATTGGTAGGTGGTCCTCAAATTGTTACATGCTGTGAGGTAGTGGTGTGTTTGCTATGCACCATTGACAGTATTTTTATCTTTTGGTTGGCTTGCAGTTTTCATGTCCTGTCCCGCAGGAAGGAAGCTTGCAGCATTTTCATGTGCTATGTGCGTCTACACATGCTCGTAAAGTTTTTTGCTACGTGTTACTGACGGGTCTTTTTATCTTTGGTTTTGGTTTGCAGTTTCCACGTCCTGTCCCGCAGGGAGGAAGCTTGCACCGGTTCATCCGTCGTTGGACCCCATCGCAGCCCAGGTACCCGCCGGGGGGGTGAAAGGAGGTGGAAGTGTGGATAGTTGGTCACTCATATGTAAGCAGGTTAAGACATGTTTTCTTTGCAGGAAATTATGCACACCAGGCACGACGGGCAGGTTTCAATGTTTCTTTCCATGGCCGTGGGGGTTTACGTCTTGACCAACTAAGAGACATGTTGGGGGGTGCACTTGACAGGGCACACTTGACAGGGCACACATGCCCCCTGCAGCAGTAACTTTGCATTTGGGGGGCAATGATCTGGTTCACCTGGGTAGGAACGGTGTGGTGGACAGTGATAGCATAGTCGCACATTATCCTCAGATTCCAGTGGCGGGGTGAATCTGTTTGGGCCTTGAACCACTCGGTTAACTGGATAAATAAGGGTATTGATAAATTGTTTTGTTCCCCATGATTGCAGACGATCGCACATGGGTGCATCAGGGGTGAAAGGTTTTTTCTGCAGGATGGCGTACATCTCTCGAAAATTGGAAATGAAATTTATCTGGAAAACCTATTAGTTTGGTTAGAGGGAGCATGGAGCAAGGCATGACCTTTTAGATGTGAGGGGGGGGCCAGATAGTCGGTCAACTATGCTGGCCAGTGGCGGTAAGGTCATGATGGTGGGCATAATGTTTTGGTCCTTAGTAGGCGTCACCATTGTCAAATGAGGACGACTGGGGGGGGCAGTTGGTCTCTCTTGGAACTACAGGGTGCAGTTACAGCCGGTAGGCTGGAAGGGTGCGGGGGGGGGAGTTCCTCTTCCAGTAGGCATTTTTGGGCCAACCCCCCATAAGTGCAGTGGCGCAGGAAACTTGGTGTGACAGCACAACCCCTTGGAGATAATATTGAGGGCGTAGGGGGTGCCTGGGGAGGTAACCTGTGGCAACTGGGCCCCCTGCGCAAAACACTCCGGTGGAAGGGTGGGCCCTAGCATGATCTTGGACCAGTCATTGACCTTGCCGTAGGCTCAATCAGGGATACGCAGAAAAGGATTGATTGTTGATCATTTAGCTTAAGACAGGAATGGCTATGTATTAGAAACATGTTAAGGATAGCCAACCGGAATACTGTACATATACATGTAACACTGTACTTATCGATGTAATGGGCTGGACTTTTCTGCATATTGTGTATAATGTAAATATAAAAATTAATGTTTTGTTATGTTTTGATAATAAAATACGGCTGGGGTTTTATGACCCCTAACCCAAGCCACTGTGTGTTGATTTTCCACTGCGGATGCCTTGGGGGAAAGGGGAGGGTATGTGGTTCCCTAAGGTCAACAAGTGAGCAGGTAAAAAGTATGTCTTGGGGTGGGCGGGGACTCGGCAAATACCTGGCCATATACGGAGGCGCCGAACCGGACTCAGGCACGCCGCAGAGTATGGCGGTTTGTGCTGGTCCCACAGGTTGGGGGCGGGGCCGGGCGTCGCACACGTATGACGTGGTCGGCGCCCGGCCTCGCCTCTCTCCTGATTGGCGGTAGCCTGTAGGCGACCCAGAAGCACTCAAGCGCTTCCGGGTCACAGGTCACCAACACGGGCGGGAAGCCGGATTTAGCCGGTTTCCCGCAAAACTTAGCATAAAAGGGGGCTGTGGAGCGGCGATCGTCCTTTCACGTCATCGCTCCACAGCCAACCGGAACACTGTACATATACATGTAACACTGTACTTATCGATGTAATGGGCTGGACCTTTCTGCGTATTGTGTATAATGTAAATATAAAAATTAATGTTTTGATAATAAAATACGGCCGGGGTTTTACGACCCCTAACCCAAGCCACTGTGTGTTGATTTTCCATTGCGGATGCCTTGGGGGAAAGTGAAGGGTATGTGGTTCCCTGAGGTCATCAAGTGAGCAGGTACAAAGTATGTTTTGGGGTGGGGGGTGATTCGGCAAATACCTGGCCATATTAGGTGGACGGATTAGCCGATGGAAAAGTGACCGTAGGACCAGATCCGCCAAGATCTAAATCAGGCCGTAAGTCATAAGATAAAATCTTTGAGCAGGATGAAACTGGTTATCCGACCCGTGTTCCATCGTGGTCAGCCTCAAATTGCGCCTAGGTTTCGGTATACCTCGACCATTGACTATAATTGGCGCTTAGTGCTGTTTGACGCTATTTCTACTTAAAACGCTACAAATTCATATCTATAGTTTCCCTTATTGGATGTTTGTTTATTAAATGTTATTCTATTGTTCTAATATGAGTTGGTTTTTGTATTGTTTTGCATTTTAACTATTATTACTGTTTTGGTACTTTATTAATACTATACATATTTCCCTAAGTTAAGCCTGCCTGCTCTGTGCCATAGTTGTCAGGGATCGGAGCTCAGGTTAATTTAGCGACATTGAGGGTACCCCCTGACAAGGGTTGTGATTATTCCTTGATACCCAAATAATAATCTAATTTCTTAGTACATTTGTATGTAGTTCATATTATGCTACTACCGCATAATTCAGTTGACTTTCCCTCTTGTATTAAGTGTTCCGACGATTGGGTTAAGATGAATAACTCCCTGTCCCACTGAGACCATTTGTGCTTAGTATATATTATATAAGCACTTATTTATAGGGTACAGACTGTACAGTTTATAGGGCTTTTTTTTACCTTTCTTGGAGGTATGCAGTGGGGTTTCACATAAATTCTTGTACTTGCTTAATGGACACACACATGTTCACACTGATTCACAAAGGTAAGCTTACACTTTAGTGTACGTTTACGATTGTTTGCTCTTCACAAAGGGAATTATGAGTAGACTATTTATGAGCGCAGAGCCTTTGGAGACTTCGCACTTGTAAAGATACTACTCGTAAATCCCTTTGTGAATAGCAAACATTTGTAAACTTACACAAAAGTGTAAGTTTACCTTTATGAATCAGGCCAACAGTGTTACACTTGTTCATAAAGTGATGGAACTAATGACCTCATTGATTATGTTATAGGTAATCTCATCAGTGATGTATTTTGAGATTTTATGAGTGCAGTAATTAATTATGTCAAATGAGATGTCATAAGTGATGTCATGTGTGAGGTCATGCGTAGTAGTGCATGGGAGAAGTGCACGTTATGGTTTGCGCAGTGGATCATAACTAGCGCATTTCTTGGGTTTTCATTATTAAGTGTGGTTTTGACAAAATAATAGCACTTTAACAGTGTTTTTATTTGATATGTAATATGGTCCTTAATTCGAGGAGTTCTGGTGACATCATAAACCATGAGGCCAAATGTTGATTGGTTTGTAAATGTCACTAGAACCCTGAGATGGCAATATAGAGCTATATTACACATGTGACCTGTTGTGTACTTTTTTTTTAGATTTAATGTGTACCTTGGAACAGTTAGATTGAAAATGGTGATTCTTCAAATGGAGAAATTATTAAAAACAGTTAATACAATACTGGACTAAACAGTTTGGCTGTTTGTAGAACTATAGGCCCTGATTTAAAATGTGGATATGGGTACTCCGTCACAAACGTGATAGATATCCTGTCAGCCTTATCACAAGTGCATTATATGGTAATTCACTTGTAAATAGGCAGACTGGAAATCTGCCACATTTGTGAAAGTCTAATTCAGGCCCATACTTTTTTATATTTAACCTTTTAGATGCGGCTGTCTGCTAATGCCCGGCAGCCACACTCCCTCCCCAGACTTGCGACACTGGGGAGGGTTATAAAGGCCCCTACAGTGCTTTGTATCAGATGGTTTCATTTTTTATTCTTGCATATCGGGCTTCTCAAGAATAATTTCCTGAGTAGCCTGAGAGATTATCTTTGTAACAACAATCAGTGTGCAGGGCACGCTGATGTCATCACTTCTAAAAGCAAAATGAGCAGATGGACTCGTTTTACTTTCACTGCATCACTGCCCGGGACATATCTTAGCCACTGGAGCACTGATTGCTTCAGGGGAAGTATCATTGGAAAGGGGAGAACCTCCCCTTCCAAATGATATCTCTGCCCAGTGGATCCCTGCTTGGGATCCACCCATTAGACCCCAGGAGCATAGCGGAGCAGCCCCTTAAACAAGGGCTTGTGCACCCCCCTCCAATTGAAAGGTTTCAGTCGTTCATTCTACCCCCACGGGGGCTGAAGCCCACTAGACAGCAGGGAATATGAAAAGAAATAGAGGTGGGGGCTACCCCACCCCAAAAGAATATGATGGCAGTCTTTCTGTCCCCCACCCCGGTGAGCAGATGGAGTAATTACCCCAGATCTGCACCCGGGGGCAGAAAGCCCACTGGACACCAGGGAAGTGTAAAATCAACAAAAAAGGGGTGTGGGATGCCCACAATGGGCATGACCATGCCCCCATCATTAAACAATGTGACTACCGTTATTCTACCCCTCCTGGAAGTGGATGGGGGTAATTACCCCTGATCTACACTCCCGGGAGCAGAAACCACTAGACATCAGGCCATAATATTAAAAAAAATATAGGGGCAGAGGCTGCCCACCATGGAAATGGCCAAGCCCCCACCCCCCCAAAAAATGTGTTGAAAGTCTTCTGTCCTTCCTGGGGGCAGATGGTGTTATTACCCCAATCTGCCCTTCCTGAGGCAATAAGCCCACTACACAACAGAAAAAAGGGGGTTGGGACTCCTGACTGCTGACTGCTGCTCATGCATGGCCATGCATCCACCCCAAAGGGGCAAAGACAGTTTTTCTGCCCCCCTGGGGGGCAGATGGGGCAATTACCCGAGTCTGCCTTCCAGGGGGGCAGAAAGCCGACTAGATAACAGGGACTGCATTTATGCAGCATGGGCCCATGCTCTCTCCCACCCCACGGCCTAATAGACATTCTGCCCCCCCCCAGGGGTTGATAGGGGGATTCACCCCCATCTGCCCACCCAGGGAGGGCAGAAAGCCAACCAAACACCAGGGATTTCAGAACAAAAAAAGGAGGGGGCGGCCTGCCCTGGCATCGAGCCATACCCCTGCCCCAGAAGGAGCACTAGTGTCTTTCTACCCCACTGGGGGCTGGGAGGAGGTTTCTCCCAACTAGGGAGATTGCCCCAAATATGTCCCAGGAGGGTAGAATGTTCAGCTGACATCATGGATTTTTCCTTTTGGGCAAAAAAAAGTGGTGCAGGTGCTGCACTCTGGTTTTCCCTTTTGAGGTGGGGGTGTGGCCAATGCCACGGGTGCAACACCCGCACCACTTTCTTTTGCCCCAAAGGCGAAATCCCTCGTGTCAGGAAGACTTTCTACCCCACTGGGGGCAAGTTTGGGGCTACCTCCCCATTTGGGGCAAACCTCCTATCTGCCCCCAGGGGGGGCAAACAACACTTATTCCCCTTCTGGGGAAGAGGTGTAGCTCAAAGACAGGGTAGGCTGCACCCTTCTTTTACTTGTTTTGGTGTGATTTAGAACTCCCTAATGTGTAGTGGGCTTTCTGCCTCCTCAATGGCAAATTGAAGGCAATCCCCTTGTCTTGGGGAGTGGGTGGAAGGCAGAGAAAACTGGCATTTGCCACACTGCCACCTCAAATGGGACACACCAGTTTTTCTGCACCCCTTGGGGCAGACAGGGGTTTGTCTGAAATTTGCCACGGAGGAGGGGGGGGCAGAAAGCCCACTAAACACCAGGGGAATCAATATGGCGCTAAAGCAAAAAAAAAAAGGAGGGTGTGGCCTACCCTGGCATTGAGCCATACCCATTCCCCGGAAAGGACACTAGTGTCCTTATGACCCTAGGGGTAACATAGAGGGTTTGTCTTAATTGGGAAGAATGCCCCAAATCTGCCCGGGGGTAGAAAGTCCACATGACAACACAAATTTTGCATTTGGGTGTTGCACTCTGGCCACAGCCCCACACCAAAAGGGACAAACCAATCTTTTTGCCCCCAGATAGGAGTGTTGCCCCCAATTTGCTCCTGGGGGGACAGAAAGCCCACTGTGTGGTACGAATATATTTTTTAATAAAATAATGGAGTGGGTCTGGCCCATCCTAACATCAGGTCCCACCCTCACCCCTAAAGCCTTAACAGTCTTTCTGCTCC
The DNA here is from genome assembly GCA_963921515.1 of Calotriton arnoldi. NCBI lineage: Eukaryota > Metazoa > Chordata > Amphibia > Caudata > Salamandridae > Calotriton > Calotriton arnoldi. Next base: position 571,802 of record CAWUFW010000198.1, on the reverse strand, counting down.
GCAGTAGACTAAAAAATCCCATCCCAATGGCAAGTCAGAGTACATTTGATTCTTTGAGGGTGTTGTTTTTATATATAGGCCAGGTGAGTTGGCTAACTCCCAATTTCATCCCACATGCAATGCTGAATGGCTGCACTTTTTGGGCTTTCCACCTGGGAAAACCTACCAGACCCAGACAGTTATGAAAACTAGACACCCGGAAGAGTCCAGGGTGGTGTGTTTTGTGTAGATCACACCACATTTTCTTACCCACAATGCCCTGCAAACCTCAAACTTTTACTAAAAACATACATTCCTCACATTTCTGTGAGGAAATCTTCTGGAATCTGCAGGGAGCCCAAACTTTTCTACCACCCAGCGTTCTCCCAAGTCCCCAGATATACATGGTACCTCACTGGTGTGGGTGGGTAAAGCGCTACTTGGAAAGGTCAGTGATTGGGGTAGCTGGAGGATTTGGGGTCTTGCTTGGCCGCTACCCATGGAAACCTACCAACCACAGACATTTTTTTAAAGTAGATGAGTAGGGGATTCCAGGGTGGTGTGCATTGCATGGATTCCACAAGGTTTTATTACCCACAGTGGCCTGCAAACCTCAAACTTTGCCTGAAATCACACATTTTCCTTACATTTCTGTGATGGAAACTTCCATAATCTACAGGAATCCACAACATCACTACCACCCAGCATTACCTCACTTGTGCTGATCAAAATGCTGTGCTACTTGTGTGGCTGGCCCTAGTGCCCGTGACAGCAATGGATCAAACTGAGCTCAATGGGAGTCCCCTTGCAAGTTCTCCCATTTACCCTGGTTTGATCCTTCTTCTGACAGTAAGGCAGTCTTTCAAGCTGCAGGGCAGTCCTTCTGGCAGCAGGACCTTAATTCTTCTGATTCTTCCACAGGCCCAAGAGTGTTCTCATGAGAGGTTCTGACAGTCCCACGTTTATACCTGATGCCAGCCTTCATGTCACATTCTTGATGGGGGAAGTAACATGCCCAGGCAGCTTGAAACTCTTAGAAAGGCCTCAGAAACTTTCTAAAAGTGGCATTTTCAGTAATATAATTCTGGTCTTTTCTGGTCTCTCCTGATTGGCGGTAGCCTGTAGGCGACCCAGAAGCACTCAAGCGCTTCCGGGTCACAGGTCACCAATACGGGCGGGAAGCCGGATTTAGCCGGTTTCCCGCAAAACTTAGCATAAAAGGGGGCTGTGGAGCGGCGATCGTCCTTTCACGTCACTGCTCCACAACCAGGATACATCGGAATCGGTCTCCAGGACGGAGACCACATCGCGTTTTTCTTTTCCCACCCACCATCCCTTAAGGCAGAAGTACTAGTGTGTCCTGAATTTCTGGTTTTCTAGGTTTCTAGTTTTCTGTAATTTGGAATTGCGATGTAGTAATTAATGTTTGTAGCTGTTTTTCTGTAATTTGTAAATTGTGATGTAGTAATGAACGTTTATAGCTGGTTTTTTCTTCTCTAAAGCAGTTTAAGTTTATTAACCAATTTTTCTCTCAGGGCAATGTTATTGTCGTATTTTATGTGGTATACTTGGTCAGGCGGTAAGGTCATGATTGGTGGGCATAATGTTTCGGTCCTTAGTAGACGTCACCATTGTCAAATGAGGACTCCTGGGGGGCAGTTGGTCTCTCTTGGAAATCCAGGGGCAGTTACAGCCGGTAGGCTGGAAAGGTGCGGGGAGGCATTTTTGGGCCAATCCCCGCACAAGCGCAGTGGCGCAGGAAACTTGGCATGACAGCACAGCCCCTTGGAGATAATATTGAGGGCATAGGGGGTGCCTGGCGAGGTGGTAACCTGTGGCAACTGGGCCCACTGCGCAAAACACTCCGGTAGAAGGGTGGGCCCTAGCACGATCTTGCACCAGTCATTGACCTTGCCGTAGGCTCAAACGGGGATACGCAGAAAAGGATTGATTGTTGATCATTTAGTTTAAGACAGGAATGGCTATGTATTAGAAACATGTTAAGGATAGCCAACCGGAAACTGTACATATACATGTAACACTGTACTTATCGATGTAATGGGCTGGACCTTTCTGCGTATTGTGTATAATGTAAATATAAAAATTAATGTTTTGTTATATTTTGATAATAAAATACGGCCGGGGTTTTACGACCCCTAACCCAAGCCACTGTGTGTTGATTTTCCATTGTGGATGCCTTGGGGGAAAGTGAAGGGTATGTGGTTCCCTAAGGTCAACAAGTGAGCAGGTAAAAAGTATGTCTTGGGGTGGGCGGGGACTCGGCAAATACCTGGCCATATACGGAGGCGCCGACCCGGACTCAGGCACGCCGCAGAGTATGGCGGTTTGTGCTGGTCCCACAGGTTGGGGGCGGAGCCGGGCGTCGCACACGTATGATGTGGTCAGCGCCCGGCCTCGCCTCTCTCCTGATTGGCGGTAGCCTGTAGGCGACCCAGAAGCACTCAAGCGCTTCCGGGTCACACGTCACCAACACGGGCGGGAAGCCGGATTTAGCCGGTTTCCCGCAAAACTTGGCATAAAAGGGGGCTGTGGAGCGGCGATCGTCCTTTCACGTCACCGCTCCACAGCCAACCGGAACACTGTGCATATACATGTAACACTGTACTTATCGATGTAATGGGCTGGACCTTTCTGCGTATTGTGTATAATGTAAATATAAAAATTAATGTTTTGATAATAAAATACGGCCGGGGTTTTACGACCCCTAACCCAAGCCACTGTGTGTTGATTTTCCATTGCGGATGCCTTGGGGGAAAGTGAAGGGTATGTGGTTCCCTGAGGTCATCAAGTGAGCAGGTAAAAAGTATGTTTTGGGGTGGGGGGTGATTCGGCAAATACCTGGCCATATTAGGTGGACGGATTAGCCGATGGAAAAGTGACCGTAGGACCAGATCCGCCAAGATCTAAATCAGGCCGTAAGTCATAAGATAAAATCTTTGAGCAGGATGAAACTGGTTATCCGACCCGTGTTCCATCGTGGTCAGCCTCAAATTGCGCCTAGGTTTCGGTATACCTCGACCATTGACTATAATTGGAGCTTAGTGCTGTTTGGCGCTATTTCTACTTAAAACGCTACAAATTCATATCTATAGTTTCCCTTATTGGATGTTTGTTTATTAAATGTTATTCTATTGTTCTAATATGAGTTGGTTTTTGTATTGTTTTGCATTTTAACTATTATTACTGTTTTGGTACTTTATTAATACTATACATATTTCCCTAAGTTAAGCCTGCCTGCTCTGTGCCATAGTTGTCAGGGATCGGAGCTCAGGTTAATTTAGCGACATTGAGGGTACCCCTGACAAGGGTTGTGATTATTCCTTGATACCCAAATAATAATCTAATTTCTTAGTACATTTGTATGTAGTTCATATTATGCTACTACCGCATAATTCAGTTGACTTTCCCTCTTGTATTAAGTGTTCCGAAGATTGGGTTAAGATGAATAACTCCCTGTCCCACTGAGACCATTTGTGCTTAGTATATATTATATAAGCAGTTATTTACAGGGTACAGACTGTACAGTTTATAGGGCTTTTTTTAACCTTTCTTGGAGGTATGCAGTGGGGTTTCACATAAATTCTTGTACTTGCTTAATGGACACACACATGTTCACACTGATTCACAAAGGTAAGCTTACACTTTAGTGTACGTTTACGATTGTTTGCTCTTCACAAAGGGAATTATGAGTAGACTATTTATGAGCGCAGAGCCTTTGGAGACTTCGCACTTGTAAAGATACTACTCGTAAATCCCTTTGTGATTAGCAAACATTTGTAAACTTACACAAAAGTGTAAGTTTACCTTTATGAATCAGGCCCACAGTGTTACACTTGTTCATAAAGTGATGTAACTAATGACCTCATTGATTATGTTATAGGTAATCTCATCAGTGATGTATTTTGAGATTTTATGAGTGCAGTAATTAATTATGTCAAATGAGATGTCATAAGTGATGTCATGTGTGAGGTCATGCGTAGTAGTGCATGGGAGAAGTGCACGTTATGGTTTGCGCAGTGGATCATAACTAGCGCATTTCTTGGGTTTTCATTATTAAGTGTGGTTTTGACAAAATAATAGCACTTTAACAGTGTTTTTATTTGATATGTAATATGGTCCTTAATTCGAGGAGTTCTGGTGACATCATAAACCATGAGGCCAAATGTTGATTGGTTTGTAAATGTCACTAGAACCCTGAGATGGCAATATAGAGCTATATTACACATGTGACCTGTTGTGTACTTTTTTTTTAGATTTAATGTGTACCTTGGAACAGTTAGATTGAAAATGGTGATTCTTCAAATGGAGAAATTATTAAAAACAGTTAATACAATACTGGACTAAACAGTTTGGCTGTTTGTAGAACTATAGGCCCTGATTTAAAATGTGGATATGGGTACTCCGTCACAAACGTGATAGATATCCTGTCAGCCTTATCACAAGTGCATTATATGGTAATTCACTTGTAAATAGGCAGACTGGAAATCTGCCACATTTGTGAAAGTCTAATTCAGGCCCATACTTTTTTATATTTAACCTTTTAGATGCGGCTGTCTGCTAATGCCCGGCAGCCACACTCCCTCCCCAGACTGGCGACACTGGGGAGGGTTATAAAGGCCCCTACAGTGCTTTGTATCAGATGGTTTCATTTTTTATTCTTGCATATCGGGCTTCTCAAGAATAATTTCCTGAGTAGCCTGAGAGATTATCTTTGTAACAACAATCAGTGTGCAGGGCACGCTGATGTCATCACTTCTAAAAGCAAAATGAGCAGATGGACTCGATTTACTTTCACTGCATCACTGCCCGGGACATATCTTAGCCACTGGAGCACTGATTGCTTCAGGGGAAGTATCATTGGAAAGGGGAGAACCTCCCCTTCCAAATGATATCTCTGCCCAGTGGATCCCTGCTTGGGATCCACCCATTAGACCCCAGGAGCATAGCGGAGCAGCCCCTTAAACAAGGGCTTGTGCACCCCCCTCCAATTGAAAGGTTTCAGTCGTTCATTCTACCCCCACGGGGGGCTGAAGCCCACTAGACAGCAGGGAATATGAAAAGAAATAGAGGTGGGGGCTACCCCACCCCAAAAGAATATGATGGCAGTCTTTCTGTCCCCCACCCCGGTGAGCAGATGGAGTAATTACCCCAGATCTGCACCCGGGGGTAGAAAGCCCACTGGACACCAGGGAAGTGTAAAATCAACAAAAAAGGGGTGTGGGATGCCCACAATGGGCATGACCATGCCCCAATCATTAAACAATGTGACTACCGTTATTCTACCCCTCCTGGAAGTGGATGGGGGTAATTACCCCTGATCTACACTCCCGGGAGCAGAAACCACTAGACATCAGGCCATAATATTTAAAAAAATATAGGGGCAGAGGCTGCCCACCATGGAAATGGCCAAGCCCCCACCCCCCCAAAAAATGTGTTGAAAGTCTTCTGTCCTTCCTGGGGGCAGATGGTGTTATTACCCCAATCTGCCCTTCCGGAGGCAATAATCCCACTACACAACAGAAAAAAGGGGGTTGGGACTCCTGACTGCTGACTGCTGCTCATGCATGGCCATGCATCCACCCCAAAGGGGCAAAGACAGTTTTTCTGCCCCCTGGGGGGCAGATGGGGCAATTACCCGAGTCTGCCTTCCGGGGGGCAGAAAGCCCACTAGATAACAGGGACTGCATTTATGCAGCATGGGCCCATGCTCTCTCCCACCCCACGGCCTAATAGACATTCTGCCCCCCCCCCAGGGGTTGATAGGGGGATTCACCCCCATCTGCCCACCCAGGGAGGGCAGAAAGCCAACCAAACACCAGGGATTTCAGAACAAAAAAAGGAGGGGGCGGCCTGCCCTGGCATCGAGCCATACCCCTGCCCCAGAAGGAGCACTAGTGTCTTTCTACCCCACTGGGGGCTGGGAGGAGGTTTCTCCCAACTAGGGAGATTGCCCCAAATATGTCCCAGGAGGGTAGAATGTTCAGCTGACATCATGGATTTTTCCTTTTGGGCAAAAAAAAGTGGTGCAGGTGCTGCACTCTGGTTTTCCCTTTTGAGGTGGGGGTGTGGCCAATGCCACGGGTGCAACACCTGCACCACTTTCTTTTGCCCCAAAGGCGAAATCCCTCGTGTCAGGAAGACTTTCTACCCCACTGGGGGCAAGTTTGGGGCTACCTCCCCATTTGGGGCAAACCTCCTATCTGCCCCCAGGGGGGGCAAACAACACTTATTCCCCTTCTGGGGAAGAGGTGTAGCTCAAAGACAGGGTAGGCTGCACCCTTCTTTTACTTGTTTTGGTGTGATTTAGAACTCCCTAATGTGTAGTGGGCTTTCTGCCTCCTCAACGGCAAATTGAAGGCAATCCCCTTGTCTTGTCCTGGGGAGTGGGTGGAAGGCAGAGAAAACTGGCATTTGCCACACTGCCACCTCAAATGGGACACACCAGTTTTTCTGCACCCCTTGGGGCAGACAGGGGTTTGTCTGAAATTTGCCACGGAGGAGGGGGGGGCAGAAAGCCCACTAAACACCAGGGGAATCAATATGGCGCTAAAGCAAAAAAAAAAAGGAGGGTGTGGCCTACCCTGGCATTGAGCCATACCCATTCCCCGGAAAGGACACTAGTGTCCTTATGACCCTAGGGGTAACATAGAGGGTTTGTCTTAATTGGGAAGAATGCCCCAAATCTGCCCGGGGGGGGGTAGAAAGTCCACATGACAACACAAATTTTGCATTTGGGTGTTGCACTCTGGCCACAGCCCCACACCAAAAGGGACAAACCAATCTTTTTGCCCCCCAGATAGGAGTGTTGCCCCCAATTTGCTCCTGGGGGGACAGAAAGCCCACTGTGTGGTACGAATATATTTTTTAATAAAATAATGGAGTGGGTCTGGCCCATCCTAACATCAGGTCCCACCCTCACCCCTAAAGCCTTAACAGTCTTTCTGCTCCGCAGTAGACTAAAAATCCCATCCCAATGGCAAGTCAGAGTACATTTGATTCTTTGAGGGTGTTGTTTTTATATATAGGCCAGGTGAGTTGGCTAACTCCCAATTTCATCCCACATGCAATGCTGAATGGCTGCACTTTTTGGGCTTTCCACCTGGGAAAACCTACCAGACCCAGACAGTTATGAAAACTAGACACCCGGAAGAGTCCAGGGTGGTGTGTTTTGTGTAGATCACACCACATTTTCTTACCCACAATGCCCTGCAAACCTCGAACTTTTACTAAAAACATACATTCCTCACATTTCTGTGAGGAAATCTTCTGGAATCTGCAGGGAGCCCAAACCTTTCTACCACCCAGCGTTCTCCCAAGTCCCCAGATATACATGGTACCTCACTGGTGTGGGTGGGTAAAGCGCTACTTGGAAAGGTCAGTGATTGGGGTAGCTGGAGGATTTGGGGTCTTGCTTGGCCGCTACCCATGGAAACCTACCAACCACAGAATTTTTTTTAAAGTAGATGAGTAGGGGATTCCAGGGTGGTGTGCATTGCATGGATTCCACAAGGTTTTATTACCCACAGTGGCCTGCAAACCTCAAACTTTGCCTGAAATCACACATTTTCCTTACATTTCTGTGATGGAAACTTCCATAATCTACAGGAATCCACAACATCACTACCACCCAGCATTACCTCACTTGTGCTGATCAAAATGCTGTGCTACTTGTGTGGCTGGCCCTAGTGCCCGTGACAGCAATGGATCAAACTGAGCTCAATGGGAGTCCCCTTGCAAGTTCTCCCATTTACCCTGGTTTGATCCTTCTTCTGACAGTAAGGCAGTCTTTCAAGCTGCAGGTCAGTCCTTCTGGCAGCAGGACCTTAATTCTTCTGATTCTTCCACAGGCCCAAGAGTGTTCTCATGAGAGGTTCTGACAGTCCCACGTTTATACCTGATGCCAGCCTTCATGTCACATTCTTGATGGGGGAAGTAACATGCCCAGGCAGCTGGAAACTCTTAGAAAGGCCTCAGAAACTTTCTAAAAGTGGCATTTTCAGTAATATAATCTGAAATCTGATTTTACAATTACCTAGGATTTTAAATTACAATTCATTGGTGTGCAAACATAATTTTTCTATGTGCTCCCAACATAGCTGCCAATGTTTCAGATTGCCATGTGTGACATTTTCATAAATTTAGTGTAATTATGTGTGACATTTCAACAACTATGAGTGACACTTTCTCGCAACAAAAATCAAGCAATGAAAACCAGGAAAACATATAAATATCAGCAGTTACACCCATTTGAGCATCAAGACATTCTAAGAAGATGTTATAACTGCTGGAAAGCACCAGAAACTGAAGCACCTCGTTCTCTTCTAAGCTGATCGTACTGTTAAACAAAACGAGGACTCAGATCTGCACCAGATGCGTAGATATTCAGCAAAATAGACGAGACTCCAGCAGGGGTAAGGAGAGCCGATGCACACGTAAAGGAATGAGACAGCATAATGCGCCGCAGAAAGAGTTTGCTGATCGAAGCTGTTAGCACAAGTACCGCTGTCAATATCGGGTGTTCCCGCCTGGCCCAAAAGAAATTAAGTTATTCCTGTCCTACATACCTGCATGAAAACAGGGTCCCAGTAACCATACCTCCGTCTTGAACACAAGTGGGCACATGACAGTACATATCGGCGTCTCCTTGGCTCTCAGTTGCACCCTGTTTAAACAAATTCACTGTCCCACACTCCCCGGTCTCGCGCCTTGTAGTCTGGGAGCAGACCTCCTCTATCGGCCGCCTCAGCTCTGGATCAAATACTGAAGCCGGCTGCAGCGCGGGCCTGCGTTGACGTGATTTAAAAATACTTGTTCCTTGAAAATGAAAGTGCCGATATACAAGAGCTTTTGCATGGTAGCTTGGGTGCAGCAGGAGAGGAGTCAACGCCCGCCAGCCCCCGGACCTATTGGTGCAGCCCAGCTGAGTACAAGAGTGTGCCCAGGAACAGCGTACTCACGATTGGCGTTGCGCAGCAGCAGCATCAACCAGCCCCCAAGTCTGGTCTTAATTTATGCGCAGGCTGAGGCAGCACTCGACTCACTGTCTCTCTCAGCCTCGAGTCCCCCGCCGTTTCTGACGACCTCACTTCCTGTGTTCCAGGACCTGGGGTCACATCCGAATAATTCGGCAGTGAGTGTCAGTCAGTGATTGACAGCCGCGCCGCGGGCGGGACTGGGAATTAAATGCAGCCAGGGCAGATTGTAACATTGTAGCGCACTCAGCCAGAGCTGAGCAGACAGATCTTTAACTGTTTGTTAACTGTCTGAGCCAGCTGCTGGCAAGTGAGTCTGCAGCCGGTAGCAACTGAGCCAGCACACAGCTGTCAAAGGTGCCGGCGTGCGCGCTAGCACCCTGGCTTAGGCGAGTTTCAGAGTAGCATTAAAAATGCGTGACAATGCATTTCAGTGCGGTGATGCGGAACACCACACTGAAATGTGTTAGAGTCACACCCGATGCGTGATACTTGGCAGGACTGTCCCAATCTGGCATTATTAATTGAAATAAGGTAACCAAGTGTTAGCCTATGGAAGAGATAGAGGCTGCAAAGATAGATGAAGTCTTCAATGAGTAAAACAAGGTGAGTTTATTGCACATCACCAATTCCAGTCAGCGGTCTCACAATAACATTCTAAGATGCCATTTAACAGCTGAGAACGTTCCAAACAGATAATGAGGCCAGGGGAGGCAGTGTAGGAGGAAGGGAGAATGGAATACGGGGGGAAATGGTACAGTCCAGGCAGGAGAATAGGAGCAAGCAATATATTGATGAAAAGTGTTGTATCCATGTATTGTGTTGGTTTGTGTCCTCTTGCTTGGATGGCTCATGATGGTCTGGCATGGAATGCACTGAGTGAATCCTATCAGACATACCATGCGAGACCGTTGCGGAGCCAGCTGAGGGAAGGAGGCTGTGCTGGGTGCAGGGTTTCATGATAACTAATGAACTAAGGTATCTGCCACTCACCGTATTGCGTCTCTTCATTCCGAACCCAACATAAATACTGGTGATGAGTTGGACGACGTGATGGTGGTGTGAAGCCCCGGCCATTCCTGTGATGTGCCTGAGGAATCTTGTGCCTTTACTGATCTGGAACAGTGTTTTAGAGTGTGGCGGCTGCACCAATTCTGTGAGCTGTGTCTTGGTTCCCGATGGAGTTTGTTCAAAGTTCGCATGTCTTTGGGGGCATCTTTGAAGAGGTTTGGAATGTGCCCGAAGTTTGTAACACATGCAAGCAAACTGTCCTGAATGAGCGCAACACCACTGCCTGGCGGAGAGCGTGCCAGGCAGAGCGTGAGACGGCGCTGTAAAGAGAAGTGCGTCAGGCAGTTCATCACTTGCAGGTACGTGAGTACTCTTTGGAAAGGCTGTAGAAAGTTACGTGATCTACGTTTAGTGGCCATTTGTATTGGTTAGGAAGCTCTTCAGTCTCTGCAACAGTATTTAAGGCATTTCTTTTTCTGCATGAAGACTAGAGTATTTTTCAGAGTCTTTTTGTGCTTATTCAGTGAAAGGCACACCTCGTAGCGCATTATCGGCAGTGGAGAGTTTCCTTCCGTGCATCTACCTATTTTACAGCCTGCACTTAAGGTGACAGGCACACCAGTTTTTTTTGCTGTTAAGGTAACATTTATAACTATTTGAGCATATTTATATAATCAAAATTAAGTGGACCACTACAGTTGATATGCCAGAGTCCCACGGTTGTTGTCCCGGAAACCCTCCGGCAGTGTATATTATCTCCACTGAGGCATTTTTGTGGGTACCATCATCATCGGATTCCACACCTGGGTACTCGCTTCCCCACGGGAGTGATGCCTCCTATTGGGGGGAGAGTGTCTGGTAGAGAACACTGGTGGGATCTGTACATAAAAATCAAATAAAAATTATCTCCTAAACCCAAAGACCATTCAATAACAAAGAGAAGAGATTAGGGCTAAGGTTAAAAGCAGAATGTGATGTCTTAAGGAAGAACTACTTATTCTTGGGGTCGCGAACGTTGGTCAACATGTTTCGGTTGGTAAATGCCTCACAGGGGTCAATGGCCTTCGTCAGGACCTTGCATGTCAGATCTCTTTATCTTCTTGGTACTTCACTGGGTACCTTCATTCATTTATTGTATATCCAATTTTGACAGTAGGTATATTAGCCTTTTAGTGGGTCACTTAGTGCCTGTCACGGTTGGGGACAGGAGTATTCTCCATCTCTCCTTGGGTATGGCATGAAAGAGAAGATATTTAAACATATTATCAAACTTATTTTCAAAAGAAAGTTCATCTAATGGAGAAAGAGCGTATTACAAACAACAGGTCATGTTATGGAAAGCATCCTAGCTTTTCACTTACTTTGTGTGGTAGAGTCTCCCGGCTCCGGTCACCGTGTCCTTCCCGTCCTGAAGGTAACTGTGAGCTGACTGGGACCGTATTTATACACCCCAACCGACCTTAATCGCCTGCAATTTGTGAGATCGTGATCTGATGTGAGCCTTTTTTACGGCACTCGATATACTTGTTTTGTCGTTGCCGGTGTGCCCCGTAGTTTGTGGAAAAGGGCCCAAAAGATCCAATAATGATGTGGATAGGCACATAAGATTAGGTGTACCGATCCTACTGTGGAAATGGCCCTAAAGTGTGGATAACGATGTGCATCTGATGTATACGAGATGGTTGATTCTTATGGAATGCGTACAGTTTTATTTTTATAAATGAGAGTATTATTATGATCATTATACTTTTCAGTCTCTATTTTCAGGGAAATTAAATTTTTCTGACAATTGGGTAATGATGGCATATCAGTGTATGCACAAATCTATTCTATATGTGCTAGTGTCTTTTCTCCTCATTCATTCCTAGATTGAGAGGTGCCTATCTGATCTATATTGAACTATGTTGTAGGTAGTGTATTACACTAACAAATAGTTCAGTGTAGGTAGATTGCTATAGAAATATGATTCTCTGTTATTTTTGTTTTTTGTTACCGGTGTGGATTACTGTTGATCACGGTTGGTATATGGGCAGGTCTAGTTATTTTGTCAGTGCCAACCAGGGGATGCTTTTCGTTCAGCCCGTTATCGAAAGTCTTTAGTCGAAAAACCCATCTCTGTTCTTTTTGGAAGAGTATTCTTTCAGCATCTCTTCTGACATAGTCTAGGGTCTCTAGGATGACCCACTCCATTTCATCTTCTGTGTGTTTTTCAGTGTGGAAATGGTGGCTCATCCGGGTCGTAAGTCTTCCGCATCTGATGTTGCTACGGTGTTCCCCTATATGGGTCTTAACTTTTCTGCACTTCATGCCTGTATGCTTCAGCTGGCATGGGCATGTGATCATGTAAATTGCATGTGGTAACGCAATCGGTATGTCTCTTTAGCACCCAGTCAGAGTAGATGTCGAGGTTCAAGATTTTTGTTGCCTTGGTCAAGTGACATACTGTACATGTGCAGCATGGATAGTGACCTGTCACTGGTTGTAGGCCCCATACCATCTGGATGGTGTTGTTGATTTGTTTCTTTCTTGGTGGCCGGGTGTGTACTACATAGTCCCGAATGTTCTTGCTTCTCTTATGGGCGAATCTTGGTTTCGGCCAATCCAAAGACCCTAATGTGATTATGCTTCAGTGTTTGTTGATGAGTTTCTTCATGCGGTTTGATGTCTTCCTCGGGACTTAGGTTGGTCTGTTCTAACAAGCTGTCTAATTATTTGAGCAGTCTGCATCTGCCTACTTTACCGCCTGCACTTACGGTGGGCAAGCCTGTTTGTACTGTTAAAGGTAACATTTATAGTTTAAGTGAGCAGCCTTCCCCTACGGTGACAGACCCACTTATAGTATCAGGTCAAATTAGCTTTTGGGCAGAATTCGTCTGTTACTGATACTAGTACATTTAGTACACTTGAGCAGATTGCACCTTAGTTGATTATTATTCACCATACAAATTGTGAACTTTCTGTTTATATTTTCGCAGTGGTAGTTACACACTGTTGGTTTTTGTGCATTTACTGTCTTAAAAAAATGGCCTCACAATAATTTATTGCACAATCTCAGCCGTTTTTACAGGCTTCTGGCAAACCCAGTGTAAAGTGGCGTGCATGGTTCAGAAACTTTGAGCATTTTCTATTAATCATTGATGCCAGGAGAGTTCATCTGGAAAGGAAGAAAGATATTTTATGAAGTTGTTTAGGGGCTGCTGCTTAAATAATTTTTGATAACTTGCCTGAGAGGGACCCGCCTGAGGATTAGTCATTGGATGATTTTCAGCAGGCTGTTGCTGGATTCGAGGCACAATTTGGAGAGCAACCTAATGTTATTGTTGAAAGATTTACATTCTTTTTTTTTTTAAATCTCTTTATTTCTTTTTGATTTAAGAGACAGAAATGCAGTATCCACATACATATCATCAAGTAGAACAATTTTTATACGACTAATAGCACATTCCAGCCCCCACGTACATAGTTAATCTCATTTTGTACAATAGAAACCAGTTAGCGATATGTGTTTACATACCCCTTTACTAATATGTGGTACCATCGGCAAACTAATAGATGTGCATTGCCAGCGCAGTCTGCCCCAATGCCCATTTTGCCGCTGTTAGGTCACTTAAAGCTGTATGGCCACCAATACCCCACCCCCCTCAGCACACCCCCTCAGTCTGAATGTGCCGTCAGATAGGTCAGGAGAGGGTCCTAAATGTTCTCTGTGTGTGAGGAGGGGGGTAGTAACTCAGCGTAGGTTGTGAGTTGGTCCTTACAGTGTATAAAATCATTGAGCCATTCCAAAAACTTGGGTGCCCTGCCTCTACCCCACCTACATGCTGCCCTGCACTTTGCCAGAAGCAGGCCCAGTGAGATGAACTTCCAGTGTGCGCTTGGCAGCTCTTCAGTGTAGCCTAGCAGCGCTGTGACCAGGGAAAGAGGGACCGCGGTGCCCGTCATTCTAGAAAGGGCTGCCATCACTTCCGCCCAGTAGGTTTGAATAGTGACACAGTGCCATGCCAGATGTAAAAAGCCTGCCTTCTCCTGCCCACATCTGCCACATCTATCATCTGAAAGCAGTTTATATCTGTGTAATCTCTGCGGCGTGTAATAAACCCAGTGTAGAAATTGGAAATGGATGATCCGGAGTCTGCTACTGGCCGTTATCCTCCCTGTTTGTTGACAAGAGAAAGTCCACTGTCTATCTGTGAGTGGGGTAGCAAGCTCCTGGTCCCATCCCCTTCTAGAGTTGTCCCCTATGATCTGCCACTCTCCTTGCGCTGTGTGGTGCAGTCTGGACACTGCATGAGTCAGCGCGTTTGCCTGCACCAGAATATGTAAAGTGTCTACTGTGGAGGGCTCGTGCGGAAAGTCAGGAATATTGGCCCTAGCATCCTGTCTGAGTCTTATATATGTAAATATTTCCAGCAGTGTGGTATCTTCACTTTGAAACAAGGTATCGCGATCCTTAAAGGAACCTTCATTATAGAGGTCCCCCAGCTGTTAATTCCATTTTTGGTGAGTACAACATAGTTTTTCGTGCGTGACCGGGAGCAGAGGGTGATATTGTATAGGTATTGATGGCGAGTATAGCATGGGTTTGCCCAGTCTCTTAGCCAGTTTATGTCATGCAAAGTTTGTGCAAGCAACAGTAGAGTGGGCGTAGCCTTCCCCGGGAACCTTGGTGCCTAGATAATAAGTGGTCGGTGTGGGGGCCAAAGATCCCTACTCCACCGCTATGTGCGGCATAAACGGTGAGGGCCGAAGTCAGTAATGTGCGTAGTGGACTTGCGCACACAAAAAATATAATTCCATGTCTGGAACCTCGAACCCCCCCCACTGTGAGAGGGGCAGAGTGAGTATATTCCAACTCACTCTGGGTTGCTTCCCTCCCCAGGCGAGTCAAACCAGTTGGGTCTGGAGTGAGCGGAAGAAAGGCCGGCCTGGGTAGTATGGTATGTTGGTAAAAAGATAGAGTAATTTAGGTAATATTACCATTTTGGCTAGAGAGAGCCGCCCTGCCAACGATAAGGGTAGTGAGATCCAACTGGTAATTGAGTCAGTGATCGACATCATGGCAGTGCCATAGTTCGCCCGCATCGTTTCTTCCCTATCTCTGGAGATGACCACCCCCAAAAGGGAGATTTTCAAAAAAGTCGCACAACGCAGCGCAACCCCCCGCGAGGCTGCGCCGCATTGCGCGACAGGGAGGGAGCAGGAGAGCTCCATATCTTCAGAGATATGGCTCTCTCCTCCCCTTTCCCTTGCGTCGGCGCTGATTTCAGCTGCTGTGCGCCATGCACACACCTTAGTGCCACATCGCTAGGGTGTGTGCATGAGTGTAGCATAGGTTTTGTATAGGAAGGGTACCCTTCCTGTACAAAATACTATGCAAGGCACGATGCAAAGCTTTTCCCACTTTGCATACGTGCTGCACAGGGCAGCATGCATGTAAAGTCGGAAAAGCATGGAGAAATGAAAGCATTTCTCCTGTTAGCGCCTCCTTTGAAGGGGCGTTAACTTTTGGCGCAAAACCATGTTTAAAAATATTTGTAAATATGGTTTTGCATCAAAAGGCATGGGTGGTTACATGGGAACGCCCATGTACCACCCATGTAACGCCCCCTCGGCGCAAAGCAGTGCTTCGTGCTGCTTTGCGCTACTTAAAGAGTGTTTTCCAGCGCAAAACAAGTTTTGCAACGGAAAGAAAATAGCAAAAAAAAAATTGCCCTGGTTTGCGTCACTTTTGTGACGCTAATCCAGCGCAAAAGTTTTGAAAATCTCCCTCCAAGTATTTTATCTCAGAGTCGCACCACGATACTGGATAGTCTAGCTGGAATTTAGCTGTGTTAGAAGTGAGAGGGTATAGTTGGGTCTTTTCCCAGTTAATGTTCACCCCGGATAAATCCCCAAACCTAATTATTAGAAATGGGATTTCTGGTTGGCTAGGGCTTGCGCCTAAGCCAGGCAGAAACCACCACTCTAGTCAGGGCAAGGAACTTACACGCTGAAGATAACCCCTGCTCACCCCCTTGGTAGCTTGGCACGAGCAGTCAGGCTTATCCCAGAGGCAATGTGTAAAGCGTTTGCGCAACACACTCACACAGCAGCGACACACTAGGCGCACCACAAAAGAAACTCCACACAAGGTTATATAAAAATAGCCTTTGTATTACTCATAAAACACATTAGAGCATAATCACATATATACATTGTTACCACTTCACAGGGGATTATATACACTTACATGGCCAATCGGGCTACTGTCATAACATCACAATGCACAGTTAGCAAAAACACATTATGCATAAATCACATCACATTAGGCATAAATCAC
The DNA here is from genome assembly GCA_963921515.1 of Calotriton arnoldi. Lineage (NCBI taxonomy): Eukaryota > Metazoa > Chordata > Amphibia > Caudata > Salamandridae > Calotriton > Calotriton arnoldi. The sequence continues at coordinate 555,500 of CAWUFW010000198.1, read as the reverse complement.
ATAAGGCATAAATCACATTAGGCATTCATCCTAATTTAACAGTGCACCATAGTACCACTAGTAAGGTGCACATATCACCTTAGGACCTTACGCCCCACCAGAACGCAAGGTGATCCCAGGCCAACTGGCCTTCCCCGGGGGCCCGTCCGGGCTGTCCTGTATGCCTTCTGTCCCACAAAGTCAGGGATCTCCTGTCACGAGGCCTCCACCGGCCCGTACTTTAATGGGGGTAAGGGTGCAACTCACCCTTGTTTGTCTTAAGGAAAAATAAATGCCCCCGTCATTGCAGCTGCCCGCAATCTGGCGGTGCAGCTGTTTGAAATCAGCACCAACAGTGCTTTGGGAGCCCCCACTTCCCGGGACTCCTCTTGGTGCAGCTAGTAGGCACTAACCGTGTGCCTTCTTGGCCCCACTCACCGGACTTCTCTTTCCTCCCAGCCGGCTCTAAGTGGTGGCAGGAAGCGGGTACCAACAGTGTGCCTTTCAGGCCCCGCTCACAGGGGCCTTCTCTCTCTCCCCCTCGCTGCCACTCAGCAAAACAGGGCGGGTGTGAGGCCGAGAGCCAGCGAGGCTCCGTCGGGCTCTGGACTGCACACGGGGCTCTCCTTAGTACTCCAAGAGCCCCGCCTTGGACCAGGTAGCCTTTGCCTGTCTTCCGCTCTGGCTGCACTGCCTCCGGTCGGGAGCGCACACGGAGCGAATCCTCCGTCGATCCTTGCTCCTCTCGGCAGTGTGGGCCCTGCCCACAACCAGGCAGGCACTTGCCTGACTTCCAGCCTCTGGAGCCCTGGACGCCCACGAAAGTGGGGTAGGCTCCCGTTCCACGGTGCTGATTGGCGTGGCCCCTGCCTGACTTCCGGTGGGCCGTCCCACCTCCAGGCAGCACGGGGAATCCCCACACCAGGATTCCTTTGGAGGGAGGATTTCTTAAATGCAATCCGCTTTGCTGCACAGCGCTTTCGAGTGCAAAACCCCTGAGGCACTCTCCACACCTCGGGCAGTGTGTGCCCCCACCTGGGGCTCTGGTCACCTCGGGGAGGGGGGCGCTGCCCACGCTGCAGGGCATAAGCGCTCCTCCCGTCTTCTTGCACACAGCAATAACCCTGAAGCGCTAAGTCCCAAATTCAGAGGGGCAGACCTGGGCACAGGCAGGCCAGCATATAGGGACCCCCAGGAGACAGCAGCTGGATCCCACGGTGGTTCCTCCTCACCCAGCAGTCCTTCAGCTTCCCGCAGGTCAGCACAAAGGAGCACACTTACATGGGGTCACAGCCCCAATATTTATACCACGCTTAGTCTTTGTTCTGCCCTGACACAGGGCACTGGACCAAGTCCAAACCAGTTCTGGGAGGCACTTCACAAGTGCACAACACTCTCCATTGTCAGGGTAGGCTCTGGCCCCAGACACACCACAGGGGGGGCGGAGTAAGCATTGTGTAGTGCAGGCACAGTCCTATTCAGGCCCAGGTGCTACTCCCCCCACTACTCCAAATGCAGATCAGCCTATTCAGCTTAGCGCTGACTCACCCAGCCCCTCTGGAACCACTGCACCTCCCCAGCCCCTGTCATTCCCGAGCCAGACATACAATACATATCAGGCAGGCACAAAGACACATAGCACACAGAAATGCCAACTTCTAAAAGTGACATTTCTAAAATAGTGATAATAAATCTGCGCGCACCATTACGCAGCATTTATTACCACTATTCCAAACATTCCAAACCTGATCACGCTACTCCTCTCAGATCAGGAATTACCACTGAAACATTTATCAGGGAATCCCCAATGCATTCCTATGAGAGGGCAGCCTCACAGTAGTGAGAAACCAAAATGGCTGTCTGTCACTACCAGGACATGCCACACAGTTAAGGCACATGTCCTACCTTTTACCTACAGCGCACCCTGCCCATAGGGCTAGCTAGGGCCCACCTTAGGGGTGACTGATGTGTAGTAAAAGGGAAGTCACAGACGTGGCACCCACTTTATGTGCCACCTCACAGCGGCAGTTAACTGCGCGCGCAGGCCCTGCGATGGAAGAGGCCTGAGACAGGTTTGAAAGGCTACTTTGGTGGGTGGCGCAAGCAGCGCTGCAAGTCCACCAGTAGCATTACATTTACTGACCCTGGGTATCTGCGATACCACTTTACAAGGGACTGATAGGTAAATTAAATACGCCAAACAGGTGTAGGCCAATCTTACCACGTTTTACCATAGAGAGCACATGCACTTTACACTGGACAGCAGTGATAAAGTGCCCAGAGTCCTAAAACCACCAACACCATGTCAGAAAAAAGACTAGGAGGAAGGCAAAAAGTTCAGGGATGACCCTGCAAAAAGGGCCAAGTCCAACAGTAATGAACTCCCTGATTACAGGGTTTAAGTTAATGTGGGGATCACGGACATATAGGGTGACATCATCAGCATACAGTGACACTAATGTGTATCTGGAAGGGTACCGGAGCGCACAGTCTTTGTGGTATTGCCTGAGTTTGGACGCTAACAGCTCAATAGCCAGAGCAAAAAGAAGGGGCGAGAACGGGCACCCCTGTCTGGTGCCCCGCGAGATTGGAAATGGTTTAGAATGTTGCCCATTAACTTGAACTGTGGCTAGCGGCTGGCTGTAAAGTAGCTCTATACAGGCTAGGAATGACGGGGGGAGTCCCATTCTACGTAGCACTGCCAGCATATAGTCCCATTCCAGCAAGTCAAAGGCTTTGGTTCCGTCCCAAAAAAACGCTACCGCTGCCAGGTCAGGATCCAGATCCTGCAGCAGCGCAAAGAGTGTTCGGAGATTATGGGATGTGGCCCTCCCAGGTACAAAACATACCTGATCAGGCAAGACTAGTCCCTCAATTAACAAGTTCATCCTATTGGCTAACACCTTCACCAATATCTTCGCATCGCAGTTGATTAAGGATAATGGTATGTAAGCGCTGTATGACGTAGGATCCTTTCCCGGTTTGAGGAGCGTTATTATTGAGGCTTCTTGCATAGTTTGCGGGAGTGTCCCGATCTGCTTTGCCACCTCATACACTCATTTTAGGATAGGAACCAAAGTATCGACATAGCATTTGTAAGAATCGGCAGGGAGCCCATCCAGCCCCGGGATCCCGACCGCTGCGCAGGTGCATTATAGCTGCCCGAATCTCGTCCTCCTTGATGTCAGCCGCCAGAAATTCCCTATGGGTATCACTCAGCCAGCCCAGGGTGATATCCACAAAGTACACTGAAAAATCATCAGAATGCTTCTTGTGCGCAGTGTATAGGGTGGAGTAATACTCCACAAACGCGTGAAGGATGCCTTCAGAGTCTGTATGTAGTTTACCCCCTGCGTCCGTGACACCAAAAACATAGTTAGAGTGTCTGGGAGTACGTGTGACCTCAGCTAGAGCTCTTCCCGGGCGCTCGCCCTCTCCAAACGCCCTGGCTCGGGAGTATCTAGAGCGAAAAAGCATCTTGCGCTCTGCTACAGCATGATATTCCGTCACTAATTCCGTCACTAATCCCCGGAGTTTTGTCCGCTTCCCCCCATCCTGCATTGCAGCATTTTGAGCGTCCAGTTCTCTGTCAAGCTTCTGAAGTGATGCCCTAATGTCCCGTAATATCCCCCCTCCCTGCGCTATGCACATGCAACTTATGGTGACCTTAAATGCTTCCCAGACACATGATATCGTAGGGACTGTCTCCAGGTTCCTGGGGAAGAAATCCTGCGTTTCCTGCCTTATTGTTTCGCGAAAGCTGTCATGTAGGAGAGCTGTGGGTCGGAGGCGCCATGATCTGTATAGGGAGACCCCTCCCAGGGGGCACAACCGTATCAGCACAGGTGAATGATCTGAGTATGTACGCGCAAGATGGGTTGCTTCGGTTAGCCATGTACACAGGCCTTTCGACAGCAGCCAATAATCGATACGGGACCAGCTGTCACGTGCCGAAGAATAACAAGTACCCTCACCACCCGAGGGATGTAGAAGTCTCCACGCATCAAACAGCTGCCTTTCAGCCAAAGATTTACATTCTTTTCAAGGAAGAAGTCTAGTGATGAATCCATCGATGAGTTCATTTCGAACCTCAGGATTTTAGCCGCATCTTTCGACTTTGGTGGCAGCATGGATACTTATCTTCATGATCAGCTGGTGTTGGGTTGGTTTAATAAAAAATCCAGGAAAGACTCTGGCAATCCCTCATTTACGCAGCTGGTCGGTGTTGCTAAAGGTGTTGAAATATGAATTGTATCTTCAAAAAGTTAATGTAGGAGCTGCACTCCTTGAGATGAAGAAAGATACAGGCAGTGACAATGATGTACAAGACTTTTCCAGAACTGGTCACTGTTTTCGGATGGCTCACATTCACATTTTGCGAATGCATCTAATTATTCAGCTGTCAAACGCAAATGTTTAAAGTGTGACAAAGTAGGCCATTTTGCAAAGTATTGCAGGTCAAAGGAGGGTGGGGGCACCCTTGGAAGTAAAACAAAGTATAAAAGTACAAGTGTTGCAAATGTACAGGTTGAGGACGAAGAGGATAATGTGGGTGGTTGTCTTGAAAAGCTCAAGAATGTGATTGTAAAAACGGGGTCAGATGACCTTTTTGCAGCATTAACATTGGTATGGTATAGTTAACAATTATGACTGACTCTGGTTCACCCATTACTATATTGGATCAATCTACTTTTGAGAGTGCGTGGTGTGATGTGGAGTTAAAGGAGTGTGACATTTCACCCAAAGCTTTTGGTGGGTTTGAGATTAAAATGTTAGGTTGGTTTGACGATGCACTTTAATTTGAATGGAGAAAGATTGTAACCAAGGTATATGTGGCAATGGATGGTAAAGATGTCTTTGGGTGGATGGACCAAGCCAGACTGGAGATCATTTTGAAACCAGGGGCTGTGATGCCTGTGCAGTTATATCCCAATTGGGTGGAATAGGAGCTACCTCAATCCATGTTGGTCAACGCTAGACTGTCTCTTATGAAGGTTGACTCGATAGGAAGTGAAGATATTGAGGTGTTACTTAGTGAGTACAGTGCTGTATTTAAGGATGAGGTTGGCTGAGTCAAGGGTTTCTCACATGACATTCAATTGAAGGAAAACATGATACTTAGGGGCTTATTATGATGTTGAGCAGAATCACTTCCGCCCGACACTGACTCGGTCATGGGACCGACCGACACCTGGTCGGTGGTCCCGACTGACTGATTTCAATGCGACCGAACTGTGTTCGGTCGCACGGTCCCTTTCCTCAATGGGAGCTTGTGTTATGGCCATAAACCGGCCGTAACACTAGCTCCCATTGAGAAAAGGGAGGTGCAGGTCATCCCTGCACCCCATGGCTCACAAGGTGCAGGGATCAACATGGTGCCCCCTCTGCCTGTGCACCAAAGGGGGCCTTGCAGGGGCCCCCAAACACGCTTTCTGACATGGTTTCCATGTCTGACAGACCGGCATGTAAACCATGTCGGAAACAATGATCCTAATCTCAAGGGCGGGAAGACCCGCCCTTGAGATTAATTGCCAGCTTCAGACTGGTGGACGGGCTCTCCGAGCCCATCGTAAGCCAACAGGAATGAATGGCCGGTTTCCTTTCCAACCTCATCCAACATAATGAGGTGGTTGTAAAGGAAACCGAGCAGCCCTTTACGTATTCGGCCCCTTAGTGTGCACAAGGTCAGAAATGTGCCTTTGAGTTTACATGATGATCTTAAGGTGTAGTTGGATAAAATATTGTGCAGAAGACAAAATAAAATGCGCAGAAGACATTATTGCCCCGGTGGAGTGCTTGGAGTGGATTTCGAGTATTGTTATAGCTCGAAAAAAAATGGTGAGATCAGTTTGTGTGCCGATCTCCACTCACTCAATAGAAACATCATTGTTGAGTGTCATCCCCTTCCCAAAATTCAGAAGATGTTGGCGCAAGTAGGTGATGCTTGTATGTTCAGCACTATTGATTTAAAGGCTGCTTATCACCAAATTAGACTAACAGACGAATCCCACTAGTTAACTATTTTCATTATTCCATTTGGAGCATTTAAATATGTGCGATTACCATTTGGCTTGGTGTCAGCTGCTAGCGTCTTTCAAAGACTTTGGATGGCTTATTTAGAGATGTGACTGGTGTAATGACATATCAGGATGATACACTTATTTTTGCATCCACTCTAGCTCAGCATGATGCTACTCTATGCAAGGTTTTTACTATACTTCGAGATCGGGCATGATTGTACTTAAGGGGAAATGTAGATTTAGGGTGACGGAGATTGAATATTTAGGTCATTCCATTTCAGAGAGAGGCATTGAACCCAAAGAGGATTTGTTGAGGGAAATTAGGGACGCCCGTATTCCTTAAGATAAGGGCAGCTTACGTTGCTTCATTGGTTTAAGTGAGTACTATGCAAGATTTTTCTGTGGGTTTGGTGTCAGAATCATTAAAACAGTTGTTGAGGAAGAAGGAGAAATATTGCAGGACTGAGGTACAAACTAAGTCATTTGAGGAGGTGAAACATTTAATTTTACAGTGTGATTCTGTAAAACCCTGTGTACAGGGTAGAGTGTGTGCAGTCACAGTGGATGCCAATGCCATTGGTATTGGTGCTGTCTTATGCCAGAGGCTTGATGGAAAAGAAAGGACAATTGCTTTTGTGTCACGTACCCTGAAAGGTGCTGCGTTGAAGTACAGTAGTATAGAGAGGGAGACTTTGGCTTGTGTATGGGCGGTAGGCAAATTCAAGACGTATTTGTGGGGACAGAGGTTAAGGATCTTTGCTGATCATAAGCCAGTGCTGTGTATCTTATATATGATAAAGGTGTTGGCAAGTCATCTTCCAGACTATTCAGATTAATCACTTCTTTACAGAATTTGACTTTGAGGTTTCCTATGTTCCTGGGAGTTTGAATGTCCGTGCAGATTGTTTATCGTGTTTGCCTGTACAATGTAGTGATGATGGTGATGATTTATTGGTGGAAGAGTGTGTGGTTGCAGCAATTGATGCGGTTGAAAGTTGCAAGTTGGCCATTTTGGCTCAAGAAGGGCGCAAGGAGGGTATGGCAGATGTGCAGTATCAAGATCTTATCTATCACATTAAGAATGGGGATATGAGAGTGTCAAGAGGTGCTTTGGGTAACATTAAAGATTTCTACTATGTGCTGCCTGAGTTACGTGTGGAATTGGGTATTGTGTTGAAAGGTTGTTTATTTGTTCCACCTGAAACTTTGAGGAGAAGGCTTACTGCAATTGCCCATGGGAAACATCTTGGCATTACTTCTACAAAGAACATTTTGCGTAACCATTATAGGTGGCCTGGTATGTACATAATGGTGGAAAACTACATACAATTTAGTCAAGAGTGTCTGTTGTCAGATAAGTATTGGCAGGTGAGTAAAACCCCAGGGATTAATGTGGAGATGCCAGAGCAATCTTGGGACAAGATGGCAATTGATTATTTAGGGCCTTTTTATTGTTTACCTTCTGACCAGAGATATTTTATAGTTTTTTTAAAAATGTCTTTATTACAATTTTTTCATACAATCCAGAGCTCCCCCTCCCCCCACGAGCCCATTCCAAGCCGAGAGCAATAAATTTCATCCATTAGGAAGGTTACAGATACCGAAAACAACCAATCGCTGAGAACTTAATACATACAGTACCAATAGACAAGAGAAATCATAATAGTAAATTCATCGTGAAATCCTCCCTATGCAAGTATCGGCCTAGGCTGTCCCACTCCCACCAGACCCCCTCCTACCCACCCATGTCCCTTCCCCAATCATGGCCTCCCCATCCAAGTCACTAATCCAGGCCCTCAAAGGTGCCCACATTTCCAGCCCTCTTTTCTTAGCCACCCTGCCCTTCCGAGCATAAACTGCTGATTCCTAATGTTATATGGCTAAGAGTCGAGCCATCCAATGCTGACTTGTGGGCGGAACCTGGTGAAACCATCCCGTGGCCAAGCAGAGCCTTAATACCGTCATGGCCATAAACATAAAGGTCTGGACATGGCTTGGGGTCGTGTCCTCGCACACCCCAAACATAATTAGCTGGTGAGTATCTGAAGCCCCAGCCGTGTCTCTAGCATTCTACCAATATCCTTTTTTAAGACTATCAAGGCTAGGGCAGGTTGCAAACATATGAATAAGGTCCGCCGCATAGCTGCCGTACCGAGGGCAATGTGTTCCAGCATCCCCTCCCCATTTCGCAATCTTCGCTGGAGTAATATAAAGACTGAACCATGTTTTAAAGTGTTGCATCTGCAGGTTAGCTGCAATAAAAGTAGATTGTGCAAGATGCAGAGAATCCTCGCATTCCCCTGTACCTACTTGTAGCAGTTCTTCCCACCTTCTAGTATGCTTAGCTAGGTCATCCGCCATCCTAACATTCAGCATCCTTTAAAGTATACCCAACGAGGGTTTAGATTTGAGAAGTGAGTAAGTCGGTGCTGAGACACAATATTGAGTTGGAAATGTCGACTTACACAAATATCGATTTGGAAATATCGTGATTCAGAAATATCGACAGCAAGAATATCGTGGTCAAGAATATCGAATTTAAGGTAAGAAATATAATTTTTTTAAATATAGAAGACTGATATTGTTTGCAAAAATATAGATGTTTAAAATATCGATTTTTTAATTAGTGTTATGTATTTTAGTTTATAATTTAAATGTATGTGATCTATGTTTTTTTGTATAAGTATTGTTTATGTTTTTTAATATGTGTGTAAATATTTAGTAGTTATGAATTTTATTTCAATTACATTTTGCATTTTCTAGTTCCGTAGCGGGTTGTGGGTTTATAGGGGATAGGGTGGGAAGTAATTTAATTATAATAAATTAATGATTATTTTTTATTTATTTAATTTAGATTTTATATAGCGTTAATTGTGGGAAGTAATTTATTTGTAATTAATTATTAATCAGTTGTTAATTCATATTAATTAATTAATTGATAATTAATTATGGTAATTGTGTAATTTATTTTAGGTGCGGGTTGTGGGATTTATAGGGGTAAAGGGTGGGAAGTAATTGTTTTTTGATTAATGAATAATTAGTTGTTAATTTATATTAATTAATTGATTGAAAATTAATTATGGAAATTGTATTATTAATTTTAGTTGCAGGTTGTGGGGTTTATAGGGGTAAAGGGTGGGAAGTAATTTATGTTTAATTAATTAATAATTAGTTGTTAATTTATAGTAACTATATAATTGATAATTAATTATGGTAATCGTGTGATTTTTTTTTAGGTGTGGGTTGTGGGGTTTATACGGGTAAAGGGTGGGAAGTAATTTTTGTTTAATTAATTACAAATTAGTTGATCATTAATATTAATTAATTAATTTAAATTTAATTAGGGTATTTGTTTATATTTTTTGTGTGTGGGTTTTATTGCTATAGGGGTACAGTGTGGGGAGAAAATTAATTTTACTTACTTTATAATTAGTTGTTAAATACTATTAGTTTTTTAATTGAAAGTAAGTTTTAACTGTGTAATTGATTTTTTTATAGTTTCATTTTAACTGTGTGTTGTGGGGATTATAGGGATAAAGTGTGGGAAGTTAAATAATTTTTATAAGTTTTTTTTAATTAATAATAATTCTTTAATTGGCAATTAATTATGTTAGTTGAGGAAGTACTTTTTTTAAAAATTTAGATGTGTGTTGTGAATTGTGTTGTGTTATAGGGTAGGAAATAAAAAAGTTAACTTATGTAATAATTAATGTTTTTGTTTCAAAATAATTTTTAATTAAAAATATTTATTTGTTTCAAAATTGTTATTTCTTTTATTTAATATAATATTTGTACGTATTTGTTATATGTATTTAACATTATAATATTTTTTATTTTTTTTAAATATTAAATATATTTGAATTTTTAACATATTAATATATTTTTAAAAATATATATTTTTATTGTTAACATTTAGTTTGTTTTTAATTTTGAACTGACTGAAGTGAGAATATCAATTGTTACTCCTCTGAAATCCAACACATTTTTTACAATTATTCGGGTGGAAATAGTAAATTTTATCCCGCCACTATCCAACACTTTCCTTAACGTTGCACTCACTGGAGTGGGAATAGTAATTTTTACCCCTCCGCTATCCAACACTTTCCCTACTGTTGCACTCACTGGAGTGGGAATAGTAATTTTTACCCCTCCGCTATCCAACACTTTCCCTACTGTTGCACTCACTGGAGTGGGAATAGTAATTTTTACCCCTCCGCTATCCAACACTTTCCCTACTGTTACACTCACTGGAGTGGGATTAGTAATGTTTACCCCTCTGCTATCCAACACTTTCCCTACTGTTGCACTCACTGGAGTGGGAATAGTAATTTCTACCCCTCAGCTTTCCAACACTTTCCCTACTGTTGTACTCACTGGAGTGGGAATAGTATTTTTACCCCTCCGCTACCCAACACTTTCCCTACTGTTGCACTTACTGGAGTTGGAATCGTTTTTTACCCCTTCGCTATCCAACACTTTCCCTACTGTTGCACTTAGTGGAGTGGGAATACTAATTTTTACCCCGCCGCTATCCAACACTTTCCCTACTGTTGCACTCACTGGAGTCGGAAATTTAAGTTTGAAGATTTTTAAATAGATTAATGTTTTAATTTATAATAGAATGTTTTTTTAATTAGATTTTATGTTATTGGTACACACACATATATGTATATATGTAAATTTTAATATAATTTTAAATTTATAAAATAAATTAAAATGAATAGTTTATTAATTGTTTTAAAGGAAATATATGTGAATTATTATGTGTGTGTTTAACTTTTTTAATTAAGTTTATTTATTATATTTTTTTAATTTATATTAAGGGGCCGATTCCGATCTCGGCCGGTAGGGCTCGAATCGGATTCGGCTTAACCGGATCCGATTCGGAGCCCTATTTCCCGACCGATTCAGATGCGCGCGTCCGGGCGAGCGAGTACGATGCGTATTCGCTGACCGACTCGTCCGGGCGTCCCGACGGCTCCGACCGACTCGATCCCGGGTCGAACCGCACCGACCGACTCGCTCGGACACGACTCGCACCGCGCAATGGAGACGTTCCCCGGCCGGGTAAGTACGATGCGCGCCGCGAGCAGTCCGACCGAGCCGCGCACTCCGGCTCGAAAGAGCTGTCGGAGCCGTACTTTGGGGGTCCGTGTCGGACCCCCCTGTACACGTAGCCGCGCGAGTCGCACACAGGGGGGACCCATGGGTCCCCCCCACCTGTGCGTGTACGGCGCGAATCGCTTCGCCGCGTACACGCTGTAGGGGGCGCACTTGTCCGCATCGCACCCATTGAGTCAATGGGAGCCCGCGTACGCGTTGTACGACAGGCTCCCATTGACTTCAATGGGAGTCCGACCGACTCGAGTCCGATGGCATACGTGCGCATCGTACTCGTTCGGTCGGACTGCACGGGTCCGATTCGGTCGGAAATCTCTCCGGGTCCGGCTCGGTCGGAGAGATTTCCGGCCCGAATCGGAATCGACCCCTAAATCTTAATTTTTTATATTAATTTTATTATTTAACATATTTAATATTTATTATTTTATTTTATATATATATATATATATATAAATATAAAATTCTATATTTTGAACAACTATATTTTTTTTCGATATTTTTGTACTTAGCTGTTTAAGTATAGGGAGTCGATATTTTTGCATTCTATATTTTAACTTCGATATTTTGTCAGTGAACCGAGTCAATCACATCAACTCTAGAAAACCCGCTAATCCCCCTGCCTTTTTTTCTCAAAAAGTCTCTTATCTGCAGGTATTTAAAAAATTCCCTGTCCTCCAGCCCAAACTTGCTTTTTATCTCTTCAAATGAGCAAATGTCTGCATCGCCTATGAAATCTCCAAGTTTTAGCAACCCAAGGTCTTTCCAACTCCTGACATAACCATCCCTAAAAATGTCAGGGAGCAGGGTATTGTTGTTAATAGGGGTATAGCAGTTCAAACAACCTAACCCAAGTTTCTTCCGGACTGCCGTCCATACTCTGTATGCACAAGTCAAAGTTTTAAACTTGACCCTTTTAAAGTATCCAAACTCCAATTGGCACATAAGACAGCCCCTGACTTCATCTCCTAATAGTAATTCATACGTTGAAGGGGAGCCATTCTAGCATTATCCCACTTTCCCTTCCCCCTTCAATAGAACTGTCATTTGTTGAAGGGGCGAAGTCCAGTAATACAGCAGGAGATTTGGGACAGCCCAGCCTCCACGATCCCTGGGAAGTGTCAGAAACTTCAATGCCCTTCCGGGACGTAAATAGGCCCACAAAAACCTAGAGATCATCTGGTTTAATACCTTAAACCAGCAACCGTCAACCTCCAAGGGTATAGCCCTAACGAAATACAAAATCCTAGGTAAAAACAGCATTTTTAGGACATTGCTCCTCCCAATAAATGTAAGCCTAAGGTTATTCATTCTCGCAAAGTCCAGATTAGTTCTCTGAATCAGCGGGCTCAAGTTCTTCTCTTCAGTTTTCTCAATATCTGCGGTGATATCCACCTCAAGGTAAACAGCATGTGGAACCACCCGCCTATTACTTGATTGAGCCATTCTATTGACAACAATTTGTGTTTTGTTCTGGTTTAGCAGATACCCCGACAGCTGTCTGAACTTCACAGCCTCCATCTCAATTTCGCTCAGGGCACCCTCCGGATCGGGAGTAACAACTGCCAAATCATCAGCGTATGCTAAGATTTTCGTCTCCCCCCCCTTGCTGTGAATCGGTAAGATTAAAATGTTATCCTTAATTTTCCTGATCAAGGGATCTATATACAGGACGAACAGTAAGGGAGAGCAGGGACATCCCTGTCTCGTATAGCATCCTATAGCCACTACATCAGACATACCTCCCATTACCGAGATCCTGGCTACTGGATTGCGATATAGAGTTTGAATTTCTGTAATAAACCCGGGACCCAAGCCTTTTTTGTCCATTACTGCCCTTAGGAAAGGCCAGGAGACCCTATCGAAATCTTTCTCTGCATCAAGCAGAATTAAAGCCATAGGATCCCTGGCTATCTTTGCGGCATCAAATAATGTGATTGTCCGATGAATATTATCTATTGTACTGCAGCCAGGGATGAATCCATGCTGAACCGGGGAGACTAACTTCTTGATGACCCCAGCCAATCTCATAGCCAAATCTTTTGCATAAAGTTTAACATCACTATTGACCAAAGTAATTGGCCGATATGATCTTAATTCTTGGGCAGGCTTCCCTTTCTTGGGGATAAACTATTATATTGGCCAAAGCCCAAGACTCTGATGCCTCTCCCCCTGATTGTGCTTTTAAAAAGACCTCCACCATGAGAGCTTGCAGGCGGGAGGCAAACACCTTATAGAACTCTCCCGGTATAAGGTCTGTCCTGGCCGCCTTTCCCGCTGGTACAGATTGAATAGCCTTAATGACTTCTTCACCCGTAATTGGGTCATACATACCCCTGGGGTATTTATATATTCGGCTTGTCAGTGCTAATTCATGAGACATAAAAAAATAGTCCAGCCTAACATGGATCCAATGTGGGGCAGAAAAAAACGTATATCCCGGGGCATGTGGTTCCTTTTTAGACCAAACATCGGATAACCCATGGGCGTCAGGGATCTAAAAAACATTGGTTTACGGCCCTGATACTGTACCTCCCCAGTCTTGGAGCTGCCCCCTTTAATGTTAATGTTTATGTTAAAATCCCCGCAAATTATGAGAGGGAGTGGCCAGCCATCCAATTCATTGTTAAGCCAGTCAAACATAGTTGGATCATCAGTCACAGATCCATAAACCGAACATAATGTAAACACATTATTGTCTACACAACATTGCACAATAGCCCTTTGGCCAAATGTATCTGCCCTGCTATGTGGGAACCTAGCCATCCCCTTACGAGCCATAATCACCACCTCTTTGTGCGCGTCCCTTGTGTGGTGTTAGTCACTAGTTGATACCCTGTTAACTCTGCTACTTCTATTTGCCTCTATGTGCGTCTCTTGAAGACAGACTATGTATGCCTTCAAGAATTGTATATCCACATTAACCCTTCGTTTTTTCAAGGGATTATTTAACCCACAAATGTTTATTAACGCTATCCTTAATTTACTCATCTATGTTTAGTTGTTGTCCACCCTCACTTATCAAACGTCCTACCCATAACCATCTTCCCTACAAAGCATGATTGGAACTTCCCCACCGCAGACCAACCCAACCCCTCAAACGCCCCCTAGCCCACCCCCACCCTCGTTGTGAGCAAATAGGTCAAAAAGACCCTTGTGATGCCTCCTGCAGTCACGCCGCCCTCTGAGCCACCCCCTCAGCCCTTTCCCACCTACTACTAACACTCTGGTGATTGTGAAATCCAAAAACAGAAGAAAAATAGAATAATAGAATAAAATTTGGACTGTGTCCAATTGGGAAAGAAAAAAAAACTCTCTGCCCTTCCAGTGATGTTAATTAACTCCCCGGGCAGCTTTCAATTGCCATCATTTCTGCACCCTCTGTCATTGGAGATTTAGTCCTACCCAAGTCAATTGTACAACACATAGTCACACACTACTCCCCCCAATCGAAATCTCATTAAAACATTTTTGGGCTTGAATTTCCGAAGAAAATACCCTGGGATTTCCTTTAAAGATGACCTTAAGACGGGCAAGGGCTCAATAGGTAAACTTCACAACCAATTCTTTGGAAGGGCCCAATCAATTGTCGCAATCGCCACCTTCTCTCCACGGTCACATGGCAGAAATCCGGCCTAACAAAAAAGGTGTGACCATCAAATGTATGTTTGGCCTCTGGTTTGGCTTTCTCGAAAATTGCCTGGCGCAAGAGAAAATTCCCCAAAAAGATCAGGATGGCTCCAGGCTTCTCATTTGGATCTGGTTGCCCCCTTTTTTTTAGCATGAGATGGAACAGATGCACTCCCTGCACCTCCGCCTCCCAATCCCAATGAGCCAGCTCAGGGAAGGCCCCCTTCAGTACTCTATGCAAAAAAGAACAATTGATTGACAGAATGCAGAACAATGTCATACATTCACCCCAGTACACAGATCTGGGCCTAAATCCATCTTTTTTTTTGCTCCCCATGCCATTCCAGTTTGAACCCAGCCATATGCAAATCAGTCTTGACCCTGCGCACAATGGGAACAGTCCAGCCCGAACTGCCAGGCCAAGTCTTCCATGAACTGGAAACAAGCATCCTAGGACCGGTTTCTGGGTTTCACCCCTCATCAGCCAGGATAGCTTGACTCCATTGGCATGGAGAGCACGGGACCCACGTCTGGGCATACCCGTCCCACTCGGGGTGACAAATGCAAAAAGTACAATTGATGGACAGAATGCAGAACAATGTCATACATTCACTCCAGTACACAGATCTGGGCCTAAATCCATCGTTTTTTAAAATCCCCATGCCATTCCAGTACTCTAAGCATGTAAGCCCGAATATCGCACCCCTCAGCGTTCTCAGCAATGCCAAGAAGTCTGAGATTATTTCTGCGCTGGCGGTTTTCAAAATCTTCAAGCTTCCACAACATGTCTATCACCCGAGCTTCTTGAGAGGATAACTGCCTTTCCATAGCCTTGGCCCCAGCCTCTAGCACTACTGTCCGTTCTTCCACCACTCGTGTGCTCTGAGATTTCGGTACAAATCTTATTGACCTTACGCATGGCCCCTTGAAGCTTTTTTAAAGCCAGATGTGCTCTCTTATTCTCCACGCGGGCTTCAATTTGCATTTGTTTCAATGTAGAATAGATTAGTCTCATCGAGGGGGGAGTACAGTCTCAAGATTAATAATTGGCACTTCCCAGGGGGTTCCTCTAGCTGCTGAATTAGAATTAGATTTGAGGCCGGATAGTCCCATCTCAGCTGGTTGGCCATACTCTGATCAGACTCAAAGCCAAGCTCACCAGACCTCGCTTTTCCAATAAGTTTCTTCCTTTTTTGAGAGGCCACCCGTTTTTGAGTGGCCGGCTTAGCCGGGGAGCTATCAAGACTGACTCCAGAAGTGCCTGGTGCCAACACCGCATCAGATTGGACATCACTAACCCCGGATAGGTCAGATTCATCAGTAAGGGAAAACAAATTCTCAGCCCCTTCAGGAGTACCCCCTGCTCTCAGCAGTGTTTGTTTTAGCCCCCAGAGTTGACTCTCCGAATCCACCAAGCTTTTAGTTAAGATGGATTGACTTAGCGGCGAGACGTGATCCGTGATCTCACCCCTGTATCGCCTAGCGGTGGATTAAAACCGTCTTTATCAACCACTATATTGCCCGGAGATGTCAAACAGTTTAAAGCTGTACTCACAATATTTGTCCCCAAAGAGGAATTTGCTGCCATTCCTATTTCCTGATGAATCACGGCCAAAGCCACCACGGAGCCTGCTTTCTTGTTGCCTGCCACAGGGCGTCCAGAAACAATCTCCGGAATTGCAGCCTGCTTCCCTCTAATAAAGTCAGCACTAGACCGCTGCTCCTTCAGTTTCGATTTGCTGCCAGCGGCATCATCCATGTCACGTCTCTCAGAGGGGGCAACAACGTCATCCATCCTTTACCCCGCCAGAGTTTTCCGACTCTGAGAAGCTCCCCGCGCCCCGTGGGTACTCCAGCTTCAACACGATCTTTAGCAGCCTTATTCTGCTTCGGGGGCATCGTGACCTGCCGACTCCACCACCCTCGACAACCTAGCACGCCAAACACCTCTGCCATGGCACGGAGCAAAAGCAAGGTAAGCTTTTTAGCTCCAGTAGGCTCCGAGTAGACGTTTCCTTTAAGTTGGGCCTGTAGCCTTCTCACAGCCTGGAACAGCACCGTCTGCATTATTTAAGTATCACCAGAGACATAAATAACATATAGCTGTCTGGAGCGGGCGGCTCGCGCAGCGTTCAAGCGTTTTATAGTTTTAATTGATTACTTTTCCAAATGGATTCATTACAAGGCTGTGCCGGCAATCGCTAAAGAGCCGAATATTGAATTTTTGAAAGAAGTATTTTCCTTGGAGGGTGCTCCAAAAGTTTTAGTGTCGGATAATGGAACTCACTTGGTTTTTAAACAAAATTGCATCAAGCATTTTAGAGTAGCTCTATATTCTCCACATCCAAATGGTTAAATGGTTTGGTAGAAAGAGCTAACAGGCTTGTTAATGAAGGTGTTCAAACTGCTATCTCATCCAAGTCAGACGTAGCTGAGTATTTAAGATCTAAAATTAGCAGTTACCACAATGAATCTCACTCTACAACTGGAGCAGCACCTTTTTTTTTGGGAGTTTTATAAAGCGCAAACTCGACCCAAAGGTATCAGAGCACTTTACATGAGCACCAGTTGTGTTACAGACGTACACATTCATTTTGTTAGGCACGGGGAGATTAAGTGATTTGTCCAGAATCACAAGATGTTGAACATCCCTGCCTAGACTCGAACTCGGTTCCCCAGTTTCGAGGGCGACAGCTCTAGCCAATAGGCCACATACTGTTACGCATTGGCTATTCAAAAACATTTCCTCCATGGATGGATTTGGGAAAAAATATGGTTAAAGATGTATCTGAAGCTAGAAAAACAGTTGAAGTATCACAGTCCAAAAGAAAAGAGGACTATGATACAAAATGTAATGTGAAAGACAAAAATGTGCAGGTGGGAGATTGGGTATTGATACAAAAGACCAGTTTTGTGCCAAAATGAGGTTCCAAGTTTTAGAGACCTTTTCTTGTTGAAAGAGTGGGAAGGAACTCTATGTTCCTGAGAAACAAGGGTTGGTGGAATTTGAACAAAGTCATTCTCATCAATGCAACACAAGCTCAAATATTAAGTAAGGTGGGGGAAGGGGATTATGAGCATATTGAGAATCCTTATGATGCATCTACTCAGGATGGGCCGGTTGCCTGGGATGTCTTTGATACTTTGGCACGAAATGCCAACAATGGTATTCAGGACTGTTTTGGTAGATCCAGCAGGAGAATTGTTTTACCTTATAGATTTAAGAACTTTGAAATGTAAATGACAAGTTATGTTTTTTTTTTAGTTTTACAGTTTTAAACTAAGTTATCTGCCACTCACCATCTTGCGTCTCTTCATTCCGACCCAGCAGAAAGTGAACAACTAATAACTCCAACATAAAGGAATAGATTACAGCAATAGGCCTTACAACAGCGAAAAACGACTTTAGAGATTTTTCACTGTCAGGACATGTAAAACTTAAACACACATGTACTACGTTTTAAATACCATGAGCCCTGCCTTATGAGTCTTTAGGGCCTACCTTAGGGGGTGACATATGTATTAAAAAGGACAATTTAAAGTTCCACACACAAGCTGCAGTGGCAGACCTGTAGGCATGTTTTACAAGGCTGCTTTAGAGTGTGGCACAATTGGTGCTACTGCCCTACTAGTAACATTTAATATACAGGCCCTGGGTACATGTAGTACCATATACTAGGGGCTTAAAAGTAAAATAAATGTACCAATCAGGTGTAGGCCAATTTTATATTGTTTTAAGGTGAAAGTGCAGGCACTTAAGCACTGGTTATCAGAGACAAAGTGCACAGAGCCCTAAAAACCAACAAAAACTGGCATGAGCACAGGAAAACAGAGGAAGGCAAAATCTGGCGTTACTATGCAGAAATGGCCAGGTCCAACACATGGCTGTCGACCTCCTTCACACTCACTCAGTAACCAGGTACAAGCACATTAACTTGTAAGGGCTAGCTTCGGTATTCCGCCAAGAAAGTAAGGTAACAAGTAACTCACAAGGTTGATCCATGTTATGTTGGATCATTTATGTAATAGGATCCATGAAACCTGGTTGAGAATCCTGCAGTCTGAGTGAGGCTTGTTCACTTTAACATGAGAAGGAGCTTTTCTGTGGGTGGGATGAGCCTGTGAAATAGCTTTCTTGTATGAGGCCTAAACCTATGACGTCTGTGCTCTGGGAATGATAGCTTTGCTCTTTGAGACTTGAACCCGTAAGACATACTCCTTGTCAATTATTGCCTTTTGAGGCGAGTATGCACATACGAATTCGAAGCCAACTAACTGGTTCACTTTGTCAGTGCTTGCTTGTCTTGTTATTTATGTTTGGCAAATATCTTTTCGCTTATTTCTTGAACTCTATGGACTTGATTTCAGACTTTGCTCGAACTGTCCCATCGAGTGTGCTGCAAACATACTGCTCCAAAATGCATCTGGTTATTTTCTCTACATTATCAACCTACTTGTCACTGAGACTAAAAAAGAAATCTTTATAGATAAAAGATGCATTCCATTTTCACTGCAAATGCTTGCTTTCTGATAACCTCCAATAAAATCCACTTTGCCTAATTGCAGAAGGTGTTACTCATACTGTTCGGTGTAAAACATTTCTTTGATTAGGTCTAACATTTCTCACCTTCAAGAGGAGACAGGCATTACTCATTCCGTTGTTAGAATACAGCTGAGTCATAATTTCACACATTGCTCCCCATGGAGAACAACATGTATTTTACAGACTCAACTATTAGTTTAAAGGTTTTTTAGTGCATGTGCAATGCCTTGTTTACTCCTGTCAGTTTAAATGTTAAGATTGCTTATACAATGGGTTGTTTACTCAGATTACATATGCAATGGGTTGTTTACTCCTGCTATTCTGCTCTGAATAAATAGACAAAGAACGCTGCTTTCATACCTCCCCTCTTGGTCTGTGGTCAGTTGTAATGTCAGCCTCATTTTCATTTTCAGATACTAGTATGCCATAAAACAATTGTCTCAAGTTGACTGCTGACAGGTCAGGAATTCTTGGATCTATAAGCTCGATGCTGCTAGTAGAATGTGCCAGCAAATAGCCACAAAGTATTGAATACGTATATGTTCATAGATTCAACTTTCAGAAGCTCCACTTCCTGGGAAGATGATTTGTTCAAGGAAGAGGAAGTTGATGTGGTCTGTGGAATCTATTCTTCTTTCTTGTACCCTGGCCTTTCCTATAACTTCCTGCACAATGAAATGGATATGGTTCTGTGAAAAGCATGGGACCATTGCCCTCTGCTTTACTTATGGCACTTTTTATCTTCTTTGGAAGCAGAGGGAAAAGAACAGATCCATAAAAAGACGAGGACTCCTCTTTACTATGCTTGCAGTTGGAAGAAAGTGTTCTCTCTTATTAACTACCGATTCGAATTCGTATTACAAAGAAAGTACACACACACACACACACGCACACATGCACAAACACACACACACACACACACGCCACATACTTCCATCTGAGGAGTGTTTTTTATTGATTTGAATCAGACCCTACATTAAAAATGAAACCAGTAAATGTTCATTAGAAGCATAAACTAGCTTCCTTCATCTAACAACTATCAATCAGGAAAATGTGTGCTTATTTGTGGCTCAGGGTTAAAAAACAGGTCTCCAGCTCTGATATATAGCTACTTCTAGTTCCAATGCTTGGGGTAACTAGTGTAGGTAAGTTCCACACCAATCCCACTCAACATGGGATCTCATTTCTCACCCAGTAAGCTGCCAGGGAGAAATATCCGCGTGTGTGAACCTGGTATCACCTCTTATACGAATTCACCTTTTTTGCATGCTCAGCACAATATTTGTTTATCTTTTTGGACACTGGAGTTACAGTTATATTTGTCCCTCCAAGCACAATACTGAATGCAAATTTTCTGACCCCCAAAATATGGAAAATAATTAGGTGAGCCCAATAGGCATATCTGGCTTTTAGGTAAGGCCATAGTGATGCTGTAGAGAGATGCACCAGTGGCATAAATGTCAGTTGCCACATGTTGGCTGCAATTGGGAGTTGCACTGCCCACATCACAGCTTAAAAAATTACATCAGTGTTACACCAGCAGGTCTGAACTGTTTTAGGCTAATCTGCAGCAGTCATAGATTAAAATGAATTGTTATGACAGTTTCTAACACTAAGGTGCTGACTTAGAGTTTGGCAGATGGGATACTCTGTCACAAATGTGACAGATATCTCATCTGCCATACTACCAGCGCCAAATGGCATAATGCACTTGTAATTTGGTAGACAGGATATCTGTCAAGTTTGTGATAGAGTAGCACATCCTCCAAATTCCAAAACAGGCCCTACGTCCTCTGTAAACTCTTGTCTTGAAACTCAGAAGGGCTAGGTGCCTAATGTGTAGAGTTGAGATATGCCAAGAAGGTAACTTAAAATGTCTTTGCAGTAACAGAATTCTACCATCAAGAACTGCATAAGCTAATGTAGCCTTGCCTTTTTCAAAGGTCTGCATTGTGTATAGAATTTCTAAGTACCTATAGTAGCTTAGGGACCAGCTATAAAAATCTGTATGGCATTTTGCTCAGAAATGTAATTATGAATCATTTCTAAATTTTGAATTTTGATAGAAATAGAACAGAGGTGATTTTTGGGAAAAATATGTATTTCTGCTCATTCCATGAAAGCTCTTAAACTATTCTGCTCCCACAGTGATAGCAATTGTATTCCCCCAACCCATAGCTGTCCCAGAAAAGGTATGAACAACCCTAATCAAGGTCCTCCAGGGGAAAAGGTACCTACTTGAACAGCTGCCCTGTTGGGAGATTCTTATTTACAAGACAGGGTTACATATGCACAGAACACGACACACACACACAAAGGAACCATCTGTTCGCACTTGTTCGACCGTGAAGGGAGTGGAGTTTTTACAAAATGGTTACAAAAAGAACAGACAAAACACTATATAGGCCTGTCTTTGAAAGTGGCCTTTCACTGACCGGTGTGGCTCTACTTCAGAATAGCCAGAGTGGCTCTTCATCGCTGTAGCAGGGGAAGAGAATCAGGTTGAGTAGTTTTTCCACTGGTGGGGAGAGGGAGTGTTGAAAAATGGCCCTCGCTCAAGAGTCTCCCCAAACTTTTTGCCTTCCTCCTCCTATTTTTTTGATGTAACTTTTGTTGGCTTTAGGACTCTGAGCACTTTACCACTGCTAACCAGTGATAGAGTGCATGTGCTCTCTCCGATTGACACATCCACCTATTTGACATATTTAATTTACCTATAAGTCCCTAATAGAGTGATCTACATGTGCCCAGGGCCTATAAATTAAATGCTACTAGTGAGACTGCAGCACTGATTGTGCCACCCACTCAAGTAGCACTTTAAACATGTATCAGCCCTGGCATTGCAGAGCCTGTGTGTGCAGTTTACACGACCATGTTGACTTGGCATTTTAAACCCCTTGACAAGCCTTAAACTCACCTTTTATTACATATACGTCACCCCTAAGGTAGGCCCTGGGTAGCCTAGGATGCTTGTTTCCGGTCAAGGGAGGACCTGGCTTGGCAATTCGGGCTGGACTGTTCCCATGAGGAACAGGGTCAAGACTGATTTGCATATGGCTGGGTCCAAGCTGGGGTGGCGTGGTGAGCAAAAGAACGATGGATTAAACCCAGATCTTTGTAACTGGTGATGAATGTTTGCATCATTCAGCATTCCGTCCATCATTTGTTTCTTTTACATTTGTCACCCTAAGTGGGAAGGGTTTATGCCTAGACGTGGGCCCTGTGCTCACTGTGCCACTGGTTTCAAGCTAGCCTGGCTGATGAGGGGTGATGCCCCGAAACAGGTCCCAGGATGCTTGTTTCCGGTCCAGGGAGTACCCTGCTTGGCAGTTTGGGCTGGACTGTTCCCATGAGGAACAGGGTCAAGACTGATTTGCATATGGCTTGATCCAAACTGGGGTGGCGTGGTGAGCAAAAGAACAATGGATTGAATCCAGATCTTTGTGACTTGTGGTGAATGCTTGCATTGTTCAGCATTCCGTCCATCATTTGTTTCTTTTACACTAGGTAGCCCATAGGGCAGGGTGCTGTGTAATCAAAAGGTAGGACGTGTTCTTTTAAGTTTTGCATGTCCTGGAAGTGCAAAACACCCAAATTCATTTTTCACTGCTGTGAGGACTACCCTTCTCATAGGTTAACATGGAAAATTCCTTATTACACTTAAAAGCTGCAATTCCTGATTGAGAAGGAGTAGATCTGTTATATTTCATATCACTGGAATGGTAATGATAACATCCTCTTTACTGTTATGATGAATTTATCATTAACCTTTTAAAAATGCCACTTTTAGAAAGATACAGACTATAGGTGGTGGGATGCACTCATGTTCATTAATCCAATATAAAGTTGCTGCTCCACGGCGTTGACGGTGTGCAAGCTTGAAATGCACTCCGTTCTGGGTATATATTGAATGCAAAGAAAATGAAGCCTCGTCAGGTCCCCAAACAAGATGCACTGCCACGTAGGTAAATGAGTCCAAAGTTTTAACCAATTGTCACCATTTTATTCCATTCTTTTATACACAGATTCTCTTAATTTTAGTCCAAAGTTATTCCACATGTTGTATCCACTTTTCATCATCATACTTCAAATGTGCCAATCCAGGCTTTTTCTGCAGCACAAGAGGGTTGATGGTATATTAAAATCTACCCAATGCATTTCGGGATAATACCCTTCTTCAGGGGTAACTAAAATACAAAAGTGTTCAAAAAGAGTTCATCAGTGAGATCTAAAAATGTTCAACATGATTCTTTATAACTTGTGCACCAATGACTACATGCAAATTTTAACCTACATGCACAGTAATGACGTTTTTATGCCTTCAAATTCATGACCCGCATATACATAATTTCTGCAAGAGTATACTGTGAGCAAAAAGGTTGTGACCCACGTGACCCCAAGAGTTTATATGCCTCACAATCAATCAATGAAGTGCACCCCCTTTGAAGTGGAAAGTGCCCATACCATCATAAAAAATAACTAAAAAATCGGGTGACTAATGCTCTTACTACAAACACATGATGCACACCGTGGTAAACGGCGACACCAGACTAAAAATACATGCCCAAGCCTAAAATATATATCTACCTCCAAGTGATGAACTGCATTGCTTAACAGAAATGAGCTTACCGTGACTCAGAAGCGGCAATTTCTCAAATTTCCATATTAATGAACCAAGGCTTACAGCCTCCATATTTCGTGCGGTCCATATCATCGGCCGCTCCGTTCAAAAGTGACTATCGAACTGCCCCAGTGCACGCCCTTGCTTTAAATGAACCACACTCCTAATCATTTGCACCTGCCTCCACAAACGTGAAAGTAAAAACTA
Organism: Calotriton arnoldi; assembly: GCA_963921515.1. Lineage (NCBI taxonomy): Eukaryota > Metazoa > Chordata > Amphibia > Caudata > Salamandridae > Calotriton > Calotriton arnoldi. The sequence continues at coordinate 531,382 of CAWUFW010000198.1, read as the reverse complement.
ACGAAAGACTGAAGCCCAACCCCACGTCCCCTATAGTGCCTCAAACAAACAACACCAATGAAACTACTGACTTAACTAACCCTACACCTCAGTGCCTAAAAAACCTCCTCATGTTAATAAATACCATAAGTAAAAAACATAAATAAAAGACAAATTTGCACAAATATGATAAGCAATCATGATTATGGCGAATGTGATTAAAAAACGGGTGAGTTACGTAATGTTTTCTTGCGCATTGCTTCCTTTACAGAAGGAAACACGACTGCATGTCTCAACCTCGACATGATTATTGTTGAAAAAGGCATGTATTGCATGAGTCCAATTAATATCTAATGAATATACTTCCTGACTGCTCACTGTGTTTTAACTCATGACCGGAAAAACCCTCTGGTGCTGCTTGCATAATTTTATCATATTTTTACAATGTTCATTTTTCACAGAATACTTGATACGGTGCACTCCAACCAGTGGACGGAGGAAATGTAAATATACAGACTAAAGGTGGTGGGATGCACTCATGTTCATTAATCCAATATAAAGTTGCTGCTCCACGGCGTTGATGGCGTGCAAGCTTGAAATGCGTTCCGTCCTGCGCATATATTGAATGCAAAGAAAATGAAGCCTCGTCAGGTCCCCAAACAAGATGCACTGCCACATAGGTAGAAAGATGGCATTTTTCAGCTTTTAGCCCTTTGTTTATGAGGATTCCTGCCATAGCTCACCTCTCTTGACTATCACAATATACCGGCATGACTCGTATCATTCCTCCCAACACTTCTGAATGAACAAACATCTTGTACCCTGACTTTTGACCACATCATATGCTGTTGGTAATAGCTAGCTGCAGCTGGTGTCCCCCGGTTTGGCTGAAAAGGTTTAATAGCTTTTACAAATGTTTTGCCAAGCACATGCAAGGCCAGGTTTCAGGCGCAATGGAAACACCTACAAAATCCACCAGAATAAGCAACAAGCAACCGGCATAGATGACCCCAACGTGAACCTTCCGGAAGACAGCCCTCATCAAATTAATCCCCTGCACCTGTTCCTTGCTATAAGCAATTAGAATGCGACCTTTGTGAACATTCTAAAGCACCTTCTAGAAGGCAGCCCCATCAAGTTAATTATCTGCACCTGTTCCTTGTTACAAACAATTAGAATGTGACCTTTATGAACGTTCTAAAGCAGTCTTATTTAAAGTCCATCCACACTCCTCTCCGCTTAGCCTCTTTGCCTGCCACTTACCCAATTCTCGGCTTCCAGGACTCTGTCTTGCCAGCTCCCTTGATCCTCCTGCTTTGACCTCACCGCAAAGAACGTCCTGCATTAGACTCACACCTGGATGGAAAAAACAACAAGAAGAAAAGGAGAGACGCATTAACAAACTTAATTTTACTGCGCGCTGAGGTCAGTCGCAAAATCGTGCTGCAAACAAAGGTAACCAGTGTTTTTGTTCAACTTGTACATACCGTTCGCAGGGCTCTGCAAGAGAGGCCTTGGGTGAAGCTAACCCCGTCCGAATTTGCTTGTGGGTTTGATGCTGAAATAATACTCACTACAGTTTCGAAAATTTCGATAAAGGAGCCTCTACAGATAATCTAAATGAAAACAAAACAGCAACAAAGCTAAAGGGTGGTTGAGATTTGAAAAGCTTTTGTTAGGTGATGCCTTAAGAGATAGAGTTAATACTAGACTATGGCCTTATTATTTGTTTGTTTATAGGTACCTTATCTGCTCGTACCATTCATCAGACTGGTGTGAATGCCTGTTACAGTATTATTGTTGAGTAGACGAGTTACAGCATCTTTGACTCTATATGCTCTCCCTATCCCAACCCCCTTCCCCCTGGGATTTGCCACTGGAGCAGTGTCTCCTCCTGTAAACCGAGGACAAGTCTCTGGAGGATTCGGGATTTAGCGTCACTGCCCCATTGGAATCATCTGGGATCCAGGTAGGTGGCTCATGACAGAAGGCTAAGCCACACACCTAACATTCCTTTCGGGCAGTGCCATGACCAATCAAGACCAAATATTCACGGGCAATCTAGCACGTGCCTTACCAGGGGACCTCAATGACGCTAACAATCTGTCTGAGGTAATGCAGGAGTTGCAACTAGATCTGAATAGGTTAAAAGCAGAAAATGTAACAGCTTGTGTTTGGAGAACCATTTCAGAGAGGGGCGTTTACAACTACTGACCAGAATCTGCATGTATCTATCTCTACACCCAGTCCTGTGCCCTTAGTAGCCCCAGAACGCTTTCATGGTGACAGTACTAAATTTGCAGCCTTTATGAGTCAATGCCAATTACATTTCCTATACAAAAATCCGGCATTCCCCAATGACGCTGCTAAAGAAGCGTTTGTAATCTCTTATTTGGGAGATGTATCCACTAACTGGGCAATTCCTTTAATAGAAACAAACAATCCTTGACTTGCGTAAGGGCGGTAGGCAAATTCAAGACATATTTGTGGGGACAGAGGTTGAGGATCTTTGCTGATCATAAGCCATTGGAGTATCTTATGGATAATAAAGGTGTTGGCAAGTCATCCTCCAGACTAGTCAGATTAATCACTTCTTTACAAGAATATGACTTTGTGATTTCTTGTGTTCCTGGGAGTTTGAATGTCCAGGCAGATTGTTTCTCACGTTTGCCTGTACAATGTATTGATGATGGTGATGATTTATTGTTTGAAGAGTGTGTGGTTGCAGCAATTGATGCGGTTGAAAGTTGCAAAGCGGCCATTTTGGCTCAAGAAGTGCGCAAGGAGGGCATGGCAGATGTGCAGTACCAATATCTTATCGATCACATTAAGAATGGAGATGTGAGAGTGTCAAAAGCTGCTTTGGGTAAGATTTCCACTACGTGCTGTCTGAGTTAAGTGTGGAGTCTGGCATTGTGTTGAAAGGTTGTTTACTTGTTCAACCTGTAACTTTCAAGAGAAGGCTTATTGCAATCTCCCATGAGGGACATCTTGGCATTACTTCTACAAAGAACATTTTGCGTACCCATTATTGGTAGCCTGGTATGGACATAATGGTGGAAAACTACATGCAAATCAGTCACGAGTGTCTGCTGTCAGATAAGAGTTGGCATGTGAGTAAAACCACATTGATTAATATGGAGATACCAGAGCAATCTTGGGACTAGGTGGCAATTGATTGTTTAGGGCCTTTTCATTGTTTACCTTTTGACCAGAGATATTTTATAGTTTTAATTGATTTTTTTTCCAAATGGATTCATGACACGGCTGTGCCAAGAATCACTACTGAGTCAAATATTGAATTTTTGAAGGAAGTAATTTCCTTGGAGGGTGCTCCAAAATCTTTAGTGTCAGATAATGGCACACAATTGGTTTTTAAACAAAAAGCATCAAGCATTTTAGAGTAGCTCTGTATTCTCCACATTCAAATGGTTTGGTAGAAAGAGCGAACAGACTTGTTAATGAATGTGTTCAAACTGCTATCTCATCCAAGTCAGACGTAGCTGAGTATTTGAGATCTAAAATTAGCAGTTACCACAATATGCCTCACTGTAGAACTGGAGCAGCATCTTTTTTGTTTTTTCTGAGTTTTATATAGCACGAACTCGACCCGAAGGTATCAGAGCGCTTTACATGAGCACCAGTTGCGTTACAGGCGGATACATTCATTTTGTTAGGCACGGGGAGATTAAGTGATTTGCCCGGAATCACATGATGTTGGGTGTCCCTTCCGAGATTAGAACCCGGTTCCCCAGCTTCGAGGTTGACCGCTCTAGCCATTAGGCTATATCCTGTTACGCATTGGCTATTCAAAAACATTTCCTCCATGGATGGATTTGGGAAAAAATATGGTTAAAGATGTATCTGAAGCTAGTAAAACAGTTGAAGTATCACAGGTCAAAAGAAAGGAGTACTTTGATAAGAAATTTAATGTGAAAGACAGAAATGTGCAGGTGGGAGATTGGGTATTGATACAAAAGACCAATTTTGGACCAAAAGGAGCTTCCAAGTTTTAGAGACCTTTTCTTGCTGAAAGGGTGAGAAGGAACTCTGGGGCATATTATCAAGGGCTCATCGCCACTTTAGCGGCACTTTTTTGACGCTAAAGTGGCGATATTTTTATCGCCCTATTAGCAAGCTGTTGCTAACAGGCGTTAGCGACAGCTTTCCGGCGATAGCACCCGTTTTTTCTATCGCTTTGCATGCCAGCGATATTTATCGCTAATGACATGCAAGGTAGGCGTTCCGTCTCTAAATCCAGCAAAAACTCCCGCTAACCGCACTTCGCCCTATTAGCAAGGATAGGCCGTACTCGCGAAGCGATAAAAAAAGTCGCGCTAAGGCCCGTTAGCTGCAGGCACTTAAGACCAGAAAATAGCTGGTCTTAAAAATGGGAATAAGTCTTGGGCCCACATCCATGCATGTTTTTGGTGCTGGCCAGCGCTGCAAGCAATGTTGCAGCGCTGCCCTGCGACAAAAATACAGTGCAGGAATGTGCACCATCAATAAGATAGTGCGCATTCCTGGGCCCCAGTCATGAAAAGTGTTGCTGCGCTGCGACAAGACAGCGTTGCAACACTTCTCATTACGCCCTCCTTGCAACAGCATGGATGCGTTGTACTCACTGTACAGCGCTCCATGACACAAGTAGTGACAGATATGTCAGGAATCCTGACGTATCTGTCTGCGCTAAAGTCACGCATTGCTGCAGTCGTGTCACAACCATGACGCAACTCCAGCAATGCATGGGGCCAGCCTATCCCTGTGGCACTGCCTCACCCTCACACCTGCCATCAGGCAGGCGGAAGGTACTGACGCAGTGCTGTTCATGAGGGGTGCCCGAATGTCGGTGCAGTAGGAGATACATTGGTGGTGGTTGGGCGCTGCGGTGTCATCGTATGGAAGCATTGGTAGAGTGTTGGTGCGGAGGGAGTTGACAAGATGTTCTTCGGTGGCCTTGATCCAGCTGCGAGGGGGTGCGATGATGGCAGTGGCGTCCGGTGGGCAAGGTGAAGACGTGATGTTATCAATGATGGTCGGTCCAGGAAAGTCCGGTGTTGTGGCTGCACTTGAAGTTCACGCTGGCGGAGGTGACGTGCTCGACCATGTGTCCTGCTATGTGGCTTGTTGCGGTGACTTGCTGCTTGCGTCTGATGTAGGGGACCTTCCCCATGAGGGGGTGGTGTCCTGGTCACTGGGGTTCTCCAGGTGGAACTTGAGGTCACCGAGTAGGATGTCGTTGGTGGATGGGAGATCCTGGGGTGCAATGAGGTCTAAAATGGTATTGGAGAATGGGGGGCCATGGTCCGGGGGGCCTGCACATGAGGGTGCCACAGAGGATGCACCTGTGCCTGGTCCGGATCTTGGAGTTGATGTGGTCCATGGTCACCCTTAGGTCATTAGAGTGCGTGGTCAGTCGGAGTGTGCTTCTGTAGGTGATGGCAATGCCTCCTCCCTCACGGTTGGGGTGCTCCTTGCGGGTGATACTGCAGCCGTCAGTGATGGTAATGGCGATGTCCGGTCCGGAGCAGAGGTTGGTCCTGCCAGGCGAGGTGGTGTCCAGGGTTGATGGCGAGGAGGCTGCTGGCGTCGTATCGGTGGAGTGTCCAAGAGGAATGCTCCTTGGTGCTGAGCGCGGTCCAGGGGCAGACGGACGCAAACGGCGTAGCCTATGGGTTGCCTTTGGCCATTACAACGCAGGCAGTACATAGTTAACAACGCAACTCTGACAACGCAGGTGCCTTAACATCGCCTTTGAATACAACGCATTGTGAGGTCAGTAATGGGGTAATTTCAACTTTTTCAGGTGTGCATGGGTATTGGATGTAAAATATGAAAAATTGGGTGTTTTTTGGGGTAAAATATGAAAAATGGGGTGTTTTTTGGGGTAAATGTTTGAATTTTTGTGTGTATTTTTTGGGGTCAAATTTCTAAATCCTGGGTGTGTTTGGTGCCAAAATAAAGAGAAATTTGGGGGGTGCATTTGTCTCAAATGTGATCCTTTGGGGGTTCAGAAATGAATTCCAGGGTTCACGTTGGGTCTGTAGTGCAAAGGTTATTCTTGGGTCGCACTCACTGTAGTGAGAACAGTGATCGTCATGTCTCAGCTATGCAACACCTACTCTACTGTTGCAATGTGCCTAGTATTAGTATGTATTAGAATGGAATGCGATGTCATGGTATGCATTGGAACTACGTATGTGCCTTTGGCACACGAGTGGTACGCCCGCTGTGCATGGGCGCATAGCGGCCACCATTGAGAAGTGCGGAGGGGGGTATCTGGACAGCTGTGAGGTGGTAAACCCCGTAATGAACACTGAATGGTGCGTGGCCGCGGGGAAGTGTGTGTGAGCGTGTGTAGTTAAGAATTTATTGAGGGAAGTCTCACCTCTAAGCCGTGTCCTGTGTCTACGTAGCTCCTGCTCTCCTGCGTCTGCTTCCAGGAAAAGGAAGTAGGCAGCCAGGCTCCCTCGCATGAGTCATTCACAACGCTGCGATGCGGTGGTGGTATTGTAATTTGGCAACAGGACGTCATGCAGCCAGGGTCCAGAGGGCTGGGCATGTTCTCCATGCAGGCTGCAATGCAGCCTGCATTGCGAACAGAGAAGTGCGCATGTCTGCATTGGGCGGCCTGAGTGGGCTGACCAAACAGTCATTGCGCACTTGAGTGTGCATGCCAATCCGCACATTCCCTGCTCCGTGTTTGGAGCAGTCCTACCCACCCGCCCAACCCCTGAGGATACATAGCATTATTACATCCATTATTTATCACTTGTTTGTCCCTACACGCTTCCCGCCGCTGCTGCCCCTGCGGCCCGTGCCCCTGTCCTCGCACATGCCCACCTCCCAGCTGATCGTTCCTCCGCCCTCCCCTACTTAATACTTAATGGCGGACGCTGCGCAATTGCACAACGGACAGGCGCTGCTGGCACGCAGAAGGCACACCTAAGACAAGTCCATCTGCGCACGTCTGCAACCCAACCGCAACCAGCGCCAGTAAGCCTGGATCACGGGCCACCCACTGCTATGGCACAGCCACCCTCCACGCACTCAAACCCGGGAAAGTCAGAGACTGACAACAGGTCTTGGCAAACACAACCCACAGCCAGTTCTCCTGCCTCCACTGCCGCCGGAGCTTAACCACCACCCCGGACTCCAACACAGCCGACATCAGCACCGGCTACACCCTAGGATGCATCCCCCCAACGGGCGCTCCGTGCACATACACGCCATTGAAATTTGGAACCTACTCAACTCTCTCTTGCCCGACATTGCCTTCTTCACGGAGACCTGGACCAATGCCTCCTCCGCCCCCGACATCAAGACCGCCATCCCGGACAGATACAAGATCCAGAGGAAGGACCGCACCAACCACCAGGGAGGGTGCCTCGCCATTGCACACAAGATCACCCTCCGCCTCACCACCCCCAGTGGAACCTTCCCCTCCGCCAGACACCTGCACTTCCAGATCCAGACCAGCCACAACTCCACACTCCGAGGAACCCTCGTCTACAGACACCCCGGGCCCCGGACACACCAGCCAGCCCACCATCTCCACCTGGACACCAGTCACAGCCGAAGACACAGCCTCAACCATGAAAAGCATGCACTCGTGGGCCCCCACCAACCCATGCCCTCACACATCTACCACAGTGCCGCGGCCGCCATCACACACGAACTGCAATGCACCATCAACACCACCTTCAAGACAGGCACCTACCCAGATGACTGAAAGCGTGCAGAAATCTGGCCCCTTCTCAAGAAGACCACAGTTGACCCCACCGACCTCAAGAACTACCAGCCCATCTCGCTCCTCCCCTTCACAGCCAAAGTTGCAAAGTTGCAGAGTAAACAGTCAACAGGGAAGTGACACGATTCATTGATGACAACGCCATCCTCGACCCGTCCCAATCCGGATTGCAAACCAACCACAGCAACGAGGCCGTCCTACTGGCCACCACAGACAACATCCGCACACTCCTGGACCAAGGCCACTCCGCAGCCCTCATCATACTCGTCCTTTCAGCGGCCTTCAACACCGTCTCCCACCACACACTAGTCGCAAGACTACACGACGCCGGCATACAAGGAACAGGCCTTGACTGGATCCGATCATTCCTCCCCGGAAGAAGCCAAAGGATCAGACTGCCAACCTTCCTCTCCATTCCCACGTAAATCACCTGCGAAGTCCCAGAGGGTTCATCTCTGAGCCCGACCGTCTTCAACATCTACATGGCACCCTCGACGCCAACGTCCAACAACACGGCCTCAACATCGTATCCTACGCTGATGACACACAGCTCATCCTCCCCCTCACCAAAAAGACCACCACCGCCAGACTCAACTTCCAGAACGGAATGCAGGACGTTGCAGTTTGAATGACCAACAGCTGCCTGGAGCTCAACGCCGGGTAGACAGGAGTCCTTGTCCTTGGAACCACACCTTCAGCATGGGACAACACCTGTTGGCCTTCGCCCTCGGAAGCCCACCTACCCCCTTGGACCACGCCAGAAACCTCGAAATCGTACTCAACCCATCCCTCACCATGAACAGACAGGTCTACGCCTCCAGCTGCTTCAACACCCTCCGCAAGACCTTCAAATGGATACCCCCAGAGTCAAGGAAGACAGTCACCCATGCACTCATCACCACCAGACTGGACATTGGAAACGCACTCTACGCCACCATTTGCAAGTCCATACTCCGCAAACTTCCGACATTACAGTACAACGCCGCCAGACTCGTCCTCTGCATCCCCCGGCACTAACGCATCAGCCGACACGTACGTAGACTCCAGTGTCTCCCCGTTGTGATAAGAGTCAATTTTAAAATCATTACTCACGCCTCCGAATGCCTACACAACAACGTAACCAAATACCTCAACAACAGAATCAACTTCCACGTACACAAATGAGACATCCGATCTTCCAACCTCGCACTGTCCAAAACGCAGCGCATCCACAGAGCCAGAACAGGCGGGAGATCCTTCTCCCACATTGCGTCCAATACCTGGAACGAGCTACCGGCAGACATCAGAGGTGCCCCCTCCCTGAACACCTTCAGGAAGACCCTCAAGACCTGGCTCTTCGGCTTACAGATCTGCGGGCCCCCACCCCTCAGTGCCTTGCGACCCTCACGGGTGTGTGGCTCGCTTACAATTCCCCTGAGTGATTGATTGATTGAGTTATCATCATGTGATGATTGTTCCTCTTCTGCACTGCTTGAGGTGGTGGGGCAACGCTCTTCCAACATAGCGGTAGACCCGCCACTGGGGGTGCGTCATCTACGTGTGATACGTATGAGCGACTCCCCCCCCGGCCCTCCTGCGATATGCGTCCCACCTTCTCCTTACCTGGACATTGACCCTGTGGCACAATCCACTGCACTCTCTCCACATCTGTGACTCAGCCAGCAGGAGCCTGAGACAGGTGTGCTTTCACTGCGCTGGGTACAGCAGTCACCGCGTAGTCGGCTGGTGGACCGCCCGATGCAGTTGATGCAGCAGGGCTCCCTTAGGCTGTAGTTGCAGCGCTCAGTCCACACAAGTTCGGTGTCGCACAGGGGCCTCACCCTCCAGGGCGTCCGGCCAGCCCAACATCATCCGTCCTCTGATGCAGGGAGACGGCACCCACCATTGGTAATCCCCTCCGTGCACCCCGGTGTAGTGGTGGATCATAGTATGCAAAGCAGACATCACTACGTTGGTGCGCAGGATCACCTCTACCATTGACTGCACCAAGGTGCGCAAGGCGGGCTTCTCACACAGGTCAGCAACGTGTCTCCATGCGACCTGCCAGACTTCACCACCAGGTACGGGTGATCGTCGCACATCAATGTCTCTCGCCATGGCTCATCGACTCCACATGTACCCCACATCCCACTCCAGGCCACAGACGCAGGTCCAGCGAGGGATCCAGGAACCAGACGCAGCTCCAGCGAGGGATCCAGGAACCAGACGCAGCTCCAGCGAGGGATCCAGAAACCAGACGCAGGTCCAGCGAGGGATCCAGGAACCAGACGCAGGTCCAGCAAGGGATCCAGGAACCAGACACAGGTCCAGCGAGGGATCCAGGAACCAGACGCAGGTCCAGCGAGGGATCCAGGAACCAGACGCAGGTCCAGCAAGGGATCCAGGAACCAGACGCAGATCTAGCAAGGGATCCAGGAACCAGACGCAGGTCCAGCAAGGGATCCAGGAAACAGACGCAGGTCCAGCAAGGGATGCAGGAACCAGACGCAGGTCCAGCGAGGGATCCAGAAACCAGACGCAGCTCCAGCGAGGGATCCAGGAACCAGACGCAGGTCCAGCAAGGGATCCAGGAACCAGACGCAGGTCCAGCAAGGGATCCAGGAACCAGACGCAGGTCCAGCGAGGGATCCAGGAACCAGACGCATGTCCAGCAAGGGATGCAGGAACCAGACGCAGGTCCAGCGAGGGATTCAGGAACCAGACGCAGCTCCAGCGTGGGATCCAGGAACCAGCGAGGGATCCAGGAACCAGACGCAGCTCCAGCGAGGGATCCAGGAACCAGACGCAGGTCCAGCGAGGGATCCAGGAACCAGACGCAGGTTCTCGTGGGGACCAGGATCTCATCCTGTTCAACCAGGATGTTGGGTGGCTTGAGGGTGTGTGCTGCACTATGCCCTGGCTGCTCAAATCTGCATTAATCCTTTTTTTTGGTGCATCTTTTATGTTGGAGGTGGCCAGATAGGCTAAGTCAGAAATTGCGGGTTAGCGTGCCTTTTTCTATCGCTAAGGGCTGATCGCTGGATTCCACCCGCTATCGTCGGTTCCATTAACGCCGTCGCGTTAATGTTAGCGACGGTTTTCGCCGCTGATCCCTGCAGCTATCGCCTGTTAGCAAAACGTTGCTAATACGTCGCTAACAGGGCGATAACTTGCAGGGATCGACGGTGATAGAAAAACTAGCGCTAACCGAGGTTAGCGATAGTTATTGCCATTTCTTGCTAATATGCCCCTCTGTGTTTCTGAGAAACAAGGGTTGGTGGAATTTGAACAAAGTCATTCTCATCAATACAACACAAGCTCAAATATCAAGTAAGGTGGGGAAGGGGATTATGAGCATATTGAGCATCCTAATGATACATCTACTCAGGATGGGCCGTTACCTGGAATGTCTTTGATACTTTGGCACGAAATGTTAACAATGGTATCCAGGACTGTGTTGGTAGATCCGGCAGGAGAATTGTTTTACCTCATAGATTTAAGAACTTTGAAATGTAAATTACAAGCTATGTTTTTTGTGTTTTTTTGTTTTACAGTTTTAAACTAAGTTATCTGCCTCTTACCATCTTGCGTCTCTTCATTCCGGACCCAACAGAAAGTGAATTACTAATAACTCGAAGTAAAAGGAAAGGATTACAACACTAGGCCTTCCAACAGCGAAAAACGACTTTAGAGGTTTTTTCACTGTCAGGACATGTAAAACTTAAACACACATGCCCTATTTTTTAAATACCATGAGCCCTGCCTTATGAGTCTTTAGGGCCTACCTTAGGGGGTGACATATTTATTAAAAAGGGCGGTATAACCTGGCAAAAATTTTATTTTGTCAGGTTGAAATGTCAGTTTAAAGTTCCACACACAAGCTGAAGTGGCAGACCCGTAGGCATGTTTTACAAGGCTACTTTAGAGTGTGGCACAATTGGTGCTACTGCCCTACCAGTAACATTTAATATACAGGCCCTGGGTACATGTAGTACCATATACTAGGGACATAAAAGTAAAATAAATGTACTATTCAGGTGTAGTCCAATTTTATATTGTTTTAAGGTGAAAGTGCAGGCACTTAAGCACTGGTTATCAGAGACAAAGTGCACAGAGCCCTAAAAACCAACAAAAACTGGCATGAGCAAAGGAAGACAGAGAAGGGAAAATCTGGGGTGACTCTGCAGAAAGGGCCAGGTCCAACATATGGCTGCTTCACACTCACTCCGTAACCAGATACAAGCATATTCACTTGTAAGGGCTAGCCTCGGTTTTCCACCAAGAAGGTAAGGTAACAAGTAACTCACAAGGTTGATCCATGTTATGTTGGATCATTTATGTAATAGGATCCATGAAACCTGGTTTAGAATCCTGCAGTCTGAGTGAGGCTTGTTCACTTTAACATGAGAAGGAGCTTTTCTGTGGGTGAGATGAGCCTGTGAAATAGCTTTCTTGTATGAGGCCTAAACCTATGACGTCTGTGCTCTGGGAATGATAGCTTTGCTCTTTGAGACTTGAACCCGTAAGGTCTGTGTGGTCAGACAGACATACTCCTTCTTGTCAATTATTGCCTTTTGAGGCGAGTATGCACATACGAATTCAAAGCCAACTAACTGGTTGACTTTGTCAGTGCTTGCTTGTCTTGTTATTTATTTTGGAAAATATATTTTTTGCTGATTTCTTGAACTCAAGGACTTGATTTCAGACTTTGCTCGAACTGTCCCATCGAGTGTGCTGCAAACATACTGTTCCAAAATTCATCTGGTTATTTTCTCTACATTATCACCCTATTTGTCACTGAGACTAAAAAATAAATCTTTTTAGATAAAAGATACATTCCATTTTCACTGCAAATGCTTGCCTTCTGATAACCTCCAATAAAATCCACTCTTCCTAATTGCAGATGGTGTTACTCATACTGTTCGGTGTAAAACATGTCTTTGATTAGGTCTAACATTTCTCACCTTCAAGAGGAGACAGGCATTACTCATTCCGTTGTTAGAATAAAGCTGAGTCATAATTTCACACATTGCTCCCCATGGAGAACAACATGTATTTTCCAGACTCAACTATTAGTTTAAAGGTTTTTTAGTGCATGTGCAATGGCTTGTTTACTCCTGTCAGTTTAAATGTTAAGATTGCTTATACAATGGGTTGTTTACTCAGATTACATATGCAATGGGTTGTTTACTCCTGTTATTCTGCTCTGAATAAATAGACAAAGAACACTGCTTTCATACCTCTCCTTTTGGTCTGTGGTCAGTTGTAATGTCAGCCTCATTTTCATTTTCAGATACTAGTATGCCATAAAACAATTGTCTCAAGTTGACTGCTGAGAGGTCAGGAATTCTTGGATCTATAAGCTCCATGTTGCTAGTGATCCAGCGCGTCTAATATAATTTCTTTTCCTTTGGACATGACATCCAGGTTGAAAAACACTCTTTTAACAATTATACCAATATGACGGTGGGGCCCATAACACCGCATAAAACGTTCACTCACTCAATTATTCCCTGGATCCCATCCACCTTCACCTAGGAGAAGAAATTAAATGACTGCTGGAAGAAAACGGGATACCTTTTTAAACTCGACAAGATAATTTCTCAAACATCATACATAAGTAGTTTTTACTCCTGTCGATTTCTAAGACATCAAGGTATTCCGCTCTTTGGTCGATGGACCAACTAGTGAGAATAAGTTGATGGTGATTAAGACCAGGTCAATCACTTTAAACCTATTAAAACATTTGCATTTATTATTGAGCTAAAGAACCACAGACTCGTAGTTTTAATTATAATAAAGCTTATCTAATTTTAAAAGGCATGAATACATTCAGTTTTATTAATCAGTTCAATACATTTAATATCATTATAAGGAATAAACTTAAAGAATGCAATGCATACCCTTTTAGATGAAAAATAAAGTTCGTCACAGCAGTTAAATTGCAGATCACAGCATAGAACTCCCAAAAACTGACTGACTGTCCCGCTAAAACAGGTCTCCTCGATGGGCCACCTATACAGGTTTCCCGCAACCTTCTCGTTTCTTCCCAGTCAGATTTTAAAGTAAAAGATTAATTATATTAAAAATAATGGCCTATAGGAAATAACAGCAGCTCTCCAGCGTCAGCGTCCAGTGCTCAAAAATTATGTATGAATAGCGCTCCTCCTACTTAAGTGTAGGTCCTCTTATACCCTATTACTAGCTTACTAAACAGAAATATTTCAATCTTTGGGGGCGAGATTCACGCTAATTGGTCCATTGGAGGGGTGGCAAACATCTCCTCATTGCCCTCCTTGTTCAAACCAGTTCCGTAAAATGTTTATAATTTTGTCCTTTCGCACGGTTTTAGGACATTACCAATCCGATTGACAGCTCCTCTTATGTATCTTCTTTTGTATCTTTATTTTAAACAGTTAATTGTTAATTCACAGCTGCATTTCTGTTTCTCACACATTCTCGCTGAGTCCCTTTTGGCACACGTTTTGATGATAGGTCATGTTGACCTTGATCCCTTTTTCATTCTGGGCTTCTATAAGCAATCACGTGGTATATTTCTGCAGCTTTTCTTCTGCTTGGAAGCCATTTTGCACTTGCGCATTAAGCTCATCTACCTCGGCAGCCATTTTTACAGCGCAGCCTAGCAGGCCCGAGCGAACTATTATGAAAACAAACACAATAATAGTTAAGAATAAAGAAAATAAGCCTTTTCGTTTCCCACCCGTCATTCTACGTACCCCAATTAGGTGTTATCTAGCAAAAGCGACATATAAAGCTACGTTTTACTTACCATCTGCATTCTTTTGCCACAATACAATTCACTACATAGCACAAATCATGCAATATCACTCTAATTAGTACGCAAACCATTACGTTACTATTATTCCACTTTTACATTTGTAAGTAGGTTAGTTTGCACATGAATTGCAAGTTAGAAAAAATGTTTCATAAGAAAACGTAAAATGTTGATTAATTTTCAAATCAATTAATGACGTTAATAATTATTATTAATATTAGGAGGTTCAAAATTTTCTCAGTTACCTTGCTCCATCAACTCCCCCCTTTGGTGATTTTTAATATCACCACAAAAATCCATGTCACACAATTTTTCAGATAGCATTGTTTCTTGTCCATTTGCTTCTTGTTAGTTTTTACACATCTGTATCCCTTTCATCTTGTCTTTTTGTTCTCTCATACATGCTTTCTTTTAGTTCTTCCAGTTCTATTTCACCTATTTCTCGTTCTCTTTCTTTATTCATCTTATTTTCTCTTTTATTTAGTTTTGTCTTTTTCTCCTCTTGATACATATAATAACAAATTTAGCAAATAGCACCACTAAGATTACTACTGTTGCTGATATCAAAACTTTCCCTACAATGGAACTACCTATCTCAGTGAACCATTTTGGTATTGAGGAAAACTCTTACCAAGTTTCTCCCAGGCATTTTCAACCTCCAGTGGAACAAGTTCTTTGTGCAAATTTGTAATATTCTTTATATACTTTTGTATATTTTCGCTTTTATCTGGAATGTAAGTGCAACAATGTTGGACTTTCAGCATTCCACAGACTCCTCCCTCTTTTGCCAAAAGAATGTCAAGGGCAAGTCGATTTTGCATCACCATAGCTCTCATGGCAACCATCTCGGTATTTACCATCAAGAACCCTCCAGCAGTATTCGTTGATAAACGATCTACTACTGTGGACAATTTCCGAATTTTAAATGCATTCAAAGATATTCCTACTGCCGGTATCATTGCTCCAAAAATGTCACCCACTATTTCTGAAAAACTTTCCCTCTTTCTACATGTAAATGTTTCACCCATTTCGTGTGTTCCTTTTTCTTCTCTTTCTACATGAAAAATCTTTGGAAAGACCAGGCCTAAGTAGCATGACCCATACCAATGGTCCGGCAACCTGTAATAAGCTCTATTCCCACAAATATAATAGATCCCTGGAAATATTGGATCTTTTCCTCCTTTGAATCCCCATCCTCCTAAAATTTTATAATTATCTCGGCAGTCACTGGAACCCACGAAATAGTTGTCATACCTGGTTCTATTTCTACTGATACACAACTTTCCCTGTTGGGGCAAATCTAAAGTCATAGCTGCATTTGTCTTTTTCTTATCATTACTTTCTCCTTCAAATGCCCAAAGGGGTGTTTTTGTCTCTTCCTCAATGACCTTTCTTTGAAATTTGACTCTTCTACTTTCTACCATCTCTAAAAATACCTTTTCTTCTTTCTTTAACTCACAGGTAAGGTTGTGTTTAACTATGTCATCTGATGTCAAATCTTTATTTTCTAAGAAAAATTCACCAAACATCCTTGCTCCTTTCACCTTGTTCAATTCAGGAATTATAGGAATTTTTTGCAAAAATCTTATTTATGTCAGTATAATAATATTCTAATCTACCTGTTCTATAACACAAGCTAGCTAAAACACTACATGTTATTCCATACGTCAATGGAAGGTGATGATAGGTCACCCCTTCGGAAACAGACGCAGGTAATTTCATACAAACATAACAATCTCTTACATCCATTGTTTCTACATATTCATATAGTAATTTTGTGAAAACGTTCTTTGAAAAATCAGTTATGGATCTACCCTTATGTAACTAACACTGTCTATTAATGTGGCTGTGTTTTGTATGTTAACTTCTTTATCTTTCTTTGTGCTGTTCTCTAATATGGGCGTTTCTTCTACAGCTAGTCTAATTGGAATGGTGATTGCTAAGATAAGCCATAAGAACATTAATAAACCTGTACAAAAGAAACACATTCTACACCACCTACGTAAAACTCACATCTATTCTCTGGGGTCGAATCCGATTCGGGCCGGAAAAAATACCGACCGACTCGGTACGGGATTATAGTCCGACCGACACGTACCGGCGTTGCCCGACCTGGGAAGTACGATGAAATGCATGGGAATCACGACCGACTCGCACGGAACACAAGGCGAACGACCGACCCGGCCGGAAACAAGCTATCCGGCCGGGAAACCACGCGAATCGAACCGACCGACACGCATCAGGAAATAACCCGAACGAAACGTACCCGCGAACTCCGACCCGCGCAGTACGATGCAATGGGTGCAAATTCAGACCGATTCGTACGGAGCCCAAGCCGTACAACCGACACGCATACCAAACCCAGCCGAACAAACACAATACTCCGCGACCGACGCGTACGCCGCATATGAAACTGAGCTGAAACACAGCGGGAACGACTCGGAGAGGCGCGCACGAGACAACTGCAACGTCCTACTCGGTCATAAGAACGACTCCTACATGCACAATAATCACAAATGAAAAAATACAAAAAAAAGGGCCAAACAAGCAATGACAAAGCCAATAAATACAGGGGGAAAAATGGAACAAGGACACACCCCTAACTCCACCTACATAAAGCCCACAAATCCCTACCATGATCCTTTGCAAATCCCACTGACCTGCCAGCACAGAACACCATCACACAGCAAACACAGACACACACACAGCTCATCCAACACAAAAGCCACACACCATTAGCACCTCAACAAATAGCACCCTCACACACACACAGCAAAACCTACACACACACACCCTCACTTGCACACACACACATCAATCACCACCACCACCACCCATCACCATGCCCCTAAAGAAGAATCCAAAGTTCCTAGATAGTGAATTGGAAGTCATGGTAGACGAGATCCTGAGGGTAGAGCCACAGTTGTTTGGCACATTGGTCCAACAGACCCCCATGTCGCAGAAAACCAAGATGTGGGCGAGGATCGTCGACAGGGTGAACGCACAATCACCATGTTTGCGCACAAAGGAAGACATCCAGAACAGGTGGTATGATGTGCGCAGGAGGGTCAGAGACCTACTCAAGAAGGATTACCTCCTGAGCCAGCACACCGGCAGTGGCCCTCCTGCAAAACCAGTATACCTCAGGCCCTGGGAGGAGAAGGTGCGGGCCATCCTACCACCAGTGAGCGTATATGGACTAACAGACATCCCAGAGCCTGGTGAGTACACAACTAATATACACAATATTGTGTGCCAATACACACACATCACTGTCAAGGGACAGTCAAACCATCCACCCCTAGCAAATCAACAGCAACCAAAAGATAATCATCCCAAGATGTGTATGTCAGTTAGATAAACACAATACATGCCATCTCATAGTGATATGTAACTGTGTCATGACATGTACAAACCTAACAACAAATAGAGCAAGGCAGTGGCACAAATATAACCAACAAACACTGCCTGATATTTTGCCACCACTAGAACACCACCTCACAGGGAAGCTCACTTAAAGGAAGGAATTCTGTGTATGCTGGTGAAGTTAGTGTAGCCAATAGCATGATGGGAGTTGTAGTCACAGATACTGCTCACCCTCACAATTGGCCCATCAACACCACTCTGAACCATGCTCACATCACAGGGAGTGGATAAGGACTGACAAGATGGCTGACACTGGCTACTGCTGTGGGGAGCACAAGGCCCTGCTGGGAACTGTGCACCAACAAACAGCACAACACCACTGCCTGACATCCTGAAAGCCAACTTGCACTCTCTGCAATGCAAGCACGTTGCATGGTGGGATATCTGGCTGGCTGGGAAGGAGGACTCACAGCACTGACCATAGTTACAAGCAGCTCACCTCACACACCCCCTCAACACAAACTCCACATAACCCACCTGGGAGAATGCAATGCCTCACATACCAAATGAAGATCCCACAAAGAACCACCACCCTGGGTAATGCTGTGTGAAGCACAGGGACACACCTGGGACTTGTAGCCAAACAAACGCAAGGACAACACTGTCAGCCTTCCTGTCAGCACAGGCACACTACCCCACAGGGAAGCAGAGTCCAAAGGAAGGAAGTACGGGCATGCTGGGAAGGGGGTGTAGGCAATAGCATGATGGGAGTTGGAGTCACAGATACTGCTCACCCTCACAATTGGCCCATCAACACCACTCTGAACCATGCTCACATCACAGGGAGTGGATAAGGACTGACAAGATGGCTGACACTGGCTACTGCTGTGGGGAGCACAAGGCCCTGCTGGGAACTGTGCACCAACAAACAGCACAACACCACTGAATGACATCCTGAGAGTCAACCTGAACCCACTGCAAGGGTGGCATGCTTCATGGTGGGATAACTGGGCCAGGTGGAGAAGGATGGCCGGATGTCCACCAAATACAACCAATGCTGGCCATGCACACACCTCAACATTCATATTGAAATGCCCCAGGTATGCATGACAATGTGCTACACCAATATCAACCTCTTACTGTGACAACTTAGGACAATGCAATGTACATGCCCGCATCCAGAGGTACAGTCACAACTGTCAGGTGTGTGAACCATTGATGTCTGTAGAAACATTACATACAATGTGTGTCTCTTCCAAATACAGGTGACGATGATGGGGACACAGCAGCAGGCGAGGAGGAGTCCCTGTCCCAGGCTCCGGGGGACACAGAGCTCACTGGTGTGGAACAGCCTCTGCCCTCCTCGGATGGCGAAGACCTACCTGGCACCTCCGGTGTGAGTCATCATGCAGCACCAGCTGGACCAACATCTGCACCCCTGCACCCACCCCTCCAACAACTGCCAACATACAGACCACCCCCGCCGACACGGACAGACCAAGGACCACCGCTGACAACAGCACAGGGCCCCAGGCCCACCGTGGAGCAACGGATGACAACACCACTAACAACCCCCAAGTGGGCCTCGGGTCACCTGTGCGTGCCACCGCAGGTCCTGCACGTGTCGCCAGGGGTGGTGGGAGGGGTGGTAGACATAGGTCGCTGCTTGCAGAGGGGTCTGGACTGCATGATGACCCACAACTGGCACGCATCGCTGATGCGTACCAGGATAGCACCGGAGAGGTCAGACAGGTAGTGGGGATCCTCAAGGACATACAACAGCAGCAGGCTGCCCATCATGCCCGCTTGGACTCCCACATGGCCCGTGTGGAGACACACATGGCCCGTGTGGAGACACACATGTCGGGCATGGAGTCCAAGTGGGACACATTGCAAGAACTCACAGCGGTGCATAGGGACATATTGACATGCCTCCGCCAGATTAGCACCAACATGGCCACACCTCCCTGTGTGCCCACAACATCTGGTGCTGCAACAACTGACACCGCCACAGGGAGGGAGGAGGACTCTGGCGGAGAGTCCCCTGCACCGCTGCAGCCTGCACGTGAGGGTCCCCCCAAAGAAGAGGGGTCGTCCGAGGAAGGAAAACTGAGAGGTTGATGGCCACGTACATCCCCCAGGAAGCCAACACCTGTTCCGGAAATTCTCCTTTGTGTGCAAACGTTTCACCCTGTCGAATGCAACACTACTTTCCCACATGACATGGGGAGTTCAAGTTGGACTAATGTATCATATGACTGTGGACTTCACTCAGGACATTTCTGCTACCAAGACTTCCAACTCATCTGGGAACTTTGGATCACAATCCCAATGTACAGCACCCACCATCCTGTGCACTATACACACACACATTTCTGTAAATAAAATCACTAGTACACCATACTTGCCACTGTTGTTATTCAAATGTGGATACTGTTATGGTGATGATGTTCTGCTAAATTACACTGTGTATGCTAACTGCTACAGCAAGTACAACACCGTCGTGTGAGTCATGGTGACGTGACACATATGAGGGAGACACACCACTAGGGCTACACAACACAGACACCAGGGCCATCGGACTCATCGCCCACAGTGATGTTGCCAGGAAATACAGTGGAATGCACAGACACCACACCTATTCAGAGTCTGTGTCAACTAGCCCACAGGTGCAGTAAGCAAATGTCAGTCAGATGTGTGACCACAGACAACGCACATCCCAAAGTGAAGCACAGGTTTATTACACATTTGCAACATGTTGTTTCCACTACAAATGCAAGGTTTACCCACGTGGCAGTGGCCACACAGTCAACAAGTGCAGAAGATATGAAGTCCAGGGGTGTGTGGCACATCACTTGTAGGCCAACTACTGCTGCCACCCTGAAAGCTGAATCATGGTGTCGGGGGATCCAAGTTGACCAAAGTACTCAGTAAGCACCCTGTGAAGGACAGACATGACACACAGTTAAAATCACTGTAGAACAGGACAGTACTGCAATACTCATGCCCAATACATGTCACAAGACAACTACACAAAACCAAGTTAGCATATCAAAACTGTTGGGGAGTTCAGACTACCTGGAAGGACACATTGCTGCACGCATCCAGTCAAGTAGCACATGGCCACACTCAAACAGCACCAGAGCACCACCCACACATATCATGCAAACTCACGTCATTCACATTACATCTCCCTGGATACTCACATTCAGCTGAAGAAGTTGGTGATGAGCTGTGTGCGGACATCACCATCATCATCATCACTCACTGGCATCGTGGTCCAGGCCAGGATCCTCCACAGGTGGCGGACGTTGGTCATCGTCATCCAGGATGAGAGGCAACTCCTTCCGCACTGCCAGGTTGTGTAGCATGCAGCAGACGATGACAATCTTGCACACCTTTGCTGGGGCATATGGGAGGGCCCCTCCTGTCTTGTCCAGGCAGCGGAAGCGGCTCTTCAGGAGACCAAAGGTCCGCTCTATCACTCTCCTGGTCCGACCATGTGCCTCATTGTAGCGCATCTGGGCTGGTGTCACAGGGTTCCTGAGGGGTGTCAGCAACCACGGCATGTTGGGGTATCCGGAGTCACCTACGGACAGACAAGTGCACATTAGCTGATTTGGAAAAGTGGGTGGAATACTACAGATCAGAACACACACAATGGTACAAAGTCAGTACACACCGACAAGCCAGGCACGCTGGTTCTGCATCTGTGCCATCATCCTCGGGATGCGACTACTCCTCATCACGTAGGCATCGTGTGCTGAACCAGGGAAACGGGCACACACATGTGTGATGCTCATATCTGCTAAACATACCACCAGAGCATTGATCGAATGGTAATGTTTACGGTTCCGGTATGCCTGCTCATGTGCCTGTGGTGGTATCAAAGCCACATGTGTCCCATCAATGGAGCCAATGACATGTGGCATCCTCCCCAGGGCATAGAAGTCACTCTTGACGTCAGTGAGTTGTTGACGTGTTGGGAAATAGATGTACTGGTTCAGGCATCTCAACATTGCCTCCAAAACATCGCGTAGCACACGGCTGAACATAGTCTGTGACATCCCACCGGCAGTCGCAACAGTGTGTTGAAAGGTACCGGTGGCAAAGAAGTGTAGGGCTGCCATTACCTTCACCTTGGGGGTCAGCGCCGTAGGGTACGTCCGGCCAGGTTGCAAATGTGGTGCCAAGCGCACTGCCAAATCCTCAATCAGCTGCCTGGTGAAGCGGTACCGTCGGATGCTGTCACGTTCCACCATCGTTGCCAGGTCAGGGAATGGTCTATGGACAGCTGGAGCCCTGCAGTGCATAGGTTGAAGGAAGAAAGATTGTCAGTCACCCCACATATGTGCCATTCACCATACTCAATTTCACATGATACATCATTACGTGACACAAGTACTTGATGTGTGTGCCGTTCTGTCGGACATAACTCGCACCTACATGGCCATCATCTAACTTCTCAGTACAACATGTGTGCACAACAGGTACCAGGTTGTGCTATGGGAAACCATTAGGCTGTGTCACAGTACCCATTTACTGCTGTCACGTTCCACACACACACCACAGTGACATGTCTGGACAGATGCACCACAGGCATCACAGATCATTGACAGGTAGATTCCCAGTGACCCTGTCTTGCCACATGGACACTGGCATGACATGGCGTATCATGTACACGTCAGAAAAACAAACATGACTCCCACAGGTAGTGGCCCCTGTCGCATCCGCAGGACAGACATGGACGCCAGTGACGCACAACATCAAAGTCCATGCACAAACAACGTTGATGTGGAGACTGTCTCCCATCGTGCACATGGAATCAGTGACATCGGAAACACAACATGCACACAGACTGTGGAGGGACATCACTATTGTGGCAATGGGTCATCCTGTGACGTACATGCCTTCCCACATGGGACTCTGGGGGTATGTGACATGTCATACACATACACAACCTGGAAATGTGACCATGCCACATGCTCCAAAATGAACTGTTGCACATCACAGTGGTCATGTGCACAACACACCAAGGACCCTGTCCCCATGAACACATGCACAGCCTGGGTGTGGCTGCCCACAAGTGCCACCACAGAAACCACATGTTAACCCCCATACACAGAGAAGGAAATGCAGCCTTACATGCCTCAGGAAACAGTGTGGACTGGGTGTGGTGTTGTAGGTGTGCCCCTGGGTCTCTGGCAGGTATATGTGGCTGGCATACGTTCACCAGTGACAAGCATGGTGACATATGCGACTGACCTGTACAGGTACGCGTTGTACAGCAATGTACCGATCGGTGTGCCCGGCCGGCCCATTGCATATGATGTGTGCGGGTACGCGTTGTATCTCGAAATACGCGTTGTACAGCAATGGACCGATCGGTGTGCCCGCACGGCCCATTGCATATGATGTGTGCGGGTACGCGTTGTATCCCGAAATACGCATTGTACAGCAATGGACCGATCGGTGTGCCCGGCACGGCCCATTGCATATGATGTGTGCGGTGCACGCGTTGTACAGCAATGGACCGATCGGTGTGCCCGGCCGGCCCATTGCATATGTTGTGAGCGAGTGCGCGTTGTACAGCAATGGACCGATCGGTGTGCCCGGCCGGCCCATTGCATCTGTTGTGAGCGAGTACGCGTTGAACAGCAATGGACCGATCGGTGTGCCCGGCCGGCCCATTGCATATGATGTGTCGCGGGTACGCGTTGTATCCCGAAATACGCGTTGTACAGCAATGGACCGATCGGTGTGCCCGGCACGGCCCATTGCATATGATGTGTGCGGGTACAGCGTTGTACAGCAATGGACCGATCGGTGTGCCCGGCCTGCCCATTGCATCTGTTGTGAGCGGGTACGCGTTGAACAGCAATGGACCGATCAATGTCCCCAGCCGGCCCATTGCATATGATGTGTGCGGGTACGCGTTGTACAGCAATGGACCGATCGGTGTGCCCGGCCGGCCCATTGCATCTGTTGTGAGCGGGTACGCGTTGTACAGCAATGGACCGATCGGTGTGCCCGGCCGGCCCATTGCATATGATGTGTGCGGGTACGCGTTGTATCCCGAAATACGCGTTGTACAGCAATGGACCGATCGGTGTGCCTGGCCGGCCCATTGCATCTGTTGTGAGCGGGTACGCATTGTACAGCAATGGACCGATCGGTGTGCCTGGCCGGCCCATTGCATATGATGTGTGCGGGTACGCGTTGTATCCCGAAATACGCGTTGTACAGCAATGGACCGATCGGTGTGCCCGGCCGGCCCATTGCATCTGTTGTGAGCGGGTGCGCGTTGAACAGCAATGGACCGATCGGTGTGCCCGGCCGGCCCATTGCATATGATGTGTGCGGGTACGCGTTGTATCCCGAAATACGCGTTGTACAGCAATGGACCGATCGGTGTGCCCGGCCGGCCCATTGCATCCGTTAGTGAGCGGGTATGCGTTGAACAGCAATGGACCGATCGGTGTGCCCGGCCGGCCCATTGCATATGATGTGTGCGGGTACGCGTTGTATCCCGAAATACGCGCTGTACAGCAATGGACCGATCGGTGTGCCCGGCCGGCCCATTGCATCCGTTGTGAGCGGGTATGCGTTGAACAGCAATGGACCGATCGGTGTGCCCGGCCGGCCCATTGCATATGATGTGTGCGGGTACGCGTTGTATCCCAAAATACGCGTTGTACAGCAATGGACCGAACGGTGCGCACACATTGGCTGGGGCCTGGCATGGCAACGGACGCGTTTTCGAAGCTCCAACGAGTCTGATGCAGTGAATTCAGTTGGCCAGCCACAACAATGTTGCAAAATCATGGGTGTCATGAAGTTGAAGATTTGAAGGATGCTGTGGGCGTGTATTAGTGCTGCTATTCCATGGATTGGTCAGATTCAGAAGATGCAAACGACTTGGACCTATCACTTTGGACACATGGGACAGTATCTGCCTCTGCAGCACACATATAATGCTGGCTGTTCCCCTGAGAGCTCACTTGCCTGCACTACATGCTCCAGGACGACATCTGCCACCAACACTGCTGCTGTTTATGCATCCTCTGGCTCCTGCAATGGCACGTACTGTGGAGAGAGCCCCAGCCTTCAGCCTTGAGGGGAACCAGGCCCTGCTGGACAGCCTCCTTCCACAGTACAGCAAGCTGTATGGGAAACCAAGGGAGCAGGTGAGTGTGCTGTCCACTGCCTTACTAATTGTGCATGTTGTCTGACTAGCAGGACTTTCAGTGTGCACACCACTGGCTAGCATGCTCACTGAGTAGTTGTCACACCCCAAAGTGTGTAGTTACATGCACTGAACTGGTACAGTGCAGTAACAGTGCATTCCAACTAGGTTTACTTCCCATGCAATGATACCATGTAGTGACTGCTGGCAAACTGTTCATAGCCATTGTTGCACTGCCTGTGTACATCATATGCCCCTGTGATTGAGACATGTATATCCAACTGTGTGATGCACGTATATGTTGCATGTGTAGTAATGGCCTTTTCACTTTGTCATCCTCACAGGTTGATGCCCACCAGAAGCAGGAAATCTGGCTGACCATCGCCCGGGAAGTAAGATCCGTGGGGGTCTACAGGCGCAGGATCCGCAACTGCCAGAAGAGGTGGCAGGACCTTTGTGGCTGGACCCGGAGGATCGCAAGGGTCCAGCTGAAGCTGTCGCCTCCTCGCAGGAGGGGCGGACACCGGACCCTGACCCCCACATGCTCCGGATCCTGGCGGTGGTCTTCCCTGACCTGGATGGGCAGCTGAAGGCCAGACAGCAGCAAGGAGGGGGTGAGTCCATGACTGCATTGTGCACTTTGTCTGACATGCTATGTGCCCTCCTCTGGCCTGGTTAAACTTCCACAGTACATCAGTCATGTGGTCCAGGACCCATGTCCCTCATTTGTGACATGCCCACTTCTCCTCTGATACGCATATGTGTGGCCCTTATAGTCAGGAAATTGTGTCATTTGGGGACTGTGTCATTGCATTTAGCTTTACCTCGAGGTGGGGGACAGCATTTGTTCCCGTGACTATGTTGTGCGATTCATGGGTGGGTCAATTGCTTACATAATGCCTAAGTTCTGACATGTAATCTGGGTGTAACTTTGATATGTGGTCCGCTTGCTGCTCTGACTCACCACATGTCCCTGGGGAATTTGGCACACACCCATGCTGCTGGTGGGAACAATGTTTGGGCCTCAGGAGTATGTGTATCCAGTGTGTCACACATGCTTAGCCACCTGCCTACTGTCCAGGACTCATCCCTCTTACAGGTGGAGCTGGACAGTCATGCCTACTCCAGGGCATACAATACACTCTGTACTCCCACTCCCGTGTATCATCTGGCATGTTTTGATCAGTGAAATGTACCCTCAGGTGTCTGCCTCTGTCTCATTGTGCTGTGTCTTCGTTGTCAGGACTACTGGTATGTTTATCGGTTAGGGCTCAGCATGCCATCTGAGACCATGATAGACGATACTTCTGTGACTTATAGGTGTCTGATCACTTGACTGTGCACACAGGTGTTTGCGACTGTGACTTTCAGGCAGCTGTATTTTCATTCACAGCACACTGTGAGGTGCTCATGTTCAGAGAGTTGTGTTTCATGTCCCCCATATGTCCAGTTGGTATGATGTGGACAAATAGTAGTACAGATGATGTGGTTTTTGGGGGATGGACATGTGCACTTGTCAGTCACATAACTTGCATTCCCCATGCCCTTAGATTGTGACACAGTGCAGACTGTTGTTGGCTGGCTGCCATGGCCATGTGACTTGAGACAGTAATGTATGACTTTGCACGCATTCCTGTGTCATGGCATTAAACTTCCTGGGACTGATCCTGCAGGGGAGTGACATGTGCAACATGCACCCCATTGTGGCATTGACTATCCGGACATGGGTGCATCATGGTGTCTGGTGCTGGTATGCATCACATGCATTTCTATTTAGACTCTGGCCATCCCTTTATCCGGACACCTGCACTGACTCAGTGGCAAGAGATGTGATGTGTGCATGTTCACATACTTCACCGTGTTCCCTGCAATGTCCAACAACTGTGTAGGTGGTGCATGTGTCCACACTGGGGTCTTACCATCAGACAGGCACCAGACAGATGGGTGCAAGGGCAGGAGGGGTGTGAGTCCCATGGTTGACCATCAGACTGACAATTGGCTTCCCCGAATCTGTGTGAGGACTTTAGGCAATGTTCAACTAAGGATGCCAGGGCTTGCTCTGTAATGTGTTGTACTTACTGTGGAGTGTGCGGTCAGTGCAGGTGACTGATGTTTGTCTGTTTCCCTAATTGTTTGCAGATACATCCACGGCCACAGGAGGGGACAGCTCCACGGACCAGGAGGAGCAGCGGAGCCAGATTGGGTCAGCATCGGACGAGTGGTCAGAGGGACCCAGTGGCACAGAGGGCGAGGAGAGCCACACCGAGGAGTCCTCAGCACCATCCACCTCAGCTGAGGACCACAGCAGCTCGGAGGATGACTCCCTTGTGGAGGTGGGTCTCAGCAGCCACCAAAGGCCAGCTAGTCTGTCTGGCCCGACACCACCACCACCACCACCGCCCTCCCATTGGCTCCCATTCCTGAGGTCCGTGGAGGCTCCCGTGCTCGGGAGCGTGTCTCCTTCGTGCCAGGCACCGCACCCCCTGCCCTTGTGTCCCCTGCTGCCCTGAGTGAGGAGTCTGTGTACCTCCTTCGGCAGCTCCATGTAGGGCAGACAGCAATGCTGAGTGTCCTCCATGCACACACCACTCTGTTGACACAGCTGGTGTCGTTCATGGAGGTCATCTCGATGGGTATGTCTGCCTTACAGAGGAGCAATAAGTCCATGGACTCCTCCCTGACGGCAGCAGTGTCCCTCCTCCAACAGTCCCTCACCCCTCCCACCTCTGCCCCATCCACACTTCCTGCCCCCCTACCTGTCCAAAGCACATGCACACCTGCACAGTCACCCAAACACACAGACACGAGCAGCACAGACACACCCAAGAGAAAGGCAAGACGTGCACACAAGCATCCTCAGGGGACTGATACCACAGACACAGGGGATGGGGAACACACACACACACAGGCATCCACATTCACTCCGCAGTCCTCCAAATCCTCTCCCTCCAAGACCCCTTCCCTTGCCTCGCCTGCTACCCCACCTACACAGCAGATCTTCCTGTGTGACCTCGGCCTCTTCCCCTCCAATCCTGCTGATCCAGCATAACGGGGGAAGAGGAAGTCCACCCACACAGAGGGGAGTGCCCCTCGCCCCCGGACACCCTCCCCCAGGTGCAGGCAGACACAGGACCCCATTAGGAAGTCCCCCCGGACCAGGAAGAGCAAGACCCCACCACCACCACCACGCAGCTCCACCGCCCAGTCTCGCCCCTCCATCCCCCAGGCCACCACTGCACAGGTTCCCCCGCCACACCCTGCCCCAGGTTCCCCCACACACCGATACCGCATCCCAGACTGCTTAGGCCCTCCCCCCCTGCCACTTGCTCTTCCACCCCCAACCCAGACGCTCTGCCTGTTAGTGGCACTGTTGTGGAGACCGGGCTCCCCCCTCTGTCCTGCCCACCTCATCTGCCCACCCTTCCACTCCCTTGGAGTCATGCACTGCAGTGGAGTCCACAACCACCACGTCTGACTCGGGCACTGCAGTGGGTACCCAGTCCACTACATCAGTCCAGCCCACTGCAGTGGTTGCAGCACCCACACCAACTGACTTGTGTACCACAGTGGTGCTGGCCCCCCCTGAGTCAGACACCTCCACTGCAGTTGCCGGTGACACTCCTGCACCCACCACCCCTTCACTGCCTCACTCTGCCATCCCCTGATCCTGTCCCTGCGGTGCCTGGCCTGCCCCTTGTATGCCCCTCCAAGGGGGATGTCCCCTAACCGTACCAGTGCAGGCAAGCAATGTGTGACCAGTTGCCACTTCTCACCCTGTTGGGACTGTGATTTTGGACTGGCCATTGGCTTTAGTTTCTTTTGGACTTCCGTGTTTACCCTGACATTTGCTGAATAAAGCCTCTTTTTGTTTACTTGTGGGTTTTCTTTTGATGTACATGATGTGGATGAGTAGCATCCTGCATTTGCAGTTGTAATAGTGTTCACATCAGGAAAATGAAGTGTTGCAGTGATGGACTCCATGTGGTCCATGGGATATGTGTCCTGTTGTAGTCTGGATCTATGGCATCCTTTGCTACAGTCTGAGGGTGTAATGTTCAGCATTTGACACAGGGATGTCCATTTTGCATTTGTAAATGAACATCTTTGTCTTACACTGATGCACATCTGGTGGGCTTACCACTGTTCAATGTTCCGATTTCCCTGACTGTGTGCCCAGCTCCACTGGACATGCAGTTTTGCACATCAATGTCGAAGGACTCATCTGTGTATACAGTGCAACTTGCTTGACACGTGTTTTGTGTGTGTGCAGATGACTGACATGACACTCCCGTACCCAGGCTGATGTGAGCAGAGCCTTCTGTGTGTTGTGGTTGTTGACTCACTGACGGAGTGTTCTGCTGACATGTTTGGGTCGTGCACAGACAAGGTTTGGCACAGCGGACCTTCCACAGGAGTGGAGTGCCCTCATGGCAGTGTGTAATCCGGTGACATTGCGTGGGCCTGTGTTGTGTGTTGTGTAAGCATGTCTGTGCGTGTTCCCTTGTGTGTTTTGCATTTCGCCCTTAATGGGAAGGGTATGCCCAGACGTGGGTCCCGTGCTCACTACGCCACTGGAGTCAAGCTATCCTGGCTGATGAGGGCTGAAAGCCCGAAACCGGTCCTAGGATGCTTGATTCCGGTCCAGGGAAGACATGGCTTGGCAGTTCGGTCTGGACTGTTCCCATGAGGCACAGGGTCAAGACTGATTTGCATATGGCTATGTCTGAACTGGGGTGGCGTGGTGAAGCAAAATAACGATGGATTAAACCCAGATCTGTGACTGTGGGTGAATGTTTGCCAATGTGCAACATTCCGTCCATCATCTTGTGTGTTTTGCATGTGCGTGTTCCCTTCCCTTTTCCTACACAGGCTGTGTCCCTAGGGATGTTCCTGTTTGTGATGCTTGCTGAGTTGTTCTGTGTTCATCCAGCATCTTGGACCTGGTTTCTCCGTGATGTGGGTGCATGGCAAACTAATGTTCATGAGGTTGTCATACCAGATTGTCTTTGTTGTCAGGGCTGGGGATGTGGGCAAACACAGATGGGACACATTCAGGATTCCCCTTGGCACTTGTTGTTTACACGAGTCATGTGATTTACAGTTTGTGGTAGCTTTCAGTGATTGTGACACGTTGTGTGTGTGACTGCTGCCACTCCTCAGGGTCAGAGCTGCAATGTTGGAAGTTGTGTACGTGTGTTCTTCGTGTGTCACCTTGGCTTCTTCGTTGGTGTGTGACTATGGCCAGGATCCCATTGATTGTGGTGGATTTCACATCATGCCCATGTACGGCATACTGTGCTGTGTGTCAGACATTGACGAGTCTTGTTGACTGGCCATGTGTGATGGGTTTCTGCACCTTAGTTCCCACCACCACCCCTGGTATTGTCATGGGTGCATGTCCAATGTCACCAGTCCATGTGAGCTTCACTGCTGCACATTGGTGGAGATCAGGGTGTGTGGTGTTGAGTGTGTGCAAAAGTGAGTTGTTGCACGGCTAGACCCCTACCTCCATATTGGCCTTGGCTGGTAGGCCGTGCTGATTGATTGGAGCTTGTGTAGGTGTGATGGTAGTTAGTTGCTCAGGACACATGGCTGTGGTTCACAGTGTGAACGACATCTAACTTTGTCATCACAGTGGGATTATCATGCAGGCTAGTGTCAGCACAATGTGGGGTCCCTGGGGGTAGTGCTGTGGTGGGTCTGTCTCTTGCTGTGTTAGTTGCTGTTCCTACAAGCTTGTGTGACATGTGTAATTTGTGCTCCCTCTCATCTAACAATGCCTGATTGCCCACATAAGGGTATCCGATCCATGAGATCCATGAGTAACTTTTGTATGGCAGTGTATACACATCTGTGTGGTTGGAATTCAGGCCTCCTCATGTGTTGTGTGGTTGCCTGGGGACACTGGCACACCCCCCCATCACATGTTGTGTTTGATATGCAGTGTGAGTCTGCCTGTTTGTGTTTGTGCCTTTGCACCACTGCATTGGCATATCTTGTGTGTGCCATTGGCTGTATGTTGTTTGGTGGCTTTCCCCTGCTGTCCCTGGGACTCCTAGGTCATCAGTCAGCACAATAATCATGGTTTGTATGTCCCATTGCTGCCATGGTATGGTATTTGTTCACCTGACATCTACAGTCTCCACAGGATATCTACATTTGTGTGTCCATTGGTGCAGATATGTGGGTCAGCATTATGATGGTCACTTCTGTCATTGTGTTATTTGTGAATGTTGACAATGTGGGCCCCCATGGGTGATGTTTGTATGCACATGGCCAAAACGATGTTTCAGTGATACTGCACTGTTTCCCTCGACCAATCTATGTTGCTATGGGACACAAGCACTACTATGTCACTGATGTGTTTGTTGTTGTGTTACCAGGATTCATCCATGCAGTTTGGCTTTGGCAGCTTTTACCATGACTACACTTCCCTTTTGGTCACTGTGGTGATGGGGCTTTAGGCCCCATTGCCACACTGTTCAAAATGTGCATCAGCTATGGACACCACACTTCCCTTTTGGTCACTGTGGTGATGGGGCATTAGGCCCCATTGCCACACTGTTCAAAATGTGCATCAGCTATGGACTCCACACTTCCCTTTTGGTCACTGTGGTGATGGGGCTTTAGTCCCCATTGCCACACTGTTCAAAATGTGCATCAGCTATGGACACCACAC
This sequence comes from Calotriton arnoldi, assembly GCA_963921515.1. Taxonomy (NCBI): domain Eukaryota; kingdom Metazoa; phylum Chordata; class Amphibia; order Caudata; family Salamandridae; genus Calotriton; species Calotriton arnoldi. Next base: position 499,647 of record CAWUFW010000198.1, on the reverse strand, counting down.
TTCCCTTTTGGTCACTGTGGTGATGGGGCTTTAGGCCCCATTGCCACACTGTTCAAAATGTGCATCAGCTATGGACACCACACTTCCCTTTTGGTCACTGTGGTGATGGGGCTTTAGGCCCCATTGCCACACTGTTCAAATGTGCATCAGCTATGGACTCCACACTTCCCTTTTGGTCACTGTGGTGATGGGGCTTTAGGCCACATTGCCACACTGTTCAAAATGTGCATCAGCTATGGATAGCACACTTCCCTTTTGGTCACTGTGGTGATGGGGCTTTAGGCCACATTGACACACTGTTCAAAATGTGCATCAGCTATGGATAGCACACTTACCTTTTGGTCACTGTGGTGATGGGGTGTTCGAGCCCATTGCCACAGTGGCCATGGTCGGCTTGCATTGTGGAGGCCACACACATTTCTGTGTGACACATGTGCTAGGGGGTCACATTGTATGTTCAATGTCATGTTCAGTGTTGTAGGCATTTGACACAGACTACACACAGTTGTCATGGTGTTGGGGGGGATGTAATCTTCTGTCATTCCTTATGTGGGAGTATGCTAGTTGTGAAGAAAAGTGTAGTGCGTGCACTGCCTCAAGATGAGCTCCTGATATAATTTTAGTTTTAACGTGCCTCCTGGGTGTCACTCTCTGTACAAGAGTGATAGATTACTGAACATGGATGCACTCCCACGACTGTGAGGAGTGTCCCCAGGGCACAGTATTGGGCCCCCCTCCTGGGGGTTAATCGGTTAAATACGTTCATAGGCGTGAAATCGATTACATTCAATTGGTCCCGCTGGGGGTCGCGTAACTAGATTTCACGCCTATGAACGTAATGATGATTGAATTACATTCAAGGAAATAAAAAGGGAATTAAACGAACAGTATGATGGAATAACCACTACTCATTATTACTTCAACCAGCTACGGAAAAAAACTGTGGTATTTAACCGATTAACCCCCAGGAGGGGGCCCAATACTGTGCCCTGGGGACACTCCTCACAGTCGTGGGAGTGCATCCATGTTCAGTATGCTAGTTGTGTCATGCATTACCCGTCCTATGAGTAGGAGTGGTGTTAGTGGTAGGCATCCATCCCCCATGAGTGGGGATGGTAGTAGTGACAGGCATCCAGGCCCCCTGAGTAGGGGTGGTGGTAGTGGTAGGCATCCAGCCCCCTGAGTAGTGATGGTGGTAGTGGTAGGCATCCATACCCCTAAGGGTGGGGATGGTAGTAGTGGCAGGCATCCAGGCCCCCTGAGTAGGGGTGGTGGTAGTGGTAGGCATCCATACCCCTAAGGGTGGGGATGGTAGTAGTGGCAGGCATCCAGGCCCCCCTGAGTAGGGGTGGTGGTAGTGGTAGGCATCCAGCCCCCCCTGAGTAGTGATGGTGGTAGTGGTAGGCATCCATACCCCTAAGGGTGGGGATGGTAGTAGTGGCAGGCATCCAGGCCCCCCTGAGTAGGGGTGGTGGTAGTGGCAGGCATCCATCCCCCTATGAGTGGGGATGGTAGTAGTGGCAGGCATCCAGGCCCCCTATGAGTGGGGATGGTAGTAGTGGTAGGCATCCATCCCCCTATGAGTGGGGATGGTAGTAGTGACAGGCATCCAGGCCCCCCTGAGTAGGGGTGGTGGTAGTGGTAGGCATCCATCCCCCCATGAGTGGGGATGGTAGTAGTGGTAGGCATCCAGCCCCCCTGAGTAGTGATGGTGGTAGGCATCCATACCCCTAAGGGTGAGTGGGGATGGTAGTAGTGGCAGGCATCCAGGCCCCCCTGAGTAGGGGTGGTGGTAGTGGTAGGCATCCATACCCCTAAGGGTGGGGATGGTAGTAGTGGCAGGCATCCAGGCCCCCTGAGTAGGGGTGGTGGTAGTGGTAGGCATCCAGGCCCCCTGAGTAGTGGTGGTGGTAGTGGCAGGCATCCGTCCCCTATGAGTGGGGATGGTAGTAGTGGCAGGCATCCAGGCCCCCTATGAGTGGGGATGGTAGTAGTGGTAGGCATCCATCCCCCTATGAGTGGGGATGGTAGTAGTGGCAGGCATCCAGGCCCCCTATGAGTGGGGATGGTAGTAGTGGTAGGCATCCATCCCCCTATGAGTGGAGATGGTAGTGAGAGGCATCCAGGCCCCCCTGAGTAGGGGTGGTGGTAGTAATGGTAGGCATCCATCCCCCCATGAGTGGGGATGGCAGTAGTGGTAGGCATCCAGCCCCCTAAGGGTGGGGTTGGTAGTAGTGACACGCATCCAGCCCCCCCTGAGTAGGGGTGGTGGTGGTGGCAGGCATCTAGCCCCCCCTGATTGGGGGTGGTGGTAGTGGTAGGCATCCATCCCCCTAAGGGTGGGGATGGTAGTAGTGGCAGGCATCCAGGCCCCCCTGAGTAGGGGTGGTGGTAGTGGTAGGCATCCATCCCCCCATGAGTGGGGATGGTAGTAGTGACAGGCATCAAGGCCCCCCTGAGTAGGGGTGGTGGTAGTGGTAGACATCCATGCCCCCCTGAGTAGTGATGGTGGTAGTGGTAGGCATCCATACACCTAAGGGTGGGGATGGTTGTAGTGGCAGGCATCCAGGCCCCCCTGAGTAGGGGTGGTGGTAGGGTGGTGTTGGTGGTAGGCATCCATCCCCGTATGGGTGTGTATGGCATTGGTGTTGGCCATCCCACCCCTATGGTTCTGCTGTTGCTAGTGTACGTTATTTGTGCATCCCTATGTGTGTGTGACATATTTCGTGTACGTGTCGTTTGTTTGTATTGTTGGTGTTTGACTTACCGTCTGCGCCGTACGCGTCCGTGCCGGTCCCGGTAATAGATGTAGAGTATAGGTAGGACCTGCGCAATGGGATTCATGCTTGGATCGTCTCGTTCGGGTTTCTCGTGTCTTCGAGTCGTACTCGTAGCAGGCTTGTTCGTCTTGTAGCCGTGGATCGTCTTGTGGCGCGAAACGGAGCTTATGTACGGCTCGCCCGGATGCTCAAACGTGCCGGACGTAGCGACGGGTTCGGCGCGTACGGATTGCGCATCGTACTAGTCCGGCCGGAAGGTGCTGTGTATTTGCTTCCGTGCGGCTCAATTCGGCGTTCACGGATCCGGCTCGGGCGGGGAACAGGAGCTGGATTGGGTGAGTACGGCTCGCTCGGAAACTGAGTTGTTATACGCATCGTACTTGTTCGTCCGGACGAGTGTACGAATCGGTCGAGAAACACGCATTCGGCTGGTATTTTTTCCGGACGAATACTGTTAGGTGCCCTACCGGCCGGGATCGGAATCGACCCCTCTGTGTCTACCATCTTGTTCTATCACCTAGATATATATATATATATATATATATATATATATATATATATTACAGTAAATGTGTCACCACACCTCAAAATGACGTTTCAGCCACTTTACTTTCTCACTTTGTCTCGTTTGGTACTTTCTTTAGTTCTTCTCAGAACTCTTTCTTGTCTTATCCGGTTTTTAGTGTCCAGTCCGGCAAAAAGAACTTCTTTTTATTCTCATCAAACTTGTTGCACTTCACTTTCACCAATGGGGTTGCAGCTTTGTTCTGGGTTCTCGTGAGTGATTTCTTCTTCCTTGATATCAGTCAAGGCAATGTATATCCATTCAGGTGACTTATATTTAAAATTAGCTTTCTTTATTCTTTTCCTTTTCTGTAATTGTTTTCCACTTTGTTTTCCTTGTTCCTTTTGACTTGTTATCTCGTTTACTTGTTCTGCATTATCTCTGTTTATGTTTATGATTTTGTATCTCAATCTTTTGACTTCGTGGGGCCAATTATCTCCTTTTCTTGGCCTTTTCGGTTCACTTTCTTTTTCTTCTCGTTCAGCTCTCCAAGTTCTTTTTCTTGGTCCTAGTCTCTGTTTTCTCTCTTCTTCACTTTCTTCTGATTCTGTTTCAGACCTTACTTCATTACCTCTTATCTTGAACTTTATGATTTCTCTTCTTTGTCTAGCTCTGATTCATCCTGTGTCTTTTCTGTTTGATCACTTGTTTCTATCCCTCCTCGAGTTTCTTCCGAATTCTCGTTGATCTCTCTGTCTGTTTCTATATTTCCCTGTTCTTTTGTTTGTTTATCTGTCCCTATTGCTCCTCGAGTTCTTCCGATTCTTCTATCTTTCTATTTGCACCTATCCCTCCCTTGTCTAAATTGACAATTTCTCTAGTGTTTTTACCATAACTTGTGCTTAGCTGTTCACTGTCACTGTTTCTTGGTTCAGTTTCTTCGTTTATGGTGTCACTGTTCCATTTATTCTTTATCTTTTCATCACAATCTGATTGGTCTGTATCAGATGCTGAACTGGTGTCTGATATTTCCAGATGTCGACTTACAGGTCGATCTTCAAGTTCTGGAACTTTTATTACTTCAGATTCTTTTCCTGTTGTTAAACTTGTACCTGGGTCTTCCAGATGTCGACTTGCAGGTCGATCTTCAAGTTCTGGAACCCTGTTTATTTCTTCTTCTCCATCGGATGCTGAACTGGTATCAGATATCTCCAGATGTCGACTTACAGGTCGAGCTTCAGGATCTGGAACTCTGATAGTATGGCTGGCATGTACCCAGTTTTTCACTCCTGCACACTTGACTGCAGTTGTTGTCACCAGGATCACTTGTTGTGGTTGGTCCCAGCGAGGAACCAAACAGTTTCTTCTTCTGTGGACTTTTATGCGGACCCAATCTCCTGGATTCAAATCATGAGCTGGTTTTCTTTCAAGAGTGGTCGCATCCGGTCCAACCTGATGAAACACAGAATGTACCACATCAGCCAATCCTTTGCAATAATCCAACACGAGATCATCAGTTATAGTCAGCAGTTTGTTGACAGGTACATGTGCTTGTCTCATTGCTCGTCACATGATTATCTCGTGGGGACTCAAACCTGTTTTTCTATCAGGTATGCTTCTGATAGTCATGAGTACCAGTGGAAGGGCATCTGGCCATTTGAGTCCTGTGGCTTGACACATTTTCCCTAACCTATTCTTTATTGTTCCATTCACTTGTTCTACCCCTCCAGAAGCCTCTGGTCTGTATGCACAGTGCAATTTCTGTTGAATGCCAAGAGCTTCACATATCAGTTGAATCAGTTCGTTTTGAAAATGTGTCCCTCTATCTGTTTCAATCGTTACTGGAAAACCATACCTTGGAATGAATTCTCTTAGCAAAAGCTTAGCTATTGTGATCCCATCATTCCTTCTGGTCGGGTAGGCTTCCACCCAACGGGAAAACAAACAAACGACCACAAGAACATACCTCAGTCTATTGCTTGGGGGCATTTCTATAAAATCCAGTTGCATTCTTGTGAAAGGACCTCCTGTTGTAGGGATTCTGCACATATACAGAGCTATGCACAGGATGATAGGACCTCGGAATATAGTGGTGATCCAACCATAAACCTTAGCACCTAAAACCCCAACCCGACTAGCCTTAGCGTCTCATTAGCAACAAGGTTACCAATGATTAGACAACCCAGAACACGGTATCTCTCTCTCAGGACTCGCAGTAGCAAGAACACCCTTTCATCACTCACTCATACCTGTCCACAACGTGCGTAAGAAGAGACACTGTATAGTTTAAAATGTTTATTTCAACTAACGTGCTCTCAGATACAGTACAAGTGTTAGTACTATCAGCATAATGCATAAGAATAATATAAGCAGCATAGTTACAACACCATAGAATACAAACGGGGAAAGCATTTCATAAAGCAGTGGATATAGGGCTAAATGACCTTACCACCCTCCCCGTGCTAGTAGCTAATTTATTATAAAAATAGAAGACCTCTGGGCATTGTCTAGCGAACCCCCATACCTCAGTGTCTAGATGCAAAGTCTACATCAGCAGACAATCACAGCTCTTCTCCCTGGAAAGGTTCTTCTCCAACTCCCTCTAAAGCGTGAAAACCGCAATATTAAAAGCACACAAATTTCTCCATGGCAGCTGTACATAGTGTTATGTCTAGGTGCGAGGGACTGGCCAGATCAACCAAAACAAGGGACGTTGTTTTTTGACCTTGTACATGTTGTGCAGACGTAGCCCAAAGGGAACAGGAGAAAAGGTGAAAGACAGAAAATGCAGACAGTTCAAAAATAACTTGGCAGGAGCAGAGGCTGATAGAACAACGGGACAGAGTAACGTGCGCAAAAAAGGCATCATGGCAGCCAGGCCTAAGTCAGCGCAGCAAAGCAGACCAGCAGGCCACAAACCACATGACACCCTCCCCTGGGCAGTCCATCGGCCAATACAAAGGACAAAGGCAGAGGTCAAATCGACTGAGCAGAACCGAAACGTCCATAGTGGATGCAGTCCCCATGAAGGACAACGAATGGGAGAGGGGAAGAGAAAGAAAAAAAATGTTGAGATGAAAAAATACAGTCAGCGAGGCAGGTCACAGAGAGCGAAGGCCATGTTAATCCATCAGAGTGTGAGTGCAGAAAAACGCCACACCCTCTAGGAGGACATCATTGGAATCGTCAGAAAACAGTGACGCCATCCAGTCCAATAAATCAAAACTGCAGGCATGCTCTTCACAGGAGGGAGCATCAAATAGCAATGCGGGACAACTTGCGTGGTACTCAATATAACTTTGTTGTAGGAGATTCTGAGCAGCCGCCCAGATATCCCATTGTGCCAAAATCCCCAGTGCAGCCGCACGCGTCATGCAGCCTGCAGCGGAACAGTCCCGTTCATGGGCCTCTAAGGGACCCACCAACCGAACAAAATCCGGAACGGACAACGACGTATTGGAGAGGCAATAATCCATGGTCCAGGAGAAGGGACAGCGGATGCAAGACAGCACCGGTTGCACGCAAGTGAAATACGCAAAGCGAAAAGAAAGTGTATAGGACACACTCAGCGTCGCCAACGGCAGGACGCCGAAGCCAGCAAGGATGCGCTCACGGAGCAGCTGGAGCCGACCTGGGTCGAGAAGGGCCCATCGGGGAGCAGCCATTGCGCAGAAAACAGACCAACAGCAGTACACCAGCCACCAAGGCGAGGATTAATGGGAAGCCACCAAAAACGCTGGAAAAAATGGAATGAATAAAAGCCGGTATCACACCAAAAATAGTTTGAAAAGAGGTCACAAGGCCGGAACCCACAACCTTAAAAATGTGTACCAGACCCTCAGTGCGAGATGCATTAAAAACACGGTGAATCAGTTCACCGAAATGTTGTGGGAGGTTAGTGTTCAAAAGGGCCTGTATTTCACTGTGGGTACTTGCCACCTGGAGAATGAATGTCTCCCGGGCGGATGTGAGCATAACCTCCTGATTCAATAATAGCGCCTTTATTCTGCTCAATTTATTGAAATCCGCCTTCAGAGTAGGAATGGAAGGCCAAACAGAACTATCTATGATGTCGTGCGGGGGAGGAAAAAGCACATTTTTGCAGCAGACAACCCTGTGGGAAACTGTAACAATATACGGTATGCCGGCCAGCATGCCACAGCAGTTTTGGTTATTCAAAAGCAGCTAGCTACCATTCGAAAGCACAGTGAAAGTAGGAGAAATAGCAGGAGCAGGAATACCCTTTAACACACAAGCAAGATTTGGAGCCGAAACGTTACAAGCCCCGTGCAATTTAATGTGTTTGCAAATAAGGGAATGACCCACAGTGGAATCGCAAGACTCCCCCGTGAGAAAAACTTCCTTTTCGTCTCTAAGGCACTTATACATGAAAGGCAGGGACCAAAGTTCTTGCAGGAAGGCACTTCCCAAGGGCTGGAAACGGCCCACAGGATAATGCTTCATGCACGAGCTAAATTCAAATAAAGAAAAAGGCAAGGCGATAACCCCATGAACTAGCCACACAGCAGAATCCAATTCCGCCACAGAGAATGGTAAGGGCTCCACTTTCTCGATATGTAACAGAGTGTATGCTGCATCCTTCATGGACATGAACTGCTGTTTGTCAGTTAAATTAAAAGGCAGAAATAAGGCAGTGGTGTTCAAAAAATGCCAAGGAACTTTACCCAACTTAAGTGTTTGCAAAGTCCACGCAAACTGCATAACTGAACGTAATTGATTCTGACCATGGTACAACACAGAAACATCATCTTGTACAATATCAACAACAGAGGACACAATATTCTCTAACGTGTAAATGCGGGAAGACAGGGTATTAATACTATTGTCAACAACAACAAGCACCTTTTCCAAATTTGCTTGGTCTATTTCCCATAGACGGGAAGCAGCTTCCATTTGCGACAGCTTCCAGAGTTCATTATAAGCTTCATAAATGAATCTCTTAGGTCGTGGACCACGGGGTCCTAGAATAAAGTCGGACAGATCAATGTTGCCTGATAGGAGGGATACATGTTGTTTAACAGATTCTAGGGAAGAGTGCTGCAACCACTGTTTACATAATTTACCAACAGAATATGTTGTAACAGTACGGGAGTCAGAAAACCTAGGATCTGGTCTATCCTGTTTGTATCCAGGGACTGAGTCGTGAAAACGCAATTGGCACGCATTAGATGATATGGGCCAAGCCAACCAGGGTGACTGAACAAGCGTAGAAACATTAAACGAATTGTTCTGAAACAAAGCTTGCAAAGTGGCAAGGGACATATTAAAGTGCAAGCTTTCGTTGGGAGTGGAAGACAACGATGGAATGGAAGGCGCGTTTAATTGTTTAGTTGTAGCCAAACCCCAACACGTAGTCTGATAGATGGAAGTATTCAGAAACACCATTTGGGCCGGGATAAGGCAAGCACGGTGCAAGGCTTCAGTGCCTTGCACCTGCCATGGTTTTGAGCCTCATATTGATTTCAAATCCACAGTGTCCTTCCAGTACTCATAACCACCCACAGCTAAGGCGCTCAAAAAGGAACCCGAATATAGCAATTTGGTGTGGGTCAACATGATTTTCTGAGTGGATGGTGCGTTTAATTTAAAATAATAGGACCCAGGGTTCGATCTATCAAAATTTGAAAAATAAGCAAATTTATTTCTAAGAGTCTGGGAGGTACCAGGTAAAGGTGTTGGACAATGCTCCCATTGGGTGTAGTTAAAAGGACCACGCAGTGCACTTGGTTTATGGACAAAGTGGTTGCCCCAATGCTAAAAGCAATACAAATCAGCATAATTTGCAGAATTCATGTACAAATCTTCAGCATTAAAGGAAGCATAATATTTTAAATCAGAAAACAATGCTTCAACTGCATGCACATCCCAATCGTCAGAATGAATATTACTTTTTACGACATCACCCATCGAAACCCGAAGGACATTTGGTACATTAATAATTTCAATCGGTCCATGAATCAGAAAATTTACCGCATCCCATACGATGCCATCAGCAACTGGAAAAGCTGAAATGTTCACAAATATGTGGTCACGCTTCATGATGTGAGATGAGGAATGTGGTGCCAAAGTTCCAGCGACACTGTTCACAGCAGAGCGTTCTGGTAAATAGTGACCATTGATGAGTAGAAAAAACACTGTGACAAAGCCAATGGACATGAACAAAAAAGTAGGAACAGCACCAACCAGATGTATGTCCAGGGGGAATCAAAAACTTGTCTCTGAACCAGGATACAAAAATACTGAACTTGGACGGGACAATAGATGAGGTGGAATCCGAATCAAAAGAATAACTCGTTGGGCTCAGTGGTGTCGTTGGTAAGTGTGCCACCGACTCGTTATTGGGATAGGTATACTCATCCTCGTCGCTGCCGGGGGAAACCGGGTGTTCGAGTGAGCTTTCAGGCAAATCAACCATCTCAACTGCAACATCAGTGACCGTTCGGGCAGGAGGGCCACGAACACTTGTCCGGTAAATGGCAGGGCAAGAGACCGCTGGTGTAACGCTATTCAGGATCGGCCAGATGTTGTAGCTTGACATTTTCCACTGAGATGTATCTGTTCTCCTTGCGACCAGGAAGCGGTGGTAGGATTACTGTACGTGTTCCCTTCAAGCCCAGGACTGGAACCGGTGCACAATAAGAGGGGCCGAATTCTTTTTTGTTCTCCACCTTCTCTCGAACCAGATCTCCAATCTTCGGAAGCCAGCCGGCCACCGGAATCTGCAGTGCAGGGTCTGTGGCTGAAGGTAAATGTGCGATTGCAAGTTTGTCTCGGGCTTCTTGTAAGTCCTGTAACATAGTAGAATGGTTATCTACATCAAAGATGGCGGATTGCGCCGCCATGTCTAGACCATCAAGGTCAGGCACAAACATCCTAATGCCAAAGAGCATTTCGTATGGGCTCCGCCCACCCAGAGGTCTTCTAGGGAGATTATTAAGTGCACGTTGTACGGTATACAAGTGGGCCAGCCAGTTCCTGCCAGTACCTAAGACTCTAGCTGTCAAGGATTGCTTTAAGTCACGGTTCATTCGTTCAACGATCGAGTTGCCCTCAGGCCGATACGGAGATGAAAATTTCACCCGCACCCCCAGTGAACCCATTGCATCCTTGTAAGCCTTTGAGGCAAACGCTGGACCTTGGTCAGAATGGAAGGTGCCACAGGCGAACATTCCCACAAAGACACGCAAATCTCTGATGACATTTCGAGCGTCAGCACTCCGTTGTGGCCAAACCCAGATGAAACGTGTGCACGAGTCCACTGCCACCAAGATATATTTATAGGCAGTGTCTGAAGAAAATGGACCGCAGTGATCCAGGTAAACACACCCAAAGGGTCTGTTAGAAATGCAGAGCGGGGTCTGTGGTGGTCTTGTAACCGTAGAAGGCTTAATCTGTTGCCAAACGTCACAAGAAAGTACATAAGTACGGGTGTCTTTGTATAAACCACTCCACCAGTAACGCTGCTGCAAGATGGAAACGGTCGCAGACACTCCAGCATGAGCCGAAGCCATGCCTTCGTGTGCAGCCGTTATCAAGGAAAGTCTGCGGTCCGCGTTGGGGATCAACCGATCGCCAACGTCGGGTATTGTTACATAAGGAGCCTGTTCGGAACTAACTGATAAGAATATTTGGAAGGAAAACCCCTAGGGTAATTCGCACCTTCTTTTGTTGCTGCAATAGCTGCTAAAATATCAGTATCAATTTTAGACATGGATCTAGTAACTGCTGCTACTGAGCACGTGACTACTGCTGATTTGGCTGCTTCGTCTGCCAAACCGTTACCAACAGCGTGTGCGCCTACCCGCTGATGGCCAAGTGTGTGAACCACCTGTGTGAGGGGCAGACGTTGTTGCAAATCTGCCACCCGTACCCAAAGCATTTTATGCTTAATTGTGCTACCTTTGGGGTCTCTATAGTCGTTTTGCGACCAAAAGAACAGATTGTCATTGTAAGATTGAACACAGTAATAAGAATCGCATACAATAAGAGTGGTCACATCCGGATTAGCGAACTCAAGTGCGAGCACCAATGCACGCAGCTTGGCCAATTGTGCAGTACTGTCCCCGAGTGCCTGAGTGTGCACCACAGTAGATTTGAACTTTCCGTTCACAAAGGTACCTGCAACAATAGCACATGCGGCTGAATAAACATGCTTGGAACCCGTGGCCGGTTGTGCCGAACCATTGGTGTAGATCACACATTCGTAATCCTCAAGCGGTAGCAATGACAGAGGAGGTGGATGAACGAATTCATACTGTAAAAACTCCTGAGTCTGTAGAGAAGAATCAAAGATGAAAGTGACATCCGGAGATGTCAAAGAGGTTGCCCATTGAATCCAACGGGGGTGCAAAGCTTTAGAATTCGGAACACTTGCCTTTGTCACTGCCTCTAGAGCAGGATATGGTGTTACCACCAGAATGCGTTTTCCCTGTGCCAGTGCGCATTCCTTAAGAATCGCCATTTGCACTGCTGTTAAACCTTTTTCCACAGAGGAAAAGCGCATTTCCGCGGAAGTGTAAAGATGTGACTTGTATGCGATTGGAACTGTGTCACCTTCGTTAAAGGTTAAGTACGTGAAACCCACTGCCCCTGGAATTATTCTAATCACCAGGTTTGTGTGGTTATCACGAGTCAACAAGTATTTAGACTCAAGAAGGTCCGTCTGCAAAGACTGCAGAATGGAGGTATGCTCCGGAAGCCAGCATGACTTCGAAAAGTTAGGTTGTATCAAGGCATACAGTGGCTTGATACGCTGGGCATATTCGGGAATGTAAGTACGCCCAAAGTTCAGCAAACCCAGCAAAGACTGAAGTTTTTTCAGAGTAGTAGGAGGGCACAAAAGTGCACATTTCTCTAGGAAATGGGGGGCTAAGCCCTTACCTTCATTGTTGAGCTCATAGCCCAAGAACAAAACGGTAAATTCAGCAATGTGAGATTTGGCAAAGTTAAACTTATAACCTAAAACCGCAAATTCTAGAATAATGCGGTCCACTCGGGAAAGATGCAGGAATAGTTCGTCGTCCGTCAGATAAATGTCATCGACGTACGAACATGCATCTGGATCTATGCCGCCTAACAAAGAGACAACACGGGCAGCGAATACGCCTGGACTGTTCTTGTAGCCCATAGGTAAACGCCGGAATTTGAATAATTTACCACTGGATGTAAAAGTGCTCCATTGGCTACTCTCCGGGGCTAAGTTGTGCGTGTAGAATCCATTGGAGAGGTCAAGTGTCGTTTTATATTTTTTACGAACAAGACTGTCTACAAGCGCAGAACTATGTGTGTTTTGCACCGCAAAGGTCCGACAATGAGAGTTCAAATGTCGGTAATCCAAAACCAAGCGGTACGATCCATCGGGTTTAGAAACCGCGAAAAGGAGATTATTCATTGGTGATACACATGTTTCAATTACTCCCTGATATTCTAACTGAGTAAGAATTTCGGAAACGGGGCCTTTTGCTTCCCGTTTAATGGGATATTGGGGTTGTGGCTGTGGCAGCGACCGCAAAGGTATTTCATGGGGGGGGGAGAGTCCTCATCCCAGCCCACGTGATTGCGGTATAACGCTGGAGCCAGGGACACAGCCCACTCAGCTGCAAGAGCCTCCGCTTTGTCCTTTGGGACATGTCGAGAAAAGCTCGGAAGGATTACCTCCTCCCCTTTACGCGCAGTAAGTACGAATGGGGGCGGCCAATCCGCCTCTGCCAACAAAATGTCGTACAAAGAGGTCAGATTTTCCCAAAAAATCCCTTTAATTACACGCTGTATATCACCTTCAATTTGAATGACAATATTAAATAGTCTGTCAGGGGGTGCCACTCTGGTGTCTGCTGTCTCGACAGTAATGAAGGTTTCAGTTGCTGTCACCTCCACATGAGGACGTAGCGCCTCCCGCACTATGGTAACTTCCGCGGCGCTGTCTAGGAGGGTCACTGCCCATGTCCAATTCAGGAGTCTCGTTCTCACCGTCTGTGGCATATCTCGCTGTTACAGCGGCAACTTTCTTCTTCTGAAATTGCGGGCGAGAACGTTGAAAGTCTTCTGCTTTCCCTCTGACCTGTTGTCGAGGTTGGTCTTGTCCCTGGGGAGCCTCTCGACCCCTCCCTCTATCCTGGCGATCTCCTCCACCGGCCTGCGAAGTTGTATGTGCCTGTGAAGAACGAGGAGAACGCGTATCAGGGATCTGAAACCTATCCGGAGATTTAATTCTCGCCCTATCGCGCAAATCATAAGTGCGTTCAGAAGAGACGGAAACCGGGGATGCGCCTCTCGACCCCGGCCTCTTTTGTTGCTTACCCTGTTTTTTCAACCTCCAGCTCTTTTTAGTAAAGACTGGTTTCTCATCTTTCTCAGATTGAGTTTTTGGTTGTTGTTGTTGCGATTGTTGTTGCGATTTAGCAAAAGGCTTAACTCCCAGGCTATTTCTGCCAATAGTTTTGTAAGCCTGGGCTATAATTTTCGGTAATTCGCGCGGCCTGTCCGGTTCTGGGACTAAAGCCAAAGCATTAGCTACTTGAAAGTTCACTGCATCGCCCTTGACATTCGCAAGGATCAACTCAGCTACTACGTCGAACACTCCCACCAGTCTCATCTCTAATTCCACAGCCGCTTCAGGGCCATGCTCATCCTGCACTCGTTTAATTACAGAGGGAGTACCGTCATGGAGGGGGTGCCGAAACACTTCGCATATACTGCTGCGAATACCCTACCCCAGTTGTTGCATTCTGCCAACTCGGGGACTAAGTCTTTTGGCAAACTAATCGTTAAAATCCTGTGTTTATCCACGGGAGAGGTGTTAGGAAAAACTGCCTCCAGCTGGTCAAATTTTTCTGCAAGCCAATAAGGAAAATCATCCTTATTTTGTGGGCGCTTGCCCATCACCGAATTCACCATGACAGGGCTTATGGTCACCCCTCCTGCACCAGCTGGATGGGCCGCAACTCCAGGTGGGGCTCCCTGGATGTTGCCTGTAACATACTACACTAAGGCTCGATGCACTCGTATCAAAGACGAATGCATATCACGCAATTCAGCGACGGGTACCAACATATAACGTGGATGTGGGGTATACCCGGCCAAAACAGGCCAAGTGGCCCCTTCAATTGATAAGGGACCTAAACGAACCGTGGTAACCGGTTGGGGAGGGCGCCATCAAACCAAACACGGTGTTGCCAAGCCGTGAGCGGTACTTCAATATTCCTATACGGTCTATAGTGATTAGGAACTACGGTGGCTTCATATTCATGGAACATATGGTCAGTCCCATCCACCGCCGGAAAGGTGACCCAAGAGTAAAACACCTCAAAGTGGTAAGCTGGATCAGCTTGTACCACAAAGATCAGATCGACACCCGCGTCAGGCACGCCATACACCGTTAAGTGAGCCCGGAGTGCTGCGCGGCTATGTGCCGCAATTTGAACAGCCATTTTAGGCTGGAAGTAGTCGACAATCTAAAATGAGGCAGCACAAATAGGGTTTTAGTTAAGAAACCTTTTAACAACTTCAAGCTTGAAAGAACCTATAAAAACGCCAATATAGGAGGTATCACTGTCACACACGCATCCGGAAGCGTCTGTGAGGGGAGTTGTGGACAAGCACAAATACTACTCAAGCGTCTCGCAGATTAGCGGCCCCACTCGTTGGTCGCGCCATGTTGTAGGGATTCTGCACATATACAGAGCTATGCACAGGATGATAGGACCTCGGAATATAGTGGTGATCCAACCATAAACCTTAGCACCTAAAACCCCAACCCGACTAGCCTTAGCGTCTCATTAGCAACAAGGTTACCAATGATTAGACAACCCAGAACACGGTATCTCTCTCTCAGGACTCGCAGTAGCAAGAACACCCTTTCATCACTCACTCATACCTGTCCACAACGTGCGTAAGAAGAGACACTGTATAGTTTAAAATGTTTATTTCAACTAACGTGCTCTCAGATACAGTACACGTGTCAGTACTATCAGCATAATGCATAAGAATAATATAAGCAGCATAGTTACAACACCATAGAATACAAACGGGGAAAGCATTTCATAAAGCAGTGGATATAGGGCTAAATGACCTTACCACCCTCCCCGTGCCAGTAGCTAATTTATTATAAAAATAGAAGACCTCTGGGCATTGTCTAGCGAACCCCCATACCTCAGTGTCTAGATGCAAAGTCTACATCAGCAGACAATCACAGCTCTTCTCCCTGGAAAGGTTCTTCTCCAACTCCCTCTAAAGCGTGAAAACCGCAATATTAAAAGCACACAAATTTCTCCATGGCAGCTGTACATAGTGTTATGTCTAGGTGCGAGGGACTGGCCAGATCAACCAGAACAAGGGACGTTGTTTTTCGACCTTGTACATGTTGTGCAGACGTAGCCCAAAGGGAACAGGAGAAAAGGTGAAAGACAGAAAATGCAGACAGTTCTAAAATAACTTGGCAGGAGCAGAGGCTGATAGAACAATGGCTCAGAGTAACGTGCGCAAAAAAGGCATCATGGCAGCCAGGCCTAAGTCAGCGCAGCAAAGCAGACCAGGAGGCCACAAACCACATGACACTCCCTCTCGTTATATTGTTCCTAAACTCACTACTGTCTTCCATCCAGGATTTATTTGTTGGCAGATAAGACATCTTTGACAAAGACTTTCAGCTATGGCTCTGAATTTTGGGTTATACCAGGTTTGTCTGAAAAGTCAGATAA
The DNA here is from genome assembly GCA_963921515.1 of Calotriton arnoldi. NCBI lineage: Eukaryota > Metazoa > Chordata > Amphibia > Caudata > Salamandridae > Calotriton > Calotriton arnoldi. Next base: position 483,643 of record CAWUFW010000198.1, on the reverse strand, counting down.
TCGCATCCCTTCCAATATGAGCTTGTCCATGGTACATCCGTGCCATGTCAGAAATCATGCTATCAGGCATAACTGGTCTTTCATCTCTATAAACCCAAACATCATCTTCCTCCGTTTTACTGCATCCTGCTTTTATCCAGCTATCTTTTTCTTCATCATCTGCTGCTTCCTGTAATTGTCTCACCTCAGCCCATGTTTCAACAGGGTTAGTAAAAAGCAAAGGACATGAAACATGCTCTCTTTTTCTCCTTCTGTTCAAAGAGACTACATTTTTAGCACAATACTGAGCTATCTCGTCGGCATATTTATTGCCCACGGTTATGTAGTCTTCCCCATTTTTCTGTGCATTGCACTTTACCACCGCAATTTGTTCAGGCAGCTGTATCGCCTCAAGTAATTTCTTCACAAACTCACCATTTCGAATTGGAGTTCCTGCAGATGTCAAGAAACCTCTTTGGGACCAGATCTGCCCAAAATCATGAACCACTCCGAAGCCATACTGGCTATCTGTGATCACTGTGATTCGGACATTCTTTCCCAGTTTGCATGCCTGAATTAGAGCAATTAGTTCAGCCACTTGGGCGGAACGTATCCCTCTCAAACAAGATGCTTCCATTATTTCAGCTACTGTACACACAGCATACGCCACACTCAAAACTCCTTCACTTGTTCTCAAACATGAGCCATCCACAAACATCACATAATCTGATTCTTTCAAAGGTTCTTCTCTGATATCGGGCCTTGGTTTTGTACAATATTCAAGTACATTCAAGCAATCATGGTCAACTTCATCTTTGTCTATCACACTCTCTTCATCCGGCAATGATGTCGAAGGATTCACGCTTGTGCATCTGTCAATGGTTACATTGTCTGCACTTAAAATCACTTTTTCATACCTAGTCAGCCGACTATGTGTCATGTATTGAGTTTTGGTCCTTGTCAAAAGAATTTCGACCGAATGAGGAACATATACTCTCAATGGGTATCCCATCACAATACCTTCACTTTGCTCCAGACTCACACAAGTAGCAGCTACTGCTTTCAGACATCCAGGCAACGCCTTTGCTACCGGGTCTAAAACAGCTGAGAAATATGCAATAGGTCTTTTCATATTTCCATGTCTTTGCACTAGAACTGAAAGTGCGCACCCATCTCTCTCACTACAGTACAGCTCAAAACCTTTTTCGTAGTCAGGCATTCCCAGTGCTGGTGCTTCACACAGTCTCGCTTTTAGTTCTCTGAATGCTCTCATTTCTTCATCATTCAATTCAAACAGATCTTTAACATCCTTTTTTGTTAACCGCTGTAATGGTTTTGCAATTACCGAAAATCCACTTATCCACTGTCGACAATATCCAACCATTCCCAGGAACATTCTTACCTCTCTTTGTGTCATTGGAGCTCTCATTCCTCGTATAATTTTTATTCTCTCAGTTGTTACCTTTCTCACTCCCTTTACAATTTTATGACCTAGGTATTGAACTTATTGTTGACAAAACTGTAATTTTGTTGGGGACACCTTATGTCCTCCTCCTGCTAAATGGTTCAATAAAGCAATTGTGTCGGTAATACATGCTTCTCTGGTTTTTGATGCCACTAACAGGTCATCAATATATTGAACCATCACGGATTTTTCTGGCATTTTTAAATCTTCCAACGATTTCTTTAAGATTTGATTAAAGATCGAGGGGCTTTCTGTATACCCCTGAGGAATTCGGCACCATGCCAAAATACGCTCTCCGAACCTGAACGCAAATAATGGCTGGCTATCTGGATGTAACGGGATAGAGAAAAATGCATGGCACAAATCAATGATGGTGTACCATTCTGCCTCACGTGGAATCTGATACAGTATTACAGCAGGGTTTGGTACAATTGGACAACAAGGAACAACAATTTTATTAACCTTTCTTAAGTCTTACACTATCCTATATGTTCCATTTGGCTTTTTCAGTCCCATTATAGGCGAATTACATGGACTGCTCATTATTTCTTTCAAAATTCCTTGTTCAATCATTTTATTTATTACGGGTGTTATTCCTTCAATGATTTCTGGCGTCAATTTATATTGTGGAGTATTTGGGTAGTTCGTTCCCTCTCTAACAGAAATTTTAACGGAGTCTACTCCTCTCATTAATCCAATATCTTCACCTGTAAAATCCCACACCTCTTGTTTCACTGTTTCTTTTAACTCAATTGGGATTTTCTCTACATCGAACATAGGAAACAAGTCATTCACTCCTGTCTCTAAATCTGCCATTGTCATTTTATATAGTACATCTTCATCTGGTGTCTGGAATGCAATCCCATCCGGAGTACAATAGATGGTGCAATTCATTTTACAAAGCAGATCGCGTCCAAGTAAATTTACAGGACTGCAATCACACACCACAAATCGGTGCATTTCTCTGAACGGTCCAACTTTTACCTCTACTAATTTGGTAAGAGGCGCCTTTATTTGCTGATTTGAGCCACCAACGACTTGGATATTTTCACCTGAGAGAGGAAGGTTTGGAATTTCCACTGATCTAACAGTAGAACGGGTAGCTCCAGTGTCCACAAGGAATGTTACATTTGCACCATTCACTTCTCCATCCACAAATGGACCTGCCTGATCTACCTCTAGAGTTGCGCCAAGCACGCACTCTTCTTCCTCTCCTAGGCACCATCATAAACTTTCATCCGATTCATTCCCATCCTGTCGTAACCAATACTGCGATATCGCAGCTGCGCGCGGCAGTTGTGTTACCTGCTCTCCTCCGTAGAATCCTGTCTCTGCACTGTACCTCTGTGGGTTTACACTCTTGGGAAGTGGTAGTTGTGGCACCTGACTCTGCTGAGTAACTATCTGCGGTTGCTGCAGCTGTTGGTAACGCACCTCACTCTGCACCTGTGGATTTAATGATTGATTTTCTGCATTAGCTTTTGCTGGAAATTTACACTCGTTTCTCCAATGCCCTAACTTTCCGCAGTTGTGGCATGGCCACTTTTTCTTTGCTTCTTCTATACTCATTTGGCCATTGCCTTTACCTATATTCGGTTTAGATTTAGTTTGTCGGGTCTCATTAACCTGATAATTCAGTTGAGCTTCTTGTTTTTCTGCAACTTTCATTTGTGCCCACATTGCTTTCTCTTTTAATTTACGTTGTCTACACTCAATGTCATCGCTACAATACTTAGCATACCTCAACACTTCATCCACTGTACTGTTTTGCCAGCATATCATATGCTGTTTAATCATTTCACTTATTTCTGGTTTCATCTCATAAACAAATCTATATACAAAATGACTCATGTCCTTCTCATTCAGAGTCTCATAACCACTATACTGTTTGAAAACCAATAGTAGCCTCTCATAATAGGCATGTACAGATTCCTTACTCTCCTGCGTAGTTCTGTCAATTTTTACCCAATCAGTTTCTTTGGGCAGAATTTTGTTTTTCAAAAAGGTAATGAACTTGGTCATATTTCCTCATGACCTCGGGTGTTGGCGCTCCTGTTTTTGCATCTCTGGGGTATTCTACAGTTGGCCAATCAATGGTAATTTTACATTCTGTCCATAAATCGGCTGGTACCACAATGTCAAACAATCCATCCAAATCTACCCACAACACCTTCGAAACTTTGACAAACCTTTCCACTTGTCTGTACCATTCTACAGGTTTCTCTCTCAATTTTGGAAAGTCATTTGTAAATGACAGTATGTCTTGTCTGGACCAGGGGACATGTACATAACTACCCCTGGAGTTTCTCTCATCGGATACTCCCTTACAACCGATTACTTGTCTGTCACCGCAAAAGCTAAAGACACTTTGTCAGTTGTTCTCTCATTCCTTTTAGTCCACCTGCTTCTCCATCTGTCCACATCACCCCACTTTCTCAGCAAAACAATCAGTTCTTTTATCTGGGTTAACCGTCCTGATGTGTTCAGATTTTCTATATCTTTCTCACAAAAATCTACTCTATACGGTTTCTGCAAACTCCTGACTTTTACAAATTCTACTCCTAGTTCATTCGCTGTCTCTTCCAGTTTGTCATGTAAATTTCTAGCTCTCCAAGTAATGCTCTTGCACAAGAACATTATCTCGTCGTCCTGCTATGTCTTCAGTTTTTCTGTACCAATGGTCCCTAAAATTAACTCTTCCATATCTATTTTTAGCCTAATTACATCTAATGGTTTTGGTTCTGTCTCTTTCTTTTGCCAGTTTCTCATCCACTCATTTAATTCGTCTGGAGTTGGACCAATTTCTAGTCCTTTCTGGTGTTTCTGATGCAGACTCAGTTCCCATAGGAATTCTTCTTATTTCACTTTCATTCACTGTCAAGTTAGTAGGTGGGCTCGGTCTATATGAACTAACCAAATTCCTTGCCCCTTCAGTTTCTAGTTCCATCCCTTCTCTCATTCTTTGCAAATTTGAGTTCATGGGGATAACTAAGGAATGTTCATCTATTTTCTGGTTTTCAAAAACTGGTATTACTGGTCCTATTGTCACTGGCACAGTCACAGCTTCCATGTTCATTGTTAACTCTCTTATTTTCTCAGTCAATTCTTTTGTAGTTTTTGCTAACTCCGCTGTATTGTCACTGTCACATTTTTCACTTTGTGGGGTTTTCAACTGTTCATTTGACCTATTTATCTCATATCTACGTTCTGGACTTTTATTCCTCCCAGTTTCCATTGGTGGTGCATTGGGTGTCACCACCGCTGAATTCTGTTGATATGGAGGTGGGTTTCTGTTTAAAATATCTTCCAGCATCTCATCCTCTGTTTCGCTACCTCCATACCCGTACCTTTCTGTAACTGTATGTTTCTTTTTCTCTGTACACTTCTTTCTTGTACCCTCCTCAACTGTAAAAGCTGGAAACAAACCCTCTGTCATGTTAGCATATCTCCAACGCTTCATTCTGTCCTCATGATTCACTCCCCACAACCTTCCAGGAAAAAAACCATGATTCTTTGCACCTCTGTATCTCTCACGTTCATACATCTCTTCTTCCCATTCACCTAATGCTTCAAATTGAGTCGGTCTAGGTTTTGGCTCAAGCTTCATCATCTTTTCTCTCAAATTTCGAAGTATTGCCACATTAAACGAACCATTCTCTGGAAAAGCCAATACTCCATCATTCTGAGTATATTTTGTCCAATTTTCTAACCAAATACAAGTATGATAACCATATTTCAGCATCATATGCGAAGCCGGTGTTTTCGGCGAAGTAATTACCTGTCCCTCTCTAGTTACTACCTTTTTGTTTTTCTTGAAGAAGTTCTTAATTTTCGCCATCCACGACGTTTTCTCTCTACCATACTCATAATAAGCCATATTTCACGATTTCTTTCCCTTCTGCAAACTCGAAACTCAGCTCTGATCTCTATGTGCTATTCGGCCCTATCCCAGCGCGTCTCACACCAACGCACCAATCCGAAGCTTCTACGTCACTGTTTTTCCAACCTATCTCAGCGCGTCTCACACCAACGCACCAATCAGGGCATTTTCCGTGTTCCTAGTGCACTGGCCAATCCCAGCGCGGCCTTTTGTCAACGTCAGTTCTGCTCCTGACCCCTACTTTACAAACTTTATCGGCAATTTGTTCTCGACTGTTTTTGGTTAGTTACAACATTAAAAAACACATTTCCATTGTCTGTTTTCGCTAAACAAAGTGATAGTTTACTCTAATTTGCAAGAATACAGTTTCATTCGATAAGTGTAGCACTTCCCTCTACCTTACCCTTCTTTCAAGCAAGGGGTAAACCCGTTTCTCTGGGGATAAAACACATGTGGAGACTTCACTGCTCCTGAGAATTAAGGCCAGTGTTTCACAAGAAAACCAATTGCTATTTCACTCATACACGTTTCATACAGAAAATGTCCCTATCATAACACAGCCTGTGTTATCACCAATTTGAAAACCAAACAATGCACTATTCCATGTGACTTCTCTTGCCACACGTGTCCACTTCCTACTTCCCGGAAGCTTCAAAATGTCCGACCTACATATAACATAATACACTTCGACATAAAGTGTTAGACATGAAATAATCAATAATCAATAATCACCAAACTTATCTATAGTAACCATAACTCTGCTACCAAGAAATCTGATCCAGCGCGACTAATATAATTTCTTTTCCTTTGGACGTGACATCCAGGTTGAAAAACACTCTTTTAACAATTATACCAATATGACGGTGGGGCCCATAACACCGCATAAAACGTTCACTCACTCAATTATTCCCTGGATCCCATCCACCTTCACCTAGGAGAAGAAATTAAATGACTGCTGGAAGAAAACGGGATACCTTTTTAAAGTCGACAAGATAATTTCTCAAACATCATACATAAGTAGTTTTTAATCCTGTCGATTTCTAAGACATCAAGGTATTCCGCTCTTTGGTCGATGGACCAACTAGTGAGAATAAGTTGATGGTGATTAAGACCAGCTCAATCACTTTAAACCTATTAAAACATTTGCATTTATTATTGAGCTAAAGAACCACAGACTCGTAGTTTTAATTATAATAAAGTTTATCTAATTTTAAAAGGCATGAATAAATTCAGTTTTATTAATCAGTTCAATACATTTAATATCATTATAAGGAATAAACTTAAAGAATGCAATGCATACCCTATTAGATGAAAAATAAAGTTCGTCACAGCAGTTAAATTGCAGATCACAGCATAGAACTCCCAAAAACTGACTGACTGTCCTGCTAAAACAGGTCTCCTCGATGGGCCACCTATACAGGTTTCCCGCAACGTTCTCGTTTCTTCCCAGTCAGATTTTAAAGTAAAAGATTAATTATATTAAAAATAATGGCCTATAGGAAATAACAGCAGCTCTCCAGCGTCAGCGTCCAGTGCTCAAAAATTATGTATGAATAGCGCTCCTCCTACTTAAGTGTAGGTCCTCTTAAACCCTATTACTAGCTTACTAAAAAGAAATGTTTCAATCTTTGGGGGCGAGATTCACGCTAATTGGTCCATTGGAGGGGTGGCAAACATCTCCTCATTGCCCTCCTTGTTCAAACCAGTTCCGTAAAATGTTTATAATTTTGTCCTTTCGCACGGTTTTAGGACATTACCAATACGATTGACAGCTCCTCTTATGTATCTTCTTTTGTATCTTTATTTTAAACAGTTCATTGTTAATTCACATCTGCATTTCTGTTTCTCACACATTCTCGCTGAGTCCCTTTTGGCACACGTTTTGATGATAGGTCATGTTGACCTTGATCCCTTTTTCATTCTGGGCTTCTATAAGCAATCACGTGGTATATTTCTGCAGCTTTTCTTCCGCTTGGAAGCCATTTTGCACTTGCGCATTAAGCTCATCTACCTCGGCAGCCATTTTTACAGCGCGGCCTAGCAGGCCCGAACGAACTATTATGAAAACAAACACAATAATAGTTAAGAATAAAGAAAATAAGCCTTTTCGTTTCCCACCCGTCATTCTACGTACCCCAATTAGGTGTTATCTAGCAAAAGCGACATATAAAGCTACGTTTTACTTACCATCCGCATTCTTTTGCCACAATACAATTCACTACATAGCACAAATCATGCAATATCACTCTAATTAGTACGCAAACCATTATGTTACTATTATTCCACTTTTACATTTGTAAGTAGGTTAGTTTGCACATGAATTGCAAGTTAGAAAAAATGTTTCATAAGAAAACGTAAAATGTTGATTAATTTTCAAATCAATTAATGACGTTAATAATTAATTTTAATATTAGGAGATTCAACATTTTCTCAGTTACCTTGCTCCATCACTAGTAGAATGTGCCAGCAAATAGCCACAAAGTATTGAACACGTATATGTTCATAGATTCAACTTTCAGAAGCTCCACTTCCTGGGAAGATGATTTGTTCAAGGAAGAGAAAGTTGATGATGGTCTGTGGAATCTATGCTTCTTTCTTGTACCCTGGCCTTTCCTATAACTTCCTCCACAATGAAATGGAATGGGTTCTGTGAAAAGCATGGGACCATTGCCCTCTGCTTTACTTATGGCACTTTTTATCTTCTTTGGAAGCAGAGGGAAAAGAACAGATCCATAAAAAGACGAGGACTTCTCTATACTATGCTTGCAGTTGGAAGAAAGTGTTCTCTCTCTTATTAACTACCGATTCTAATTCGTATTACAAAGAAAGTACACACACACACACACACATGCCACATACTTCCATCTGAGGAGTGTATCTTATTGATCTGAATCAGACCCTACATTAAAAATGAAACCAGTACATGTTCACTAGAAGCATAAACTAGCTTCCTTCATCTAATAACCATCAACCAGGAAAATGAGTGCTTATTTATGGCTCGGGGTTAAAAAACGGGTCTCTAGCTCTGATATATAGCTACTTCTAGTTCTTCTAGTTCCAATGCTTGGGGGAAGTAGTGTAGGTATCTTCCACACCAGTCCCACTCAACATGGGATCTCATTTCTCACCCAGTAAGCTGCCAGGGAGAAATATCCATGTGTGTGACCTGGTATCACCTCTTATACGAATTCACCTTTTTTGCATGCTCACCACAATATTTTTTTATCTTTTTGGACACTGGAGTTACAGTTATATTTGTCCCTCCAAGCACAATATTGAAAGCAAACTTTCTGACCCCCAAAATATGGAAAATAATTAGCTGAGCCCAATAGGCATATCTGGCTTTTAGGTAAGGCCATAGTGATGCTGTGGAGAGATGCACCAGTGGCATAAATGTCAGTTGCCACATGTTGGCTGCAATTGGGAGTTGCACTGCCCACATCACAGCTTAAAAATTTACATCAGTGTCACACCACCACATCTGAACTGTTTTCGGCAAATCTGCAGCAGTCATAGATTAAAATGAATTGTTATGACAGTTTCTAACACTAAGGTGCTGACTTAGAGTTTGGCAGATGGGATACTCTGTCACAAATGTAACAGATATCTCATCTGCCATACTACTAGTGCCAAATGACATAATGCACTTGTAATTTGGTAGACAGGATATCTGTCAAGTTTGTGATAGAGTAGCACATCCTCCAAATTCCAAAACAGGCCCTACGTCCTCTGTAAACTCTTGTCGTGAAACTCAGAAGGGCTAGGTGCCTAATGTGTAGAGTTGAGATATGCCAAGAAGGTAACTTAAAATGTCTTTGCAGTAACAGAATTCTATCAAACACACATATGGTAACTGTTCCTGGAGTAAAGATAATTTAAACCAACCAATTTGGTCGGATGTATGTCTCCATAATGTATGCAGGTTGGATCAGTGAAGGGTAGGGGAATTCCTCCTTTTGAAATTAGTGCCCTCACACACCCTTACATTAGTGTCACACCACCAGGTCTGAACTGTTTTAGGCTAATCTTCAGCAGTCATAGATTAAAATGAATTGTTATGACAGTTTCTAACACTAAGGTGCTGACTTAGGGGCCGATTCCGATCTGGGTCGGAAAGCTCTCCGACCGATCCAGATTGTTTTCCGACCGAGCCGGACCCCTGCAGTCCGACCGAACGAGTACGATGCGGCCGTATGCTGCCGGACTCGGTTCGGTCGGACTCCATTGAAGTCAATGGGAGCCGGTCGTACGACGTGTACATGGGCTCCCATTGACTCAATGGGTACGTTGCGCACAAGGGGGCCCCCTGTAGTGGGTACGCATTGGTGCCATCCGCACCGTACACGCATGTATAGGGGGACCCTTGGGTCCCCCTGTGTCCGACTCGTACGGCTACGGGTGAAGGGGGATCCGGCACGGACCCCCGAAGTCCGCTTCCGAGAGCTTTTTCGAGTCGGAGGCTCCGACTCGATCCGGCTGTCTGGATCGTGCATCGTGCTGGCTCGGTCATAAAACGTCTCCATTGCACGCCATGAATCAAGTGCGAACGAGTCGGACGTAGCGGTTCGGACCCGGAAACGAGTCGGTCGGCGATTTCACGTTCAATCGCATCGTACTTGCTCGCTCGGACGACTGTACGAATCGGTCGGAAACAAAGCCTCCGACTCGGATCCGGTAAAGCCGAATCCGATTCGGAGCCCTACCGACCGAGATCGGAATCGACCCCTTAGAGTTTGGCAGATGGGATACTCTGTCACAAATGTGACAGATATCTCATCTGCCATACTACTAGCGCCAAATGGCATAATGCACTTGTAATTTGGTAGACAGGATATCTGTCAAGTTTGTGATAGAGTATCACATCCTCCAAATTCCAAAACAGGCCCTTCGTCCTCTGTAAACTCTTGTCTTGAAACTCAGAAGGGCTAGGTGCGTAATGTGTAGAGTTGAGATATGCCAAGAAGGTAACTTAAAATGTCTTTGCAGTAACAGAATTCTACCATCAAGAACTGCATAAGCTAATGTAGCCTTGCCTTTTTCAAAGGTCTGCATTGTGTATAGAATTTCTAAGTACCTATAGTAGCTTAGGGACCAGCTATAATAATCTGTATCGCATTTTGCTCAGTTATGTAATTATAAATCATTTCTAAACTTAGTATTTTGATAGAAATAGAACAGAGGTGATTTTTGGGAACAATATTTATATCTGCCCATTCCCTGAAAGCTCTTAAACTATTCTGCTCCCACAGTGATTGCAATTGTATTCCCCCAACCCATAGCTGTCCCAGAAAAGTTATGAACAACCCATATCAAGGTCCTCCAGGGGAAAAGGTACCTACTTAAACACCTGCCCTGTTGGGAGATTCCTATTTACAAGACAGGGTTACATATGCACAGAACACGACACACCCAAAGGAACCATCTGTTCGCACTTGTTCGACTGTGAAGGGAGTGGAGTTTTTACAAAATGGTTACAAAAAGAACAGACAAAACTCTATATAGGGCTATCTTTGAAACTGGTCTTTCACTGGCTTACTTCAGAATAGCCAGAGTGGCTCTTCGTTTCTGTAGCAGGAGAACAGAATCAGGTTGAATAGCTTTTCCACTGGTGGGGAGAGGGAGTGTTGAAAAATAGCCCTCGCTCAAGAGTCACCCCAAACTTTTTGCCTTCCTCCTCCTATTTTTCTGACATCATTTTTGTTGGCTTTAGACCCTGAGCACTTTACCACTGTTAACCAGTGATAAAGTACATGTGCTCTCTGCTCTAAACATGGTTTAATTGACACAACCAACTATTTGACATATTTAATTTGCCTATAAGTCCCTTGTAGAGTGCACTACATGTGCCCAGGGCCTGTAAATTAAATGCTACTAGTGAGACTGCAGCACTGATTGTGCCACCCACTCAAGTAGCCCTTTAAACATGTCTCAGGCCTGCCATTGCAGAGCCTGTGTGTGCAGGTTACACTACCATGTCGACTTGGCATTTAAAACCCCTTAACAAGCCTTAAACACCCCTTATATTACATATAAGTCACCCCTAAGGTAGGCCCTAGGTAGCCCATAGGGCAGGGTGCTGTGTAATCAAAAGGTAGGACATGTTCTTTTAGGCTTTGCATGTCCTGGTAGTGCAAAACACCCAAATTCATTTTTCACTGCTGTGAGGACTACCCTTCTCATAGGTTAACATTGAGAATTGCTTATTACACTTATAAGCTGCAATTCCTGATTGAGAAGGAGTAGATCTGTTATATTTCATATCACTGGAATGGTAATGATAACATCCTTTTTACTGGTATGACACATTTATTATTAACCTTTTAAAAATGTCACTTTTAGAAAGATGGCATTTTTCTGCTTTTAGCCCTGTGTTTGTGAGGATTCCTGCCACAGCTCACCTCTCTTGACTATCACAATATACCAGCATGACTCATATCATTCCTCACAACACTTATGAATGAACAAACATTTTGTTCCCTGACTTTCGACCATATTACTTGCTGTTGGTAATAGCAAGCTGCAGCTGGTGTCCCCCGGTTTGTTTGAAAAGGTTTAATAGCTTTTACAAATGTTTTGCCATGCATATGCAAGGTCAGGTTACAGGCGCCTTGGAAACATCCGGAAAATCCACCAGTATAAGCATCAAGCAACTGGCATAGATGACCTCAATGTGAACCTTTCAGAAGACAGCCGTCATCAAATTAATCCCTGCACCTGTTCCTTCCAATAAGCAATAAGAATGCGACAATTGTGAACATTCTAAAGCACCTTCTAGAAGGCAGCCTCATCAAGTTAATTATCTGCACCTGTTTCTTGTTACAAACAATTAGAATGTGACCTTTATGAACCTTCTAAAGCAGTCTTATTTAAAGACCACCCACACTCCTCTTTGCTTAGCCTCTTCGGCTGCCACTTATCTGTTTCCTAGCTTCCAGGACTCTGTCTTGCCAGCTCCCTTGATCATCCTGCTTTGACCTCACTGCAAAGAACGTTCTACATTAGTCCCACACCTGGATGGAAAAAACAACAAGAAGAAAAGGAGAGACACATTTCCAGACTTGATTTTACTACGTGTTGAGCTCAGTCGCAACATCGTGTTGCAACGTAACCAGTATTTTTGTTCAACTTGTACATACTGTTGGCAGGGCTCTGCCAAAGAGGACTTTGGTGAAGGTAACCCCGTCCGAATTTGCTTGTGGGTTTGATGCTGAAATCATACTCACTACGGTTTCATAAATATTGATAAAGGAGCCTCAACGGACAATCTAAATGAAAACAAAACAACCACAAAACTAATGGTTGGTTGAGATCTGAAAAGCTTTTGTGAGGTGATGCCTTAAGAGATAGAGTTAATACTAGACTAAGGCCTTAGTATTTGTTTGTTTACAGGTACCATATCTGTGGGTACCATTTATCAGACTGGTGTGAATGCCTGCTACACTGTTGCTGTTGAGTAGATGAGCCACAGCACTTTTGACTCTACACACTCTCTACATCCCAACTCCCTTCCCCCTGGGATTTGCCGCCGGAGCAGTGTCTCCTCCTATAAACAGAGGGCAAGTTTCAGGAGGATTCTGTAACTAGCATCGCCGCCCCATTGGAATCATCTGGGATCCAGGTAGGTGGCTTATCACAGAAGGCTAAGCCACACACCTAACATTCCTTTCAGGCAGCGCCATAACAAATCATGACCAAATATTCATGGACGATCTAGTACGTGCCTTATCAGGGGACCACAATGACACTAACAATCTGCCTGAGTTAATGCAGCAGTTGCAACTAGATCTGAATAGGTTAAAAGCAGAAAATGTCAAACTTAAGGATGAGTTGCAGCTAGAGAAAACACATTTCACACAATGGAGGGATACTAAACCCAAGGATAGTCACCCGGTTTTGACCCAGCTTGTGTTTGGAGAACCATTTCAGAGAGGGGTGTTTACAACTACTGACCAGAATCTGCATGTATCTGTCTCTACACCCAGTCCTGTGCCCTTAGCAGCTCTAAAATGCTTTCATGGTGACAGTACTAAATTTGAAGCCTTTATAAGTCAATGCCAATTACATTTCCTATGCAAACCTCAGGCGTTCCCCAATGAAGCTGCTAAAGTAGCTTTTGTAATCTTTTATTTGGGAGGTGTATCCACTAACTGGGCAATTCTTTTGGTAGAAACAAATGATCCCCTTTTGTACAATTATTCTGCTTTTTAGGCTGCCATGACTAAGTTATTTGCAAAACATTTTTTATCCAAGCAAGTGCCAATGAGTTATTAAAACTACGACAAGGTTCTAAGGACCTGCTGACTTATATCACTACTTTCAATTGACTGATGGCGGAAACACAGTGGCTGGAAGAGAAAAGAACATCCTTATTCTAGTGAGGGTTAAAAGATGACCTTAACGATTCCCTCACCCTCATCATTGATCTGCCCACTGATTGTGCAGAATTTATTGATCTTGTGGTTAAGCTAGATAACCGATTGGGCGAGCGAAAGTGTGACCGATCTCGCAGCAACACCAGAGTAATTGTTCTCAAAATCGAGAAGAAGGAGTCAGACAGTAAGACTCTTGATACTGAACCTAAGCAGATAGGAGGTATAAGGGGTCCACTATCTAATTAGGAAAAAAAACGTTGCCACAAATGAAGCCTATGTCTTTATTGTGGCAAAGCTGGTCATTTCGATGGAGAATGTTCTGCAAGACCCAAAAAGACTAAGGCTGTGGCTAGTGTAGAGGTCGATCAAGAACAGGGAAAACTAAGGCTCTCGAGCAGAAGGAAGATCGTCTCATCGAGACAAGCCGTACAGATCTCACAATATCGATGTAGGAACATCAATACTGCGGCATCTTACTATCCGAGTCACAGTAATCCCATACCCACAGCGGAGGCACATAATATGCATGCTTATTGACTCAGGGGCCACAGGCAATTTCTTTGATCTGACCGTGGCTGCCAGGCTCGGACTCACAAATTTTCCCAAAGAAAAACCTGAGCCTGTGTGAGCAGTAGATGGTTCAGAGTTATCTTCTGTACAAATTTGTTTTCAGACAGAGGCTCTAACCTTAGTGTGCGATAATGGGCATACTGAACGACTTGTCTTTGGTCTAATAGACACTCCCACCTTTGGGGTGATTTTGGGAGTACCTTGGCTAGAACACCATAATCCAAAAATCGATTGGGTACACTGCACCATAACCTTGGACTCACCATTTTGCACTACTACCTGCTACCAAGAGGCTCTAGAGGTAATAATACCTCTGCATTGCACCTTGGTCCAAGGAACAGAAAACCTCAAACTACCCAAAGAATACCAGGACTTTCAAGATGATTTTGATCCTGTGAAAGCCACCCAACTGCCCCCACACCGAGCCTTTGATTGTCGCATAGATCTAATCCCGGGAGCAATGCTGCCCTGCAGTAGAGTTTACGTGTTGACAGAACCTGAAACTCAATATCGGCGCAAATATCTGGGTGAGCTGCTAGAGATAGGTTTTATACACCACTCCGCGTTGCCTGTGTCTTCCTCACTCTTCTTTGTACCCAAGAAGAATGGGGAGTTGAGGGCTTGTGTGGATTATATGGTGGTCAATAGGGTGACTATTAAGAACCGCTATCCTCTCCTGTTAATTCGGTACTACTTGATCAGGTCAGAAATTCTATCGTTTTCACAAAACTAGATTTATGGGGAGCTTACCACTTAATCTATGTACGAGATGGTGATGAATGGAAAACCAGCTTCATAACTAAGTTCAGGCTGTTTGAGTATACTGTTATGCCCTTCAGGCTATGTAATGCTCCGGCAGCATTTTAATATTTTATTAACGAGGTCTTGAGAGAGTTTTGGGATGTTTGTTCAATCGTCTACATAGACGACATTCTGATTTACTAAAACTCAGAACAAAAGCATGTACAGCATGTACGCACCATCTTGAAGCACCTTAGGAATAATGCTCTCTTTGCTAAATTAGACGAATGTTCCTTCCATGTACAGTCAGTAGAGTTTCTGAGGTATCACTTATCTCCAACAGGCATCACTATGGACCTCTAAAAATTAGGAGCCATCACCAAATGGCCAACTCCAACAAAAGTCAAGGAAATTCAACAGATACTTGGCTTTGCCAACTTTTATCCTTGTTTTATCCCGCACTTTTCTGAAATAGTGGCACCCATAACACAGCTGCTAAAAAGGGGCAATCTCAGCTGCTAAAAAGAGGCAATCATTTGCGTGATCTCCCGAAGCCATTCAGGCATTGCAACTGTTAAAAACTAAATTCACCACTGCACTCATTCAGCATCCCAATCCAGACCATCCCTATTTCATCGAAGCCGATGCTTTGCCGGTAGTCGTAGTAGGAATTGTATCTCAAAAGATCCCAAGAACTGGCCACGTGCATCCCATAGCCTTTTATTCCCCAAAAATTCTACCAGCGGAGCAAAACTATATGGTGGCTGAAAAAAAACTTCTGGCCATCAAACTGATGTTCTCTGAATAGAGGCATTACCTACAGGGGGCTAAACACACAGTCACAATATTCTCAGATCATCAAAATTAACAATTCTTTAGCTCTGTTAGGGTTCTCACCCCCCATCAAATGCGATGGCTGCATTTCTTTAGTGAGTTCAATTTCATCATCACCTATCGCCCAGGGACGAAGCAGTTACAGTCTGATGTTCTTTCTATACAGGGGTATGCTCCCTCTTCTCATTCCACATCAAACTCCCCTACTATCATTCCACTGGAAAAGATAGTCGCAGTCTGCGAGGGTGACACCTTTATGGCTGCCTTACATGAAGAATATAAAAAAACTAAAGGCCGAAGATTGGATCAAAACACCTAACCATACAATCACAGACAAGCCGTTCCTTCCCGCTCAGAAACTGTGCATCCCTACTATAGAATTAAGACATCAGGTAATTCAATGGAATCACGACACAGCATTACCAGGGCACCCAGGTATAATGAAAACCCTAAGGAAGTGTCAAAAAACCTTCTAGTGGAACAACATGCGGAATGATATGCAAGAATACGTATCTGGTTGCCCAACTTGTGCATTAAACAAGAATACTCACACTGTACCTGCAGGCTTATTACACGCTCTGCCTATACCCCCTGTTGCTTGGCACACCATTAGTCTGGATTTTATTACTAACCTTCAAGCAAGCAAACCTTCACTACCATTTTAGTAGTTGTTGACATATTATCAAAAATGGCACATTTCATCCCCCTCAAAAAGATACCTCCCACCGCAGAATTTTGTCAAATATTCATTGATAATATCGTAAGACTGCATGGTCTACTGACTAAAATCATCTGAGATTGCAGAGTTCAGCTCACATCTAAATCTTGGAGAACACTCTGTGTTAAGTTAGGAATAGAGGTAGCCTTGTCATCTGCCTTCCACCCACATACCGATGGGCAAACTGAACAGGTCAACCAATCCCTGGAAACTACACTAAGATGCTTACTATCCACGTACACAGGGCAATTGGATCAAGCCTTACCCCTAGCTGAATTTACTTATAATAACAACACCCACTCAGCCACAAACTACACACCCTTCTTCTTTATGTCAGGACAACATCCTTGGGCCCTTTCTATTGATGTATCAGGAGTTTCTACTATCTTCAGTCACAGAAAGATTAAAAGAACTACATGAGATTCAAAAACATGCTAGGACAAGTTTAGCAAAAGCTAAATTGGTCATGAAGGCTCTAGCTGACAATCATAGAACCCCAGCACCTCTTTGCAAGGAAGGAGACAGGGCATGGTTATCAACATGACACCTACAACTAGAAGGCCCAAGGAAACTATGACCACAGTTTATAGGTCCTTAATGAAATCCATCCAGTCATCGTCAAGCTGCGGCTTACCCCTGAGCACACTATCCACCCACTGTTTCACATTTTACTGAACAAGCGATTCCACCCCACCACATGAAAAGATACCCCACCCCCACCCATTCTGGTTAATGGCTAACAAGAGTGTAAAGTTCACTCTATACTGGACTCTAAACGATCTCAGGGAAAACTATATTACCTTATAGATTGGAAGGGTTCTGACCCTTCAGAGCATTGCTGGGAACTGGCCTCCTCGATTCATGTTCCCTTTCTGGTGAGGCGATTTCATGCCCACCATCCCACCAAACCACGAACTGTAAGACAGCCTTTGGGAGGGGCGACTGTCAGGATTCCTGCCACAGATCACCTCTCTTGACTATCACAGCTTACCGGCATGACTCATATCATTCCTCCCAACACTTATGAATGAAAAAACCTGTCGGTCATATAAAGGCATTGGCAAGAACCACTATCACGGTGGTTCCTGTAATTTTGAAAAGAAAAAAAAGAATACTGTTTGCTGCCGGGCTGCATCCTTCCAATGCAGCCCTGCAGCAAACACTATTCTTTTTTTCTTTTCAAAAGAAAATCCAGTAACAGGATTTTCTTTTTCAAACCCTACGTGTCAATATCTAAATCATGCCCAAAGTCTTGGCCATATATTCATTTGCATTTGTCCACATGCATACATCTTTCATCCTCAACTAAAAGTTGTTTGTGGATGATATGTTGTAGACTGCTGAATAAAAGGAGTTTTCTTTGATGTGTGGATTACTGTCCCTACATATATAAACCAGTTGGTGATGTTTTCCTATGCCTGGTAGGACCACGGCTGCTGAGGATGGTGTTCTGTGAGTCAAGCTAGTTTTATCTAGTCCAGGGGTCTCCAACCTTTTCTGTAGTGAGAGCTACTTCTGCTCAATGAAAGTCCTGCTGAGCTACTAGCATATTTTATCACTGTAAAATTCTGATGATATGTATTAACATTACACTATGACCACCCTAAGCACGAGTATCAGTAGTAACATTCCAGGTAAAATTATCAGCAGAATGCTAGGAAAATGTTTATCAATATTAAATGCCTTCACCTGAGTGAGTAATCAAGTAACATTCAAATCACCGCATGCCGTGTGCCACAAAGGGCATAACCACAGCAGTAAGTCTCCCCAACTCAAACTGAACTATCATTCGGCTAACAACTTTAAATGTGTTTTAGAATTGCCATATTTTGTCTTCATTAGCATATTATTTTTGAAAATACACATATGTTTCTATCAAATACCACTTTCCACTTTGAGCAATCAAACTCAATTTTCCAGAAAAAAACCCTTTTCTGAAAAAGAATATTTTTTTCCTTTAAAAATCAAATCAGTTTTCATTGTTAGAAAATACACAGACCGCAAACATCAGCTTGCCATTTTCATTGAGTACCGCCATGCCTCTCATGGACAGATTGTGCTTGAAATACCCAGGTATTTCAATCATAGGCCATGCATGCTGGCCATTACACTAAAAATTCCTGTGTTATGCTAATAACGCCCACCATTAAATCAGGGATACCTCTGTGCCAGGACTGGATGCCCACTATATATCATTTATGGCCACTGTTATGGGAGAAGCATTTGCCATTCTGGCAGGTGTGGCTAAAAGCAGGTCAGTCATGCTCTTAATATGTCAATGATGGCATCCAGTTCGGAACAACTGTTACTAGATCAAAATGCCCAAAATAGTCAAGGATGGAAATATTATGGCTTAGGCACAATTATACCATGAACTGGCACAATTGCATCAGAGATAACTGTTATGTTGGGGACCAGCATAGATATTTGGCAACCATTGACACTAAGGGGCGATTACAATTTGGTAGGATACGGCTCCGACCGTTGGTCGGAGCCATTCCTACCACATCGTAATCTGCTGGTTGGATTCCTCTCCGACCGACCCATTTGGATGGTGTCGGTTGGAAGGAATCCGACTGGTCATTCCGACCAGTCATTTCGACTGCCATCCGACGGGCTCGGAGAGCCCGACAGTTGGAATTACTTCAGTAATCCCAAGGGCGGCTCTTTCTGCCTGAGGGATTACAATGTCGGATTCCGACAGCCTTTCTGTGCTGGCCTTTCCGACACAGAAAGGCTATCAGAAGTCAACTTTGGAGGCCCCCATGGGTGCACGGCCTCAGTTTGGTGGCCATAGAGCCCCCCTGTTGATCCCTGTACCCTGTGGCAGGCACCTTGAGGTGCCTGCCACTGGGTGCAGGGATAAACTGAACCTCTTTATTTTACAATGAGAGCATGCATTCCGGTCGGAATGCATGCTCCCATTGTAAAGAATAGGCGTGCAACCAAACACTGTTCAATTGCATACTAATTGGTCGGGCGGTCCCAACACCGAAACAATGTCGGGCGGACTTAAGTTCGCCCAACATCATATTTGAGCCCTAGGAGTAGCTTCAAGGACTCAATACTGTTTATTAGGGAAGGACACACTGTCACACACCCACACATAAATGAATGCAGTGATTCTAATTTTCTCTGCCCTGGATGCATACTCTCTTCTCCTCAGCTCTTGGGTTTATCGTGCTCCCAACTAACACATTTTCAATCTAGTTCTTGCAGTCACATACTTTGGTGGGTCAGCACTGGCAACTGCTGCCACTATTTTTTTATGTCACATACGGTGCTGTGCGACTAATATAACAGGGCGTATAACATGGCCAGTCTCCTTCTTAGGTAGATTTAAAGTGGATAAAGATGGTTCCTGTCGCACCCACAGGCCAACACATTGTGTGTTTGAGTGTTATCATGAGGCCCTTCCATTGGTTTGGCTCGCTGTAACTCTTAAGGGTAATGAAACAAGCAGTGCTGCCTTCTTTAATATACAGAGACTCTCTGAGATCGGCTTTGTTTGGCTTCACCTCTGAGAGCTACTTTAAGGGTGCTGGTGAGCTACCAGTAGCTCCTGAGCTACCCGTTGGAGACCCCTGATCTAGTCTATGGTCTCAGTTGAGGTTGAAATTGTCTCTGCATAGAGGTGTGGCGGGATCGCTGCAATATTATGTCTTTGTTACATCCTGGAAAAGGGAGAGATAGTCTCTGTTGGGGGCATAAAATTAATTTGTCTATGGGTTAATGCTCTCTGTAGGACCAAATACTGATCTTCAGTGTCAGCTATTATATTTACTGAGAAAAATGGGACAATACAATGCACTTAATAATAATAGTGACTCCTCTAGAATATGTGATGTTTCATTTGAAATTGCTACAAGAGCTCCATTTACCAGAGAATCACTCTTGCATGTTCTTAGTCAAGTGTGTCTCGTGCATTGGAGCTATATCGATATTGTGTCTGGTCAAAAATAAAAATCAGTAGTTAGAAGTTGTGTCCTGCTGTCATCAGTGTGGATCAGCATTTCTAGTGCAATTTGTTATCTTTCCTAGCTGGTAGATGGTTGTGGCTACCTCCAAGAGGAATTTAATGGCCCTGTTCCCATGCTGAGAGTCAACAAACATTGTGTGCCAAATCCTGCCTCTCTCACACACTGATCCCCAACTTATCAGTGGATGTACCCTCCTATAACCCTATTGTTAACTCTATGTTTCCAGTGCCAACTCTCAGGCAGGTTTGGAATTAAGTATTAATAAAAATGCTCGACTAAAAGCAGCATCAAGTCTGCAGCTACTAAATCCACCCTGTGGCGAATATAGCCGAAATTTTAAGGAGCATATTTAACAAATATTCATGCAACGCAGCAAGCCACCTTGCTGTGCTGCGCTGCATGAAAGGGAGGGGGCAGGAATTCACCATATTTAACATTATACAATGCATTCCTACTCTCTGCTTGCACTGGCGCACAAACTGCTGCCTAGCTCCAATGCAGGCACACTTCCACTAACTCACTGTTTGGTTGGAAACAGCACCTTCCTTAGCTCCGATGGGTAGCAGCTGTGAAGCCGATGGACCTTCTCTGTTCCACCTAGCAGTTGTCTTCTTTCGCACCTAAAGCAGCAACCTCCCATGCTGCTGCTAGAGAAGGCTCATACTCACCAGTGCCTACACACATCTGCAATCAGTCCTCATCCCACAAACCAGGGA
The DNA here is from genome assembly GCA_963921515.1 of Calotriton arnoldi. Classification (NCBI taxonomy): domain Eukaryota; kingdom Metazoa; phylum Chordata; class Amphibia; order Caudata; family Salamandridae; genus Calotriton; species Calotriton arnoldi. Next base: position 462,388 of record CAWUFW010000198.1, on the reverse strand, counting down.
CACTGTGATCTTGCAGGCCCTGAGCACATCATTGTTAGTCCCTGCCTTAAAGCCTCAATGGACACTCCTTCCCTCCACATCTATGGGATGTGGTGAGCTGCTGATGGTTTTGAGCTGGCTTACAGTACCTCAGAGGGCCCTGAATTTCACTGACCTTTCGGGCTGCTGCCCCCTCTTGTGCTTCAAGTCAACGACTCACACCAACACTGCAGCAATGGGACTGCCCGTAGAGGACACGGGGTCAGATGTCTCACAGGAGAGAAGTCCTCTTAGGACAATTTAACAGCCTCCTAGGAGTCTCTATCATCCCTGTCACTTGCTCATCTTGCATAGATGAGGAAAACCAACGTTACCCCTGATCATCATGTGGGTGTCGTCCACCACAGTCTTGCTGCCTTACTGGTCGCACACCCTCTCGAGTACAGGTAGACCTCAGTTGGTACACCACGCACAGAACAGTTTGCAGCACAACCCAAATTTGTCTCCAAAGTTAGCAGGTAAAGTTTAGGGCTATGCAGTGAGTCAGAACCATCATTTCTCAACAATTGTAATGGACTTTTTCTCCTGGCCCAAAGAGCTCCACAGTGATGCGGCTATCTTGGAGCTCAGCATTTCAATGTCCCCCATATTGTAATATTTGTAGTCAAATACACACAACACAGTAGTGTTTTTTGTAAACTGCCAGCCATGCTACCATTTTCCTTTTCTTTAGTGTCCAAAACAAAACTTCATAATACATCTGATCCTAACTTAGAAAGTAACCATAGAAACGGAGAAGTGTCTCATTATCTCTGAGTATCGGCCCAGTCATTGCTAATAGAAGTTTCAGAACTAGAAACCTCGGGCAGAAAAAAGTGCAAAACTAGGAATGTGCAAACAAGGGTATCACCAAAAGATGGAAACTAATTGTCTCATTGGAATAACATTGTAATTTTGTTCATTAGTTAATAACAGGGCCACTGGAATTATACGGCAGGGGAGGGACAAATTATGAGGCAGAGTTGAGCAAATTAGGCAACAAGAAAAAGCTAATTACGTGGCATTATGCAGCAATTTTTTTTTGCTAAAATCTACACATTATGTGGCAGATGATGCATTAATTGGCAAATGCGACAAATCTACAATTATGGAAAAATGGCCGCAGCCGCACAATCGGATAATTCCAGTGGCCCTGCTTAAGAGAAATGTTATTTATGCAATACTGGGGCCCTCCCTTTGCATTGTTAACCCTTTGGGTCGTTGTAACAGTATATCTGCTTTAGATGGCACAAAAGAGCCTTCTGATGTTCTGCTACATCAAACACACTTGTGGGGCTTTACTGGCAGGAATGTTTCATTTGTTCGATGTGTTCGACTTGTTGGAGTACCCAATATATCGGGGGTTTGGAGTAAAGTGAAAGTGGCGGTATGTATGATCCCTTTTTTGGGCAACCTCCCAACTGCTTCCATTAATATTCTTCTAATGTCATCTTGGAAGTTATGCCTTCCAAGATGACAAAGAACATCCCATATTTGTCCATTGCTCTCACATCATAGTGTTCAAACTGCTAACATTTTAGCGTGCAAATCGGGGCGAAAGATCCTTTTGTGTGCAGGGTTCCAGGGCAAAAAATCCACGGGGCATATTATCAAGGGCAGTATCGCCACATTAGCGGCACTTTTTGCCGATAAAGCGGCGATATTTTTATCGCCCTATTAGCAAGCTGTCGCTAACAGCTGTTAGCGACAGCTTAATGGCGATAGCGGCCGTTTTGTTGCCGCTTTGCATGTCAGCGATAATTATCGCTAAGGACATGCAAAGTAGGCGTTCCCAACTAAAAGCAACTGCAAACAGTCGCAAACACAACTTCCCCTATTATCAATGCCCGCGAGCGACAAAAAGTCGCGCTAACCGCGATTATCGCTGGAATTTAACACCTGCTAAAAACTTGACTTAACCATCTTGTCAATGGGAGGTGAATTGTAAGGTTAAGTCCTCACCTGCCTATTAGCAAGCTTTTCATTAGCGCAGTGAATTTATCGCTGGATTTCTCGCGCTATTGCTGGGTTTCGCCGCTATCGCTGGATTTTTTATCGCCTTGGAGATAAGCGTTGATAATAATGCGTTATCTGCGCGATGAAATCCAGCGATAGCCGGCAATAAAAAAAATAGCGCTAAGCGCGCTTTGCGATAATTATCGCAAATCCTTGATAATATGCCCCCACGTCTTTAAGTTCAGGAAAAGTCTAAAGACTTCGCTGTCCACTGTATAATCCACTGTATATGTCTGAATAATTTTTCTATTCAAGACAGCGCTATGAGATGTTCCTTAAAGGGTAAAAGATGGTCTTTACAAAAAAACAAGCAAAAAATATCATCAGCCATCGTTTAAACATTATCCTGAGTAAACTGTTGGGCAGCTATGTTGTGGTAGCTGCATGGAACAGCAGAGCAAGTTACATCCTTGTTTTGCATAGGGAGCATTTCTAACATGAGGTGACTGACAATGAATAGTATGGAGTGTGTGTGGTCTGGGTGTGGATTGTAGAAAATAGTGTATGAGGGTGAAAGAAGTGGAGAGAGGACTGTACTGGAAAGCGCGCTCTGCAGGTGTCCGATTCAGATTTGATTCTCTTGCGTTTCCCAAGTAAAAAACCCGAAATTAGTTAAATCAGTGAGAATAAACAAAAACATGAACAATTTCGGCCAACTGTGTTTTTACATTTTTGTATTCACTTATTTACATCATGTTACAATAAAAAATAAAATGATACTAATTCTCTTTAGGGATTGCGATGTAGTGTGATGTGCCTAGACCTACACGACCGTTGCTCAAGTGCCTGCCATACTGCGATATTGGTTTTACATTTGTTTGCACTCGTGTTTCATTACTTTCAGTGCTGAGCAGTTTTGACATCTGTTGCAATGGTGGATCGAACAGTAAATACAATTTCAGCACGATTGAGGTTTGTTTCTGCATAGATGCACATTTCTTTTACCCAATTTTAATTGCTTTTAGAGGTGGTCGTTCATGCAAATGATTTGCTTATTGCTATGGCCACAGCTCACTTTTTGTTGTTAATTAATTTGAATCACCTTTCTTCTATCAATTTGCCGAGCTTTGATCATTAAGGAATATGTATGTCTGTGTCCATTGCTCTTTCTTGTAAATGTTGCCTTTCCTTAAAGGTATTTGTTTCTTATAATCAAAGTTTCATAGTTTATTTTTTTAAAATATTTTTATTTGCATTTTAAACCAACGTAAATCAACAAACATGTCACAGTTGATTCCAGGCTTGCATATACAATGCTCTTTACTCAACATCATATTACTTGGCCCTCCCCCCCCCACTCCCTGGGCTTCTAGATTCTGCGGCCCCCCAGCCGTGCAAATGTTGAGACCCGGTCCGATCCTCCCTCTATGTCGTTTCCGGAATCCGGGAAAAACACACCATGGTTCCCGCAACATGACTACCTCAGTACTTCCAGGCGTACACCCAACTATTCTGCTCCCAGCCCCGCCACCATTCCATAGTATTTCCTCCAGTTTCCCCAAACCTTACGGAATTTCCGGGGGCACCCTCTCGCTGTGTAGGTAATTCTTTCTGCCGCCATATACATGTCCATCCCCCTTTTCCATTCTCCAAGCTGGGAGGCAATGTTGCCCCCCAGGCACGAGCCACATCTCTCTTCGCCACCACTAATGCCAGCAAGGCAAATATAAGCTGTGGACGCCCCAGGTCAACATCCCCAGGTATACCCAAGAGAACAAATTTGGGATCAGGGGGTAAAGTTTCGTTCAGGATCTTGCTCAATTCTCCCAAGACTTGCACCCAGTAAGCTTGAATGACAGGGCACTCCCAAATAGTGTGATAAAAGTCCCCCTGTGGCCGTCCGCATCGTAGGCAGCGCGGATCGCTGGCACGACCCATACGGTGTAAGCGGGCCCTGTCGTAATATATCCTATCAATCAATCAATCACGGCATTTATAGAGCGCGCTACTCACCCGGGAGGGTCTCAAGGCGCTGGGGGAGGGGGTAAGTTACTGCTCGAACAGCCAGGTCTTGAGCTGCTTCCTGAAGGAGAGATGGTCCTGGGTTCGCCGAAGGTGAGTGGGGAGGGAGTTCCAGGTCTTGGCTGCCAGGTAGGAGAAGGATCTTCCTCCGGCGGTGGTTCTGCGGATGCGTGGTACGGTGGCGAGGGCGTGGCTGGTTGATCGTAGCTGGCGTGTGGGCGTGTAGAAGGTCATGCGGTCGTTGAGGTACTTTGGGCCCAGGTCGTGGAGGGCCTTGTGTGCGTGGGTGAGGAGTCTGAACGTGATTCTCTTGCTGACGGGGAGCCAGTGCAGGTCTTTCAGGTGCACGGTGATGTGGCTGTGTCGGGGGATGTCCAGGATGAGTCGTGCGGAGGCGTTCTGGATGCGCTGGAGTCTCTTTGAAGTTTGGCTGTGGTTCCGGCGTAGAGGGTGTTCCCATAGTCCAGTCGGCTGGTGACGAGTGCCTGGGTGACGGTCTTCCTGGTTTCAGTGGGGATCCATCTGAAGATCTTGCGGAGCATGCGCAGGGTGTTGAAGCATGAAGATGAGACGGCGTTGACTTGTCTGGTCATCGACAGGGAGGAGTCCAGGATGAAGCCCAGGTTGCGTGCGTGGTCCGTTGGCTTGGGCGCGGTGCCCAGGGCCGGGGGCCACCAGGAGTCGTCCCAGGCGGAGGGTGATGAGCCCAGGATGAGGACTTCCGTCTTATCTGAGTTCAGTTTAAGGCGGCTGTTCCTCATCCAGTCGGCGACGTCTCTCATCCCGTCGTGTAGGTTGGCTCTGGCGGTGGTGGGGTCGTTGGTGAGGGAGAGGATCAGCTGGGTGTCGTCGGCGTAGGAGATGATGTTGAGGTTGTGTCGGCGTGCGATGGCTGCGAGGGGGCTCATGTAGACGTTGAAGAGGGTTGGGCTGAGTGAGGATCCTTGTGGAACGCCGCAGATGACTTCGGTGGCTTCGGATCTGAACGGGGGAGGCGGACTCTCTGGGTTCTTCCGGCGAGGAACGAGATGATCCATTCCAGTGCTTTCTCTCGGATTCCGATGTTGCTGAGGCGCTTCACTAGGGTGCGGTGGCAGACGGTGTCGAACGCCGCAGAGAGGTCCAAGAGGATGAGGGCAGCTGTTTCCCCGTTGTCGGTTAGGGTTCTGATGTCGTCGGTGGCTGCGATAAGGGCGGTCTCGGTGCTGTGGTTGGCCCGAAACCCGGACTGCGAGGGGTCGAGGGATCCATTCGTCTCGAGGAAGGCGGCAAGCTGTCTGTTGACGGTCTTCTCGATGACTTTGGCCGGAAACGGAAGGAGCGAGATGGGACGGTAGTTCTTGAGGTCGGTGGGGTCCGCCGTTGGTTTCTTCAGGAGGGCGGTAAGCTCGGCGTGCTATGCAGTATCTTATATTGTATAAGTCTAAGGCGAGACTTAATAGCCACCTCTCTGTGGTGCATCAAGGCCGCCTCCCAGTCGACCGTCTCCATTTCTCCCAGGTTCCGTTCCCATGTCTCCCTCAGTTTCCCCAGCCCGTCCGGCATATTATTATTCAGGGTTCGGTATGTCAGAGAAACCGCCTTTTGGTGCATCTGTTCCTGCAATAGGCGCCCTTCCAGTGGTGCATACTCCGGCAGCTGGGAGGCGAGCGAACGTTGCGCCGTCCAGGCATGCCTCAGCTACGTGTATTTAAAAATTTGGGTGTTATGTAGGCCAAATTCTGACGCTAATGTCCTAAAAGTTTTGAGTTCCCCTGTGGCTACCACGTCTCCCAGGGTGGAGATGCCTAAGGCGTCCCAACCCCCAAAACCCCTGAGTTTGTGCAACTCCCTCAGCCATGTACAATGCCAGAGCGGTGTCTGTTGCGTCGGTTTGTGTGTCCAGCCCGTTACCTTGGTCGCCCTGTCCCAGACCTCCAATGTGACCTGTGTGGCGGGTAGTAGACGGCCCCTGCCTTTCCCTCCATAAAGGAAGTGCAGGGAAGTACGGTGTCCCATAGTGTCCCTCTCTAGCCTGTATGTGGGGTGGTCTGCCGATGTATGTATCCACTCATTCACCGGTGTCAGATGTTCCGCCCAATAGTAGGCCTCAATATCCGGAAGAGAGATCCCCCATTATATTGATTCCGCTGTAACGTTCTCAGCGCAATCCTCGGGTGTTTACCGAGCCACAGCAGGGAACGCAGCTCTGCATCTATCTTCCGGAAGGTTTGCCTAGAGATGGGGAAATACTCATTTTGGAGGGCGTAAAGAAACCGAGGCAGGGTGATCATTTTGAACATTGCTGCTCGGCCCAGTAATGTGAGGGGGAGTGTTTTCCACCTCAACGCATCCGCTGCAAAGTTCGTGATGACCCGCTGTATATTATGCTGATATGAGAGTGTTCTGTCTATGGTGAGATAGATTCCCAGGTAGGTAAATCCCATCTGTGCCACCTGGAGGGCCCCTGGGAGAGGAGGCCATTCCTTCAGGGTTCTTGGGCTGTATATGTTTGATTTGTGCCAATTAATGGCGTATCCCGAATAGGACCCATACTCGCCCATGAGCTCAAACAGGGTAGGGATCGTGTCAACCGGTCTGGTAACATATATTAAGATATCGTCGGCATATAATGAGATCTTCTCTTCTCCCGTATCATTCGGTGTGATTTGGAACCCTCTAATCTCCGGTGTCTGTCGGATCTTACATGCCCAAAGTTTCATAGTTAATCAATATTTCAATTTAACGTTGTTTCCCTAACTAGCGCAGGAGGAAATCTAAAACTGTATTACAGACAAGGAGAAACACAATATATGCAGAGCTCCAGGCAAAGCACTGTGTCTGGCAGCCTCTAATTCAGCTAAAGTCTCTACAACCTTCCCCTTCTGTCCCATACTAGGGTTGCAAGGATTTCTGCCCTTTTTTATCCAATGGACTCCAATTTATTCAAGCAAAGTCTGCCACTTAAGAATGGATCGTATAACTGGACTTGAAGGATGCATATTTTTCAATCTTGATTTTCTAGTCTAAAATTTCTCAAGTATCAGTGGAAATGTGGAATGCAGCAGCTCTGCTCCATCCCTTTCGAACAGCTTTCATTTTTCTATCATTCTAGATGACATATCGATCATGAAGCATTGTCTGGAGATGCTGAAGGAATAGGTAGATGTGAAAGGCAACTTTTTTCTCAGTTTCTGCTCCACATTTGCCACTGAGACATGCTCTTGTACCCACAAGTTGCTCAAAAAAATATATCGTTAATAACAAAAAACATCTTAAGATAGCCCCCAATCAGATTTCTTGTCCTCAAATATCTCATCACAACTAATATTGATCTTGGTCCTCTCAACCTAAGTCTTCTTTGGAATTCCCTGTACGATTGGGCACTTCAGAAGTGGATGTTGCTTCTTCTACACAGTTATCTCTTATGTATACATTATTCTCCTCAATCAACACTGCAATAAATAATTTAGTAGTTTGTTATCTCATATAAACCACAGGTGAGAAGGCCATCTTTGGGCAAGTCTCATCAATATAACTAAGAAAGACGTGCACAGGAGCCAGCTCAAAAGAAGTTGGTCTTTGACAGAGAATCACAATCACATCAACTGCCTGGATTGAAACATTTGGCCTGAACCTCTCACATTAAGAAGAAAACTAAACTTGTAACTAATTACTGTATCTTGCTTTGAAAATACGTTTGAGTTTTTGGTGTAATTTTCCATCTACATTCTCAAGCAACTTAGGTCTTTTCACAGTTTTAAATTTATGTACATTTATGTACCACAATTGTCCCTGCTAACATGATGTGGGCAATACCAGTAACCGATTCAGTTGCTTTAGTTTTGTAACCCATTTATTTCCAAATGTATAGAGTTATGATTTGACACACTGGCCTTCACAAGCCCAGGGTGGTCACTGTCGCTACCTGCACATCTGCTTCCGGTCTACCAAATTTGAAGTGCGATAACGGAGTACCTGTGAAGGAAAAGCAGTGATGGAATATGGGTAATTTTTTATGAAGACAGACTCCTGAAGCAGGGGCTTGCCTTAAAAAAATTCCTGATACACTGGGAGCTTTCTCCCAGCATATGTTTTACATTTCTACATTTTACCTGTCAAGACCACGTGGTCTGCAAGGTGTATTTTTATTTTTATAATCAAAGTTTGGTACTATAGTTGTGCATTCCAGCCTATTTAGAAACTTACTTTAACTCTAATTTTTTACTCACATTCAAGGGCCCTAAGACAGCCTTCATTTAATTTGGTAAATGGCTATTTCCAGTTAAGCCCCATGTCAAGTGTGCATCAGTGAAAACATCAATGATGCCATATGAGATGTCATTGGTGATGTCATGTGTGAGGTCAAGAGCAGTGCAAGGAGGGGTAAGTATGAATACGTATGTATTTATATACAAAATAAGAAATACTTAGAAGAGATAACAATATCAAACAAAGGTGTTTCTTCTTGTCACAACTTCTTTTATTTTCAAATGAGATTATTTTTCAAACAGCCTTCAAACAGCCAACGTGTGCTTCGCGCACTTTGCGCTCCTTCAAGGCTTATATATAGGTTGTCTTTCACAGATATATTTTCTTTATATATAGATCTCAAGTGCTTGTTTCCTTTTAACATCATATTCTCTATTCATCCAGCTGTTGTTGCTTATAATTTTTTTTTATCACGCTAAGGCTGGAGTTAAAATATTTTTATTTTGCTTGACGTTCTTTCATTATTTTTTAGGCAATTTCATCCTTATTCTTCATGCTAAGTTTGAGAGTTAGGGGAAGGAGAAATACAAGGACTGCTGTGGGCCTAGAACTAAGTGGCAGAGTTCTGTATCATGGGGCACCTATGAAGTAATTGAAGGAGATGCAATATTAGATGACTTTCTGGCAGAATAGCTTCAAAATTTAGAGGTGGTTCCATAAGCGATGCGCCGGGCCGATCTATGCAGCAGAAGTGATGCGTCAGTCTGGTCACGCAACAGGAGCGATGCGTGGGTTCCAATTCATGCAACAGTGCCGATGCGCTGGTTCGAGAGAGGATGCATTGGTTTTACTGAAGCAAGCATCTGAGGCCTCACTTCCAAGGGTCCAGGGCTGGGGTGGCACCACATGGCAGGGCAGACGCACAAATGGCAGAGTCCAGGTGCAGAAGCAGGTAAGTTGGAAGTCTTATATGTCCCTGAGACTTCAGATCAAGATGCCAGCCAGCTAGCCCTTGAAGTCACTCTGGGTTCAAGTGATGCAGGTCCAGCCCTTCTCACCCAGGCAGGGGAACGGCAGGCAGCAGGGCAGCACAGCAAGGGGGGAGTACAGCAAAGCAGCACAGTGGCAGTCCTTCAGCAGCACAGCAGCACAGCAGTTCTCCTTCCTGGTCCAGAAGTGTACTGATGGGTTGTGTCTGAGGTCCAGCTCTTATACCCAGTGGTGCCTTTGAAGTGAGGGAGACTTTAAAGAGATATCTCTGAAGTGCACAGATGCCCTGTCCTTCCTGCCCTGGCTCCAGACTCTCTACTGGGGGGGAGGGGTATGCAGCCCTTTGTGTGGGGCCAGGACACAGCCTATGCAGGTGTAAGTGAAGCTGGGTCCAGCTCCTCCCTCCCATCCTGCCAGGATGGCCTATGAGTCACATCTAAGCTTCCATTGTGTGTGGGTGTTTAGGAGGAATACTCAAAGCCCAGCTGTCACCCACCCTAGACAAGTTATCAGAGCCAGGCAGCAGGCACCATATGGCTAACACAAGAAAATGCCAACTTTCTAGAAGTGCCATTTTCAGAATTTAAAATCCGACCTCACCATAAGTTGTGATTTTAAGTTGTGATTCCAGAGACACCAAACCTGGGTGTCTTATCTATTTCCAATCAGAAATTACACGTATAAAATGTAACAAGGTAAACCCAATGTTATTCTATGGGTGAGATAGGTCTTGCAGTAGTGAAAAACAAATTTGAAAGTTTTTCACTACAAGGAAATGTAAAACTTAAAAGTACATGTCCAGCTTTTTAAATACACTGCACCCTGCCCTTGGGCTGTCCAGGGCCTACCTTAGGTGTGACGTATATATATTAAAAAGGAAGGTTTGAGCAACTTTCTATCACACTATCTGGGAATGTCCCTGCATACAAATTTTATGTGAATGTGCCACAAGACACATGGCGAGGGCGTTAGATAAAGAAATTAGTCTCACGCCACGACTAGGGCTCCTTAATGTTTGGGGCAATGGATCTAACGGAAGTGGAACAACAACTTACCACACTGGGATACACACTTGTCAAGCGGGCTATTGCAATGAAATGGTGAGTGGGGGAGGAGCCATCATCAAGAAGTTGGATGCAGGAACTTGATAAATGCATGATAGCTGAGAAAGATGTGTTTAAATCTCGGGGTTGTCCTAAGAAATGGGATAGAAAATGGGGTAAATGGAATGTGTATCGAGGTGAGCTGTGTACGTCACCAACTGCTGATATGGAAATGCGTCACGGGATGGACTAGAGAGCACAACACAGATTTGAGTTCTTATTGTCTTATAGATCATGTGGATGTTATAAATGTGGTGCCTTATGTAATTTCATTCTCATGTGATTCAAGTTATATGTTTAATTTCTAATAAAAATATATAAAAAAAAAAAAAGGAAGGTTTGGCCTGGCAAGAGGTTTAACTAGCATTTAATTTATAGGCCCTGGGCACATGTAGTGCATTTTACTAGGGACTTATAAGTAAATTAAATATTCCATTTGTAGATACACCAATGTTACCATGATTTAGGGAAGGGCACAAGCTCTTTAGCACTGGTCAGCAGTGGTCAGCAGTGGTAAAGTGCGCAGAAACCTAAGGCCAGCAAAAACGAAGTTAGCAAAAACAGGAGGTCTGAAGGCAAACGTTAGGTGAAACCACACCAAGGATGCCAGGTCTAATAACCACCTTCAGACCTTGGTTATTTTAAGTGAATAGTCTCTCTTTGGACAAGTTTTGCATTGAGTGTACATTGTTACTTGCAGATACTTTTTAATACTCTGTGGTGTATTTTTCATGAGAGTTTCACTTTCTGCAAACAGTGTGGTACAGAGTAAACTCTCTCCATAGAGTAAACGCAGTTTATACTACCCACTTTTCTTGTCATATCAACTTAATTTCTCAATGAAGGTTTGCTGACTGTGAGGGTTTTGATACAGATAAAGGCTGTCCATAGTAGGGCATTAGTGATATAACTCAAATTGAGTATCTGGAGGAACTTGGATGTCTCTGAACAGTTGTATACATATTGAAAACCATGTGAGGTAGAAGTTACCCTTCTAACTGTGGTTGATAGTCAACATGAACTCGTCTACCCATGAAGAGTATTGTTTAAGGTCAATGTTGCACATAACACAAGCTTGGCTCACCTAAATGGGGTTGTATATATGATGGCATTCATGATGATTCCTATTATTATGATCTATTTTGTACTTACTTTAAGATATCTAATGCCATACTCGTTTATAGAGCTATGTGTGCAGAAGAAGCTTGAATGAGGTCATCAGTGATGTCATCAATCATTCATTTGAGATGCTATCAGTGATGTCATAAAGATGTCATAGAACATGTCATGAGTGATGTAATATATGAGGTCATAAGAGGTGCATGGCGGGGGCACAAGTTAAAGTTAGCTCTACTAACTATAACTGGTGAATTTCTGTGGGTTTTGTCGTTCAAAACGTTAATGCTGTTACTCAGATACTCACTTAACTATAACTTCACTTTAATCTTTGGTTTTTCAGTGAATTTCTAGTGTTTATTTAAACAAACCAGATCTTTAACCTTTTTTACACGTAAAGTAAAATTTTATTACCATACGTAAAGCCAACCCCACTCTGTGCAGTACCTTTGTCCCTGCATAGCAGGGGGTTGCCAACCCACCCAGAGACAGCCAACACCCGCAGGTAGCCAACATCATGCTGTGCACACCCTTCCGTCACTTGTGGCGTGGGGTTGGCAGCAGGGCCTGACTCGCAGCCAGGCCCTGCATCCAACTCCCTGTAGGCAGCCACCTGGAGGCAGCCAAACCCACGCCACATATGGCCTTTGGTCATGTGTGGCATGGGGTTAGCCACAGGGCCTGTGTTGCAGCGGCCAGAGCTGCTGACTCGGGAGCTGGAGCACCGCGTTCGAGTCTCGGCATCGGCGCAACATCTGTGATTCTGGGTGAATCACTTAATCTCCCCATGCCCATGGACAGCGCCTGGATACCCTCACAGGTGATAAGCTGCGCTATATAAATCTACTAACTAACTTCCAACTCCCTACAGGCAGCCAACACTGTGCACAGCCTTTGGCCATTATAGAGGAGGATTGGCCACAGGGCTTGGCCTGCTGCCAAGCCGTGTAGTCAAACTCCCAGCAGGCAGCCAATCCCACACCACTCACAGCATTTGGTATGTGCCGAATAGGGTTGACCTTTGGGCCCCAGGGACCCCATCCCCGGGGTCCAAAACATATAGAATAAGAGAGGGGACGTGCAGCCCTCTCCCTGACCCTTAATTGGCCCCGGGAACTCCTTCCCCCAGGGCCAATTTCAATAAAGAAGGAGAGAGGGGCCATGTGGCCATCTCCCCAAGTCTGAAAAGGCCCTGGGGACCATATCCCCTGGGGCCAAATACAATTAAATAGGTGTGGAAGGCATGCAGCCCCCTCCCTGAGCCTAATCCCCCAGGGGTGTTTCTTATTTAAAAGGTTAGGGAGGCTATGCACCCCCCCCCCCTACTGAGCCTTATTAGGCCCAGGGGATCCTATCCACAGGGGCCAAATATAATAAAAAAGGGGAGGGAGATGTGCATCCCCCCTTCTTGAGCCCTATTAGGCCCCGGAGAAGCAATGGCCCAGGGCAGTGTGTTTTGTTAAATGGGAGGTGGGCTGCGTAACCTCCCTCCCCGAGCTGTCTCAGGCCCCAGGGACCCCACTACCTGAGGCCATCTATTTTTTTAAAAGGGGAGGGGCCACACCTCCCCTTCCTGAGACAATTGTGGTCCATGGGACCCCATCCCCAGGGCCGGTCATTTTTAAAATGGGAGGGGGTGCCACACAGCTCCCCTCCCTGAGCCTATTTTGGCCCTGGGCACCCCATCCCCTGGGGCCATCATCATTTAAAGGTGGTTGCCCTGGTGCCCACTCAGGGCACCTACCAAGCAGAATGTGGAGGCCGCGGAGGGACTCTGTGGTGCCAGCCAGCATCCCGCATGCTGCGGGAGCCGGGATTAATCACGCCCGGAGGGGGCAACTATTTATGCTGCTACCTCTAGGTGGGAGCAATCTGTTGTTCTTATATCCCTGCCCATATCAGTGCAGGCAGGGAAATAATTCACAGGTCTGCTTACAGCTGGTGGGAGCACTTTTAAGGCTCCTGTCTGCCAGGAGTAGACTTTGTGTTTTCTTCCGTTTGGTGAGAGATTTGAAAATGCTCCTGTCAGATGGGAGCAAATGCATGTTTCACGGCCCGTGCCAGTGCAGACAGGGGAATCAGTGTGTCCCTGGGGGGGGTTCCCTGGATCACAGCAAGTGTGCCGGCCCCAGAGACTAGGGTCCTGTGGCCATTAAAGGCTCAGAGAAGGGCACTGAGCAGCCCCCCTCCCTTTTGTTAAAATGACAGTCCTGGGGAATGGGGTACCTGGGGCCGAATACGGCTTGGGGGGGCACACACCACTCCTTAAAAACAAAACAAAATTGAGCCCCGAGACTATGGGGTCCCCGGAGCTGCAAACAGTTTGGAGAGAGGGGCGATGTGCCCTCTTCCCTTTATAGCTAGATTGGGCCCTTGGGGATGGGGTCCCAATGGCAGAGAACAGCTTGGGTAGGGGGACCATGTGCCCCTCCTCTTAAATATACATGGCCTCAGGGGATGCGATCCCTGGGGCCCTAAATGGGCTTGAAAAGGGGGCCCTACTGGCACCCCCTCTCCTTATATAAATTATAGATTATAGGTTGTTTTTTTTGCCCTGATCTCGTAGGACAACAGAGGGATTGTAACAACATTTGCTGATTTTCTTTTTTAATTTTTGCCCTGGGGAGTCCCTTTGGGTGCCCCCCCATGGGGCCCAGGGGTTGGTTATCCCTACACTGCCCCTTATATATATTTTGTTTTAAAATTCAGGGCAGAGGATGAAGAGCCCGAGTCCTGTAATGACTGCCAGTAACATTTCTCTCATGTTGCTTGCAGCCAGACTCCTGCGGGAGCAAGATGCCCAAGGTAAAAAAAAAGCTCTCTGGGCCAATCAGAACACTCTATTTTTAAATTGGCGTACCCTCAAGACTCTTACTAAGCTTTCACGGACCCAACCTTCCAGATATACAAATATTGCTGAACCTTAATTTCTCAGAAACGGCTGAACAGATTTACACCAAATCACAAAAAGCACTCTCTACGGACAGCGATCTAGTTTCCAGCCAAATTTGGTGTAATTCCATTCATCAGTTTTTGCCGTAGTGCTTCTTAAATAAGTATATGGAAAATGCATGGGGAAATATGCTTTGGGACTCCATTTTTTTCTTGGCCCCCAAGTTTCGCGAAGATTCACCAAACAGCATCAAAGTTATTAGAAAACTATTGAAATTCACTAGTTATAGTTATTTCAAGTAATTTAAACCTATGCTCTAATGTAACAATAACTCATGCCCTCATCATGTACAGTGTTGTTCTCAACAAAGTCATTAAAAATGCTATCAATGCAGTCATTGAACATGTCATGAGTGATATAATAGGTGAGAGTAAACTCAGTGCATGGCAAGGGTGCAAGTTAACGTTAGTTTAGAGCACAAGTAGATAACTATACCTGTTGAAACAGAAAAACATTGTTTTACTGACATTTTTACCAAATGTCCCCTTAACCTTTGCTTTTCTCAGTGAAGTTCTAATATTTTTTCACTGTAAAGTAAGATATCATTCCAATTCCTAACTGTAGAATCACTTTAATATTTTAACCTTTGTTTTTTCAGTGAAGTTCTATGATTTTTTAACGTAAAGTAAGATGTCCACCACCATGCACTGTGTGGAGTTGGACGCAGGACATGGTATATATTATATATGGGCCATATTCACAAAGGTAAACTTACACCAAAAGCATAAGTTTAGACCAAATGTCTAATTTAGACCAAAAGTCTAACTTTACTTGTAGTAAAGTTAGACTTTTGGTAGTAGTAAAGTAAGACTTTTGGTCTATCACTTTATGGCGTTTCATGGGGATTGTCTCAAAGGATTAAACTACTATGGTATAAAACATAGTTTGCAAAACCCTCAGGCGGAGACAGCAAATTGGAATTGAGAAGACAGGAATCCAAACTAATTTTAACATTGGACACACAAATGCCATGGGGCCACAATACTGATGAGGAGCTACATGTTCATCTATAAGATATTTCCTTTAAGTTTCTATGTATTGCAGTGATGAAGGAGAAGCAGAGCTACATGTTCATCTATAAGATATTTCCGTTAAATCACTATGAATTCTAACTTTTAACGATGAAAGAGCTAAGATCTGACAAAAGATGATTTGAATGGAGATGAAAAATAGGATGATGATGATAACATATACTGTATTACCTTGAATGTAGTATACTATATTTTTAAGTTTTTGATTGATTACAGTTTAGTCATGTTTGAGGTGAAAAAATATACTCCACCTCTGGTTGGGGCAGCGGAATAGATAGATAAAACACATGTGAGAAAATACATTTTCAATTAGAGCACCTACCACTTTAGAATTTTAAGTACAATGTCTGAAAGAATATTCATATTTAAATAATTGAGATTTTATTAGAAGAACTTATTCTTGAAAGATTACTATTTCAATACATTATTAGAGTGCCCAATTATTTAGAAACAGTTTGCAAATCAAATTATAGTTGACACTTTATTTGAATGAGTGAAATATATTATGGAGTATCCTAGATATTTTAGGTAAATCCATTTGAAAATATCAGAAGATAAAGAGCATGGTACTCTTTTTGAACTAGTGCAATCACAGAATATATGCTCGTATGAAGCACTGAGCACTTTAAGATCAAAGACTCCAACATTAGAATAGGAGCACATGACACTTAATGTTAAGGGGTGCAATTTAACATTACACCTGGCACTTTAAAGTAGATAGATATAATATTAAACTGTAGCACTTTAAAAGTATATTGTCTTTGTGTAGAAATTGAATTCTAAGAGATAATGGATGTAATAGTACAAAATCAACGAATCCAACATTAGAATGGAGTATCTTAACAAAGAGGGAAATGTCCTATTTTTGAAGGGAATCAATACCCATTTAAAGGAAAAAATGTGACACTTTATGTTAACAAGTGTAACTCAACATTACACCTGGCACTTTAAATTAATAGATGCAATATCAAACTGCAGCACTTTAGAAATATATTGTTCTTGTGTAATATTTAATTTCTGAGATGTAATATTATTGAGGTGTTTTTGTTATGTAAATTGAATTGAGACATTTGGTACTTTGGAAACGAAAATTGATATATGTAGATTGATCATTTGAAACTATGTTGGATGTTTTAGTATGGTGTCCAAGGGAATATAATGATTATTATGATTACTATGAGAACACAAATGTTGAATCAAGTTACACTGGTGGAATGGATATAATATTGGATAAGAGAGATGAAATGAAAAGATGTTTGATACAGTTGTTTGATGGTTAATGAAAAAGAAGTGTGACATTGTGAAGATTAGTTTGGTTTCATCATTCGCAAAACACTGAAGTGAAAAATGAATGCTGAAAATCTCAAGATAAAAGGACAAGGTGTCTGCTCTAGTTGTTATGAGGCCAATGAAACTGAAGTGGGACTTTTCACTTACCTAGGAGGTTACTGCTGTAAACAGGTCAGGCCCAGTGGAAAGCATGCTGGTGATATGAGTTGTCCCCCCAAAAAATGTATGTGCACATTTTTTGGTTTTGTTGATGTTTGTGAGACAAACAAATTGTCGTTTGTTTGAAAAGCATGCAGTAGAACTATTACTTGAGGAGCGTTTGCAGAGTGGTGTAAAAAGGGGCGTGGCCTCCGACCACCTGTCAGCAATCCTACTGTGTGAGGCTGACTGGAGGTAACAGGTGGACTAGTTGGGCCCTAAGGACCCTCAGCATCGAAGGGGACTTCATCCCGCAACCAAGAGCGTGCCAGGAGGTGCATTCGCAGAGTAGTGCAGAGAGGGGGCGGGGCCTCCAGCGAATTGCCTACTTCATGTTTTTTTTTTTTTAGGAAGGGGTGCTGTGTGGCCCTCCCATTCCCTTGATCATTTTGGGCCCCGGGAACCCCATCCCCTGGGGCCTCACCCATTTCTTTTTAAAAAGAAGAAAAAACCGGAGGGGTCGACGTGGCCCCCCTCCTGAGGCCTTTTGATCATTGCCCCCAGGGCTATATATATATATATCTATATATGAAACAATTCTTGTCTCCGCAAGTTTAAAAGGCAGAGAGTGGTGCTCATAAATCGAAGATCCCAAAGGTGGTTTATTGAGAGATGTAAGCAACAGTCAACGCGTTTCGGTTGTCAATGTACAACCTTGCTCACAATAGTGAGCGCCATGTTTTACTCTGTGCTTATATTGTATCATATGTTGTAGAGCCATAGAAACAAAGGAGTGGCGATATCTGCTCAATGCAAATCAGTCACCATCTTTAAACATGCTCATTAATTGTAATTCATTATTCAAAGATACATAGTATCAGGCACATAATGCATAATGTACAGTTGAAATAAACCAAATCCAATCATAATAAAACATGATGCTGAAATATAAAACTGTGACGAAAAACTGCCAAAAATCAAAAGACGCCACAAAAAATGCTAGTGCTATTCCGTGTCACTGTGCTCTAGTGCGTATTTACACAGTGCTCACATCAAACATCAAATATTAAGAAAGAGATCTTTAAAATAACATCTCAGTTGACCCTCAGGTGCCTGTAACAGATGGTGATTTCCTGGAAAGTCAAGGTAGACAGCAGTTGTGCATAGCTCTATATTGTCAATGATAGTGTCAGTGAGCCGATCTCAGTTAAACAGTGGTCAAGAGAAAGAACACTGGTGTGGTTCCAAGTGGGTGAATATCACAGGTTTGAATATCTAATAAAAACTGTAGAGAATATAGCCTAATATAGACTATAAGCAATTCCATAACGGATGCTTGACAAAATGCATAAGTGAATCTATAATCCTGTAAAACAATACGTGCAAAACAGTGCTAACAAAACAGACTAAAAACTAAAACAACAAGTCTATTTCATTCATTCTGATTATAAAACATATTGAAGTATTGTGGCTCTTTGCTGTCTTGCTCCAATATAAAGTGTGTTTCCAATTTGCAGAGTTCCTTTTCCCTATCTCCCCCTCTTTTGTTCCTGGGAATGTGTGCTAGACAACTGCTCTTCAAATCGGTGGGATTGCTGTTATAACATTTCTCAAAATTCCGTGCAACAGAATAACTACGGTCATTGTTTGTGATTGCTCTAATGTGCTGTAGTATACGTTTGTGTACAGGTATGGTAATACTACCTACATATAGTTTCGCACATAGGTATTTGAGAACATATACGACAAAACTGGTCTTTCATGTCAAGTTACCCTTGATTTTAATGGTTTTTCTAAATGGGGTGTAGATTTGGGACATTATTTTACAATTTTTGCAAGCTTTGCACTTAGTGCATTTTCGAAAACATTCTTTAGGAGTAAGGCATGTTTTCTTAACTTGTTCGGTTTCTAGATCACTTCTAACTGGGGGTTCCCCAAAGATTTACATTTTCTATACGTGATTTGTGGGCGACTAGTTACTGTTTGACCTATAATAGGGTCCTCCCTGATGAGATGCCAATGTTACTGTGGGGCATGTCGGACCTTTAGGTGTTCTAGATTATAGGTAGTAATACATCTGTATAACTGATTTTCCATTTTCTTTCTCTTAGATATTTTAAGATCAAAGAGGGCAGTCTCCTTTTCTGTGCTCTTGCTCTCTGTGAAGCTGTTTTAAGTATTGCATCAGAGCATCCCCTCTGCTTGAAGCGTTCCAACATCTGTGCTTCGACCAGATTATAGTATCCATCAGCACTGCAGCCCATTCTGGCTCTGTTAGTCTTTGAATGATAGTGGCCGGATGGAAACTGCTGGCGTGCATGATTGTATTCCCCACCGTGGGTTTCCTATATATAGTAGTCTCCAATTTCTCCTCCCTTACCCGTACCAGAACATCCAAAAATTCTAAAGCAGAGTTGCTTGTCTTGCCTGTGAATTTCAGGTTAAGATTGTTGTTCATTATTTCTGCAATGAATAGATTGACCTCACTCTCCGTGACTTTCAATAGCATGAAGAGGTCATCTATAAACCTTAACTATAATGCAATGCAAAGCAGGTGCCCATAGCTGTTCCTCTTAATCGTTGAAATAGCTCATTATTAAAAAGGAATTTGTTCTTATTCAAGCATCACTCCATCATTTCAAGCAGCATTTTGTTGTGTGCTATGAATTTTATGGGTCTCATTCCTAGTTAATGCTGTGTAGCTCTCAAACTATCTTAGTGCCTAATACTGGTGTATAATGTGGACACATCAAGGGTCATTAAAAGCATGTTATTTTCCCACTTTACATCAAATATGCAGCGTAAAAAGTCTGCAGTGTCCCTGATGTAGGACGGGAGTGTAGCTACAAATATAAAAAAATCAATGTACTTGAATACATTTTCAAGCACACTGTTCTGTGCAGCTATAACGGGTGTCACTGGGGGTGTCTTATCTTTATATGTATTTTTGTTAAGAAATAGAATACCGGTAGCTTGGGGTGACCTTGTTTCAAAAAGCTGTCTTCATCCCAGCTCAAAGGTTCTTGATCTTTCCAAATATTGAGTCCGTCAGTAAACTTCTCTTTTACTTGTAGATACTCCTCCATGGTGATGCGTTCCTAGCAATCCATGTCGTTAAGCTGCCGGTGTGCTTCTTACAAGTACATTTCTTTATCCCATAAGAGAATGTTTCCCCCCTTGTCTAAGTGTGTCACTATTACATTGTCCGATCTTTTGAGTTTGTCTATTGTTGCAAAAAACATTTTTTCTTTGTTGTTTCTGAAGATTCTCTTTCTACTGGATGCAAGATTTATATTTCGCAGATCTTTTATCACATTCTCTGATAATTTATCTATGTAGTATTTCGTGGTCTGTGGGATGTATCTGGATTTCAGTCAGAAGGGCATAGCCCCTTCAGCCTGAATGTCCACCATAGCCAGTTCCTTTCCCAACTGTATTGCCATGGGTTCTTGGGATGAGTCCGACTTTCCTTCCCCTTCAAGTTCCAAGAGATCCTCTTGGAGCTCGACATCTGATACCAATAGGTTGGTGAAGCCTTGGTTCTCCTGTTGTCCTTGATTTATTATAGCATGTGTTGCACGATGTTTCATCTCTTTGATCTTGTGTATTTTAGTGAGTTTCAGTTTACATATGAACTTGTACAAGTCAATTCTACTTTGGGGGTAATTACATTTGCTTTTGTGGCAATAAGATAGACCTAGTTCTAGCATATTAGTGTCTTCCTCTGTGAGGGGAGTATTGCTCAGATTCACAATAGTATTCCTCTGGCTGATTACTTTCAATTGAGCCTGGTTGTTCTCCTGGATATATGTATATATATCAGCAGAGTCCAAAAATACATAAAAAGAAAGAAAAGGGGGCAGGGTAGAAATACTCTGACCCCCTAGCCCTGCTGCTGAGTTCCTCAGGAACCCCACCAGGGCAAAAAAGCATTTATTTTTAAATTGTTGCCGCAAAATCACAATGATTGGCGAATTCGCAGCAGAAATTTAAAAAACAAACAAACACAATCTCCCATGCTTGCTTCTCTTTCAGCCACCGGGTGGGCTAGGTCCAGGGGGCATTAATTTTATTAACAAAATGAGAGGGGGGAGCATTCGCCCCCTCTCCTGAAGTCCAGTTTGAACCCTGGGGACTGCCACCTCCGGGGCTTTATTTATTAATTCAGAGGGGGGCGCTTGGCCCCCCTCCTCAGGCCTTTAAATGCCCTGGGGATCACCAACTTACCAGGGCTTATAACTTATAAAAGGGGGGGGCAGCGCGGACCGCACTCATAGCTCGTAATTACCCCGGGGACTGGCACCTCCCCTGGACACAAAAGTACTGTCAGGAGGGGAAAGAGGTGTGTGGCCCATTTCCCGGGGGGAAGTATTTGACCCCTGGGTCCACCACCTCCCCAGGTCATGGCCAAATGCAAAGAGGGAGGGGGCCACATGGACCCCCCTCCCGGGCAATATAGAGTCCCCGGGGC
Organism: Calotriton arnoldi; assembly: GCA_963921515.1. Classification (NCBI taxonomy): domain Eukaryota; kingdom Metazoa; phylum Chordata; class Amphibia; order Caudata; family Salamandridae; genus Calotriton; species Calotriton arnoldi. The sequence goes on along the minus strand of CAWUFW010000198.1, from coordinate 441,109 downwards.
CGGCCTGAGGAAACTGAAGGAGGGGGGCTTGTCATTAATGGCCCTGGGGATTCCACCACCACCCAGTGCAGGCTCCCTATGTCCCAAGATTCCCACCCGGGGACATCACTGTTTTCTTTTGCTTGACAGCAGCTATGACAGCTCACTCCAAGCGAGAGCAAACAGATGATAGTTTTACTCCTGCATGCAGGGATCAGCATTTTTGGCTACTCCCTATGTGGAGGAGTAATGCCGGCTTCTGCCGGAGGCAGGGAGCCGGCAGGGACCGCATGGACTTTGGGGCTCCCTCTGCAGTCCTCAACTGTGCTCACTGGGTGCCCTGGGTGGGCACCACGGCACCCAGCCTTAGTTTGCTGGGCCCTGGGTGAGTGGGTTCCTGTGGAATAAAATCGGCCCGGGGAGGAAGGTCGCGTGGCCCCCCACCTCCATTATGTTTAGGGCGGGGAATGGGGTCCCCCCTGGGCTGAAATCGGCCCAAGGTGGAGAGATGATGTGTGGCCCTCCTTCTTAATTTAAAAATGTGTAAAACTGTGCAATCTTGTTGAATAAAGGGGCAGATGAGGTTCCGTTCTGACCCTGATTCTCATTTCGCAGAAATTAAACCTCATGGGGAAGAACTTGGGGAGAGGATGTAGCCTTACTGCTAGAGCGGTCGACCTCGAAGCTGGAGAACTGGGTTCAAGTCTCTGCAACGACGCTCAACATCCTGTGATTCTGGGTAAATCACTTAATGTCCCGTGCCTAACAAAAAAAAAAAAAAATGAATGTGTCCTTCTGTAACGAAACTGGTGCTCATGTAAAGCGCTCTGATACCCAATGTCTCGGGTCTAGTTCGCGCTATATAAAACTCAAACAAAAAAAATCTTACAAATATAAACCTAGCACGTGCCCCAATTGAAGCTGGTGGAGATTCACCTGATTGTAGTCTTGTTGTCTTCTCTATAGGATGATATATGTTATCCCAGATTTCTGGATAAAGATGCAGGAAGAACAATTGCAATGCTGAAACGCACACAAGGTCACTTCAGACATTTCCTTGTGGTCCATTATGCAGCTGTAGTGTAGAATGCAGACTAGACATTTACCCAACAAGGTAGCACATGCTAATTAACCAGCAGAAAGTACTGCCATTGGGTAGACATTTTGTGCAAAATTGTGGACTCTTGTTGTATAAACAGGCACGTGAAGTTCCTTTCTGGCCCTGATTCTCATTTCACAGAAATTAAACCTCAACAGGAAGAGGTGTGGCGCTGCGGCCAGGGCGACTGACACCGGACGCTGTGGCTCACGGTTCGATCCCCGGCACCGGTGGCAGGTCAGCCCAGCACCATGTGACTCTGGGCAGTAGCTCCCTTAATCTTCCCGACGGCCCCCAGCGCCGGGATGCCTCCGGGTAGCTGTGCGCTTTACAAATACTGGATTTACATTTACATTTAACAGGAAGTACTTACATTTATATACATAGCAGGTGCTCCAGTTAACGCGCCACTTCTGTAAAGGACAAATGATCCTAACTTTCTGGGTATGGCGAAGGCAAAGCAAGTGTATTTTCTCGACAATTCCACATTGAAAAAGCATCTGAAATCCTTGGTGAAGGTGAATGCATTATATTTATCGGAGCGCAATCTGTAGTGAGTGTGATGAGTAGGTTCTTTCTTGGCCTCTCCTGGTGAGAGTAGAATCCATGGTTCTCCCCTTAAATGACTATGAGTATATAAAAGTGCAAAATCACCTGGAGGCATAGCCCATTTCACCCCGCCCCACCCACCTTAGTAGTATGCAACTCACAGACCCATACAGCCACTCGCACAGCCAAAAAACCACTCACACACCCATACAGCCACTCACACACCCACTTACAGATCCATACAGCCACTCACACACCCAACTCACAGACCCATACAACTACTCATACACCCACTCATAGACCCATACAGCCACTCACACACCAACAAAGATTACAGGTTACAGTTAGGAAATACAATTTAAAAAACCTTTGAAATTCACAAAATAAGCAAAGGTTACAGGGACGTTATAGTTAGGAAATAACATTATAAAAACTTAGAAATTTACTGAAAAAAACCAAAGGTTACAGGGACGTTATAGTTAGGAAATAGAATAAAACCCTTAGAAATTCACTGAAACAAACCAAAGGTTACAGGGATATTATAGTAAGGCTCAGATTTCACTTGTACAAAACCATTGAATTTCAGCAGTTATAGTTACCTCAGCTAACTATAACTTACGCCCCTCAATGCACTCCTTATGACCTCACATATTACATCACTCATGACATGGTCAGTGACATCACTGATGACATCTCAAATGACATCACTGATGACATCATCCAGTGAGTGTAAGTGTTTTGTAAACATTTCTGAGACTTAAAGATGTATACTAAGCAACTGCATAAGTTAAATTTATATTCTCTTTGTACTACTAATGAGTGATACTGTTGTGATAGTGATGCGTCATGCAGCGGCGGTTCCGATGTGGTTAATACAAAGTCCTTGCTTTGACAGAATCCTCACAGCAGAGGCAGGAAAAGATTCTAGAGGTTTCCCTTTGAAGTGCACAGATTTCCTGCCATCCCTGCCCTGGCTCCAGATTAACTACTGAATAGGCTGTGTCCTGCAATCCTTTGTGTGAAGGCAGGACACAACCTATTCAGGTGTAAGTAGGGCTGTGCCCAACTACAATCTCCCATCCTTCCAGTGATGGCCTATCCAGGGACACCCAATCTCTCTATTGTGTGTGGCTTTATAGGAGGAATACACAAACATCAACTGCCAAATGCATCTAGTCATGTGACCCAGACACAGGCTGCAAGCACTAAATGGCTAAGGCTGGAAAATGCCAACAGTCTTAAAGTAGCATTTTCAAAATTGTACTTGAAAATCCGACTTTACCATAAAAGAGGATTTTTCATTACAGTTCCAAAGACACCAAACATTAACTTTTCGCCTGTTCCCATTTGGAGGTTACAGCTTATTAAATGTAATAAGGTGAATACAATGTTGTCCTATGGGCGAAGCAGGCCTTGCAGCAGTGAGAAACAAATGTAAGAGTTTTTCACTTCCAGGACATGTAAAACGTATATGTCCTACTTTTTCAATACATTGCACACTGCCCTGTGGGCTGTTTAGGTGTGACATATATTTAATAAAAGGGAAGGTTTAGGCCTGGTGAACGGTTTATTTTGCCCGGCTGAAATGGCAGCTTAAAATTGCACACAAAGGATGTAATACAGACCTGAAACATGTTTAAAGGGCTACTTATGAGGGTGGCACAATCAGTGCTGCAGGCCCACTAGCAGCATTTAATTCATAGGCCGTTGGCACAGGAAAGTGTACATTACTAGGGACTTATAAGTAAATTAAATATGCCAATTAGGGGATAAACCAATGTTACCATGTTTAAAGGAGTAAGCACATGCAGTTTAGCCATGGTTAGTAGTGGTAAAGTGCACAGAGTCCTAGGGACAACACAAATGAGATCAACAAAAATCAGAGGAGGAAGGCAAAATGTTTGCGGATGACCTTGCAGAAAGGACCGAGTCCAATAATGACAATCCACGCCGCTGCACGCTAGGACACGCCACTTGACTCTGCTCTATAATACTCCACTCTATGCCACTCCACTCTATTACATGACATGCCACTCCACTCTATGCCACTCCACTCCATGCCACTCCACCATAGGCCACTCCACTCTACGCCACTCCACTTTATACCACAACACTGTACACTACAACACTATGCAACAAAACTCTACCACACATCACTCTACGACACTTCATTCTATGCCACTCCACTTTACAACACTCTACTCTAATCTACCCTACTCTACGCCCCTCCACTCTATGAAATTCTACTCCACTCTATGCCCCTCCACTCTACAACAATCTGCTCCACTCTATGACAATCTACTCCATTCTACACAACTCCCTTTATGCCACTCTATGCCACTTTACTCCACTCTACTCTATGACACACCACTTCACTCTACTCTACTACTCCACTGCCCTCTATGCCACTCCACTCTACAACACTCTATGCCACTCCACTCTGCAACACTCTATGCCACTCCACTCTCCCACACTCTATGACACTCTCCTCCTTTCAGCGCCACGCCACTCTATGGCCCTCCACTCCACTTTATACCATGCCACTCTACTCCACTCTACAACATTCCACACCACTCTATGACACACCACTCTACTTTGAATCTTCACTAAACAACACTCCAAAATAAGATTCCTCCACCTCAACTTCTTTCTGGAAAGTTTTAGGCTGTGCTATCAAGCGGGGGCCGGGGAAACAGGTTCCCAAATTGCATTTTCCCCATGCAATTTCCCATATGAATTTTAGATAATGCCACAGCCAAAACGGCTGAACAGATTTACACCAAATTTGGCAGAAAGCTAGATCTTTACCCAAAAAGAGTGTTTTTGTGATTGGGTGAAAATCTGTTCAGCCATTTGATAGAAACTAAGCTTAACAATGTATACATATCCAGCAACGCTGGAGTGCTGAGGGAAAAAAATGACAAATGAAACAGTCTTATAGGCTATGCGCTGTGGGGGTTGGAATAGTTAGGTATGGCAATAAAATCTTGCTTCACATTACAAAAAAAAGAAATACACTTAAAAAAAAGGTTAAAGTGACGTTTTAGGTAGGCATGTTAATACCTTATTTTACAATTCAAAAAACCCTAGAAATATACTGAAATAAACAAGCTTAAAGTGATATTGTAGTTTTTTTTAACTTTATTTATCATTTTGGCAAAAATCAAGATAAAGCAGGATTACATGTTCACCGTCAATGGCATAACATCAAAATGATAAGCAGCAAAGGAAAAAATAATTTGAAAGAGCATCACATCATTATCACAAAACAGACATGTCATAGGCTGTGTAATCTCAGCAATATAATGCCTTATTAAAAAGAAAGCACAGTCCCACAGGCCGACCCCTTCCTGCGTGTCGTGGCAGCTAGTGATGGGTAGCCAAACTCTAGACTCATTTAAGCGTCCGCACTCATAATAAGCCATAGAGACTGAAAGAGGATCATACCATGAGGATCAAGAGAAACATATAGTACAGGTAGTGTGCGAGGTCGATCACTTTACCCCACGCCTTCCGGGACTATGCCATGGTTTAGCTGAGAGCCAGAGGCTTGCCGCAGAGTTTCTGCATACGATCTGTAGGGACCCCAAATGTCTTTAGGACGGGAAGAGCCTGGTAGTAGACCAGCATAAACCTCGCAATTGGTATTACAATAAGCCAGTCTGCGCAACCAGCCTGCCAAGGTAGGAGCAGACTTGCAGCCCCATAATAGAGCAATTTCACGTTTAGCTAACAGTAAACTGAGGGATGCGAAACGTCTGACATTTTTGAGGAAGTTCACCGTGTATCCCAGTAGTGCTACTTCCGGTATGTGGGTAAGGGTCAGCTTTGTCATGGCCCCTAGTGTGTTGTGTACTTCTTCCCAGTATGTGCGGAGTTTGGGGCAAGTCCATGTGAGGTGAGCAAAATCAGCATGTGGGGCTGCGCACTTGCGGCAAGTATGCGGTCTGGTCGGGTCTAATCTGTGTGCGTTGGCGGGGGTAATATAAATTCTACGCAGGAACTTGTAATGCAGCAGTTTATGTCTGCTGTTTAGAGAGACGTCACTGCGCAGCATTTAGCCCACTGATCGTCCGTGATGGGGTGGCCTAAATCTACCTCCCAGTCCGTGCAAACTTTGTCGTCATGAACGGGCCTCAACGACGCGCAGGCTTTGTATAGTTTAGAAATGAGATGTGCCCCGCTAGGACTTTCGATTATTAGTGTTAGGGGCGGGAACGAGTCTGGCTCCAGGGGGAAACCGGGCAGCGCAGCGCAGAGCGGATACGACTCAGCACAAAGCTGTCCATAAAGGTGACGGCCTGAAAATGGGTATCTTCCGATGGGGAGAAGATATGCCCCTCAGGGTAGAGGTCCCGTAGTGTAGTGATGGCAAATTTGGTTAAGGTGCGCTGGATCAACCTTTCGCCAACGGGCATTTGGGACAGGCAGGGCAGAGGAGTACAGTATGGGGGCAGCGGTGACCCGCCGCAGCTTGTACCACGCCCAACTGGTGGTGGAGACTATCTGTATGTCAGTAGGGTCTCTGGGAACTCCCTTGGGTAGTACGGTTGACAACCGTTCAGGAATGACAAAATCCGCCTCCGGGCGAAGATAGGGGATCCGTGCGTCTGGGTGAAACCATGCGTAGACATAGCAGCATTGAGCCAATAAGTAATACAGTTGGAGATCCGGTACGCCATATCCACCTCTATCGTATGGTAGGGTAAGAATTTGCCAGCGGACGCGCGTCTGCTTACCCCCCCACACCAGTCTTATAAGGTGCTTACACAATTGCAAAAAAAAAAAAAACATTAGTGAGGGGGATAGGGATATTATTGAAAAGATACAGAAATTTGGGCAGCACTATCATCTTATGAATCACGACCTGGCCAGCAATGGACAAGGGCAAGTGCAGCCATCTCTCAACTTGAGATTCAAGGGTGGTAATTGCTTGACGGTAGTTGAGGCGAAGGATCTGGGCAGTGTCGAGATGTATATGAATGCCCAGATAGTTGACGGAATCAGTGCACCATTCAAGAGGGAATTCGCACTCCCAGGGGGTCGTACTGGAAGTTAATGGGAAGATCACAGATTTACGCCAGTTAATGCCTAGTCCGGAGAAGAGGCCAAACCGCAGTATTTCTCTGATGAGAGGCTCTAAGTTAACCCGGGGATCCCTAACGTAGAGGATGGTGTCATCAGCGTATAGGGAAATTAGGAGGGGGCCAGTGTTAAATTGTAAGCCCCTTTGTAGATGCCGTTCCTGAAAGTGGCGGATTAGGGGATCCATGGCTAAAATAAAGAGTAAGGGCGATAGGGGGCAGCCCTGGCGTGTGCCGCGAGAAAGTGAGAAAGGACGGGATAAGGTTCCGTTTATGCGGAGCCGCGCTGTGGGGCGGCTGTATAGCAAGGTGGTGGTGGCTATGAAGCCCATTGGCATGCCCATGCGGCGCATTACCGAAAGGAAGAAGGGCCATTCTAGAGAATCAAAGGCCTTCTTTGTGTCCAACAGGATTGCGGCGGCCGGAACCGCAGGGTTGATTCTATGGAGGACCGAGAAGAGTGTCCTAAGATTCAAAGAGGTGGATCGGTGGGGGATAAAGCCGGATTGGGCCAGAGATATGATGAATTCCATCAACTGGGAGAGGCGATTGGTGATGATTTTGGCTAATATTTTATAGTCTAAGTTCAGGAGGGATAATGGCCTGTAGGATCCGCATGACGTCGGATCTTTTCCGGGTTTGGGGAGAAGGATCACGACCGCTTCCCTAAGCGTGGGGGGCAGTATTCGTTTCTCGAGGGCCTCCGCATAAACCTCAATCAGCTGAGGGGCCAGCAGATCTTTATATGTCTTGTAAAAGTCCCCTGTGAAGCCGTACAGCCCGGGGGCAGAGGAACAGTGGAGAGTGTCCATGGCACCGAGAACTTCGGTTTCAGATATCGGTTCTGCGAGGAAGTCTTGCATGTCCTTCTCCAGGTACACCAAAGCAATTTCCGACAAATAAGCTTCCTGCGCCAAAGGGTCTCGCCCTGTCCAGGTGGAGTACAAGGCCGTGAAGTATTTTAGGAATTCCTCACGAATCTCCGAAGTGGAGGTGAGTGTCTGATCTGTAGAAGAGCGTATCTCAGTGATGCAGGCTTTACTGTAAGGGGGCCTTAACATCTGTGCCAGCCCCCTGCCCGGTCTTTTACCCTCTCCGTACCGCCTAGCGGTTTGATATTTGCCTAGGTATAGTATCTCGCGGTCTGCGGCCTCGCGGAATTCAATCAGGAGAGCTAACCGGCGACCTGACGTGTCCAGGACCGAGGAGTGTAATGCGGTGTCATCCAAATCAGTGAGTTCACGCTCAATACGGGAGATTGTGGTGCGGAGACTTTTAAGCACTCCTGAATGTTTGGCTATGCACACGCCCCTGATGTATGCCTTGAAGCCCTCCTACAGGACCGCTCAAGAGTCCACTGAGCCAGTGTTTATAGTGAAGTAGTCTTCAATGGCTTCGCGCACATCTTCTTTAAAAAGATCATCATAGAGCGCACGGCTTGGAAAGCGCCATTGGCGTTCAAACCCCTCTGGACGAGGGATCCTCAGACGGAGCTGTACCGGAGAGTGGTCTGAGTATGTTCTCGGGAGCGTCCCAAGTGCCTGAAACCAGTTAGAAATAGCAGGGGAAACTAGCCAAAAGTCAATTCTCGTCCAAGTGTTATGTTGGCCAGCATAATGTGCATATTCGGTGCAGGTGGGATTGCGCTGGCGCCAAATGTCTAGTAGGGAAAGTTGCTCGCAGATGGCCATGAGAGCGCGTCGAGAACACGGTTTAGTGTCAGGGGTTGAGGCTGTGCTGTCTAATACAGGATTGAGGAGCAGATTAAAATCCCCCCCCCCACCAAGAGCAGGCAAGGGTCCAGTTTTAATAGCTGGGCATGTAAGGAGTGATAAAATTCAGGCGAATCAGTGTTCGGGGCATATACACACACCAGAGCCACCCTGTGCCCCATGAGAGATCCCGTAACAATAATGTATCTACCCTCCTTATCCCTGACAACAGCGCCTAAGCTACAGGGGACCCGTTTGTGAATAAGTATGGCCGTTCCCCTGGCATAGTTACTGAAATTGGCAAAATACTGGTGTGCCCCCCAACCGGCAGCAAAGCGGAGTGAGTCAGTTTTAGGTAAGTGCGTTTCCTGCAAATAAGCAACATCCACTCTATGTCTGAGGAGGTAATGAATAACATGTCTTCTTTTACGGTTATCGTTGAGGCCTCTGACGTTCCAAGACATAAGGGACAAGCCTGAAGGACCATCTATATTACCCAGCTGAGTCATTGGGAGTGTGTATCGAACATGTCATGAACATACAACAAGGAAAACAAAGGAGCTGTGACAGTGAACATACCTGCATCCAACTATGAACGTCTGAGCCATAATCCTGTGATCTACTATGCAACAGATCCACAGAACCCCCCTCCCCCACCCAGCCTCTTCCAAAAGGGAGAGAGGCATAGCCCGGAACTAAAGGCGTATCCCAATATACCAATAAACTTTGAGCTGCAATGGAATAAACCCCAACAAGGTAAATTCGAATTCCAAGAAAGTAAGCCAGAGGTGTACACCACAAGGGGTGGCAACGCCACGCCAGTCAGTCAGACATTAGAAACATACTGGTGAGCTGAACATTAATATCCCAACTTATGAATATCATTAGTCAGTCGCCTGCAGGGTGTGCTGATCAGCCTGTGCCCGCACTGGAAAACAGTTCCATGCTTGCGTTGGAACCGCTACCCAAGTGCGAGGATCTGTCCCCATCCGCCCCTGACCGGCTGTTGTTCTGTTTGTAAGTGCGGCAAAATTCCTGCGCCTCAGTCGGGGTGTCGAAAATGCGTGATCGGCCGTTTACATCAACTCGCAGTCTCACAGGGTAGAGCATGCCATATTTCATGCCCAAGTTCCTGAGTGTGGCCTTGACCCCATTGTACTTGCGGCGGGCTTCCTGTACCATGAGCGTGAAGTCTGGATAAAGCGCTATTTTGGAGCCTTGCCAATCCGTGCCTCCTTTTTCTCTGTCGAGGTGCAGGGCTGTATCACGGTCGCGGAAGTTCATTATGCGGGCGATGATGGGCGGTGGGGGAAGGCCCGGATTTGGCCTGGGGCCCACAGAACGGTGAGCGCGTTCTACCACAAATCCTGGGGTGAAGGACTCCCTTCCAAACATGTCTGCCAGCAAGGTCTCGACGAAGAGGTCCAGGCGGCCCGTTGAAGTGGTCTCTGGGACCCCCAAGATGCGGACGTTATTGCGCCGACTGCGCGCCTCAAGGTCTTCGTTTTTCATTGCCACGTCTTTAAGGATGCGCTCCAATGCGCTCCAGCCTTTTGCGGGATTGCGCCGTCTCGTCCTCGATGTCGGAGATCCGTGCCTCTGCAACGCCCAGGCGCCGGTCATGCAATTGGATTTTAGCCCCCATATCCTCCAGGCGTTTATCCAGCGTGTTGAAGCGACCATCAAGCGCCCTCATTTCCAGGAGCAGCATAGATGTCTGTGCGGAGAGGGCGTCAGTGCTATCTGTACCCAAGCTACTCTCTGCCATGGTGGGGTCATCTTCACGGCCTTGCTCTACAATTTTTTCAAATGGCAGGGTCTTTTGTTTAGGGTCCTTACGGCCCATGCCGCTGCAGGGTCGAGCTGTATGGGCTATAGCGATGCTAGGCCGCACCGCATGCGATGATTAGGCCTGGGATAAAGGCTGACGTTGTAGGAAGATATTAAGGCCGATGGGCCGGTGATAGGACCCCAGATGACGGCAGGCCAAAACCCCCAAACGAACAGATGGTGGGGGGGTGTTCGCCCACACAATGGGCCAGAAGTGGTTGTCGTGGCACTGGTAGGCCCTGCGTAGAAGCGCAATGTGGGAACAGGATCTCGCCCCGTTCGCGTGCACGCCACGTGGAGGCCAAGGGGAGATGCAGGCAGGCTGGAAGCGGTGCCGGCCCGATGGGTGGGCTGTGTCGATGCTGCGGGACAGAGAGCTGCAATGACGGGCTGGGTGCTGGATTTCAGGGCCCACCAAGGGCGAGCCAGTGTAGTGCGGTACTGATAGCAGTAGGCCCAGTGAGGGGAGCATACTGCAGAAGCGGTGCCTCACCCCGTGCGTGGCAGTGTCCCACTAGAGTCGGGGAAGAGGAGCAAGCAGTGCGGTGAGAGCAGGCGCCAACAGTGAACCTCAATGGCGGCGCCGGGCGGATGGTAGCAGCCCCGGGCCACCCTTGGGATGGCAGGGCCCCGGGCTGGCTGTCCGCCCTCCTCTGCAAGGGAGCCACTAGGCAGCGGGCGCGGAGGCTCAACCCCCGTGCCACTCCGCCCGCACCCTCCCAAGGCACGGTTTTCGCTTCCCAGGCCCGCCGCGGGCCCTATCCCCGCGGAGCCCACGGGGGGGACGGTCGGAAGGTGCAGGCCTACGCAGCCGATCGGGCCATAAAGCAGCGGTATGCAGGCGAGCCCAGGAGGGGGGGAGAGCGCTGACCGCCACCCGCGCCCAGCAGACTCACCCCGTGTCTCAGCTGCTGTGCAGGCTAGGGATTCAGCCGCAGCGGGCGTCCTCGTTCCGGGCAGGCCTCGATGAGAATGGAAGCGGCTCAGGCGTAGGCGCGCTCCTCCTCCCCGCACTTCAATCGGTTGGCGCCTCACGGAGCTCCCAGCTGGTCACATTCTGGGCATATCTGTGTGGTCACCGCAAGGTGGGCCGCCCCCTGGAGCCGAGTGTAGTGGCGATAGTGCGTTGGTCAGGGGGATATTGCTGCTGGACTGCAAACGACTGGTGGAGCTTCAACGCCGCGCGGCCATGTTGGTCGGCGGCTTGGCACGCCCCCCCAAAGTGATATTGTAGTTAGGTGAAAATGGCAGTTAAGAATATGATTTTAAAATCAAAAACACTGACATTTACCAGTTAACTAAAGTAACTATAAATTGCACACTTGCCATGTACTGCTCATGACCTCAGATATTAGATCACTCATGACATGACCCCTAACTGATGTCTATGGGCCTGGGCCAGAACATCAGCCTTCAATGGCTCCAGCCCCATGACAAAATGTTGGTAGGATGAATGGCCAATCCAACCCTAGTTAAAGGCAGAGAGAATTAGGAGCAAGGAGAGGTACAGTCAGGTATAGGTATGAGGAGGGAGAAACTTAAGCAGAGACAGGCGGAGGCTGGAAGAGGTGCAGGCATGGAGAATCAGGGAGAGGGTGAAGCAGGGACAGATGAAGACAGAGCGAGGTGTGGGCAGAGAATTTTGTGGCCAGGGAAAGGTATGAAGATGAGACTCACTGGCTGGGAGAGGAACGGACTGGGACAGTGTGTAGACATTGAGAGAGGTACAGTTAGTGTGCACAATGGGAGAGATGCTGGCAGCAGAAGTATGTGCAGGGAACAATACCGATATGGAGAGGTCTGAGCATGAAGAGGTACAAGCTGGAGACATGCAGCCTGGGATTGACATGAGCAGCAAGAAGTATAAGAATGGAGACATATTGGAATGAATGGGGATGGAGGGGCGAGGACTGCAATAGGTGCAGGCTTGGATGCGTGCAGGTGGGTTTGAGGGTGAGTTGAGAGAGTTGTGGCCAGGGAAATGTATAATCAGCACGTGCTCTGTGTTACTCTTTACCCTGATGTTTGAAATAGTAGATGGCTCATTGCCTTCAATTAATGCCCAGATGCACTTAAAGCTCATTCTCAAGAGAGTGGACTAAGATAGGTCCTTGTAAAAAAATATTGTACAGTAAATAGCATACGATACTGTTTGATAATTTTTTTTATTATGATGATTCTTAATTGGTATTTGATTTAAAAAATGAAAACAGTTAGAAATTTCCATATCTAAATTACATACAATGTACAACAAATCTAATCGTTACATATATCTTGTTGCTACAGCACTATCCATAGAAACAGCACAATTTCATTTTTCTTGTCTCCTTTTGAACCACAAACCATGTTTTTATTTGAGTGAATCTATTTAGTCAATGTATAAAAACACTGAAGCCAAAAGCATTTGAACAAAAGCAAGTGCAGTTACATCATTTTCTGTATTTTAGCATAAAGAAGCAAAGTGTAAGGTATATAGCAGTATCTCCTATCTATTTATAAAACAAGTGGTAACAACAATCACAAACACAATTGTATACAATCTCACTCCTTCATCCTGAACTTTGTATTTGACAAACTCTCTTTAAGAAAGAGAGATGGTGCACATGAGTGTCCTTCGCAGACCGCTCAGTCCATACTCTCTGGTAAGAACTTGCCTCATGTTTCCGCAAACATTTCCATTTGGTCATTCAAGATCTATATCACTTGTTCATATATGGCGCAGTTTTGTGCATTTCTTCTGTCCATGCCTGGACATCCAGTAGTCATTTAGACAGTGACATTCCCATAGAATATGTACTATATATCTGTCTGGACTACTGAACATCCACCAAGATGCCTGTGGTGGCATCTCAGATCTGTTAAGTCTTTTGGGAGACCAGTGCCATCTGTGTAGGATTTTAAAAGAACTCATTTTAAGTCATGCCTTCTTTAGTGCTTTATCATGGCTTGCTATAAGTTCCACCCAGTCTTCCTCATTGTACAATTCTTGTAATCGGTTGGACCATCAAGCTCTCAGTAATCGTAATGTGGGCATTACATAGGAATAGTCATTAAATGTTTTATATATGCTGATACCCCTCCCTTAAACGTTTTCTATTGAAGTAGATAGAGTCACTTATATCTGGAAGAAATGGAGCTAGGGGTTCATTCAGGCAGTGCCCTAACCTCTGAAAGTCCAAAAACGTGCAGGGGAGACTGTAATCCTCCTGCATATCAGCAAAAGTTTTTAGTTTATCTCCTGTGCTAATATGATCAAATTGTTTTAACTTGTTTGGATGAAAGTCCTTCCAGAACGGTTCAGTACCTGCTATATTAAAGTTATAATTTTCCCATAGCAGTGCTCCCTTGTGGACGTTGCAGTTTTCTTTCAGCAAAGGGTGACCTCTTCACCATGTGTGTATCATCACTTGCAATCTGGGTTGGACTTGAGTTTCTGTTGCTTATCTTCCATGTATGAAGAGACCCTCTATATGAACCTAGTGAGGGGTATTCCAGGTATCATGTAGCATATATCTCACTTGTGCCAGCTGAAACGAGAGCTGTTAATGTTCAATCTGTGGTAATCATAGCCCACCACGTTTAGTTGCTACATGTAGTCTGCTCATCTTAAGTTGTGGTTTCCTCCCAGCCATAATGAATTACTTCATTAGTTTTGTGAATTTGATGCAATACTGTTTACATAAACCATAAATTAGGTCTACACAAAAAAACATGCTCCACTAAAGTAGTACTTAGCTTCTGCTGGTCGATATGTGTCTGTATGGTGCTGTCATGACTCGTTCCCTGCGCTCTAGTGCCCATCACCAGGGGACTGAATTGTGGGACTTTCTAGTGTTCTAATAAGCTTCCGGACCTTCCCCCGCATGCATATCCAGACTTCAAAACATTTGGACGCTATTTGGAAGTTGCCATCCATTCCCAATCCATGGCGGGGTTTGTGGAAGCCAGTCTGCTCATGCTTGAAACTCCATTACATATAGTCCCCTGTCTACTGCTCCCTCTCCACCCCTGCAGGCTGAGGATGGGTGGAGGAACTTGTGGCTGGCAGCTGCTATCCTGTTCACAGCTGATGCATGTGATTACTGTGAGCTCTTTTAAGCTCCATCTCCTTTTCGTCCAGGATTGGTCATTGTAGCTGTGTTCCTTTGAGACCGACCCTTGTTTCTTGAACTTTTGCTATCATTGTTTCCAGAGTTCCTGAGCTATGGGTATTTCTTAATTTCTTGAATTCTGAGCTATAGCTATCCCTGTTACTGAACTAGCAGTGTTACCTTGATTCCTGTTCCTGAGCTGTAGCTCTATTTGTTCCTGAATTAGCACTGCCTTTAGTGCTACCTAGATATCTTGACTCCTGAGCCTTAGCTATTCCTTGTTTCCTTGATTCCTGAACCAGTACTATTTAGTGCAGCCTCGTAGCCTCTCTCCTGTATATCCCTTTCTCACTCCTACCTTTTCTTCCCATTACCTTTGTTCCACTTCCTAGTTTGCTGTCTTCTAATTCCTACTGTCTTGCGTCTAGTTTCCTTGTATGTGTGTTACCTGCTTTCTACCCAGTGTGCCTTTTCTTTTACCTTCTCTCCTGTACCTTGATACCTTGATTTCTGAGCTGTAACTAAATCCTTGTTCCTAGAACTAGCAGTGCCTTCAGTGCTACCTTGTTACCTTCATGCTTGATCCAGTACTACCCTAGTGCTCCCTTGAGCCTCTATCCCTCTCTATTACATTTTCACAGTCTCTGCCTTTTTTCCCATTACCTTTGTTCCAGTTCCTAGTTTGCTGTTATCCTATTCCTGCTGTCTTGCTTCTAGTTTCCTGGTATGCTTGTTGCTTGCTTTCTGCCAAGTGTGCCCTTTCTTTTCCCTTCTTTCCTGTAAAGCACTCCTTTTTGCTAGCTCCTTGTCTATCGTGGCTGTGTATTTAGTTCTACACCCTTGCTGTTACCGCCTTGCATGTTCCTGATTGATTGACGGGAGCCATTGGCTCAGCTGACAACCTAGGTGGTGTTTCTTGTCCACTGTGAGTATTGTCTTTGAGCTACTTTTATAACATCGCCATAGGTATCAGCTCCACAGATACCCTGCCTTTGCATGTATATACAATACATGGGTATTGAGTGAGTATCTGTAACAGCAATTGAGGGAGAGGAACTTCCTGAGCTTCAGTCCTACCCTGTGGAGCCCCTGAGTGCTTTACCCAACATTCCCTTCATAGTTAATACTATTATATACACATATATGTATTGCACTTCTGTCCTGCGCATAGCTAGTCTGAATGCCACATTGCCTATTGAGTGCCTGTCCTTTCTGAGCCTTAACTTTCTTATTCCCTTGTACAGAGCTTCCCCTTTGGATTCCCTTTCTCCTCTGACTCTCTGTGTGATCTTGGCCAGCTCTGACTCCAATATTCTGCCTACTTTGTCTTCCCTGCCACCAGTCCTTGCCAGAGTCGTTAACACATGCTGGTGTCACGGACTGCATTCTGACAGAATGACCAACCTACATTTCCAGGGTCACTCGTGAGGTTTCTTTGCATTCAGTTAGCTACCATTTTTCTGTTAGATTTGTATGTGAAATTATTGAAGGTGTGTCATAATGAAAGGTTTAAGAAAGAAATGCACTAGTTAAGTTTGTGAAGGGCAGTTCCTCAGTGCCCAACAATGAAAGGCATTTGGTGTCTACTTTAAAATTTGAGGATGTCAACCCCAGTCCTGAAATAAAGAATCTTCTTATGAGAAATGGACATTTACGTCCAGAACTTTTGCTTATTGGCTCTCAAACACCTCTTTGCCAGATCCTGATTTAATCTTCTGTTTTGATCCTGATTCAATGACTGTGTCAGCATTGCAAAAGGAGAACAATACCTTACTCTGTTTGCTGAACAAAAGTTCTGATTCTCACATGTCTGCTGGAAGTAGTTATAAAATAGCATGTTTATCCACACAACAGACCAAGAAAGAGCAGATGCATTTCATAACCTCTGTTTTCCATTTGAATGATATAGCCCAGTCTTGTGACGTAGTAAAGATCACAGTCCCTGATACTAAAGAGACAATGTTTAATACTACATTCACAGTGAACAATAATCAGTTTAACAAAAGAGAGAAAAGACCTACTAGAATACAGGCAGCTAATAGCCAGTTTGAACAAAATCCAAGGTGTAGTTCTGTTGCTTGTTGTAAAGTAGCCAAGTCTACCACTGTCCTTGTAGAGAAAGGTCTGCGATCTTTACAAGATATAATCAAATCCAAGATTCTGGAATTACAACAAGAGAATAAACTTTTTCAGACCCTGCTAAAAAATCTATAACCCAGACTTCAAGTGGGAATCTAAAAACCCTGTACAAGACTATTTTTCTGCATCTACCTTAGCCTCCTTACAAATGGAGAATGAAACCTTGTTGTAGCAAAGTAGGATCTGCTTCTTATGGTTACCCCCACATTGTGCTCGATGTGATGCTGTTTTTGACTAGTCTGACTGGGATCCTGCTAATCAGGACCCCAGTCTATCTGCTTTCTCCCTAAAGTGTTGTGTTCAGTACCTAGGTATATCCCAGATTGGATACTGTGGTACCCTTATCAGTCCCTAGTATATGGTACCCATGTACCCAGGGCATAAGTACCCCAGAGGTCTCCCATGGGCTGAAGAATGCATTAGGCCACCCATGAGAGACCATTCAAAATGGAACTACAGGGCTGCCATTGCAGCCTGTGTAAGTTGGTGCATGCACCACTTACGAAAGATATAGGTTTACTATATCTAAGGGTCACTGCACTTAAAACCTATGAGTCACCCCTATAGCAGGCCTTAACAATCATGAGGGTAGGGTGCTTGGTTCTAAGTGAGAGGGTGCTCCTGCATGAGCAGGACACCCCTGCAGCCTACGGATTCCATTCTCCCGGGTTGTCAGTGAAGCAGCCATATACTATATAGAGGGGCACCGCGTAATCACGCGATGACCATCTCGAAAACGGCTGCAACAAATCCTATCATGTTTGGTATCAAACATGCTGGAATCATACCCCCACACCCTAAACGGTGTGGGAGGTAGGATTCCAAGCACTGGGAGAGCCCTCCGTTAGACTCTGTGTTCCAGGTACCAGCCTTCTAGTCCCGGACAGCACAAAATGGTTGCTGCCGACCCGTGACAAATTTCTGCCCTCCTGCTGCTGAGCCAAGCTCAAGCAGGGGAAGGTAGAACAATTGGCATCCTATCACAGGGAGGTGTGACCACCTCCCAGACAGGATTTAGTGTATTAGGGCTGGGTGGGTGCGCTTGCCAGCGCCTGAAAGTCTGCATGAGGGGCACATTTGGTGTCCCTGTGCATAGTCCAGTTCAAACCAGTCCTGGGAGCCGTTGGCTCCCGCTCTGGCGCGAAACTGGACAAAGGACATGGGAGTAACCTCCCCCCTGTCCAGACCCTCCCCTGGGAGGATCCCCTGAATCTTCCCAACCCTTTCCTTAGGGTACTTAAGGGCTTACCTGGGTGTAGGTCCCTAGATCCATCGAGGGATAAGATTCAGAACTAAAACCACTGCACTTCTACCGTCTGGGCACTCTGGACTTTGCTGGACTTCCTTTGGGCATGACTTCGTCTCCCTTCCAGTCTGCTGCATCATCTGTCCCTGTGCATCATACAGGAATCTTCCAAGGCCTGTGAAGCATCAAGGACAACCAAAGTAATCTCCCTTGGAGTGAAGGAGTCACTCCCCTGCATTCGCAGGCACCACAATGAAGATGACTGGTCTGCAGATCCCGAGCTCCTCCGGACTCCGTGGGCTCTGCAACACAGGTGGTGGTTTTCCTCAGCTCACAAGGCCTGCTATACCCTCTTACCAAGTTTGAGGCCAGTAGTCCTTGTGGGGGTTGCAATAACCAAAACCCTGGGTACCGCGTCCCCTTCGCAGTTGCAAAGGCTTGTTGACATCTTTGCAAGAAGATCTTCGGGATCCAAGTAGCCCCAACCTTGAGCACCTCCAGTGACTAGAATCTTTGGCCACACCACATCGTGTGCATCGTGGCCTGCATCTTTCGGTGAGCTGCTTGAGGTCCTCTCGCGACTCCTGTGCCTCTGGCCTGTGGGTCCATTTGAGGGTCACCTTTGTTATACTTGGGCTCTTCTGATTCCTTGGGGCCTGCCCTGACTCCCCTGCTTGTGGTGAGTCTCTTGGACCTTGCTGGTCCCAACCGTGCACCTTCTTGACTTCCTAAATGGGTTGCATTTGCCAAGGCTTGTTGGTGCTCCTGCCAGACACAGACCCCTCAGCACTCGACATCCTTCATGGGACAGCTCGAATCCAGGTCCTGGTCATCCTCAGAATCACCTGGTCCCCGCAGCTGAGAGACAAGGTCACTGTCATCTTACCTGAAGCACCCGACATCGGAGGGCATCCGTCTTCCAAGTCTCCTGGTCACTCCAGAATGACATAGACTCTTTCCCCTCTGCTTTCAGGTACTCCTCTTGAAGAATCCGTGTTTGGATTCCTCCGGACACTTTCTCCTCTTCCAGCAGCAGCACTTTTCTGAAGTCCTCCATTGGGTTCGACGGCACTTCACACCTATGCACCCGGCTCCCCTGGGATAGGTAACTTGGGTACCACGGTATCCACGGGTGGGGTGGCTCTTCAACCTTTTGTCTTCCGCAGGGTTTCTGCAGGGTCCACTGGGAAGGGTCCCTAATCTTTAAAAATCCAACTGCGACTTGCACATAGACTTGTACGGAGCACGCGGTCATGTTCACACACTGCACACGCTCTCCGTGGGGTCCCTATCTACTTACCTTGGGTGGTTCTGTGGGTCCCCAGCAATTCTACGTCCTATCGACATTGTCCACTCCTGACTCGAGTCATGGTTCTTATATCACTTTCTTAGTATATGGTTTGGTCCCTCCCGGGGCCCACTGTGTATTAGTGCTATTTACTGTGATTTCTTTGCTAAGGTATTGTGTGCTTTGTGTCTATCTTCGGGTAGGAGATACTGTAACGTACTAGATAGAGTTATATAATAAAAACATATTTATATAAATACTTTGTTTGGTTCTTTTTCATTTAATCTATACTATAAGATTGCATTCTGGTAAAACAAGCTGCTTTACACTCCTTCAAGACTAAGCCTGAAGGCTGCTCTCCACAGCTACCACTTGGATAGCTTTCTAAGGTTGTCTGAGACCTCTTAAATCACCATCAGGTTTGTCTGGACTGGTGCAAGGTGCCCACTTACATTAGTGGACATCATATACATGGCCAGCCTCTCACACTTGCTCTCTCTTTTGCGGTCCCCTAAGAGCTGGTCTAGTGAACGTGTGCTCAAAAATGTGGCTTATCACACAGATTCCACTCAGAATAGTCATGGTACCTTGTCTCAAAGTGTACGTAATGGAAGTATTGGTTTGACTTCTGAATTTTCAAATTTCTCAGATTTTTTGTCTTGTTGTGCCAAATTACATTTAGGCGCTACATCTGAGATGTGTTCTTCCACTTTGAAGGAACTCCAGATGCCAGCCAGAACTCTAAATATCTCTTTGTTTTCTCTTCCTGGTAGTGAGTTCAGTTCTACCCCGGAGGTATCACATACACAGGCCATTGACGTACATACAAAACTTGAACCAGTGCCCCATATAATCCCTGAAGTGACAACATTCTGTAACTCATTCCACGCACTTGATCTAACTGCTGCGACTATAGGCAACCTCCTCACTGAGAAGAAACAAAATCCTGACCCCTTGTTTGCTCTCTCGCCTTCAAGCAAACCACATATTGAAAAGTCAGGAAACACCTGTACTCTAAGCACTATTCTTAGCCATCCTGAAGGAAGAGCCTCAGTGTGCTTTAATGTGCCAATTAACTGTGACGATTTCACTACTGAAAACAGGGAATCTATTGTTCATGAGCTACTACCATTCCCAGAGCTTAAAGTCTGTCAAACTTGTGCCTCTCCTCATTCAGCTTGTCTTCTTGCAGAGCCTCCAGAGTCCTCAGACGGCCTTCTGCCTTCAGAGCCAGAGTCCTCAGCCAGCCTTCTACCTTCAGAGCCAGATTCCTCAGCCAGGAGTGCTGCCTTCAGAGCCAGAGTCCTCAGCCGACCTGCTGTCTTCAGAGCCAGAAACCTCAGCCAGCTTGCTGCCTTCAGAGCCAGAGTCCTCAGCTGGCATATCTTCTTAACTTCACCCTGCAACATGCCTGCCCTTTGAGCCCAAACCTCTGGCCTGCCTGTCTACTGAGCCTCCAACCAATCTGCATACAGAGATATAACCTCCATATGGGTATTCACAGTCAGTATCTGAAACAGCAATGGTGGGTGAGGAACTTCCTGAGCTTCAGTCCTACCGTGTGGAGCTCCTGAGTGCTTTACCCCACATTCCCTTCATTGTTAATGTTGTAATATATACATATATGTCTTGCACTTCTGTCGTGCGCTTAGTTAGTCTGGATGCCACATTGCCGCTTGAGTGCCTGTCCTTTCTGAGCTTTAACTCTCTTATTTCCTTGTACAGAGCTTCCCTTTGGATTCCTTTTCTCCTCTAACGGTCTGTGTGATCTTGGGCAGCTCTGCACCCAATATTCTGCCTACTTTGTCTTCCCTGCCACCAGTCCTTGCCAGAGTCCCTGACACATGCTGGTGTCCCGAACTGAGTGCTGACTGGTGAGCCCTATCCAGTCGTCAGTATCACTGTTGATAAAGTTGGAATTTTGTAGTCTAAGTACAATTAACTGTCTAAATTTGGAGAACTGTCTGAATTTGCAGCTAAGAGACAGTGAGATCATTGCTTTTACATGTGCCCAGCGATAGGAAACAAGATGGCCGGAACCTTGTGAGACTGGATAAGTGATATCAGTCTCAGAGGGATTTCTGCAAAGCATAAAATCCTGTGACATACTTTTGCAGTATAGTACCTGGAATGTGCACAGTGTATGCACTGTCCCCTTCACTCTCTTTCCTTGTCTTGCGTTATTTATGGCCCATGATTGTGTGTCCTTTTTCTGAATATATCAAACATTTCGATTCTAAGCATTCTCACATCCTTCCAGATCTGATATTCCTATTTTAACGCAAGTTTGAATCTTGGCAAGGAAAACCATGCCTTCCTTCTTGCTGAGGTCATAAATTGAGTGCCAAGGAATTGAGTAACAGTCATGCAGATTATTAATGGTGCTCAGAACGGCAGAAGCACAATATTTTGGCAATATTTAAGAACAAGTTATAATATTTGCTGCCATCTTAGCCAGTGATGGTAGAAATGCCACTTAAGATATCAGAGAGTCACACAGAATGCCCAGATACTCTTATGTTTGGTAATGTAAATCCTGTAGGTGCCATTAATGTGGAAAAAACAGATACTAATAACATTTTGCCCAAAACATCTAAAATGGGAATATTCATATACAATTAGTGCAAATAGGAAAGTGGTACCCTCTCTGCCACTTTTACTAATAGAGTCGGGGCTGACGTGGCAGTACTTCTATATGTGCTTACTTTGTGAATCGGCCACATAATGTTTTCATTTACTTTGGTGAAGGTGAGGAGTATGAACTAGCAGTATCACAATTGGTTTTTTTCTTCGTTTAAGCTAGTGACTGCCAATGCCTGTTTTCCTTTGAAACAGAAACACAAAAAACAGGGAAGCATTGTAGAAATGTCCAGCGTATAAATGAAAAGAGCTCATACTATGTGGTGTTTTTAATATTATTAAAAACACCATAATATTATTAAAAACACCACATATCTGTGCATCCTGGAATCACTCATTCAAGGTCTATTTTTTCATCGTTTAAATTAGCTATTCACGTAAATATAGGGCCTAATTCACAAAGGTAAACTTACACTTTTGTATATGTTTACGATTTTTGCAATTCACAAATGCAAGTTTACGACTGCCTATCTTTTTATGTGCGGATTCTCCGCCATGAGTGTAGAGACTCCGCAGTGATACTACTCAGGGCCATATTATCAAGAACGGCGATAACATTATCGCCGCTTTAGCGGCAGGAAACTGCCGCTAAAGCGGCGATAAGGGGCTTGATAATATGCCCTATAGAATTCCAATAGAAGCCCAGGTTTGATGTCCTTCACACCAGAACCTGGGCTTCTATTGGAATTCTATAGGGCATATTATCAAGCCCCTTATCGCCGCTTTAGCGGCAATTTCCTGCCGCTAAAGCGACGATAATGTTATCGCCCGTTCTTGATAATATGGCCCATAGTTTGAATTGCAAAAAATCGTAAACTTAAACAAAAGTGTAAGATTTTCTCTGTGAATCAGGCCCTCAGTTGCTATATTTTCATTTGCACCATAACAAATCAGTTTTTCTCGTACAGAATCCATTCAAGAAATGGACAGCAGCATAAGCATTTCCAACGGCACAAGCTTCCTGCAAATCCAAGATCAAATGTTTGCAGCACATGTGGGGTTACAGTCTTCTTTTCCTTCCAGGTCTCCTCTGCAGCAGAGTTTTTTTCCAGTGTTGTCATGGCGACAGTCTATCTGCCTGCCAGCTTTGTCGGAAGTTATTGAACTGAGACTTGCTTTTGGTTTAGCAGATAATTAGGTTGTGTCTCACAGGTTCATTTTTCTGTGACTGGGACGTGAATTTGACCTACAGCTGGCCTCAATTTCATTGCCACAGACACACTTTTAACCCTTCGCGGGCTCCATGTCTAGCGTTTCGCACCAAACACTAATAGTTGACTTGGTTATTGCCAGTTATTTACAGGGTCTCAGTAAGTGCTTTTTCAGACTTCCCCTGAGTGAAAGGCATGGTCTGCAAACCCAAAGCACCTATTCTCTGCGTATAGTATGCATGGTAATTATAGCTCGATCTTTGGACACATAGTTAACAAATAATTAAGTATGTGAGTCAGTACACAAACACATTTGTTTGCTTATTATTGCAATCCGATTGGCTTCGGGGGTACATTAAATAAGGCATGCAATTTAATCCACATCTCGATATAGTACTAGGAAATAGCATGACGCAATCAACATTAGGGATGAATAAAGACAGCGTAATAAATATAAACTGAAAAAAAAACATTTGCAGTGAAGCAAATTCATCAAACGAAAAACACACGAACAAAAGAGAGCTTACTAAAATAAAAAAGTCCATTTCCACTTGTCATGCTGGTTCATGCATGTGACTTACGGTATGGAAGGCTGCTTTAATTTCTGCTTAAAGCTCACACGGCGCCACATGTACGACCGTTGGGTTTTGCGACTTGCAAATTGCGAGTCGCAAAATCTTATTTACAACAGTGTCTCAGAAACTGTTTGCGATTCCTAAATGGGTCGCAAGGGACCTGTCTCATTAGTATTCATGAGGCAGGTCACAATTTGTGACCCATTGGGAGTGGCCGGCACTCACAGGGATGGTGGCTTGCTGATTTCAGCACCATGTCTGTGATGACTTTTTAAATAAAGCAGTTTTAAAAAAAAAATGCAGCCCATTTTCCTTAACAGAAAATGGGATGCATCTCAAAAATAAAAATGAAAAGTTTTCTTGTACAGTGGGCAGTGGTCCATGCCTGCTCACGAAAAAATGTTGGCGCCCCCATTCACAAAGTGAAAGGGGTTCCTTGGAGAGCCCTTCCCGTTTGCGAATGGCTTACCACCAATTTGAGATTGGTGGTAATTTACGAATGTTTTGCGAGTGCATTCCCGGTCGCGAAGCATTCATACATACCAGTGCAACTCGCTATTAGGAAAGGACGCCTTTCACACGCCCCTTCCTAATAGCGACTCGCAAACCCTATTTTGTGCATCGGTAATAGGTTACCAACTCGCAAAACAGGGTTGGTACATAGGAAAATGCATTTTACCGGTCACAAACGGCTCGATGGGCCGTTTGCAACCAGTAAAATGCGTCATACATCTGGCCCAAGATCCGGTATTTTTGCTCTGGCTATTTACTACAGCGCCTTAAGACCCTCATGGGTGACTTGCTGCGCTTTATAAAGGTCTGATTGATTGTTTGATTGATTGATTACTTACACTTCCTAATTATGAGGTCTCCAAACCCGGTTGTGTAAATTCTGCACCACTGAAGGCAATGATACCAGGCATCCTAGTAACTCAGCAGGTACAGATTTAACAGGGATTACGAGATGAACCTTGAGAATCCCCTGAGGAATGAGGAATTACCAGGAGAATGAGGTATTCCTGGTCTGAGTTCCCGACAACTTCTCATTCTCCTCATTCTCCCCAGCAGGTGAAATCTCCAGAGGAAACATGAGAGTCTGTGGTAACCCCGCACACCTCATAGTTCCCAATGGGGCAACTAACTGGCTGCATGCAAAATGATTGGCTGCTCCTAATGAGGGCCTTGGTGGTCTGTACTCAAATTTAGATAAACACTATTTGGAGGTTGGGGTTGGGTGCGAACAGGAGCGCAGGAGTCTGACTGCCCAATAAAGAAGAAGGATGTTTGTCATGCATCTTTCATTGATTGCTTTCCAAACCAGACACAAGGCCTTTTTTTTCGCAGACCAGAAAGTATGGCTTTTTTTGAATCAGTGAAAGCTTCTGTATAGCTGTTTTTTGGAGACTCAAATATATTGCCACACGATAGTGAATGTTACACATCACTGCTGCTTAAATTAGTAGTTTATAATATTCCATTGCCAGCATAGTGCATGTATTTGCAAGGACATGTAGATGGAATTTAGTTAGTCTAACACTAGCTAGGATCGGAGAGTCAAAAAATAACTGGGAGTCAAAAAATATATAACAAGGATTACAAAATTTGCAAATGAAACATTATTCATTGCTATATGCTTGGGGTGGATGGACAAATCAATTTGATGCAGTTTTCCACAAAAGGGCACATATTGCATCACTATTCAAAAATTGTTTGTCAGTGAATGTAACCGTCAATGCTTTTTTTTGTTTTTACTTTGTAAGAGTATGTGTGCAACTTGGATTTGCTAAAGGTATGTTTGCCCATTCCTACTTGTATGGCTGTTGTTACAGATGGAGATTTAGTTGATTCAATGTGTGATTGGTCCACGCTCCTTTCAGTCCCAGACCCAGTCCCTGGAATTAGCGTTTATATATTTGCTCTATAATCCTGGAGAAACATGTTTAAGCTAGTTTCTATGTAAGAAAGTATTAAAAATAAACCACAACACATAAGGAAGTCCTCCAGTCTAACATTCATTTAATGCAAAAATAGCAAGCAACATAGCAAATAAAAACAATTGCCATTTCAACTGAGCAGAGCTCTTGCTAGAAAAGGGTCAGTGGGAGCCTAATAGTAAAATACATGACATTTTGTACAATTATTTATGTTTTCTTTCAACAAAAGTCTATGGAAATTAATCATACAGCAGAAATGTATTTCATTCAAGAGCATATCTAATGAGCAGGTGGCAGGATCTTCTCCTGGAGATAGCACAATGCATCCTTCAAGATACAATATCATTCATGATTACAATAACGAGTTTATTATTCTCCTAAAATCCCATTGTTCAACTGTAAACTCTGAAAACAAGGGTATACAGACGAGTTAATGTGCTACCTTGAATAAAATGGCTTCTGGGCCTACTAGAGTTATGAACCATAGTGAGCATAGCTGAGGCTAAAATACACTTCAGACCAATAAGACACAACAACCATATTTGATGTTATAATATACTGGTGCAGACAACTGATGAAAGAACAATAATGCTGAAGTTCATAATATGTGATTATATTTTTACACACACCCTTTTTCAAGGTGGAACAAACATTTTTTCTATAATCAATAGAAAAGAGTGTAATCACTTCCTTCTTTATATCTTCATTGTCATTTTGGTCAGCATCTTCAGAGACAACAAGCATAAAAACATTGTCAGTGCTTTTATTTTTGCAAAAGTTCATGATGATGCATGTTATGAATTTCATTGATTTGTATAACACAACAACAATTAATATTATTGCAATAACTTATTCAAATATTTAAATTTCCCAAGGTCCAAAGGGAACTCCCACCATGTCCAGATGCCAATGGGACTTGGATCTGGACAACTTTCTAGTCTGTTATTTCCTGGCACTCTCCTTAATGTTATCTATCTGCTCATGTATGCTAAGGGAAGTGTTGGGAAGATGAGTATAATATTCAGTACTTACAATAGCGCAAAGTCCCCCTTTGGCTAATGAAAGTGTTTTTTTCTCTTTTACTGTTCAAAGTATTTTATTAAGTGTGTAAACATTTAATTAGGTGACATGCGATAGAATTATAAGGTATGCTGTTATACAATCATTTCAAGTAGATGGTATACAATACCATATGGGTGTTACGAAAGATCCTTCACACACAACTATAACAGGACATTGGAATACATGTGTATAGAAGAGATTTATGAGTGAGATCTACCATCATAGAGGATAAGGTGGGATCAGATAAAAAAGAGGGTTATGCATACCAAAGGGTTCCCACACTATAGGAGGTAAGTTATGGAATATGAGTCTCATCATAAAGTATCACTTATATTATAATGAAACACTTAGAAGGGAATTATGAACCAGAGGTAGGGGAGAGGAGAGTTGGGGGGTGGAAAGAGTAAGCTATGCGAGAACATGTGGATGGGTCTGGATGGACCCTAGGCTGTTAGTGAGAGTAAGTCATCCAAAATTAATGTTTTTCCTAATGAAACTGTCTAGAGAGCGCCACACAGCACTTGACTGCGATTGAGGTTGAATAGAGTGTGCCCCTCTAAGGTATAAAACCCATGCCCACCAAGTGTGGTGGGAGAGATGATTAAATGATTTCTATTCTGAAAGAATAATTTTCACAGCAATAGTAAGAAGCAAATCTCAGAGGGCCATATGGTAAGCGTGGAGATTCAGAGTGTTCTCTGAGGCCCAGGGACATAAAGCTATCATAGGAAAGCTAAGTGTTAAGGGAATATCAAATATATCTAATATTCTACCCTGTATTAAGTGCCAATATGGATCAAGAAGTGAAAATTCAAAGAACATGTGTTAGTGTGAGCCAGGATGTTGGTTGCAGTTCTAGCATTTGTCAGTCTCTCGTAAACATAGTTTATGAAGTCTGGCAAGGGTCCAATGAAGTAGATTCATTGTAAAGAATTTGGATTTTATAGGGGGGGGCGATTATGTTGCGTATGCAAGTTTACCAATATTTTGCCATTGCTCAACAGTAATGTGTTTAAAGATGTCAGTAGTGAAATGTTTAGTCCATTTGGTGTATAGTATTGATGGTTGTGCTATGTACGGTTCTGATAAGAATTTATACATTTTAGAGGCAATGTGCCCTGATGCTGCCAACTTGCCAAATTTAATGGTAGATATGAGTGTTTTGTGAGAGTAAGTTTTGAAAGTTTCACCTTTATTTTAAGGAAACTATAAAAGTCAATATTGGAAAGTCCAAACCTATCCACTTAGGTCGAGAAGGGAAGCGTGTCATCATTGGTGTCAAATAGGTGTCTGATCAGTGTAATGCCCCTGGTGGCCCATGATTTTGCGACCTGACCGTCAAGTTCAGTTTACATTTTAGGGTTATTCCACAAAGAGGCCCATCTCGAATTATGAATGGGCTCTGACAGCCTTTTGTCCAGTAATTTCAAAGCATTGGCAGAATCCATAAAGATTTTTTGGGAATGAGGCATAGTGAATTTTGACCTTGTAACAATAGAGCATGTACTGAAGGGTGAAAATATACTCGCTCCATCTCCAGCCCTCTTGGGAAGTTAGGCGTTTCTGGAATAACCAAAAAGCCCCTGGGATGCTAGGCAGATTGATAAAGATTCCAATTTGAGACACTACACTCTCCGAGAGAGGGAATTTTCCTAAGTGATTTATAAGAGATCCTCACTCTCTTATCACTCCAAAGGAACTTCAAAGTCATTTTATCCATTTACTTGAAGAAAGAGGGTGAAAGTTTTAGTGGAAGCGTGGAAGATACAAAGTTCACTATTGGAGTGATCATCATCTTAAGGGTTTGGAGCCTGCCGTACCAAAAGATGAACTTCGGGGACCAGGAAGATAGCAGATCCCTAACTTTGGCAATAGTTTGCGACTCATTGTATTGTACTGTCTTAGTAAGGTTTCCACAGAACCAGATACCTAGGTATTTGAGCCGTTTCAGTTGCCATGTGAGACCTGAGTCACCCTGGTGCAAGGGGAAGCATAACGTGTATGCTAATGTGTATCCAGAGACCTCGGAGAATGAGTGAATGATATTGCTAATGCCCTTAATTGCGGTTTCCATATCTTCAGAGAAGATGAGAATATCATCTGCGTAGGCCACAGTTTTATAACTCTTGGAGCCAAATTGGATACTTCTGATCTCTGGGGCAGCATTGAGTAATTGAAGTAATAGGTCAATAGCGAGTAAGAAAAGCAGAGGGGAAAGGGGGCATTCCTGTCATGCACCCTGGTGTAAGTCAAAGTATGAGGAGGTAGAACCATTTATCCTAATGTTTGCTTTGGGGTTGGCATATAAAGCCATAACCATGTTAATGAATGAGTGCCCAAGATTATGGGATTCCAAGACAGCATGGAGAAAAGGCCATGATACTTTATCGAAAGCCTTTTCGGAATCAAGTGCGATCGCTGCTGTTGGAAGTGAGGATAGGCGGAACTTTTCTTTTTTGTGGCAGAATGTGCAGATATTATCCCTGGGAATACGACCCTTAACAAAGCCGGTTTGGGAATTATGTATCAATTTGGGTATATAACTCTCTAGTCTATTAGCTAAAATCTTTGCAAAAACGTTTGCATCCATATTTAAAAGTGAGATGTGGCGGAAATTTTTAGGATCAGAATGATCCTTTCCCTCTTCACGAATAAACACTATTGTGGCCTCGGATGCTGATCCTGACACTTTGCCCTGGCGTACAAAGTGATTCAACGTGTTTTTAAGGTGGTTGATGATTGAGGGAGAAAACACGTCATAGAAGGCGATGGGAAAGCCCTCCGGCCCTGGTGTGTTACCCGACTGCATAGATTTTATAGCTTTAATGATTTCCTCTGTATCAAATGGTTGTTTCAGGCATGTTCTATCTGATTCACTGACTGAGGCCATGGAGAGGAAATTCAGAAAGTCTAAATATTTGGTTTTATCACATAGCATCTCTGGAGTAAAGAGTTTACTATAGAATTCCTTGAAGACCACAAGTAGCTCTTCAGTTTTGAATTTTTGTGAACCATCATGTGCCATGATGTGAGAAATTTGCTTTTGCAGTTATTAAATTTAAGAGTGGCGGCGAGCATTTTCCCAGCTTTGTTATGAAGCAGAAGTTGCCTTTTGTGCATGAACACTGAGATATGCCCTTTTATTGATAATGGCATTATAGGAGTATTTCAAGTTTTTAATCACATCTAGTAAGGATTTGTCATTAGAGTGTCTAAATGCTTCTTCTTTGTTTTTAATTTCAGCCTCTAACATATGTAATGATCTCTTAATTTCACCATTTTTGGCTGCCATCCGTTTCATAATATGCCCCCTGATGACACATTTAAATGCGTTCCACAGGGTTACCGGAGACTCAACAGAGTGCTCATTTTCTTTAAAGAAGTGGTCTATTTCGAGCTGAAGATCTTCAATATCCTATTGATTCTCTAGGACTTCTGCATATAAACACCAGATTTTGGCAGTGTTTGTGTCAGACACAAATCTGATAGTCATTGATACTGCAGCATGGTCCGAGATAAGAATAGGGTGGATCTTAACATTTGTAGTTTCTTTGAGGAGTGAGTCATCTACGAGTAGATAATCTATGCACGAGAAACTGGAATGAATGGGGGATAAAAAAGTAAAATTGTTACCCTTAGAATAGTGTAGTCTCCATACATCCAAGAGACGGTGTGAGGTGCAAAGACTAAGCATTTGTTTTTGTGCCCTAGAAGTTCTAAACTTAAAAGCCGAGTAGGGATCTAAAATGGGATCCATAGGGAGATTGAAGTCCCCACCCACAATAGATTTGGAGCCTCTTGGGATATCTGCTAATTTTTTGTTAAGGGTCCGCCAAAACAGAGGATCGTCTACATTGGGGGAGTATCTGTTCATAATATAGATATCATGAAAACCATTATTTAGTCTAGTAAGTAGCCATCTGTCATTTGTGTCGTGCTCAGAGGTGACTACAGTCAGTTTTGATTTCTTCGATATTAGAGTAAGAACCCCAATTCTCTTCCTGCATGTTTCAGAACAAGTGATATTGGAAGCCCAGCCTTTCCTCATTAGAAGACCTTCTTTATAACCAATTTTAGTTTCTTGGAGTAGAACTATGTCCCTTTCCAGATTTTTACAATAGTCTAAAACTTTGGTTCTTTTGACAGGGTGATTCAGCCCCTTAGTGTTCAAATAGATAACATATATGGATGACATTGGGTCATCTGTTTATGTGCTGATAAGTGAACATGTGCATCGGATGTATATTGTGTCATGGGATAAATTGGATAACCCACCTTGGGACCAGTTAAGTAGTTCAAAGGGGGAACAAAGAAAGGTGTAGGGGAAAGTAAGCAGAAACATAGGGGCCCATAACAACTCCATAGGATTCCAGAACAAGGGAAGGGCCACATCCCACCAGTGGCTGTCTGTAAGAGACATGGTGCATGGGGAAGATCGTGGTGAGACACGGAAAGCAGCAGCAGGATCCAGCATCACCGGCTGGCCGGATAGAACAAACAAGCGGGGAGCTACAGTGATGAGCAAAAAGCAATACATACCAACAAATTGTATGCGATGGGCTGTCGAACATCTTAAATCACAACCTGGGCAAACAAGTGTTTAGATAAGTATAATGGAGTAGACTATAGTACAATGCCCATATTTCATCAGTTATATAACAATAATAACACGTCATGTATGAAAAAGAGCAGTAGGAATATATGCGTGCACAAATATAGGAGCATATGTCTAAACAAAGTAAAATAGTCCAATCGGAATCATATCAATGATACCAACGATACCAATGATACCAACGATACTAATGATAATAATGATATCAACGCATATCAATGTTGTTGGACTTGGCCCTTTTTGCAGGGTCATCCCAGAACTTTTTGCCTTCCTCCGGTATTTTTTCTGACCTGTCGTTGGTGGTTTTAGGACTCTGGGCACTTTATCACTGCTTTTCAGTGCTAAAGTGCATGTGCTCTCTATGGTAAACTTGGTAAGATTGGTCTACACCTGTTTAGCATATTTAATTTACATATCAGTCCCTTTTACAGTGGTATCTCATATACCCAGGGCCAGTAACTTAAATACTACTGGTGGGCTTGCAGCGCTGCTTTCACCACCCACCAAAGTAGCCTTTCATACCTATCGCAGGCCTCTGCCATTACAGGACCTGCGTGCGCAGTTTACTGCCGCTGTGACGTGGCACATAAAGTGGTTGCCATGTCTGTGACTCCCCTTTTACTATATTTCAGTCACCCCTAAGGTAGGCCCTAGCTAGCCCTATGGGCAGGGTGCGGTGTAGGTAAAAGGTAGGACATGTGCCTTGACTGTGTGGCATGTCCTGGTAGTAACAAACAGCCTATTTGGTTTCTCACTGCTGTGAGGCTGCTCTCTCACAGGACTGCATTGGGGATTCCCTGATATGTGCTTCAATGGTAATTCCTGACATGAGAGGAGTAGCGTGATCAAGTTTGGTATGTTTGGAATAGTGGTGATAAATGCTGCGTACTGGTGTTCACAGATTTATTATCACTATTTTAGAAATGCCACTTTTAGAAGTAGGCCTTTCTCTGTGCTGTGTGTCTTTGTGCCTGCCTGTTGTGTATTGACTGTCTGGCCTTGGAGTGACAGGGGCTGGGGAGGTGCAGTGGCTCCAGAGAGTCTGGGTGAGTCAGTGCTAGGCTGAATAGGCCTGACCTGCATTTGGAGTAGTGGGAGGAGTTGCACCTGAACCTGAATAGGGCTGTGCCTGCCTTCCACAATGATGGCTCCTCCCCCCTGTGGTGTGTCTGGGGCCAGGGCCAACACTAACAATGGGGAGTGTTTTGCACTTGAGAAGTGCCTCCCAGAACTGGTTTGGACTGGGCTCAGAGCCCTGGGCCATTCGGTAGAACAAAGACTGTGTGCAATATAAATATTGTGGCTGTGACCCCATGTTAAGAACTCACTGAACTGGTGCTTACTGGAGGACTGCTGGGCACCAGGAGGAACCGCCATGAAGGACTTCTTATACACAAGTCGTCAAATACCCTAGTTTTTAGGGGATACCAGAGACTCGGTCAAAGGAAGGGTAGTGGCCTTCGTAGTCACACATTCATCAGAAGGCGTGCCACGCCAGAGCACGTATGTCCGTCCGCTCCCAGCCGGTTGGTACCAAGGCCACCACCCCTCCTTTGACCAAGTCTCTGGTATCCCCTAAAAACTAGGGTATTTGATGACTTGTGTATAAGAATATCCCAGGTAGGATTCACTTTGGCATACCTTAGGTGTACTCCCCCACTTTAGCATGCAATAGATGTAGGGAACACCCGAAAGCGATTTCATAGGGATCCGACAGCCCTGACGAATGCCCCAGACCTCTTAGGTTCTGTGCGTGGGCAGAAACATGTTGGCTTATTAGAGGATGAACTAAGAGACATTATACTCTGTAGACTCCATCAACGTATTCGTTTTTAGCGTACATAAGGTCCTCACTAATAAAGGTGATAACCGAGGAACCTCAAGGTATTTTTAATAGAACTGGATCCCAATTTTGTCCTGTAAGTTTTATGCAAGAACTCCCTCCTTTCGCCAAATCTTCGCGGAGGTTGAGTCCGCCCTGGTAGCACCATCTTACCAGGGTGGGGAGAGGATGCCTATGATGAAGCATGACACAATATTGTGTGTGAGGCATCCTCTTCCATTAAGGATGGCCTCTTCTTAGAGCATACGTGAACTACAGTATTCAATTTTCCAGATCTTACCACGATCTCTTTGCTCAGTTTATGGGTATAGGCAACCTACTTCTTTTGTGTTTGTTGTATTGTTTTTGGGGACAGTAGGTTTGCCTTGTCTTCCCCTGACTCTCTCTTTAGTGGTTTAAGTGAACTATAATAGAACCAGATAGGGGTGGAGCTGAAAGACAGAAATACAAGAGCAAGTGATACATATAATGAGTCCTTTAGTATAATGCCCATATTAAAAAATGCTATAAAAGTCAGAACACACGTAATGCAAGGCAAAAGCAATAGTAACATGTGAGCGCGTAAACTTAGGTACATATGTCAAACAAAGTGGAATAATCCAAATTGGGGGACACCAATCAAGTTCTGAATATATCATAATAGAAACAAACAGGAGAGAAGCCTAGAGCAAAAACACACAAGAATGTGGTACATACATTGACTTCAGAATATTAAGAAGAAGCACAGGATGCACATTTAACTAACCACCATTTGGTGATGCAGCTATGTGGCCATTTGGAAATCAGTTGTAGCATAAAGACAAGCCATCTAAGAGAAGTCAAGGCAACAGACAGAGTGGTATAGAGTTAGGCTCAGGGGGAACCAGACAGGTGGAGCCTCGACGAAGTGCTAGGGAGTGATTCAGAGTCCATATGGGGCTCCGAATTTTTGTACAAGGAAGTTTCTGGATCCGGTGGCTCTGTGAAGATTTTAGACTGCCCTTTGAAAAATGATACGGAATTGTGATGGGCCAGTAAATGAGAATGGAATCTTCATATCTGTCAACCATTTCCTAAGGTTCAGATAGCCTTTGCGGCGAATGACCGTACCTTGAGCAAAATCTCGTGAAATGGAAATGTTGTGATCTTGCTATTTTACCATTCGTACCCTCAGCATGTGTGCCAAAATTTGATCTGTATGTTGATGACTCAGTGGCCTAAAGATGAGAGGTCTTGGGGATGTCATGTTTTTAGGTTTAAAAGATGGGACCCTATGCACTCTTTCAATCTCAAAGTCTTTAGAGAGGGTGATTTGAAGGAGTTTAGGTATCCAAGTTAGTAAAAAGTCAACAACTGAACTGGCAGAATTTTCAAGACCTTTCAGTACTCCCAAAATGTGAAAATTACTCCTGCAGCTTTGATCTTCCGGCTCTGTAAGCTCTCTTTTTAGCGCAGAAATGGAACGCTCGATAATATGGATTTGCTTGGCTGGCTTATTGGAGTAGTCCTCAACCAAACTTATTCTTGTTTCATCATTAGAAATACGGATGTTTAGGTCATGGAGGTATTTGCGAATGCCTGCAACCTCTACCTGAAGCATGTCTGTGTTTGTCTTGGTGCTTTGAGCAATATTATGTGCAGAGTTTAGCTTAAGGAGTATGGCCTCTAGGGTAGATGAGGAGCCCAGGCTTCCTTTCACTGGGAACTCAGGAATTGACTGCAATTGCTTAAAATGTTTTAAATTGGCTTTGACGTCCTTCTCTTTCATGGTACCATCTCTGGAGACAGACATATCAAGACTCAATACTATAAAGCCAAGCTTAGTGCGGATCTTAAAGTTAGAGACTTTTTTGAGCCCTTGTTAATGTGTGGTGAACCCTTATTATTGGAGAGCAGAGGAGTTAGTATATCACATTGGAGGAGCCATAAGGGACCAGAAGGCACACCTCCTCATCTCAGGAATAGATAGCGAAGTTGGACCACAATATGAGGTAAGACACTAGCAACAACTGATTATAGGCCTTACATAGGGCTTACTAAGGCATAAATATTATTAGCAAGAGCTGGTGCTACGGCTCCATGGGCAAGGCCTGTTTGATGTCACCTCAAAATTAACCTTGGGCCATGAAAAAGGGCAATGTTTATTAGGCCAGTGCTCAAATGTGGTCAGTGAAATCAGCTGCTGACTTGTCCTGAAATAATTAACTCAGCAGCCCGACCCACAGAATTTCGGTGAGGCGCGCTCAAGGCAGTGGGTGCGGGCAGTATCAGCAGGGCACAGCGCACCATGGAGATGCATGAAGAAGTGCTCTTACCGCTACCTGTAGTGACGAAAAGACCATGAGGCAAGGTACTTCATAGAGGGGTAGCAATTACTACGTCAATGCGTATCAAGATTGTCATTTACAGAACGTGGCACTCGCTGTGAGGAGGATGAATGCTGCCATCTTGTGCAAGCCAGCAACGGGTGAGACCTAATTGGGGATCACTCTCTGTGTCATTTTAAGGTGCCGCAGACACTCCAATGCGTTTAGTTGCAGTGCGCAGCTCCCGCTAGTAGGAGGGTGAACGCCGACATCTTGTGCGAGCAGGTCGCGGGGAAAGTCATCTTCGTAGACGCTCTTGGTTCCGTTTTAAGGTGTCGCAGTCACACCATCG
This sequence comes from Calotriton arnoldi, assembly GCA_963921515.1. Lineage (NCBI taxonomy): Eukaryota > Metazoa > Chordata > Amphibia > Caudata > Salamandridae > Calotriton > Calotriton arnoldi. The sequence goes on along the minus strand of CAWUFW010000198.1, from coordinate 405,638 downwards.
TGTTCAGCGCACCTTCAGCCACATGGAAACAATATTAGTTGCTACATGTATTTACCCGGTTCAGCGGACATCCTGGAGGCGCAATGCAGCACAGAGCTCAGCCGCAATCTTGTCCGCGCCCCAAGCCCCGCCGCCGGCTAATGAATGTTAATTTAATGCTATCCTTCTTTTCTTTTTAACTAGCATCTTTGCATGGGCGTCTAGTTGTTCTGTCACTAATACAAAAGCTATTGTGGTAGAATTAGCAATTTCTTCTAGGAGCTTGGCATTTCTTCTTATTTCATCTAAAGCAACTGTCATCCCGTAATGGGAATTAAGGCAGGAAAAAAATCCAGCAGTAGTTGAAACAGCCCATTTACCTCTCTTTTGTTCTAAAGGATGATCATCAAAGTGCCTCATGATGGAAACAATATATTCTGGGTAACATGTCCCAGTCCAATCTAAGGGCAGCCAAGGCTAGGCTTGTGACTGCAAATGAAATAGGGAGGAAATCCTTGCTGGTGGCACTTATTAAACACCAGTCCAAAAAGAAGATGGTAATAAAAAAGGAGGTCATTTGAAAGGAGTGTTCTCTACTCACACTAGCTGTGTCCAACAGAAACACTGGAAATGTTTGCTTCTTGGTGTTTGCAAATGAATATTTGCTCAGTCTTTACAAGATGAGTTACATTTGGCATTTTCCGGTTCATAGGATTGTTAAACTTTTTAAGGCCTGGCAAGGAAGAGGGTCAGATATTGGCACACTCTGGCAGTTGGAAAACATTTAAAGCAAGTGTCATTCTAACTGATGTGTACTTCTAACAAAGGAACGCTATCCCCCAGATCAACAGGTATGTGCATGCAAATCCAGCAAGAGGAAGAAGCAGTTGTCTGTCTGTGTATGTTTCCGACATCAGCAAGTAGAACTTACCTTTACAGGCAGACTGAAGCTCTGTACAAAAGAAGATTCAGTACAATTCGGTCTCCGAATAACTCCCCATTCTGCATCAAGGGTGTATCCCACCACCAACTAGATGCCCAAAGTAGTGCAATGCTAGCAGGCCAGACACAGAGGGATCTGGTATCTGGGAGTAAGCAACTTACCTCAGTCAGAGGTGGTAATGATGACAGGCTGCAGGGATAGCATCACCTGGCAGTGGTGAAACACAGAAGACTCGTCCCACCAGTTATGGCAAGATAGCGGCAGAGGCGGTTCCAGCAGGGGTCTGGATCCATAGTTAGGAACAGGTCCAGAAGCAGAAGCATGCTGTCATCTCTCGGAGAAGCAGTTGATTTGCAGTGAGATGAGTGGATTCACATCACCAGATCAAGACATGTAACAGCTGTGTTCCTAATGAGCAGGATATGATAGGGTGCATGCCACTGAGGCTGCAGTCTTCCAATAAAGTACACCAAGTCACCGTACGGGAGGGAGTGATAGGCTGCAGTTGGACACTAACATGAGGTTGCTAGAACCTGAGAATGGAAAGAGTAGATACGTTGTATAGTCTTTTTGCAATACTGTAAAACTGCATCATTGTTCAACTTTAACTCTGACTTAACAGCTGAGACTAGGAGGTTTAAGTGTAGCTGTATGGGTATGCCCATGAATATTTCCAATGGGCTCAACTTAATCTTCTTGGAAGGAATTACTCTGAGGGAGCGTAATGCTAATGGCAGAGCATTGGGCCATTTCAACTGGGTCTCTGAGCAAAAGTACCATTGCGCCTTTCTACCTTGCCCACAGACTTTGGTTGACATGCACAATGAAAATGCTGGCCTATTCCTAAAGCCTTGCAATCTTCCTGTACTACTGCTGACAAGAAGTGTGTCCCGCAGTCACTTGAAATCTGGCACAGTCATACAAATCAAGGGACACAGCCTTGTAGTAACTGCTTAGGAACTGTATTGCACGGGCACAGTGGTATGTTTCCACCTATCATGAGAACATACGCACAATAGCTAGGACCCCTCAATAATGTGTACACTTTGGTATCTGGATAAATCCACCTGTATGTGTTCAATAGGGCCCAAAGGCAGAGGGTTAGCGTATGGGTGGCCGTAATACCATTACTGACATTATGTGAAAGGCAGATGGTACAGGACAGGCAGCAACTCTGTGCAATGAAAAAACAGAAGGGAGCATACCAATGGGTTGCTACAGCACATATCATGCCATCCCTAACAACATGGGCTTCTCCACGATACAACCTGGAGAGGTTGAGGAGAAGACATTTTGGTGCAACCACAAGCCCAGTGCTGTCTCTCCACACCACCTCACGGTCTCTTTTACATCTCTGTTTGATCCAGGGCTGTTTTTCACTTTTGGAGGTGGTTTGCTCCTGTAATTGTGACAAAACCTTTAGCATTGGTACAGGAAATGAGTCACGTCTCATAACATACATAGCTACATCAGCAGTTTTAGACAAACCATCATCTTTAGCAGCTAATTCATCTAGGATGTTATCTTGCAAGTCATCATCATGCCACTGTTAGTGCATAGCACACTTTACTACGGCCACCTTCTTAAACAAATGTAAGGCATTCAAAAGTTTTTACCATACTGTCCATATTTAATAGAGGTTCTGACCGATGTTAATAACCCCCTTTAGATCTACAATAGCCCAAATAAATTAAAATGTACCCATTTTATTATCATCTTTATGAAGATTAATTTACATACATATTCGGGGACTTAATTGTTAATAAATGATTTTTTAATTAGTATTGTAATTATGAAAAAGAAATTAAAGAAAATATTTTGAAGTGAACTATTTGTGAGACTGGATTTAGAATAGTCAATCTGATCTCCCGGAAAATAGTAATTTTTCCAATTTGTGCTGCATTGGATTTAGAACTCACCCAAAGATATGCACTTTCTCAAAGGTAGTGGGACAAGAGTTAGGACAGTAAATCTGAACTCGCCTCCCACCAAATATATGAACTTTCCCCCAGTGTTTGTGGGACAGAAGACTGGACTTAGATTAGTAAAACTGACACCACTGATACTTGCTCTTTCCTAAGTGTTACTAGGATTGGAGTTAGTATAGCAAATCAGCCCCCTCCCTTAAAATATATACAATTTTCCCAATGTTTGTGGGATTGGAGTTAGAATAGTAAATCTGACCTCCTCAAAAATATGCACTTTCACCAAAGGAATAACTAGAGTACAAATAGAAAATCTGAGCCTCCTCCCATAATATGTGCACTTTTCACAATGTTAGTAGGACCAGAGTTAGAATAATAAATCTGATCTCCCTAGATATGTGCGCTTTCCTCAAAGTTACTAAGATTGGAGTTAGAATAGTAAATTTGATACTACCCCCCTAATATATGAATGTTTCCCAATGTTTGCTGGACTGAAGTTAGAAAAGTTAATTTGAATCACCTCCCACAATATGTGCACATTCTGCAGTGTTAATAGGATTGGAGCAAGAAAAGGCTTTCTCGTATAGTAGTTAGATTGGGGCTTGAATAATAAATAAGACACCTTCAAACATATGCATGCTCCTTTACATTATTAGGGCTGGATTTAGAATAATAAATACTACTCAATATACAAATATATATTTAAATTCCATAATGTATATGTTCTAAAGTTACAATATAAAATGGCATCCCCTTCAAATTATTGTATAAGCATTTTGCGTGTAATGCATATCTACATGTTAGATGCATTGATATTAAATGTATAATTTAATAATATATATAATGATATTAAAATAAATAGATTAAACTAAAACAAAGGTTGGTTTGTTGCATTGGTGGTCCTGAAGAAGGTGGTTTAAAAGTGATAATATCCACCAAAACGTGCGTCAACCTGAATGTGAGACACCCGACCCGCAACACTGTCATGGAGACTGTGTCACAGCGGTTCTCTTGGTGACCACAATAGTGTATGCAATCTTGGGAGGGTTTGGTATGGCTTGTGGAGTAAATGAGTAGGTATGTTGGTGTGAGAGGCCAGAATGCAAGTGTGGTCAATCGGTAGGGGTCATACATATATGAATGATGTAGATAGCATTGTCCATGTCAAAAAAAACAATGTCTATGTTGACTTTTTGAACAAATGAAATTGTTGAATATCAATATAGAAGAAATGTGGAAAGAAATTATAGAGAAAATGAATGCTTTTTACTCTTTTTGATATATATGATGAAATAATGATTTTTGTACAAAATAAATTCTATATAAAAAATAAATATTACATGCTTATTGTGTACCAATTGTGGATAGCCCCATAGAGCTGTTGTAAGCCTATATAAAAGGAATATTGGTCTGGTAGGAGGTTTTTGTATTGATTTTTGATTGGGAGAATGGTATTGATCCTCCGGCATTTACTTGAGTCTCTGTGAACAGTGTAAATTCTTCTGGAATGTCCTTGTCCTTGTACTGGGCCCAGACAAAATAATCAGCAGCTATTGTCCTTGGAGCCTGATGCAACAGAGTTGTTTTCTTCTGTAATGAATGTTCAGACAACAGACCTTTGGTCCTCGGCACATGGCATGGAGCGAGGATTGTCTCTAATTAAGCTGAGTCACTGGGCTATGCTCTTGTTCTGGAAGAGTTGAGAATCTTTGGGCTGTTTTGGGCTGGTCCCAGTGGGCGGTTACCTGTGTTTTTGGTTGTGATTTAATTTTGAGGTAAGGACACAGGAGGAGGTTGGAAGGTCATGTGTGGGCCCCTGTAGGAACCTGCAGGGAAATGGCTGGGACTGTGTTTATTTGCGGTGTTTTCTCGGCAAGAATCAGGGGTCTCATTGGAACTTCAAGTGCTCGGCCTAATGGTGGTGGTGCTAATACATTTGATGGATTTTCCTATGGACAGGGGTCATGTGATTGGAATTTACAGGAGTTTTTGATGATATTGCTGACATCATGCCCATCGCTGCCTTCTGTGTATGTTGAGGAACCTGGCTCCCGATGCTGATGCTGGAGCATTCGCCTCATTTTACAACTAAAGAGGGGCCTGAATTGGGCAGTAAACCTTAAGGCGGTGAAAACTTATGTAGTCCACCCAAAGTTGAACTTGGGTGAGAGGTCCTGGGTGCCTGCCAGCTGGGGGGCCTCACTGCTCCCGCGTCAGACTGTTACCCCCCTGGGGGTGTGGTCAGCCAGCCTCGTCCTGGGGGACCAACAGCAGTGGGGGTCCTGGGCCCCTTGCAGTTTCCCGGATCGTGAATTCTAGTGTGGACTCCCGGTTGTCATAGCACGGCCGTCCTGAAGGCTGGCGGTGGTGGCAGGTAAAGAAATGTAGCTGAGGGTAGTATGAAGGGCATAGGTCATTTTGGGGGATGGTCTTGGACTATGGTGTGTTTGTACTTTGGGATTATGCTAGGGCGCTGCCACACCAGACAGCCACCCCACCCTGCCGTGGCTGTGGGTCCCGTCTCTGCGGAACTGAATTCCCTGTTGCAGCGACTGCCCTGTGTCCAGCCAACCACCCGGTGAGGCTGCTGCAACCTCATTTCCTTGAAGCTGATTGTGTGATGCATGTGCATTGTTCTGCGCTTGGCTTTGGGGGTGTATGTTCTGTGGGGGCTGTCCTGGTACTATCCCATTCTGATGGTGGTACATTTTTAGGCAGCACCGGTTAGCCATCTGGCCCATTCTGTGTCAATAGTGGCACTCTACGAGGCAGGGTTGGACCCACCCTCCCTGACCTCGGGCACTAGGACTGGGCGGATACCCTCTGGGGTCCATAAGTGGAGCTTCCTTTGAGACGGGTGACATCAGAACGTTCATGGCTAGCGCAGCCCCTTCAAGGGCAGTCTTTTTCAGCTTATGTTGGAGCAGCCTGGCAGTGTCTCTATGGGCCTGCTCCTTCTTTTCCCTGTCCTTTTCCTGTCTCTTACGGTAATAGTGTAGTATGTGGGCTTGTATTTCCCGCCAAGGCTTGGTGTCTAGCCCTACTATAGCATCTAATCCAGTCTGGATCTTGGTGGGTAGTCCTCTCTTAAGGATGTTGTACAATAATGCGACCTGGTGACCCGTGTCAGTTCTGGACTGACCTGTCTCCTGCCCCTATTGTTCTCTTAATCTGTCTAGGAATTCAGTCACGGTCTCCCCAGGCTTCATGCTCTCTGCCATCAGTCCTCCTACATCTGGGTGGTCAGGGAATATCTCCCTTAGGGCCATCAAGATCTGGTGTCTGAATGAGTTAAATGCAGCCCTGTCATGCTCGGTGTTGATAAGCGTGACTGCGGGAATGTGGGCTCAGGAGAACACCGTGTCAGTCTGCTCCCCGATGAGGCTTCTGAGCAGGCTTTTGATGTCTCCTAAAGCTAGGTTTATAGCCGTAGTGTTATTTTATGATGCATGAGATCCATTTCCCCGCCCCGCCTATCAATGGGGGCAGTTTAGTTCTGAGCCCTTCTTTGTCCATCTGTGCCCAAGGCACGTAGATGGTTCCTGCTACACCTTTCTGCAGTAGTGGACAAATCCTGGCTCAGGCAGCTCTGTTTGGTTTCTCCCCGAGATAGCGCTCCCATCGTCTCAAGCACTCCTGCATGTAGGGAATGTTCCATTTCGGATCTCCCCCTCCATCCGAATGCAGTCCTTGGCAATGACCATGTTTTCCTGTTCAAAGCACTCCTCCTCTGGCCAGGAACGGTCATACTGGTTCCTCTTCCTTTCAGTCCAGCAGGCAGGTAAATGACAGAAAGATTGAGTGAAGGCCTCACCCTCTTCTCTGAATACTACGTCTCTAGGGGTGGGTCCGTCTGATGAGCGCATTCGGGGCAAGCAGCGGACGTCCTCATCATTGCTCTCCTCGTGCATGTTTAAGGGAGCTATGCTGCTCCTTCTATGTCTCAATTGCATTCCTGTCAGGTTTTTCACACTGCTTATTTCCTGACCAGCCCCTCTCCTACGCCTACTGCCAAGTGATGTGCATGACTCTGTGAGGGGCCTACCTCCCAACTCATCTCTATGTGGGGTCCGAAGCCTGGCTCCTGCTTCCTCTGGGGAAGGGGGAGTTGTCTCCTCTACCTGCTGGGCTTCCCAGGCGAGAGCTCTCTCTCTCTTCATCCATAACTCTCGTCTTTCCTCTAACTCCCTTTTATGTTGCCTCCTTCTCTCAGTGCTACGTGCTCTTCTTCTAGGCAATGTCTTGGTCTCATCCTCACTCCCTGATGCCTTCGCTGTGCCATAGGCCTGCCTGGGTAGAGTTTAGTGGGTGTGGCTCCCCCTTCTGAGCCGGACTTTGCGGGACCGGCACTCCTTTATCCACTCCACTGGTGGAATTGTCTTCCAGTTTGGCCACAAACCTCCTTCTGACCTTGTGTCACCCAGTGAGGTGCTCAGGAGTACGCGCTCACTGTTCTGTTTGATCCTGATGGGTCACAAATGAGGGGTGAGGGGTCGAGCCCCGAGGAGGTTTGGCACTGGACTAAGCCAGAGCTGTCTGCCCTCGGGCTGGTGGGACCTGTAATCCTCTTCCCAACCGAACAGTTTGCTGTCCCAGGAGAGGGCCAGCAGCCTCCTCAACCGGTGGATTGGTATAGTCCATCATGGCAGCAACTGGGATGGCTGGCACCAGCAAGAGCACATCCCTGCCGGTGTATGGTGGGGGAGGTGCAGATCCCTTGCCTACAAACTCGGGGATAGACTTATATACGCTGGGGCCACCTCAAAGATGGCCCAAAGCTCTAGTAGGACCTCCCTGTTAGCCTTTTTATGTCCTGTATATCTGGTCTGAATGTGAGTCTTTGTATATTCTATGGTGTTGGTATCAAACGTTCCCTCCTCTTGCCAGGGAAATATATGAGCTTTGGCATGGACGGGCCACTCGTAGAAGTGCAACTATCTATCTGTGGCATTGATGAAGGTATTCCCTGGGTGTGCGTTTATCTTTGGGTTCAGAGAGACCTCAGCTGTGACCTGTTTTTCCATAGGCGTGGGTGCTGGTCGTAGGGCCTGTCTGACCACGTACCTCTGACTCAGGGTTGAGGGGGAGGTCACCTTGGGTAAATCCGACAGCAATGGTGTGAGTTCACTGGAACTTCTAACAATAATATGGCAGTCACTGGTGTCATTTTTATCGACATTCGTGATAGCTTGTGTACAGTTGTCATAGGGTACATTGGTATTGTTTTTACCAATATTGACATATTTAGGCATCGCTTTTACTGGTAACAACATTGTCCTTTTTTCATGGATTATAGCATACATTGACATTGCTACTGCCGGTATCATCGCTGTTGTGCAGGCATAGAATATTACATACATTGACATTGAATTTATGAGCATTGACATTGTCATATGGGCACAGGTTATGGCATACTTTGGCATTGCATATTGGTATTGCTGTTGTCAGGCCTGCACACATCATGGTACTCATTGACATCGTATTTACCCATTCCAGCACACCCCCCTCTAGTTGATTCTTCAACTACTTTATCCTCCTCATATGACATGACAGTAATGTTATTAGAAAGTGTGTGTGTCTCTAGTATCTGTTACTTCTTGACCTCTTATTTACCCATTCCAAAAAGGCCACTCGGTGCCCCATGTTTGCTAGCACTTCCCAGAGTTTCTTGTGTGGTACCAAATCAACAAATGCCACATATAACTTTTGGCTACCAAGAAAGCATATTTCCAAAATAGAAGGGAGAACTTTAATACTCGATCTAAAGCACTAGTTTTCACACGGAAACCCGCCTGGAGGGGAGACAATATATGCTCGCCATCTATCCAAAGTTGTAACTTATCCAGTACCTGCCTCGAAAAATCTTTTGGAGGTTATCCAATAAGCTGATAGGCCCATAATTAGTAGGGCATCCAGCATCACCCTTCATGAATACAGGGGTAATTTCTGCCCCCCCCCAGGTATCTGGGATGTCCCCCCTGCTGTGATTTTGTTTGATAAAAGATTCACCTAGACAGCTCACAGCTGAGGTTCTGACTTAAAAAGATCTCCAGGTATGCAATCAGGTCCGGGGGCCTTAAAGGACTTTAAATTATCAATGGCAGAAAGAGTATTTGCCTGGCTGAAATAAACCCTATCAGTCAACCGACTGATCTTATTTGATAAATCATTTTCAAGGCACCCAGATCCCCCGCTAGGGGGCTGATTAATGAGACGATCCTGTTCATACAATTTGGAGAAATTATCTTCCCATCTCTCCGGTTGTATTTTTTTTCGTCTTGGGTTGACACTCACTGTACTCCTATATGTAATAATATGCCAGAAAATCCGACTGTAATTCACTTTGAGGGCGTGCAGCATATCCTGCCAGTTTCTATCCTCCCAGCTACGTTTAGCATGATTAATTGCTGTCTTATATCTCTTGCACGCAGCACGAATATCTAAGTGAGCACATCTCCTAACAGCAGTTTTCAACTCCTGTTTGGCTAATTCACATTCCGGCAAGAACCACCATGTGAAAGGCACTGCGTCACCCCTTATGCCTGCTGCAAGTCCAGGATGAAACGCATCAGGTGGCAAATAAGTGCTTCCCTTGTGAGACTTCCTCAGACACATTTCCTTCGACCCTTGTTCTGGCTTGATCTTGGTGCACATATTGGATTTCAAAGGATCAGATGAATGAATCCGCTGCAAGCCTTGGGAAGTTGTACTTTTAGGGGCTTATTTATAAGCCCCTTGCGCCGCCGATGCGTCACTTTTAACATGGGAAAAAGTGACGTACCGGTGGCGCAAGGGGCTTGTAAATAAGCCCCTTAGTCTTTGCCTGTATAACGGATTCCACCTCCCTAATGGGAGTCTTGGAGGCTGAGACCCTATTCTGCGCAGGCCCAGAGCTCATATGACAGCTACAGCGGCAAATGTCAGTGCCCATACTTACCTTTGCGAAACGCTCAATTACTCCTGCCAATAATTCCTTTAAATCATCAAGTTTACGATGAAGGCCCGCAATACACTCAGCACCTGCCATCCCTGGGTAACCAGCACCCGCTCTAATGTGAGGGCAAGCTAAAATAGCAGTGTTAACTGTATTAACTGTATTATCATTGCATGGTCTGGGTGCCGTTTGGCATGCGCCAGGGTTCCGTCTGAGTTAGAATGGAAACTAGATGATATATTGGTCGTTAGCACTACATACCGATTTGAGCATTGCCCATTCGAGGTAATAGTAATCTCTGGTGACAACGGGCGTTTAGATGCATCAAGTCACGGGCAAGGAAGTCGCTATGTCTTCCCATAGAAGGGTACACCTGGGATCTCTTTTCAAACATAGTTGGTACCGTGACAGTTGGTTCGACATCCGTGATTGAATCAGTGTTTAGTATGGACTCAACCTCTTTAAATAGGTGGTCGATGTCATCCAGAGTAGAGTTTTTGCCTGTAATTCTAGAAGGAGAGGCTTCCGTAGTGGAATTCTAAGATCTCTTAGCATTGACTTTTGTTGACTCAGGAGCCTTTCTTTTTCCCATTGCAGCACGTCCAGCAATTCTGGTGCAGAATAAAATAATCAAGGCCACTTACCAGGAGATAATCTATCTCCGCGATATAAGGTGAAGGTGTCCACTTACAATTCAGATGTAAGAGAGGGGGCCCAACCCAACCTCTTCCAGACAATGATGGGCCCGCCTTAGGCCTGGCTTGGCCCGCACGAATCCCGCGCTGCGGGACTCAACAATGCACTTTATAGCAACGTTGGTGACCAGGTGCAGGAAGATGGCAAGGACCGCCTCCGGAGTCCCTTGCCTGCTGATAGATGAAGTCCCGTTTCACTGCAGGTACATTGAAACACTCGTGCTGCGGGACTAAACAGTGCATTTCATTGTGCCATCGGTGACCAGCTGCAGGAAGATAGCAAGGACCGCCTCCAGGGGCCCTTGCCTGCTGGTAGATGAAGTCCCATTTCACTGCAGGGACACTAAAACACCCCACACAGCAGGGCAGTCCTCTAGCAGCAGGGCAGTCCTTCTTCTGAATCTTTCACAGGTCCAGAAGTGTTCTATATGAGTGGCTCTGGAGGTACAATATTTATACCTGGCGCAAGCCTTTGTGTAGGGGGACTCCCTGTCCTACCTCGACAACTGGGTCTAGAATGTTCTGCCCCTTCCTTTGGTCAAGGCTCCAAACTGTCTGGGGGGTTACAAAAGGCAGGACAGGTATACTGTCGGCTTCCTTTGTGTGTGCTGTAGGCAAGACCCTTTGAAGTGCAAATAAGGCAGGGTACAGGCCCAACCCAGTCATCCTGTCAGGATGGCACATTCTGTCCACAACTAATCCCCTTGGGTCACTGTCTGGAAGTAATACACAACCCCTAATAGCAGAAGCATTCACAGTCAATCAATCAATCAATCAGTTCACTTTATTCAGTTTTTGCATAAAACCATAAAAGTCAAATAAAACAGAATATACAAATAAATCTATCATAAAACGGGTCTCCCAGATTACAGCAAATGCTGTACATAAAAATAAGATATAAATAAAGTGAATGTATAATTTATGTTTAAAAAAGAATAAAAAGACCACTCAAAGACTAAGTACAAGGTAACAGTACATCCAGGGACACAACTCATCCATCCCTTGTATACCTCAGACAGACAATCACAACTGGCTCGTAGCCTAACTGCAGATTAAAAAAATTAAGGACATTTAAAACAGTATCGCCAGATAACATTTATAAAAAAGTAAAAGCAGGGCGAACCTGCCTGAACTTAAACTTGTTCAAAAAGGGGATAATAAAAGCCTTCAGGGGTACCTCATAATAGCAACAGAACATCATAACTTGGAGCATGTCCTGTGGAGACTTACTCTCGCAGCCACAGGACATTAGGCTCTGACCCCTACTACACCCACATGGCTGCACCAACAAGAGATAAAAGAGATCAAAATGAAACCTAGTTAATAAAAAGCGATCGTAACCACTTAGAGGTCCCAGGAGATATGGTTCAGTAGTTTGCACAGTTTTCAAAATGATAAATCTGCATACACTAGGCTTCCTTAGCTCCCGGTCTTCCCTATCTGAGGTCCGCAGACTAAAAAAGGACTCCTTTGCCCACCCCAGATCCTTCCTGTTCACCGATTCTGGGTTGGGAAATAAGTCAGATTTTCCCAGACTTGAGAAACATCCCTTAATATAATTAAGCCACAGGATGTGGTGGGCATGGTCGAGGGCCATACAATCCTTCAGGATCAGTAAATTTAAAGTTGTACCCTGACTAAGCCAGATGTTTAACCACAGGAAAGGTGGGCGAAAGGCCAGCAGGTCAGAGAGGTGAGACACACCCAGCTCTTCATGTACCGCTAGTGTTGAGGTTCCCTGAGACACACTTAGGAGACGTCTCAAAAAACTATTTTCAACTGTTTGTAATTCCTCATGAGCAGTGTATCCCCATATTTCACTACCATAAGACACCTTGGCAATGCACTTTGCCCGGTATGTCTGCAATAGAGCCCCAATCGGTCTCTTTCCTAGTCTTGAGGCAAAATTAAAAATGGCAGAATTGGTTCACACAAAATCTCCTTTCTTCCTATATTTTAATGACCCCATCTCATTTTATCATCTAACAGGACCCCCAGATAGGAAAAGACATCTGTGCGTTGGACCTGAACAGATCCAACCTGGAAGGGATAATGCTTTTTTGGACGACATCCCACCTGCATCACATAAGATTATGAATTATTTATCAGCAGGCTGTTCCTCCATGAATGAGGCAAAGGAATTAAGCAGCGTTTGCAGCCCTCTTGCCATCCGGGCCATAAGGACCGCATCGTCTGCATTCAGTAAAACGGGCAGACCATGCCGACCCCCCTGGGGATAATCCGCCTTAGACACCACTAAGACCTTCTCCAAATTATTGATATATAGTTAAAACAGAAAAGGGGCCAAAATAAACCCTTGTTCCACTCCTCGTTGTATTGAAAACTGGTGAGTAACCTTAAACTTTGGAGTGTATCAAACCTCGCCCTTTGTGTCTCTATGGAGGTCCCACAGGAAATTGACAATATCACAATCCATCCCGATGGACAACATGGTCTGCCAGAGCTTTGTTCTATTGACCCCATCAAATGCAGATGACAGGTCCGTAAAGGCCAGGTAAATGGTACCAGGGCGAGCAACCGTGTACTTGTTTAGAATCATAAATAGGTTTACACATTGGTCCACGGTCGACCGTCCAGGGCGAAAACCATAATGGGCATCTGGTAGAATGTTGTTATCTTCTGCCCAGCGGGCCAGCCTATCTAATAGGATGCATCCAACCACCTTGACCACCGAATCCAACAGGGAGATTGGCCTATAGCAGTGGGTACTGTCTCTATTTCCCTTTTTAAATTCTGGGACTATGGTGGATATGGCCCAGGAACAGGAGGACAGGTTGCTACCGCAGCATTAATGACAGCTGTAAGGGCCGGTACCCACAAATCTGAGTTGGATTTGTAAAGATCGGGGGATCCCATCTGGTCCTGGTGCCTTATTACTGGACAGCGCAACAATCCCCTTCCTAACTTCTTCAGTTGAAAATACCAAGGCAGATTTCCCTTCACCTAGTCCAGTAGCTGTGGTCTTATCAGGGGGGCACTGAAACATGTCCTCGAAGTGGTGCACCCATTCATCCTCCATTATATGGGCCCCCAAGACAATTCCTGCATCCTTTGCTAAGAAGGGGCTATTTATGATGCTCCAAAACTTGGAGCTTCTCTTTAAGGTGCTTGCCTCAATTAGCTCCCTTCATGCTTCCTCCTTCAGCGCAACCTTTCGCCTTGCTAATTCAACTTTATAGGACCTTCGACTAGTCATGTGACCCAAGACACTGTCAGAAAGGCACAGTTGGTTGGGACAAAAAAGTGCCAACTTTCTAAAAGTGGCATTTTCAAAATTGTATCTTGAATCCCACTTCACCATTAAAGAGGATTTTAAATTACAATTCATTTGAGTGTAAACAGAATATCTCTATCTGCTCCCAATCTAGAGTTAGCACTTATCAAATGTAATAAGGTATCCCAGTGTTAGTCAATGGGAGAGAGAGGCCTTACAGCAGTGAAAAATGACTTTAGGAGTTTTTCACTGCCAGGATATGAAAAACTTTAACACCCATGTCCTACTTTTTAAATACAATACATCCCTGCCCTGTGAGCCTTCAGGGCTTACCTTTGGTGTGACTTATTAGTATTGAAAAGGAAGGTTTAGGCCTAAAAGGTTTATTTTGCCAGCTCGATATGGCAGTTAAAACTGCACTACAGGCTGCAGTGTGGGCCTGAGACATGTTTATAAAGTGCTACTTTAGTGGTTCGCAAAATGCATGATGTAGGCACACTTGTAGCATTTAATTTAAAGGCCCTGGGTACATGTAGTTTGATTTACTAGGGACTTACAAGTAAATTGAGGGCCATATTTATCATGAAGTGACGCAGCGCAGCACAGCAAATCACCTTGTTGCGCTGCGTGACAGGGAAAGGGCAGGAATGTGCCATGTTTACCACAATATGGTGCATTCCTGCCTTTTCCCTCCGCTGGCGCACAATGTGCTGCCTAGCACCAATGTAGGTACTCTTGCAACGCGGGTGCCTACGTTGTCAGCAGGATTTTTGTTTTTGTGCAGGAAGAGGCACCTTCCTGCACAAAAACAATCCCCTGAGGCATTTTCCTCTTTCTAATTGTGCTGGAGAATGCAACACATGTAGAAAGAAGACAAAACAAGGAGAAATAAAGATATTTCTCTTTGTTATGCCAGGTATCATTTTGATGTCTTGCCAGGTCTACCAGTAATGGTAAATCTTGGAATGCTTCAAAATCCATTGGTTTTGCATGGGAACACCCATGCACCACCCATGGAACACCTCCCTGGGTCAGAGTAACGTAACACAGCAATTTGCGCTGCATTGCGTTACTCTGGATTTATCAAGCCACTCAGGGCCCCACAAGGTGGCTTTGCGTGGCTTCATAAATCGCATTTGGAAGGTTGCGTCACTTTGGCACCATATTGCGTGGTCCAAAAGCAACTCAACCGGAGACGCGTGAACGCGCAAAAACAAGATGGCCGCCTCCCGGTGAGCTCCGTGTTCAAGGAGCCCGTTTTTGTCGACGAAATTAGCATTTCCAGTCAGGAATTGCTGGAAATGATGCTAGCTGACTGCTAAAGCCCTACCTGTTGCTGTGGATGCAGTTTTTTCCTCCTTGGAACGTCGGAAGTACATGGTTTCTACCTCCTGCTTCAGCCTGCTCCAGCCTCGAGCTCTGCTTTCAGGTACTGCCCAGATTCCTGTCAGGGGGGCGGAGCGTCTTCTCAGGAAAGGGCCTGGCTTTGGCCTAACCACTCCCACAGTCTGGTTTAGCTGCTGCACCAGCTTTTACAGAGAAGCAATTTCGGTACTTTTAATTTATACTTGCTTCATTATTCTTAATTACTCCTGTGCATTTTCTCATATGAAAATGGAGAATAAAACTCTACAAAATCCTAATAATAAAAGGAAAAATCAGACTTCCCTCCTCCAGTAAAATCTAAAGTGGTGGAATCCAGTGAGCCATCCTTGGCTTTAATTCTTGACGAGATACATGCTTTGCGTGCAAATACTGAGAATATTGCGTCTGAAATTAAAAACTTACGTAAAGATATGGCCAGCATGTCGATGAAAGTATCGGATAATACAATTAAAATACAAGACAATAAAGTAAAAATTGACGCTTTTACACCACTTGTGGCAAAAATTTCCCCTATGTCTACCCTTCTTCTGGATATGGAAAACCGTAATAGGCAATATAATTTGCGCATTTTTAATTTACCAGAGGAAGTTGAAGGCTCTAATTGTAGATTATACCTGGAAATTTGTTACCTGGCCTTTTAAACGTCAAATTCCCGGAAAAATTTGAAATTGACAAAGCACATAGGATTCCATCCCATCGCAATCCTCAACATACTAAGCCAAGACAAATGATTTTTAAGGTACTGCGTCACCATCATTTGGTCATGATAAGGAAAGCAGCAAGGGAAATTCCATCTTTAATAGTTGATGGCAATAAAATATTTATTCACCAAGACTATGCCAAAGAGACTGTCAAGATTCGTAAAGAATTTACTGATTGTCGCCCTCACTTGAGAAGTCTTGGATTTAAATACGGCTTATTTGATCCATCAACAATGAGAATCTGGAAAGATAATTTTTCTAAGTCCTTTCAACGTCCAGAAGACTTAAAATTATTCCTGGAACAGCACTCACAGCTATCACTACATTCTATGGATACGCATGACTCTGCAATTTGAAAAGTGTTTTCATATGCATTTCTGACTAATTTTTTCTAGCTCTTTACACGATGGGCTCCAACGGTTCGGTCATGCTTGTAAAGCACGTGTGCGTCTCAAAACTCGTATTAATGTTTATGTGTGGGCGTCTTTTTTCTGTTTGTCTGTCTCTGTTCTTTTTCCTCCTATTCCTTGTATATTATACTAGAACTACTACTCTCTGTAATTTTCTTCAATGTTTCCTCTTCTTCAATCCTTTTTCCTCTTCCTCTCTATTCTACTATGGCTAATACTCATAATATTAAAATTACTTCTTTAAATGTTAAAGGTTTGAGACATCCGGTAAAACGTACAAAGATACTAAACTATTTCAGAAGTTGTAAAGCAGATATTTGTTTTATTCAGGAAACACATATTGACGACAAAATATTGGATTATATGAAAAAACAATGGGTAGATTCTATTGTCTCTTCTCCTGCTAACGGGAGAAAGAATGGTGTTGCTATTCTTTTTGCTAAAAGATTACATTGTCAAATTTTAAGTAAAACATCAGATTTAGAAGGTAGATATGTTATAGTCAAAGTTAAAATTTATGATTCTGTCATGTATTTAATTAATGTTTATGGTCCAACTGCTGATGACCCTTTGTTTTGGTCTAATTTGACCACTGAAGTACTCAAGTTAGGCAACGTTCCTCTTATAGTTGGAGGAGACTTTAACCTTATTTCTGATCCTTTATTAGATAGATCATCCTTCACTAAGTTTAGACCTCCAAAAGCTTTTTTAACTTTTAGAACTTTCCTTAAAGTTACAAAATTAATCGATATTTGGCGATTACATTTCCCTACGGATAAAGTGTTCACTTTTTTTTCCAATCCTCATAATTCACACTCTAGACTTGATTATTTATTAATTTCCAGGCAGCTCCTTAATTCTGTGGTTTCTCCTAACATTGGCAATATTGACATATCAGATCATGCTCTTGTGTCTTTTGTTTTGCAAGTTAATTCAAATTATAAAGTACAATCTAGATGGCGTATGAATACTGATATTATTCTTAATGAACAAAACAAACCAAAAATATTAACAGCTATACAGGATTACTTTCAACTTAACCCAGAAGGCTCCACTTCCCTTGTGAATAGATGGGACGCCTTTAAAGCTTATGTTAGAGGCGCTTCTATCTCTCTTATGGCATATGAGAATAAAACCTATAATATACGAATTAAAGAGTTGGATAAACATATTTCAGAAGTTGAGAGGCTTTTTATCACTTCCAACGATCCTAAATATAAATTTAGGTTGCAGAAACTTAGATATGAATTTAATTCCATTCTTAGTAGAAGAGCTGGTATTCAACTTTCCAAATCCAAAGCAAAGTTTTGTTTTAATGCTAATAGGTCTGGTCGACTGTTAGCTAATTATTTACGTATAAAAAAGATAAGGCCCAAATAAATTCGATTCATGGTCCCAATGGGAAAATTGCCATATCACACAATGATATTGTTAAGGAATTTTTAAATTATTATACTAATTTATATAATCAACCTAGTTCTAATGACTCTTCTTTAATTGATTCTTTTTTATCTACTAGTAACTTACCCAAAATTTCTCATTTAGATAAAAATAAATTGGACCTGCCCATTAAAGAGGATGAAATTCGAGTAGCTATTAAATCTCTCAAACAAAAGAAATCACCTGGTCCTGATGGCATTCCAGCTGAATTTTATAAAGAATTTCAAATACAACTTATTCCTTATTTATTTAAATTATTTACCTTTTTTAGCACTACAGGGACTATTACGGGCTCTTTTACTGAGGCGTTAATTGTTGTGTTACCCAAACCCAATAAAGATCCTACACTTGTCTCAAATTATCGCCCTATTTCTTTATTAAATCAAGATTGTAAATTATACGCTAAAATACTTGCTACCAGGTTAACATCTGTTTTAGATTCTATTATTCATCTGGACCAATCTGGGTTTATGAAGAATAGACATTCTGCAGATAATACAAGAACATTATTACATGTTATCGAACAAGGTTTTAAATTATCTATTCCAACAGTGTTAGCTCTGGATGCTGAAAAAGCCTTCGATAAAGTTCATTGGCAGTTTTTATTCCATACTTTAGTTGCATTTAATTTTGGTGATGTATTCATTCGTATGGTAACTGCTTTGTATTCTGCACCGACAGCCCGGTTATTTATTAATGGTCAAATTTCTAACCAATTTTCTCTTTTCAGAGGTACTAGACAAGGCTGCCCCCTCTCCCCGCTCCTATTTCTTCTGGTGATTGAGCCTTTGCTTGTGTCAATTAGGAATTGTAACGATATTAATGGTATTAAAATTAATAAGGTCAATGTTAAAACACTGGCATATGCAGATGATGTACTTTTATTTATTAGTAATCCTATCTCTTCACTTCCCCTTTATTTGAGATTATTTCATCATATTCCACACTTTCTGGTTACAAATTAAATACTAATAAAACTGAATTTTTTCCGATAAATATCCATTGTACCCCAGATATGTTACCCATGAAAGATATAATTTGGCAAAGAGAAAAAATTAAATATTTGGGTATTTTGTTCTCATCTACTATAAAATCTACAATTTCATTAAATTGTGAGTCTATTCTAACTTATATTAAAGATAAAATATCGAAATGTTCTCCACTTCATCTTTCGTGGTGGGGAGAATGGACTCCATAAAAATGACTATAGGCCAAAACTTTTTACTCCCTCTCCATGATTTCTACCCAATTTCCTATGAAGTTTTATAAAGATATAGATCGGCTTCTATCCAAGTTTTTATGGTGCAAAAAGCTCCTCGTATCAGTTATAAAAAATTGAAACTGCCTAAATGTAATGGAGGTTTTGGTTTACCGGATTTTTTTGTTATCATAAGGCCTTTATTTTAAAGCAAAGCTCTCTTTGGTTTAATCATTCTCAGTTGAATAATTCCCCTGCATGGCTGTCTATAGAAAAAAGCTTAATAGATCCACTCCCCTTACCTTCTTTATTAACTATGTCTAATAGGTCAATATTTTTTAATAGATCTGTTATTCTGAAATCTACTAAGTTAATATTACATGATTTTGATTCTATTTTCCAATCACCCATGTCTATTACTGAAGACATGTCGTTGTGGTATAATTCAAACATAAAACTCACTAAAAATGTTAGATTTTGGCATTCATGGATTAAAAATGGTATTTTTTATCTCAAAGATATTTATTATAATAATACTTTTATAACTTTTGATGTTCTGCAAGAAAAATGTAACGTACCTTCTACTGATTTATTCAAATATGAATGTTTATGCAATTCGATTTTGGATTCATTTCCTCATTCTATACCTCTTAATGCTAAATCGGATTTATTGATTTATATTCAAACACTTTCCACCTTACCACATGGTGTTTCTAGATTGTATAACAAGATGATTACATTTAAAGGTGACAATATTGATAAGTTATTGACCTATTGGAATAATGAGCTTTCTTTATCATTATCCTATGAAACATGGAAAATTATTTGGTTAAATAGTATTTCAGGATGGCTACCTGTATCGCTCTATCAAACAAATTCATATATTTTATATAATTGTTTATGGTCACCTTTAAGACTGTTCCAAGCTAAACTCCTTCCCTCCCCTATATGTTGGCATTGTAATTTGCATACTGGTTCGTTAAAACATTTGCTTTTTGAATGCCCTTTTATTGTCAAATTTTGGACTGAAGTTTGGGATGTTATAAAACGCATACTTAATATTCAAGATGATTTGACATTTAGCTTAATAATTTGTAAATCTGTTGTTCTTTCTCATAAATTAGTAGACTTAGAATGTAAACTTTTTAATTTTTTAGTATCAGCTGCCTTAAAGTCCATTGCAGCTTGCTGGAAAGATGTTTCATCACTATCTGTTCATGCATGGTGGTCGTGGGTTATTTTTACAAGAAGAGGAGCTCATTTATCTTTGAATGGTGTTATTCATAATTGTGATTCTTTTAATTTATTCTGGAAACCTGTTGATAATTATTTATCTTCTTAGCAAGTTTAATGTTTATTAATAGTTTCTCTATCTTTTGATAGACAGTAGTTCTATTTTAGACTTATTAATAACGTCCGTATACTATCTCTGTTCCCTCCCCCCTCCTGTTTTAATTTATTGCAATAATAGACTATATTAGACTGTATTTATTTTGAATTTATTATGATTGTTAAATTCATATATGCATTTTAGGTACTTTTATTGTAATATTTCATTTTTGTCCTGTATGTTTATTATCTGAAAATTCAATGAAATATTTTGAACACAAAAGCAACTCAACCCCTTGATAAATATGGCCCAAAATGTGCCAATTAGGTGCAAGTGGTAAAGTGCACAGAATCCTAAAGTCAACAATTTCAGCAAACAGGAGGAGTGAAGACGAAACATTTGTGAGAATACCATGCCAAGGATGTCAGGTCTAACATACATGTATCAAATCCAGGTGCCCTCAAAGTCATCCAGATAGGGGCTTGATTTTTCCTTGTTATTTTTGTACAATTTAACAGGTAGTAAGTCAAAGAGCTCTGGCCACAAAGGTAAGTTTGCATGTGTAGATCTCCTCACATGTAGATCTACACATACTTCTAGGTTTAAATCTCCTCATGGATGATTTCACCCTTTCCATGTATAGCGTTACTCCTAGATATAGACTTATGAGTCTCCACCCTGTCAGAGAGGGGGTGGAGACTCTCAAGCTGGATTTACAATCATTTACAACCAAGATCTAAATCAGGCCCTTAGACTCACTGGTGATCAGGACCGCAGACTCCATAATGCAGTCAGTCCCACTCCAGAGGAAGAGGAATTTTACTAAGGAGGATACAGGCCTTGCAATTAATTTTGTGGTAAATCACTACAGACAACTACATCGTCTGTTTCCATACAACTTCAGTGGAGCAGAGAAGGCAGCCTTGTGGCAGGAATTTGCAGACTCAGTTAATGCATTGGAAGTTGAGACATGCACTATATAAAAACATTAAGAAGAATCAGCAGGGTCAAAGGAGTTGTATGAAGGACGAGTTCTCCAGGATTCAGGGTACAAAGGCTATTCTTGGCGGTATATCTTGATCCTGTCTCTGTCTCACCCCCTCGGTTCCTCTACACCATGCATTTTGACCTGCTATATGGGCTGCCTGTTAGTGAGAACCCTATTGTCATGCTGCGTATGAAATGTAGACACCTCTATCCCTCCTAGCTCTTATTTCTGTACTCATGCTACTTTGTTATGCTCCCACTCTGTACTGATAGGCATATATGACACGCATATCTCTCATACACAGGACCTAAAATTCCCACTTGTAAAACAGTAAACTGTTTATATTAATCGTTATACATTATTTCTCCTATATAGTTCCAGTTACAACTGATTTGTTTGCTACTGCTGGAGCAAGAGTAGATCCATTCACTTCTTGGAAACACATGGCACCTGTCTCAAAACACATCCATACACACAGGTATGTTATTATACTCTATGTCCATACAAAAATGTCTACTTCTGTTCCAAGCATGGTACCAAATGTAGACTGGCTACAAAAAGCAGATAGATGGTAGAAACCGATAACTCTCCTGCCTGCTCTTTTGTTTTAGTTAACCATTACTCTCTAAATATATGTGTTATGATAGGTATTTTTCACATTAATGTAACATAATGTTAACAACAAGTTCTTCATATTTTAATAATAGGTCTAATAGAGAAACTGATAGTCCACGTTTGTGTGCTCATGGCAACCTATGTATCCATACATTTTCAACTTCATGTGCAAAGATATGTTTATGGCCCTTATCACACAACCATATAGCCACCAATTTCCCCATTGAATTTGTTATCCTTTGTTACTATATCTAACACTCTGATTTGTCATTTTAATGCCAGTACAATAATGTCATCTTAATTCCAGTTTCTAACATGCAGAAGGTGAGACTTTGTTGATGTTCTATGTATATAATAAATCACTCTACTTACACTGCTCTAGGTTCTCATTTCCCTTTTCTCAGCCTTGATCCATCAATCAATCAATCAATCAATCAATCAATCAATCAAACAGGGTTCTTGTAAAAAGCAACTACTCACCCGTTAGGGTCTCAATGTGCTGAGGGGAGGGGGTGGATTTTGCGGTTCAGTCGAAGAGCCAGGTCTTGAGATCCTTCCTGAATTGAGACAGCAACTGTGATTGCCTGAGATGTAGAGGCAGGGAGTTCCAGGTCTTCGCAACAAGGTAGAAGGATCTTCCTCCAGCCGTGGTCTTGTGGATCCGTGGGGAGGTGGCTAGGGCAAGTTGGGCGGAGTGGAGATGTCTGTTGGGTGTGTAGAAGGAGAGGCAGTGGGTGAGGTATGCAGGCCCTGCATTGTGGAGGGTTTTCTAGGCATGCGTCGGGATCTTGAAGGTAATTCTTTTGTTGATTAGGAGCAAGGGAGGTCTCTCAGGTGACCAGTGATGTGCTGTGGCGAGCGACCCTTGACCTTGCCAGGTAGGTCGCTCCCCCACCACACAGCTCCGCCTGTGCTGTCTGCCCGCTGCTCCTGTAGGTAAGATCGCCCTCCGCTTGTGGCCCCGGTGCCAGTTTTGTCTGCTTGTCTCCCCTTTCCTTTCTGTGCCCCTCGCTGCCCCACTGTTGTTGTGCCCGTGATTTGCCTGCTTTCCCCCCGTTTTCCTTCTGTGCCCCTCGCTGCCCCACTGTTGTTGTGCCCGTGATTTGCCTGCTTTCCCCCCGTTTTTCCTTCTGTGCCCCTCGCTGCCCCACTGTTGTTGTGCCCGTGATTTGCCTGCTTTCCCCCCGTTTTTCCTTCTGTGCCCCTCGCTGCCCCACTGTTGTTGTGCCCGTGATTTACCTGCTCTCCCCCCGTTTTTCCTTCTGTGCCCCTCGCTGCCTATCGCCATTCCCGCCGCTGCGTCCCTGCGGCCCCGCCCCCTGACTGCCCATTCGCTGCCCCTGCCTCCCGCCTCCCAGCTGCTCCTCCCTCCCACCTCCCCATAAATGGCGGCCGCTGCACGGCCGCGCAGCGGACGTGGCGCAGCGGGCGCGCCGCTGGCGCGCCGAAGGCGCGCCTAAGGCAAGCCTCGTCTGCGCCCGTCCGCGACTGGACCGCGCCCAGCGCCAGAACCCCTGGATCCCACCGATGCAACACCACTCGACGGACCTACGACGCCGCCACACTCACCGCACTCAATGCCGGCCGGAACCCTGCCTGCTACCGAGCCTCACCGAGACGCACCCACGGACCCTTCACCTGCCAAACCTGCCGATTCACCTGCCCCCTGACGTGCACCACCTCCGCCAAGTCGAGCAACAGCAGCAACCACCTGAAATGCATCCTGCTGAACACCCGCTCCGTCCACAGGCACGCCGTGGAACTCTGGGACCTGCTCGACGCAACAGCACCGGACATCGCCTTCCTCACCGAAACCTGGATGAACGCCTCCTCAGCGCCTGACATCGCCATAGCCATCCCGGATGGATACAAGATCACCCGGAAGGACCGCGTCAACCAGACGGGAGGAGGCATCGCCATCGTACACAAGAACACCATCCGCATCTCGACTAACTCCGACGAGACCTTCACCGCCGCCGAACACCTACACTTCCAGATACACACGGACCCCAAGACCACCCTCCGAGGCACCCTCATCTACAGACCCCCGGGACCACGCACACTATTCAGCGAAGACATCGCAGACTTCATCAGCCCGCACGCCATGCCCTCCGCCGACTACATCCTCCTAGGGGACCTCAACTTCCACCTGGAGAACAACAACGACAGAAACACCACCGCCCTGCTGGACAACCTCGCCAACCTCGGACTCAAGCAACTGGTGAACACGCCCACCCACTACGCCGGCCACACGCTTGACCCCGTCTTCTCGTCCAGCAAGCACATCTCCTTCAGCCACGCCACCGGACTCCACTGGACCGACCACAGCTGCGTCCACTTCAGCTTCAGAAAGACTGCGACCCACCACCACCCGCAACAGGCTCCCCGCCGGAGCTGGAGCAAGATCACCGCCGAGCAGCTCACCGCCTCCCTCAGCCAGAACACACCCACCGACACAACGGACCCAAACGAAGCAGCCAGCAACCTCGCCAAGTGGCTGACCGCCTGCGCCGACGACCTCGCACCACTAAAAACCCTCCCAGCAGACCCGGAAGCAAGAAAACCCCTTGGTTCACCAACGAACTCAAGGAATCCAAGAAGAACTGCCGCACTCTCGAGAAAACCTGGCGACTCGACCAGACCACAGACAACAGGACCGCCCTCAAGCACGCCACCCGCAAACACCACCAGCTGATCCGTGCCACCAAGAAGTCGGCACTCAAAGAACGACTGGACAACAACGCCCATGACAGCAAGGAACTTTTCAGCATCGTCAAAGAGTTCTCCAACCCCAGCGCCGGAAACAACGACATCACCCCTCGCAAGACCTCTGCAACTCACTCTCCGCGTTCTTCCACCGCAAGATCACCGACATACACAACAGCTTCAACGCACAAACAACGCACCCTACCGCCGAACCAATGCCCGCCACCACCACCCTCTGCAACTGGACCCCGATCAACACCGAAGACACCACCCGCACGATGAACTCCATCCACTCCGGATCACCAACCGACCCCTGCCCACATCACGTCTTCAACAAAGCCGACGCCACCATCGCACCCCATCTCCGGGACATCATCAACTCCTCCTTCCGCACCGCCACCTTCCCGGAGAGCTGGAAGCACGCCGAGCTTACCGCCCTCCTGAAGAAACCAACGGCGGACCCCACCGACCTCAAGAACTACCGCCCCATCTCGCTCCTTCCGTTTCCGGCCAAAGTCATCGAGAAGACCGTCAACAGACAGCTTGCCGCCTTCCTCGAGACGAATGGATCCCTCGACCCCTCGCAGTCCGGGTTTCGGGCCAACCACAGCACCGAGACCGCCCTTATCGCAGCCACCGACGACATCAGAACCCTAACCGACAACGGGGAAACAGCTGCCCTCATCCTCCTGGACCTCTCCGCGGCGTTCGACACCGTCTGCCACCGCACCCTAGTGAAGCGCCTCAGCAACATCGGAATCCGAGAGAAAGCACTGGAATGGATCATCTCGTTCCTCGCCGGAAGAACCCAGAGAGTCCGCCTCTCCCCGTTCAGATCCGAAGCCACCGAAGTCATCTGCGGCGTTCCACAAGGATCCTCACTCAGCCCGACCCTCTTCAACGTCTACATGAGCCCCCTCGCAGCCATCGCACGCCGACACAACCTCAACATCATCTCCTACGCCGACGACACCCAGCTGATCCTCTCCCTCACCAACGACCCCACCACCGCCAGAGCCAACCTGCACGACGGGATGAGAGACGTCGCCGACTGGATGAGGAACAGCCGCCTTAAACTGAACTCAGACAAGACGGAAGTCCTCATCCTGGGCTCATCACCCTCCGCCTGGGACGACTCCTGGTGGCCCCCGGCCCTGGGCACCGCACCCAAGCCAACGGACCACGCACGCAACCTGGGCTTCATCCTGGACTCCTCCCTATCAATGACCAAACAAGTCAACGCCGTCTCATCTTCATGCTTCAACACCCTGCGCATGCTCCGCAAGATCTTCAGATGGATCCCCACTGAAACCAGGAAGACCGTCACCCAGGCACTCGTCACCAGCCGACTGGACTATGGGAACACCCTCTACGCCGGAACCACAGCCAAACTTCAAAAGAGACTCCAGCGCATCCAGAACGCCTCCGCACGACTCATCCTGGACATCCCCCGACACAGCCACATCACCGTACACCTGAAAGACCTGCACTGGCTCCCCGTCAGCAAGAGAATCACGTTCAGACTCCTCACCCACGCACACAAGGCCCTCCACGACCTGGGCCCAAAGTACCTCAACGACCGCATGTCCTTCTACACGCCCACACGCCAGCTACGATCAACCAGCCACGCCCTCGCCACCGTACCACGCATCCGCAGAACCACCGCCGGAGGAAGATCCTTCTCCTACCTGGCGGCCAAGACCTGGAACTCCTCCCCACTCACCTTCGGCGAACCCAGGACCATCTCGCCTTCAGGAAGCGGCTCAAGACCTGGCTGTTCGAGCAGTAACTTACCCCCTCCCCCAGCGCCTTGAGACCCTCCCGGGTGAGTAGCGCGCTCTATAAATGCCGTGATTGATTGATGTTCAAGATGAGTCCGGTGGAGGCGTTCTGGATGTTCTGCAGTTTCTTAAGGAGTTTTGGGGTGGTGCCAGTGATGGAGCAGGGTTTTGAGAAAATAAAACCTGCTCGGATTAATTCCTTGGTAACATTTACTAACAGTGTGCAGTGAAAAATAACATACAAAACATGAAAATACACGGGGAAATGCTTTGCGCATGCGTGCACTAATACGTGGACTAATGCATGAGAGACTAGGCCGCATCTGCATTCTGCTATAAGATAAAATAATAATAATGCTGCTTTTTGCACACTAATGCTTTAATTAGATATATAACGCGAGATAGTGCAAATGGTGGGTGGTAAAACAGTGCAAAAATATATTACATGAAATTAATAATGTCTGTGTTTTATTCATCGTAGTGATGCTTGCAATGGGCCTACATCGTTGCATGACGAGTTGAGGGTTAATAGAGAAAATATCGAATAAACCGAAAATTCAGCTTCTGAGAGAGAGAAAGAGAAGGCTAAAGTTGATAACCTTCAAAAACTCCTGTGTGTCTGCCAAGTAACGGAAGGATGGCCCTGAGACCAAATGCAAATGTACAAACGTCTTCTGCGGAAGCTGCAGCAGCGGACAAAGACATGTAGAGTTTTGAAACATGTTACAAGTCGAAGGAAGCGTGTATTATTTAGAAATGAAAAACAAAGAAAGGTGTGAAAACATGAACGTGACTATGGTGACTATGGTGGTGTGATAGAACACCCCCTGAACTGACCAATGAGAGACTAAGATTCTGAAAATGTAGCCACAATGGTGGGTTGGACATGTAGGTTTTCAGAGTATAACTGGGGTGCCTGGGGGGTGGTCTGGGCGCGTCCTCAGAGAAGCTAGAGAGAGGGAGATCGTCGCTGTCCATTGGTTTGCTGTATCCAGATTGAGGCCTACCTACATCCTGTTCCTGTCCTACTCTTTGTTCCCTGATCCTTCTTGGGGAACCCCCATCTAATGCCATGGCCAGGGGTAGATTTTCTACTGAATAATTGGGTTAGTATAGCTAAAAGATCTGTACTTTGCATTTCTCATTTGCAAATGAATTTTGTCTCTGAAACTTATGTCTCTTCACCTATCCACTCCTTCAATGCATTCTGTTCATTAATGATTTGAGTTTGACGCTTATTTGCCTACATAAATGTTCTCTCTCTGTGATTTATACATTGTTTGCCTTGTAAAACTGTACTTGATGAGCATTTACCTTCCCATTATTTGCGATAAATATTATTAACCTAATACTGAGTTTGTGATTTATTTAGTAGGTAAAATAGATAGTTAGTATTAATCATTACCATCAACTTCTCAACTTTTGGTCCATCGACCAGAGGAAAGAGAGTTGATATAGGTTTAGAGATGTATCTAGAGTGATAGGAATGAGCCTGTATTTGTGAAACACTGATTTAACTCAAACTAGAAACAGCGCAACAGGGATTCATGTGTTGGGTGTATGAGTATGGGCCAGTGTTTGTGTTTATTGGTTATCGATCCCTGATTGGCGCTGGATCAGTTTCTGGTAGCAGAGGATGGTTAATTATTGACTAGTTTGGTAATGATTATTGATTATTGATTATTTGTTCCTTAACATGAAAAGTTAGTATTTTGTTCTGTGTTGTCCAGAAGTGCGGGTACGGAGTTACCTGAGATCCCGGGATAATGTTATTAGCCTGAAGTAGGCAGAAGAAGAGTGTGAATAAAGTAACACACTGGAGAAGTACTTTGTCTGTTGTTGTAATACTCAACGGCGAGAGGCTGTTGGTGTTATATTAGGGACTATTTCATTTGAGAGTAGATTTTGCTTGAAATAGTGAAGGGTCCACTTCCGAAACTCTGGCCTTACATCCCCAAAGGAGTACCAAGACCTCTTTCCATGTAAAAAGTCCTCTTCCGAAACTTTGGCTAGTATCCCTAGAGGAGTACCAAGTCCTCCTGTAGCTGGTTTGGGTGTAGAATAATGCTGGTCGTTGTTTTACTCGAAGTGAAAGAATCTTTCTTTTTGAAGTGAAAACTATCTCTTATTTAGTGGAACAGACAAGGTAGCATTGTTTTATGTTTGTTTTCTAACAAGTTTTGTTAAGGAAAGCATAGAAAAACATTGCCGTATTATTTTGTAAAGGGAGGGTCAGTAGTTGGAGTAATACTGACGTCACAAAAAGCCGCGCTGGCATTGGTCAGACAGCTGGTGTTTAGAGTGCTGTGATTGGTTGATTGCTGTAAGCCGCGCTGGTATTGGTCAAGATACTGATAACGTAGGAGTGTTCTGATTGGTTGGTTAGTGTGAGTCGCACTGGTATTGGACGATTGTTAGCAAATAGAATAAACAGAAGTACGAAGAGTTTGTTGTTTGTTTATTGAATTAGCATAAAGAATTAGGAAAAATGAAGCTGATTAATAAGGTAAAGGGTTTCTTTAAAAAGGACAGACCAATAGATACAAGAGAGGGAATTCTTATTTCACCTCCAGGAACGCCTGCTTCTTTTATGATGTTGGAATGTGGTTACCATACGTGTACTTGGTTAGAGAATTGGATTAAATACACAAAAGATGATGGTGTTTTAGCTTTTCCGGAGCATGGTACATTTAATGTAAGGATTCTACAGAATCTGAGAGAACGAATGAATTCTCTAGAACCTAGACCTAGACCTACTCAGTATGAAGCGCTTGAGGAGTGGGAATATGAGGCATACGAGCGAGAGAAGTATAGGGGTGGAAGAAGATACAGGAATATTATGACTAGATATCCTTTTGAAAGTCGGGGAGAAAGAATGAAAATATGGAGGAGAGCTGTTGTGACAGAGGATTTGTATCCAGTTTTAGTTGCTGAAGAAGCAACTGGAGGCAAATGTAAAGAGAAGAAGAAAAATGTAGAGACATCAGGATTAAATTTTGACCAGAGTGATTCTGATGATGAGTTGTTGGATGATATTTTGACAAAAAGACCTCCACCCTATCAAGAAAAAACAAGTGAAGCAATTCCAAATGCACCATTAATGGGAACCCCACTAATTCCGCAGGTTCCACAAGTCCCGGTAGTTACTAGAGTAGTACAAGAGAGTGAAATGGACATGCTGAATAGGGCAAGAGAGGAGTTGACTCAGAAAATTAATCAGTTGAATCTGAATGCAGAAGCATTAACAGTGCCAGTAACAATTGGTCCTATAGTTCCATTGTATGGAGAAAAACAGAATATATCAAGAGCACATACGTTGACAGTTCCAATGAACAGAGACAGGAATAAAGTGGTAACAATGGTTGATCAAGTTGAACAAGCTGAAACAAGTACTTCATTAATCGATCTGCCAGTTTGTTAGATGATAACTGAAACCCCTAAGAGAAGTGCGCAAGTAGATCCAAGGAGATTAGTGCAGAATGTTACTCCAGTATCAGGGAGTTTAATGGGACCTTCACCAGATGAGTTAGATGACTGGATAAGGGGAATGGAAAAGCGAAAACCTCAACCACAGAGTATAGATGTGAATAAATTGAGAGTGGATCTGGAGGAAATGATTATTGGTACAATAACTCCAGAAAGATTGAGTAATTATCGAGATGAAGAGTTGTTATTTCTGTGTAAAAATATTACTTGGAGAGCGAGAAACCTTCATGAAAAGTTGACAGAGGCTGCTTGTGAATATGAAGTAGACATAGAGAAGTCAAAAGTGTTACAGAAAACATATTGACTGGATTTTACTGAAAAGGATTTAGAGAGTTTGAATGCGTCTGGCAAAAGGTTACAAATAAAAGAATTGATGAATATTTTGAAAAAATGGGGTGATGTAGAACGATGGAAAGGAAGATGGACGAAAAAGAAAGAAGAAATGGCTGCAAATGAAAATACGTCTTTATTTCCACTAAGAGAGTCAGAACAGGCTGAAAGGGTGTGTCCGATGAGAGAAGTTCTAGGTGGTGGATATGTTCATGTTCCTTGGACGAGACAGGATATATTATCTTTTACTAATGACTTTCCTAGGTTGAGAGAAAAGCCAGTTGAATGGTACAAACAGGTAGAGAGGTTTGTAAAGGTTTCAAAAGTTCTGTTGAAGGATGTAGATGGTTTATTTGAAATTGTTGTTCCAGCAGATTTATGGACAGAGTGTAAGATTGCTGTTGATTGGCCTAAAGAAGAATATCCTAGAGATGCACCTTCAGATGAGGTGATGAAGAAATACCATCAGGTAATTACTTACCTGAAAGGGAAAATTTCCCCGAAAGAAACAGATTGGGTTAAAATCGATAGAACGACCCAAGAACCAAAGGAATAGGTACATGCTTATTATTAAAGGTTGTTGCAGGTGTTTAAACAGTACAGTGGGTTTGAGAATATTGGAGATAAAGATATGTGACATTTTGTGTATCGCTTTGTATTTGGATTAAAACCAGAAATTAGTAATATGATTCAGCAACATTTGATTTGTTGGCAGAGTAAAACGGTTGATGAGATATTGAGGTATGCAAAATATTGTAGTGATGATATTGAATCGAGGCATAAAAAGCTAAAGGAGAAAATGATGTGGGCACAGGTGAAAGTGGCAGAACAGCAAGAAGGAAGTAGTGGTTCTCAGACAAATTTTCAGATGAAAGGTTAAAATCAGAATGGTCAAGTACCTAGTGGTGGTAGAGGTAGAGGTAAAATGAATATTGATGAGATGAAAAAGAAATTTCCTTGTCATGCGTGCGGAAAGAACGAGTGTAGATCTGTTCAAAAGAATAATGGGATGAATCAAAATTTAAATCCACAGATGCAGAATGAGGTGGTTGTGAATCAACAACAGCAGCAGCAGCAGGTAGTTACACAGTTACAGGTACCACAAGCTCCTATGCCAAATAATGTGAATGCTCAAGTGCAGAGATACAGTGCGAACACTGGGTTTCACGCAGGAGAACAAATTGGTAAGAATCAAAATGTGCAAATTGTTTCGCAATACTTGTTGCAGTGCAATGAGAGTGATTCAGACTCATCTCAATGACGGTGCCTGAGGGGGGAGGAAGAGTGCGTGCTTGGCGCAACTCTAGACGTAGATCAGTCAGGTCCATTTGTTGATGGAAAAGTGGAAGGTAATGACAATACATTCCTAGTGGACACTGGTGCTACCCGTTCTACTGTGAGAGCAGCAGAAATTTCAAACCTACCCCTCTCGGGAGAAACTATCCAAGTCGTAGGAGTCTCCAATAAGCATATCAGAACCCCAATAATAAAGCCAATAGAAGTTCATATTGGAAGATTCAGAGACATGCATCGGTTCGTGGTATGTGATACAAGTCCGGTGAATCTGTTAGGGAGAGATTTACTGTGCAAAATGAATTGCACTATCTATTGTACACCAGATGGCATTGCTTTCCAAACACCAGATGAGGATGTTGCATTTAAAATGATGTTAGCGAAGCAAGGGACAGAAGTGGATGAAATGTTTTCACTTCTTACAGAAGAAGATTTGCCAGCAGAACTGAGAAATACAGTGAGATCTGATGTATGGGACTTCTCAGGAAAAGAGATTGGTTTGATGAAAGGTGTGGATCCTATTCAGGTTGCGGTGAAACCGGGTGCAACATTCCCAAACACACCGCAATACAAAATGAGTCGCGAGATAACAGCAGGAGTTATTCCTGTGATTGACCAAATGATTGAACAAGGTATTTTGAGAGAAATATTAAGCAGTCCTTGTAATTCGCCTATTATGGGAATTAAAAAACGAAGCGGAAAATATAGGATAGTACAAGATTTACGTAAAATAAATAAGATTGTAGTACCCTGTTGTCCAATAGTGCCAAATCCAGCAGTGATTCTTTATCAAATTTCCTGTGATGCAGAATGGTACACAGTAATTGACCTGTGTCAAGCATTTTTCTCGATTCCTTTACATCCGGATAGCCAGTATTTGTTCGCTTTCCAGTTCAGAGACCGTGTTTTGGCATGGTGCCGAGTTCCTCAAGGGTACACAGAGAGTCCATCGATTTTTAATCAGATTTTGAAAAAGTGTTTGGAGACATTGATTATGCCAGAAAAATCAGTTTTGGTTCAGTACATTGATGACCTACTGGTGGCATCAAAAACACGAGAGGCATGTGTGACAGATACAATTGCCTTACTGAATCATTTGGCAGAAGGTGGACATAAAGTGTCTCCAGCAAAATTACAATTTTGTAAACAGGAGGTCCAATATTTGGGACACAAAATAGAGAAAGGAGTCAGGAAGGTGACACCAGAACGGATCAGTGTGATTCAACAAATGAGTCCTCCTAAAACTCAGAAAGAAGTGCGCATGTTCTTGGGAATGGTTGGATACTGTAGACAGTGGATCAGTGGCTTTTCACTGATTGCAAAGCCTTTACAGAGGTTGACACACAAGGATGTGACTGATCCGATTGATTTGGATGAAGAAAGCATGAAAGCTTTTATTGAGCTACGAGACAGTCTTTGTCGAGCACCCGCATTGGGAATGCCAGATTATACAAAGGACTTTGCATTATACTGTTGTGAGAGAGATGGGTGTGCACTTTCAGTTTTGACTCAGAGACATGGAATGGCATGACGTCCAGTGGCATATTTTTCTGCTATTTTGGATTCAGTGGCTGCAGCGTTACCAGGTTGTTTGAAAGCAGTAGCTGATACTTGTGTGAGTTTGGAACAAAGTGAAGCAATTGTGATGGGCCATCCAGTTAAAGTATATGTGCCACACTCAGTTGAGATTCTTTTGACAAGGACACGTACGCAGCATATGACCTATAGTCGGCTGACTAGGTATGAAAGAGTAATTTTGGGTGCTGAAAATGTGACTGTGGTGAGATGTACAACCATAAATCCAGCAACCTTGTTGCCTAGTCTATTTTGTGAGGAAGTGAGAGAGGAAGCAGATCACGATTGTTTGGATGTGACGGAATTGTGCACAAAACCAAGGCCAGATATAAAGGATACTCCGTTAGAGGAATCCGATAGTGTGATGTTTGTTGATGGATCTTGTCTGAGAAATGATAAAGGCGTATTGAGTTCTGCCTATGCAGTATGTACAGTGGCTGCGGTTCTAGAAGCATCCTGTCTAAAAGGGGTAAACTCCGCACAAATTGCTGAGCTCACAGCTCTGAGTAGAGCATGCAAAATTGGCAAAAATTTGAGAGTAACCATATTTACTGATAGTCAATATGGTTTTGGGGTGGTTCACGATTTCGGACAGTTATGGATGCAAAGGGGATTTCTGACTTTTTCAAGTCCTCCGATTAGAAATAGCAAAAATGTGAAAGATTTATTGGATGCTTTGCAATTGCCCAAAAGAATTGCGGTGGTCAAATGTTCTGCACATAAGTCAGGAAATGATTATGTAATGAACGGCAACAGATACGCTGATCAAGTAGCGCGTTTCTGTGCACAAAATTCAATTGCAATAAACAGAGGGGTGGAAAAGAAAAATACTGATTGCCACCTGATATTTTCTTCATGGGAAACTTGGGACGAGATTAGACAGTTACAAGAGCAGGCAAGTGATGAGGAAAAGGAAATATGGAAAAAATCAGGCTGCAAAAAGAGAGCAGAAGATGAAGTTTGGGTGTACATAGACGAGAGACCAGTTATGCCAGATTCTTTACTATCTCAGATGGCAAGGGTGTACCATGGAATTGCACATGTCGGAAGAGACGCAATGATCAGGCTCTTCAAGCAGTCATGGTACAACCCAAAGTTCAGGGTCATTGCAGAGAGTCTATGCCAGAGGTGTATTACCTGTCAGCAGCAAAATCCAGGCAGAAAAACAGTTGTGAGTTGAGGACGAATAGGAAAGGCAGCAGGACCATTTACGAGGCTCCAGCTCGATTTCATCGAGCTTCCCCCATGTAACGGACTAAAATATGTGTTAGTTGTTGTTTGTTTGTTTTCTCGTTGGGTAGAGGCCTATCCAACAAGAAGGAATGATAGCCTTACAGTTGCGAAGTTGCTTTTAAGAGAATTAATCCCAAGGTTTAGTTTTCCAGTCACTTTAGAGACAGATAGGGGATCTCATTTTAATAATGAGACAATTCGAATGATTTGTGCAGCATTATAAATTGAACAAAAGCTGCATTGTGCCTATCGACCAGAAGCATCTGGAGTGGTCGAGCAAATTAATGGTACTATAAAATCTAGACTGGGAAAAGTGTGTGCATCCACAACACTGAAATGGCCTGACGCTTTACCCCTGGTATTGATGCGTCTTAGAAGCATTCCTGATAAAAAGACTGGATTGAGTCCTCACGAAGTACTAATGGGAAGAGCAATGAGACAAGCGATAGTACCAGCAAACAAACTGATGAATATTTCTGATGATCTGATGCTTGTTTATTGCAAAGGATTGGCTGATCTAGTGCATTCTGTGTCTCATCAGGTTGGAGAAATTGCAACCACAACACAGCCGGATCAAGCACATGATCTGAGTCCAGGAGAGTGGGTTCTTGTCAAGAAACACGTGAGGAAGTCGTGTTTAGAACCCAGGTGGCATGGACCCTATCAGATTATTTTGGTGACGACAACAGCAGTGAAGTTTGATGGTTTGCCAAACTGGATTCACGCAAGCCTTACCAGAAGAGTCCCAAGTCCACTTGAAAGAGAAGGTGAGCAGCAACTGGTGAAAGAAAATAAGAAACCAGAAGCTGGAGGTTGTGAAGCTAAAGAATCTAGAGTGACAGATTCTGACAAGCCTGTTGATGATGAACAACCAAGCACAAGTCAAGTAGAGTGGGCACCAGCTACTGGGTCTCGTAAGACTGCTGTGGAGCAAGAAAAAGAGGAAGTATCTGAAAATCAAGAGCAAGTTCATCAAAGAAAAGGACTAAAGAAATGAACTTGTGAACCAGAAAGAAAAGGTGAAGAAGTGGTTCAAGCAAAGAGAGCGAAAAAGGGTGACAATTGGCCAAGTGGAGTGAAAAGACTGAAAAACACTCTTGAAAAGAGAAGACCAGAGCAAATAAATGAAGTAGCAAGTCAAACTGAACAAGAGGAATAAGAAGAAGAATTGGTCCGAAGGACAAAGAGAATAAAAATACCAAGCAAGAAATACACAGCTCCTGATTGGACATATGTATTTTGGAAGAAATTGAAAGTACAGACCAAATAAGAGGAGAAGTTGGTACTGGTACTGAGCAAATTGATAAAAGCAAATTGAAACCGCCTTAAAAGAGAACAGTGAAAAATTAAGGTGCAACAAAAATCAGTGAAAATAATTGGGAAGATCCAGAAGATTTGAAGAAGACTCTTAAAAAAAAAGAAGAAAAAAAAGAAAGAAAAAGAGGGGGTAAAGAAGAAATCTCTGAAGTAGTGTGGGATACACTATTTTCTGGTGGTTTTTTAACAAGTTGTCAACATTTTTAGAGAATTGTTAGGTTTTCCTTAGTTTTTCTTAGATTTTTTTTTTTTTAAATATACAAAATGGCAGAAGATATAGTGACTGGACATCGAAAACCTAGTTTTAAGCATAGATGTATTAAAGCTTGCTTATGTAGGGCCTGATTCACAGAACTAACTTACGTCAAAAACGTAAATGTAAACGTAAAGTTAGTACTTTTTAGGTATTCACAGAATACACTTACTCATTTTGGTATTCACAGAATGAACTTACTCATTTCGGTATTCACAGAAGTTAGTAGTCCTAAAGGTAGACGTAAGTTAGTTCTGTGAATCAGGCCCGTAGTGTCTCGCTATTAATGTTGATGTGGTTAATGCTAACTGTCCTTGTTCCTGTTCTAATGGTAACTAATAATAAGAATAATACTAATAATGTGATAAGTGAGAGAATGAATCCTGTTACTAAAGAAACTTCTAAAACTAACAATGAACAGGCTGATGATAGCATGTATCATCATGATAAATCAATTAGTGATTTCTCATTAAACGTCTTTACGAAATTACTCTATGAATATGTGGACATAATGGATTGCATGCAATTTCCTTCGTCTGTCTCAGAGGGGGTGACTTATCATCACCTTCCTTTAACATATGGCGTATCATGTAGTGTATTAACTAGCCTTTTTTACGTGACGGGAAAGTTGGAGTACTATTACTCAAACATGGATTTAGTGTTTTCAGAAATTCCTATTAGAAAAGATATGAATAAGGTGTATAGTAGTAGAAATGCGGGATATATGGGAGAATTTTTTCATATCACAAAAACAATATATACCGTATATGCTCATAGAAATAATCTTACTTGTAGTCTGCGGGCTGAAGAAAAAGAATTCATTAACATGGTAGAGGATAGAAGACAGGATTTCCAAAGAAAAGCTGCTGAACAGAAGTCACATGTACCACCATGGGCTTTTAGAGAGGGAAATTATAAGAAAGGCGAGACTTACGCTGCAATGTCTCTGGATTGGTATCCTAAAGGGAAACTTTGCTTACTTAGACTAAAAACTGATTATAATAATTATTTCATTGGTACTAGTGAATGTGAACACACTTTTTGATAACTGGTGGGATTGAAAGGTGGAACTGATCCTGTATTTCCGGGAGTTTATTATGTGTGCGGTAAGAATGCCTATTATAGGTTGCCTGCACAATGGTATGGTAGTTGTTATTTTGGGATTGTATTTCCCAAAGTTTACCAGGTAGATAGAAATAATAAAATCAATGAAATAAAGCATGGACTAACACGTAAAAGGAGAGCAAGTTTTTCAGAAATAATTGGTGATATTTTTGGTGCACTGTTACCCTCAGTTGGAGTCGTTCTAAATTCGCATAAAATTCAGAAATTATCCACGGTGGTTGATCGTTTATCAACAGACACTGCTGGTGGGTTCTTAATGATTGATACGGAAATGGTTGCAATTTGATCAATGGTTTTGCAAAATCGACTTGCCCTTGATATTTTGTTGGCAAAAGAGGGCGGAGTCTGTGGCATGTTGCAAATACAACACTGCTGTACGTATATCCCTGATAAAAGTAAAAGTCTTGAGTGGTATATAAAGAATATTACAAAATTACATGAAGATTTGACCCAACTGGAGGTTGATGGTGTTTGGGAGAAACTTGGTAAGAGTTTTTCCTCTGTAGTTAAATGGTTTTCCACATTTGGAAGTAGTTTATTAGGAAAAATATTAATACCAATTATTTCAATAGCTGTAGCGACTTTATCAATAATGATGGCATATAAATGTTGCAAGTGTAGATGTGGAAAGAAGGTGACAGAATCAGATAAAAAACATAGAGCTAGGAAAAGAAAAAGAGAAGAGATAGAATTAGAGGATATGAGAGGAAATTATTATGAAATGATGAAAGACTTAGATGAGAAAATGGCAAAACG
The DNA here is from genome assembly GCA_963921515.1 of Calotriton arnoldi. Classification (NCBI taxonomy): domain Eukaryota; kingdom Metazoa; phylum Chordata; class Amphibia; order Caudata; family Salamandridae; genus Calotriton; species Calotriton arnoldi. The sequence continues at coordinate 368,004 of CAWUFW010000198.1, read as the reverse complement.
GGAAAGAAGTACAATCCTTTAGATAAAAATAAAGGTGGTAATTAGTATGATGGGAATTTTTGTGATGGCTCAAAAATGCCATCAAAGGGGGGAATTGATGGAGCAGGGTTTTGAGAAAATAAAACCTGCTCGGATTAATTCCTTGGTAACATTTACTAACAGTGTGCAGTGAAAAATAACATACAAAACATGAAAATTCACGGGGAAATGCTTTGCGCATGCGTGCACTAATACGTGGACTAATGCATGAGAGACTAGGCCGCATCTGCATTCTGCTATAAGATAAAATAATAATAATAATGCTTTTTGCACACTAATGCTTTAATTAGATATATAATGCAGGATAGTGCAAATGGTGGGTGGTAAAACAGTGCGAAAATATATTACATGAAATTAATAATGTCTGTGTTTTATTCATCGTAGTGATGCTTGCAATGGGCCTACATCGTTGCATGACGAGTTGAGGGTTAATAGAGAAAATATCGAATAAACCGAAAATTCAGCTTCTGAGAGAGAGAAAGAGAAGGCTAAAGTTGATAACCTTCAAAAACTACTGTGTGTCTGCCAAGTAACGGAAGGATGGCCGTGAGACCAAATGCAAATGTACAAACTTCTTCCGCAGAAGCTGCAGAAGCGGAAAAAGAAATGTAGAGTTTTGAAACATGTTACAAGTCGAAGGAAGCATGTATTCATAAAATGTGAATTACGTATTATTTAGAAATGAAAAACAAAGAAAGCTGTGAAAACATGAACGTGACTATGGTGGTGTGATAGAACACCCCCTGAACTGACCAATGAGAGACTAAGATTCTGAAAATGTAGCCACAATGGTGGGTTGGACATGTAGGTTTTTAGAGTATAACTGGGGTGCCTGGGCGTGTCCTCTGAGAAGCTAGAGAGAGGGAGATCGTCGCTGTCCGTTGGTTTGCTGTATCCAGATTGAGGCCTCCTTATATCCTGTTCCTGTCCTACTCTTTGTTCCCTGATCCTTCTTGGGGAACCCTCATCTATTCCCATGGCCAGGGGTAGATTTTCTACTGAATAATTGGGTTAGTATAGCTAAAAGATCCGTACTTTGTATTTCTCATTTGCAAATTAATCTTGTCTCTGAAACGTATGTCTCTTCACCTATCCACTCCTTCAATGCATTCTGTTCATTAATGATTTGAGTTTTTTGCTTATTTGCCTGCATAAATGTTCTCTCTCTGTGATTTATACATTGTTTGCCTTGTAAAACTGTACTTGATGAGCATTTACCTTCACATCATTTGCGATAAATATTATTAACCTAATACTGAGTTTGTGATTTAGCTAGTAGGTAAAATAGATAGTTAGTATTAATCATCACCATCAACTTCTCAACTTTTGGTCCATCGACCAAAGGAAAGAGAGTTGATATAGGTTTAGAGATGTATCTAGAGTGATAGGAATGAGCCTGTATTTGTGAAACACCGATTTAACTCAAACTAGAAACAGCGCAACAGGGATTCATGTGTTGGGTGTATGAGTATGGGCCAGTGTTTGTGTTTATTGGTTATCGATCCCTGATTGGCGCTGGATCACCAGCGTAGAGTGCATTGCAGTAGTTAGTCTGCCGCTGATGAGCACATGGGTGACCGTTTTCCTGGACTTGGTGGGGATCCACTTCAAAATCTTCCAAAGCAGGCAGAGCGTGTGGAAGCAGGAGGACGAGACTGCGTTGATTTGGCAGTTCATTGAGAGTGAGGAGTCCAGGATGATGCCGAGGTTTTGTGCGTGGTCCATGGGTGTTGGGGGTTCCTAGCGCTGCGGGCCACCAGGAGTCATCCCAGGATGAGGGGGTGGAGCCCATGATGAGGACTTCGGTCTTTTCTGAGTTGAGCTTGAGGCAGCTGTCCTTCATCCAGATGGCAACTGCCTTCATCCCGTTGTGGAAGCTGCTCTTGGCGGCCATGGGGTCGTCTGTAAGGGAGAGAATCAGCTGGGTGTCATCAGCATAGGAGACGATGTTGAGTCCGTGGCTTATGACGATGGCTGAAAGGGGGGCCATGTAGATGTTAAAGAGAGTGGGGCTCAAGGAGGATCCCTGAGGCACTCCGCAGCTGATCTCTATGGATTCTGAGTAGAACTTTGGAAGTCTGACTCTCTGTTTGGCCGGTGAGGAAGGAGCAGTTCCATTTGAGGGCTTTGTCACAGATGTCGGTGTCGTGAAGTCTTGTACAGAGGGTGTGGTGGGAGACGGTGTCAAAGGCGGCTGAGAGGTCCAGGAGGATGAAAGCTGCTGTTTGGCCTTGGTCATGCAGGTGCGGATGTCATCTGTAGCAGCGAGGAGATTGGACTTTGTGCTGTGGTTACTTCTGAAGACCGATTGGGAGAGGTCCAGGATGTGGTTCGTTTGAGTTGGGCGTTGATGGCCTTCTCAATGACTTTGGCAGGGAAGGGGAGCAGAGAGATGGGTCTGTAGTTCTTAAGGTCCATTGGGTCAGCAGAGGGTTTCTTCAGCAGGGGGTTGATCTCTGTGTGTTTCTAGTCTTCAGTGAAGATGGCAGACTCGATCGAGCAGTTGATGGTGCAGCAGAGTTTGGGGCAATGGAGGTGCCAGCTAGGTTGAAGATGTGATGAGGGCAGGGATCTAAGGGGGGTCCAGAGTGGATGCCCTTCATGATCCTGAGGGTGTCGTTAGAGGTGAGGGTGGTCCAGTTGGCCAGGCTCTGCTGGGGTCTGGAGCCAATGGATGCGGTGGGTGCAAGTGGGGTGGGTGGGTCTTGAGTTGCAAAGCTGTCGTGGATTTCCTTGATCTTGCGGTGCATAAAGGTGGCAAGGTTGTCGCAGAGGTTTTGTCGCAGAGGCAGAAGTCTGCCGTCTCTGTGCTGGGTTTGACAAATTCATTGAGCATGGGGAAGAGTTCTTTGCTGTTGTGTGCTTTGGAGTTGATGCGTTCCTGTATGACTGTTTTCTTTGTTGTTCTGATGAGGTGGTGGTGTGCGGTGATGGTGGTTTTGAAGGCTGCTTGGTCCGCCAAGATCTTGCTGTTCCTCCATCTTTTCTTGAGCCGTCTGCAGGTGCACCTGGACTCTTGGAGGGCGGGGAGAGAACCAGCTGGCTTTCTTGGAGGGCTGCTTGCCTCATGGTTTCCTTAGGGGAGCCAATGTGTTGGCAAAGTTGGAGATCCAAAGGTGGAAGTTGAGTGCCGCAGCGCTGGTGTCCGTGGATGTCGGTGGTGGGGTTTTGCTGGGGGAGCTGGTGAGCTGGTCTTCAGTGACCTTGTTCCAGCATCTGCGAGGATAGCAGTGGGCGTGGTGGTGTACGGTGGGTTTGGTGAAGGAGAAGTGGATGGAGTAGTGGTTGGTCCAATGTAGCTCTGAGGTGTGGCTGACGGAGATGCTGTTGCTTGCAGAGAAGATGGGGTTGAGCGTGTGTCCTGCTGTGTGGGTTGGAGAGGTGACCAGTTGTTTGAGGCCGATGGTGGCAAAGCTCTTCAGTAGGGATGTGGTGTTGTGGTCATCGCGGTTGTCTAGGTGGAAATTGAGGTCACCGAGGAGGATGTAGTCCATTGAGGTGAGAACATGGTGTGTGATAAAGTTGGCTATAGCTTCGCTGAAGGGGATGGGGGGTCCAGGAGGTCTGTAGATGAGGGTGCCATGGATGGTGGTGTTCGGGTTGGTCTAGATCTGGAAGTGGAGATGTTCCATGTCAGGTGAGTGGTCATCGGAACTGGTTGTGAGGTAGAGGGTGTTTTGTGTACAATGGTGATGCCTCCTCCCAGTCGGTTGGAGTGGTCCTTGTGGATGATTTTGTAGCCATCGGGGATGGAGGTTGTGATGTCCGGGGCTGAGGTGGGGTTCATCCATTTTTCCGGGAAGAAGGCCACGCCGGGAGATGGAGTCGAGCAGGTCCCAGATCTCCATGGCGTGTCTTTTGAGGGAGCGGGTGTTGAGTAGGATGCAGCTGAGGCGGTCGGGTCCGGTTCTTGTAGGTCGTGCGGTTGGTGGGTCTGGTGTACGGAGGCAGGCGAAGGTGCGATTGTAGTTGCGGCAGGTGAATGTGCCTTGAGTGTCATTCGGCGACGCGAGGTGGCAGTCTGTGGAATGTCCAGTGTTGAGGGTGTGGAGGGTGCTGGCGTCGTAGCAGTGGCAGGTTCGGGAACCAGGGTCCATGACGCTGGGCTCAGTCCTGGTGCGGACGAGCGCAGATGAGCTTGCCTTTGGCGTGCCTATGGCATGCCAGCGGTGCACCCACAGCACACGCGTGCCGCACGTGGCTGTGCAGTGGGTGCCATTAAGTAGTGTTAGGGAGGGGGAGGGCTAGACAGCTGGCAGGCGGGAGATGGAAAGTGGCACTATAGGGGGGCAGGGCCACGGGGGACAATCAGCTGCAATGATGGAAACCACAGAAAGGCACAGATTGAGAGGAGAAATTGAGGAAATAGAAAATGAGCGAAAATAGCAAAAAGTTGAAAAAGAGCAATAAAGCAAAATTCAAAAACAGCAGAAACAGGAAGAAAACAGAAAATCAGAAAGCAGAGAGACTCACCACTGGACCACAAGGGATGAGGCACAGGTGGGTGCCTGCGGGTGGAGGAGGGCCTCAAACACACAAGACCTGAAAGAGCAAGGGGCAACAGCTATCAGGCAGAGCTGTGCGGTGGGGGGAGCAACGCACTGACGTCAGTGAGATTGCTCAGGTCACATTCCTTAACAATGTATGATAGGTTGGTATACCTTTTAATTCTTGAAAATTGAATATGGTATATGTCTAAGGTTTAACTCTCTCAATTGCGTTTATTTTTTTTAACTGTCACTGATCTCCTCTGATCAATATTCCTATAATGCACCTTTCACATTATTCTCCTATGCAACTGCTGGATCAAGGGAGAAGGTACCACCACCATTTTCAAGAACACTGATTCGGCAGCTGACGCTAAGGAGCCCATCCTCAAAATAAGCATCCGTTATAGTAGCAGATGAGATGCCACTGCATATAAGTATTAATTCCTTGTATGGATAAAGCATTTCCATCACATGTTTCAAATCCTATACTTCTACAAGCATCTCTCTCAGCGGCCACCACTGCAGAATAAGAGGTGGAGCAGGACATAACTGCCCCTACCCAGGAACAATCATAAAAGACCACCTCACAGCCGGCCTACAGACTTCCTCAAATTTCTCTCCTGAGGATTGCTAGTCTTTAGCCTCCATCTACGCAGCCATGGATGCTTGTCCTGGTTACTTGCAATTACTTTAGGTTTTCAAATTTAATGACAGAACACAAAATTCCATAGATGTAAGCATAGAGTTTCCATAAACAGGGACAGAATAAAATCACTGTGTAGCAACAACAATGGAGTTTCTGTAACAGAAATAATGAGCACATTGTAAACAAACGAGTACCAGGGACGCTGCATATTTAGGGTCTTATTACGACTTTGGTGGCCCTCCTGCGGCACAGTCACCGCTCCGTCTGCAGGAGGACCGCCAAGGCTGTGGTGCGCCTGCCTGCTGGATTCAGAGTTGAAACCAGGTTGGGTGGGTGGTGCTGTGGCAGTCTCACGGTGGTGGTTTGTTAGGGTCAATGCGGAGCCTAACATGCAGACTGTCGCCGTGACAGCGTCTGCAGCACGTTTCTGCACAGTGCGGCATGCACCATGTTGTGCATGCCGTACCGCACAGGACCAGGGGTGCAATTCCACGGGGCACAACATGTGCCCCCTGCATGCACCCCCAGGCTCAGGAGCGGCAGAGGGCCCTAGTTGCCTTTGCACCACCCTTTTCATGGCAGGCTCACCGCCATGAAATGGGTGGTACACAGACAACTCAGAATATACTCATCAGTGCCACAGCGGCACCGCCAGCATATTTCTGCCCTGACCGCTGTGCCAACACTGCGGGATTCATGATCCCGGCAGATGTGGCCATCCTGTGGTGGTCCGGCGGCCATCCTGTGGTGGTCTGACTGCCACACTCAGAATAATGCAGGCGGGCTCGCAGTGTGGCGGTGGCTGGACCACCACTGCAGGTACGGCATTCCTGTGGACCGCCGTACTCGTAATAAGACCCTTAGTCTCCTGCATCTGCAATTTTTGGTTCTTAGCTAATACATATCAGTTTACTGTACTAGACAAAGGATCCAATTTAGCATTTTGGAGGACTAGTACTCTGTAATAAACATGATCTATATCTTGTTTGTCTTATTAAGAGTGACATGGGATATAATGCACTTGTAACAAGGCAGAACGTATATCTGTCACATTTGTGATGGAATAAGTCAACTTATAACTCTAAATCAGGCCCACTGCATGTTATGTTTAGCTACATTCTTATTGGTAGAAAATGTATCTATGGTTATTATATACTACTTGTAATGTTAACAGACGAATGCCATAATACTTCATACATAGAATAGGTAACATAGAACTAATATGTTTTAAAACTGCTATTTTTTGAGCCAGAAGAACTGACACAGGTACTTATTCATTTTGGATAATGTATAATAGTCACTCATAGAGTCTTACGGCTCAGAACAGTAATGTATGTATCTCATTAGGAATCTGTTCACCATTACAGAGAGATACTCATGAACAGTATGGAGTGGTCAGATCATGTATGTTTTATATCGGATCAATAGACAAAATTTAGGAAGTGTTTTTCCTATAATATCCTTATTTACGTAGTAAACTTTTAACAAATTTGTAATCACCACTCTGGCGTAGTTCGAAGAACAATACTAATACTAAGAGTAACATATAGTGGATAAGCAAGAATATCTTAAAGATTTTTACAGAGAGAAAATGCTGAATGTTACATTTAGAGAAGCTGAAACTGAGTAATATATATGGATTATAAGTGAATACAGAAAATGATACAAGCCACAGTTCCACCTTATTGAAGTGTAATAAAGCAATCAATAAAGAGATGTAATGAGAAGTGGAGAGCATCATCAACCCTACATACGAATAGCAAGTTATTGTATATTGATGGTATTTATATTTTTTATATTTTTTGTTGTGTAGTGACTCAGGGAAAGAGAAGGCGAGGATTGGTTACTCGAGGAAGAAAAACATGAGAGAAAGGTAGAATGAGAATGCTGAGATCATGGATACTGTAGAGACCGGTTCATGAGAGACTGGAGTAGAGAGATAGGAACCAGGTCTTCCAGGTCAGACAGAATAGGATGGCCAATCACATTTGCAGTAGCACTACATTCTGGGTAATTTAAGCAGCTGGGTGGCATTAGCAAGTTACCTTGAAACTGCTTAATTGTATTTATTTGCGGAGTTTTAATTAGTGCGAATATGACCCGTCAGGATATCAGAACGCTGTACATATAGTAGTCAATTCAAACATATACAAGCGAAAACAAGAGGGGATATGCAGATAGCAATATTTGTACAAGTACAGATACAATGTACCAAACAGTCTGGTAGATCCAGGATCCAGAGGTGTCCAGAAGAAAATAGTCAAGTTGAGTGATTTTAGGATTACTAGTGAAGGAATCCATTCATCAGAAGCTTTTTTGCTTATTTTTTGAAGGAGGTAGTAGAGGGGTTTGTCCTAGTTTTAGGCGGCAGTGCTTGCCATGGTCTTGGGGCTAGATCGGAGAAGGAGCGGCTGTAAGTTTTCTTTTTGTTGAACTTCTTAAGGAGCGACTCCCATTTGATATTTCAAGTTTTTTGGCCAGGTAGACAGGTGTGTTGTGGTGAGGGGCCTTATGAGTCATGCAACCTATCTTCAATTGGATTCTTGCTTCAAACAGGAGCCATTTTAGATGGTTTAGGTCTGGTGTAATGTCGTTGAATCTTCTCGATCCTGTGATGAGCCTATCAGCTGAGTTTAGTGTGGCCCTTAAAGGAGCCAGCTTTACTTTGAGGAAGTCTGCAAGAGTAGCGCTCTTGTAATCTAATTGGTAGATGACTAGGGATTGGACTACTGACTGAAAGTCATCAGGGGGCAAGAAGGGTTTGATTTTCCTTAGGGTGTTCAGTTGGTAGTTGGCTCACCTGGTGGGTGCACTGATATGATCTTGCATATTCAGGTATTTGTCCAACGTGATACCAAATGATCTAGTGTAGTCAAAAATATTTGGGGCACAGTTGAAAGCAGTGAGTAGTGTAAGCCATTCTTCTATAAGGGGAGAGTGATTGTGAGGGATGATCAGGAGGAATTCAGTTTTGAGAGTGTTAAGCATGAGGTGATTGCGGGTCAGCCATTGTTGGGATTTCAGTAGGGTGCAGTTGAGCACTTTGATGTCCTCGGGTAAGGATATTTTCAAATACAATTGTGTATCATCAGTGTACATGTGGTATTGAATGTTTGAGAACTTCAGAACCTTGGTAAGAGGTTCCATGAATAAATTGAATAGTGTGGGCGAGAGTGTGGATCCTTGAGGAACTCAAATCGTGACCGATGTGGTGTCAGATAGGGTGCTATTGACTTTGATTCTTTGTGCTCTTAGGAACGAAGCAAACCAGTTTAAAATGGGACCGGATAGCCCCATCCTCTTCTTAATCTTAATGTCAATCATTCTGTCATGTTTGACCGTATTGAAAGCAGAGGAGAGATCCAGAAGTATAAGCAGGCAGGGCTTGTTCCGGTCAAGCATTCTCAGGGCATCATCAACAATGTGTGTTAGAACCGTTTCTGTGCTATGACCCGTTCTGAAGCAGGATTGAAAATGATCTAGAAGATGGAACTGCTCAATGTGGTTGCAAAGTTGAAGGTGTGTGCATGTGTCTGGTAGTTTTGCTAGTGCTGAAGTGTTGGTGATTGGGCGGTATTTGTTGAGGTCAGACAGGTCCGCATTTGTTTTGTTTTAGAATTGGAGTAACCTGTCTTATCTTTAAGCAGTCAGGAAACATGCCCTTAGAGTGATATGCCTGGACAATCTTAGTCCAAAGAGGGAGTATGAAGGGACTAAGCTGTTTGATAAGGTTGACTGGCAGAGGATCCTTGAAGTGTTGGAGGGTTTTATTGATGTTAATATAGTGAATAAGTCAGCTTCATCCAGGATTTTGAAGGCAACCAAATAAGTATTTTTCTAGCAGTATAGCCAATAGGGGGGGAACTAACGTGTTGCTTTACTGGTAGAACACTGGGCTGGACCTGGGTTAGCAGAAGCTGTGAGGCAATCATTGTATATGGTTGCCACTTGATTATTTCAGTCATGGTTTTGGACTTCCCCTGACCTTTGTTTTGTTCTATCCTTTTCCCTCATGTTTCACCTTGGTACTTACTTTGTGTGCCTCTGATAACTAGTATTCAATTGGCGTACACTTGCTGTGTGACGCAACCACCACTTCTTAGCATCTCCTTATGCCACTGAGCTCAAGGAAGTTTCTGGGTACTTCCTGGGTTCAGTATTAGCATTCCTTTACAGAGCATCAGGTAAGAGCAAAAGGTTTAGGGGATTGCTACGTATTGGTATACTGTCAACACTACTATTACTTACCATTTGCCTTTCTCATTGTAGTTATACTTGCTGTACCAGTGGTGTGTGCATTTCCTTGATGACTCCAAGAGAGTGTGCAAGCACCAGGTAGTGAACCATCTAAAACACTGGGGAGACTTGCCATCTTCTCCAGTGTGTTTTTTTCTCTCATATCCAATCCCTGTTTTCCCCTAGTATGAACGGGTAGGTTAGATATCCTTATTCCTCCATTTACTATTCTTACTTGGTGGAGAGAGTGGTGGACTAGCATCAGAATTCCCTCCTATCACACGGCTCCAGACAGGACTGTGACATACTGCTTTTCTTCATTACCATTGTTTCATATTTCTTTTGTGTTGTTTGTTTACTCAAGGATGGTCTTCTCTGTGCTGAGGCAGCTATGGAGAAGTTTAATTATTTCGCGCCTCTTCTTTTTACCACTATTTGGTTAATTTCACCTTTAAGTGAGAATCTATTCTTGGCTTGGTTCTTAGTCTCAGGGCAACTAATAGAGCCTGCAATTCGAGCTCAACAGCCGAGGGATATGAGATGTATATCCAGTGAGTGTACACAGCAATGGAGTGAGCACTGACCCTAAAGAAGTTTAACTCTAAGCGGCTCATTCCTTTTGCCCCATGGTGCACTCTGTTATATCTTGTGCACTTTTATATGCATCTTCCCTGGTGCTTTGACCCTTGCTGTGTGGAATGTTGGAGTGCTGGTGATGCGTTGGAATGTTTGGGTGCCTGTTCAGTAGAGAGTGTCAGTTGGAGTATGCGATTTGAGAGCCCTAGAACAGGCTCTTAGTGCTCTGTGTTTGGATTTTTGCTATATTCGGAATATGGTCAGGTTCGGCAGCTGTTTCGATGAGTGATGTTGCATCAGTTTGGGTGAGATGTCTCTCACAAGTGACTTTATCCTTTGTTGCTAGCTTGCTGCCATGATGTTGTTCTTCATTTCAATTTTATGCCTTTATTTCCAGGATGTTACTTCATCTCTTAACATTGTTTTCCTTATTGGTATGCTGATTCTTACGTTCTCTTATTGCGGTATATTTGGGTTTCTGTATATGCTGTTGTTTTTCATGTATGCTGTTTTTTTTTAAATTTTCATTCTGGCATTCTGAAGGCCAGATTACTGCCCAACTGTATGCTCACTTTGTGCCATAATGTCCAGGAAGTTATATACTGTTGATTTTTGCTGCCTTATTCTCATATTATTGTTTTCCTCAATAGTATGCTTACTGTGCCATGTATTCTTAAGTGCTGAGTTCCTGTGTGCGTGTGATTTCCTACTGGTACGTTGTTTGAAATCGTGTGAAGTGTATGGCTTGGAAGGTATTTTTTTATTTTATCTACACTTTTCTAAGATTCCCTATGTGAGTGGGAATGTGGTGGTTTAAAGACACCCAGTGATACTAATGGGTGGAGTTTTCCTGAGCGTGGGTATCTTTACTGTGGTTTTGCTGTGATATTTTATTTACAGTATATGTGTTATTACCTACAGTACGCAAGTTTCCTTTGCGTTGGTGTCGGTACTGAGGTGCTGTGGTGAGATATTCATTTCCGGTGTGTGATGAATTCCTTCCGGTGTGCAAGTTTCCTTGATATGGGAGTCGCCATTTACTTTACTGTCATGTTGCATTGCTACATTTCTACATTTTACACTAGATTCCCTTACATGAGGGATGACTGCCTATTTCTACATTTTGGTCACCCTTTTCTACACTTCACACTAGATGCCCTTCATGAAGGATGACTGTATGGGGTGGAAGTCACCAGTTTCTACGTTTTACACCAGATGTCCTTACATGAGGGATGACTGTATGGGGTGGAAGTCACCCATTTCTACGTTTTACCCTAGATGCTCTTACATGAGGGATGACTATATAGGGTGGAAGTCACCCGCTTCTACGTTTTACACTTGATACCCTTGCTTGGGGTTGATTATGTGGTGTGAAACTCACCCATTACGTCTGCGTGAGGTTTTGAGTTCTTCGGTTGGGTGTGTGAGGACGGGTGTTTTTTGGTGAGTATTTGACTTGGAGAGAGTTTTTGATTGTGTGAGTGTTTGCTACTGTTGGTTGCTGTGCCGTGCTGTGTTATGCCACCTTTCATGCTTGTCTGGGCAGTTGGTGTGGTCTGTGGTGGTAATAGGAGCGGCATTGTTTTTTTTAGTTTTGTATGGTGATGTAGGACTGTTTTGTTCCTTCCCCAGTCTTTTGTTCAGCAACATGTGATTTTAAAGTAAATGGTTTGTGAGCAGCTAGCATCTGCTATATTTTTATGTGTTCTATAAAGGGGGAAGGTGTGTTACATCAGGTGTATTTTCATTATGCATGCTCGCTCATGTAAATGTGTTATTTCATCTTGCATTAATATTTTTTTATGTGTTCTATAAAGGGGGAGGGTGTGTTACTTCGGGGGTATTTTCACTATGCATGTTCCCTCATGTAAATGCTTTATTCCATCTTGCATTCGTATATTGTTATGTGTTTTATAAAGGGGGAGGATGTGTTATGTCTTGTGTACTTTTATATGCATCTTCCCTGGTGCTTTGGCCCTCGCTTTTCAGCCAATATGAATGTGCTGTGTGAAATATTGGAGTGGTGGTGATGCAATGGAATGTTTGGGTACCTGTGAGGTGGACACTGTCAGTTGGAGTATGGACTGAGCAGCAGGGAGGCTGCTACTGGTGGGGCTATCCTATGGACTTAGGGAAGAACATACTATGAATATACCAATCTGCAACTAAAACAAATAAATAATCCTCAATAAACTACACTTCAGCTACCAGACCTTCATTACAACATACTCACTTGCTTAAAGAAGCAAAAGTAGGTTGTAAAAAATTGAAAAGAGCATGGCAGGGGGCTACTCCACCACTGCCAGATTGAAATTTTAAAAAGTCCTTGAATACTTATGAAAGTCTAATTATCTTAGCGAAAGCAGAATGTTATGCTAATAAAATTCTTGCAGCAGAAAACTCTTCTAAAGAGATTTTTCAGATAATTCATTTCATTTTCTCTCCAAAGTGCGCTGCTGTGGCAGTTGAGAACTCTCTGGAACTGCCAGACAAGCTATCTAATTATTTAGAGTACGAAATGACTACCATCTGTAACTCTATGGCGATTTCTACAGAGAGTGCGGCTTCAAATGTGCATCATACGGCTGACTGGGCCTTTTGGCCCTCTGAGGCCATTTGTACAGAGTCCACTGCCACTGAGTCATCTCTCAAGGCAAATATGAGGTCTAACGTCTCTGGCGTGTCATTTTTGGAGCAGCTCTCACTAGAGCAGTTTATCTCTATTGCTGCATCAAGCTCATAAGGTTCCCCACTGAACCCTATCCCTCCAAAGCTCTGGAAAGCTGAGATCATTGACCTTGCTCCACCCCTGTTAGAGGTCTGTAATACATCTGATCGTGTGTGTCCCACTTGAGTGGAAAAAGACCGTGATAATGCCTTATTATAAAGAAAGAATACTGAGCCAGTCATTTTATCTAACTTCAGACTAATATTTCTTTTGCCCTTTGCGGCTAAGATTTTATGTCAACAGTTGTTTTCTAGATTAATCAGATTCTGCACCCCATACATTCTGGATTCCAGACAGTATACAGCATGGAGACAGTGCTGTTGTCAGTGGTATACAAACTGCAAATGTTGGCAGACAGGGCGGAGCCTATGGCACTTGTGCTGTTGGGCCTGTCTGCAACATTTGATTCAGTGTCACATACTACCTTGTTATCCAGACTGTCAGAATTATGATTGCTCGTCTGTGGTTCAAGTCCTATTTCAAGGGCAGGTTCCAGGCTGTGCATTTGCTTCTGTTTTGTCACAGTTTAAGGCCAGAATTATGAAGCCCTTGCGTTGCCCTTGCATCACACAAGGTGATGCAAGCAAAGCAAGGGCTTAAGTCAGATTTACAAAACCAAGCAGAGCCACCTTGCGTGGCTCTGCGTGGCTTAGTAAATCTGGAGTTAGGAAGGTGTTCCAGGGTGGAGCATGGGTGTTCCCACACAACCACACATGGATTTTTCCGCATTTCCAGTTTAACTAAGGCTAGAAAATCTGGGAATGAATCAAAATGCTATGACTTCCCAACCGAGGCATAACAAGCCAAAATATCTTTATTTCTCCTTGTTATTTCCTCTTTCTAGGAATGCTGCATTCTGCAGCACACCAAGAAAGAGGAAACTGCCTCTGAGGATTGTTTTTGTGCAGGAAGGATCCCCTCTCTGCACAAATATAATCCTGCCTGAAAGCAGGCACCCTTGCACCATGGCGTTGGTGCTAAGCAGTACTCAGTGTGCCAGCACAGGGAGAGAACAGGAATGCATCAATCAAAAGTTTATAGAGGGCAGCAAATCACCCATGAGGGTCATGAGGCGCTGGAGCTGTTTGCTGCTGTGTGGAGGTTTGATCATTTAAAAATCCAGGTCTTTAGTTCTTTTCTGAATTGCTGGAGCGACTGTGCGGTTCTGAGGTGCAGGGGGAGGTTGTTCCAAGCTTTGGCTGCCAGGTGTGAGAAGGAGCGTCCTCCACTGTTGGCTTGACTAATCCATGGGGTGTCTGAGAGCGAGAGGGAAGCTGACCTAAGGTGTCTCGTCAGTTGGTGGAAGGCCAGGCGTTTGTTGATGTATGCTGGTCCTTCGTTGTGCAGGGCCTTGTAGGCATGGGTCAGCAACTTGAACTGGGATCTCTTCTGAATTGGGAGCCAGTGTAGTTCCTTGAGATGGGGTATGATGTGGGTTCTTCTGGGGAGGTCGAGTATGAGTCTTGCTGCTGAGTTCTGTATTGTGTGGAGTCTCTTCAGGAGGCATGCAGTCATTCCTAGCTAGAGCGTGTTTCTGTAGCCCAGTCTGCTGGTGATGAGGGCTTGTGTGTTGGTCCTTTTGGCATTTTCCGGGAGCCACCTGAAGATCTTAGCAAAGCAATCAAAGGGTGTGGAAGCAGACAGATGACACTGCCATGACTTGTTTCTTCCTGGATAGCCTGCTGTCCAGGATGATGCTGCGGTTGCGGGAGTGGTCTGTTGAAGCAGGAGCATTGCTGAGCTCTGCAGGTCACCATGTGTCAGTCCATGACAAGGTGTTGTTCCCAAAGATGAGGACTTCCATTTTTTCAGTGTTGAGTTTGAGACAGTTGTCCTTCATGCAGTCCGCAATGTTCATCATGCATCTGTGGAAGTTAGCTTTTGTGGTGGAGCTGATCCAGCGCAATATTAGCCAACTGCATTCATACACCATATACTCACTTGGGCCCATACATTCATACTACACTAATACTTACGCTGAGTGTCAGATGTACTCTTTTATCAAAGTCACTGCTACCAATTACCTTCTGATTGAAGAGTAATAACTTACCAATGGATCCTTTGCTAATTGGGAAATTTAAAATGAGTGACATTCATTATAGTACATAATCCTGAAATAACCACTGAGTCAGAAAGTTTTAAAATGTTTATCTAAAGTTTTGGCAGAGTAAAATACAGAAAACACGGTACTTAATTGAAATACCCAAGAAAAAGCATAGAAATGATTTTGCTAATAAATGACGGTGTTTAAGGAAGAGGAGAAGATAGAAACAGCAGCGCAACTAAAGGTTGCAGTATAATTACCTAAAATGCGAGAACCAAGCCCCTTAGCCAAGGAGTTGGAAAAATAGGACCCAGGAAGGATGAAGAGTAAAGACTTCTTCCAGGATCAGGACAGAACCGGTGACCTCTCTACAACGACGCCTGCACCGTTCCCCTCTCTGATACTCGACTTCTCTCGATTCTCCCGTCTAATGGACTCCGCCGCCCCCTCCTCAGGATCTCTTCCGGACAAGGATTCAGTCAGCAACCGATCAGCTGGGCAGTCTGGAGCTCTTCTGTCAGCATCTCCGCTCTCCTGTGCTTCGTGAAAGTATGCTCTTCTGACTAATTTACTAATGCTATATTCTATTATACCCTTCTACGCCCATGTACCTCCCCTTAATGTTGCTAAAATATGGGACCACTACTTCTGATTGGACAGGGACAGGAGGTGGATTCTCGCACCATGTCAATTTGGCCTAAATTGTAAAGCCTATTGTCTTTACGTTCCCTCCCCTTCAAATTAATACATTCGCTTTATTTCCCACCCGTCTCATGACAAATGTTATATATTTTACAGGAGAAAAGTAACAATTTGTTCCGCCGGAAACATTAGGTACATCATCTTCGGCCAATAGGTCGTGGCCTTGGGAGACGTCCAAGTTGACTTCACTTGGCAGGCATACAGGACACATGCGCAGAACCCTCTGTCTCTCGAGTTTCAAGACACCAACCCAGGCCCAAGTTTACGAATTACTAAAAGTGCAAGAAGAAAATATTAAAATCACAAATAAAAAGTTTCACTGTATACCCACTTTCCCTAACTCTATTCCCATTTAATCATAATACTATCCTGCATTAGTAGCGTTAAGAAAACGACAATTTAATAATGACATGAGAGCAAGCTGAAGCATGTGAAAACATTTAGCGGCCATTTTATTGCACACTGCGCAGAATCTGAAGTTTCCCACCAAGCAAAGAAAGACGTCACACCATGTGATCAGGTTGTGACATGCGCAATAAAGTCCCGCGCTTTTAGCGGCCATCTTGGTTTATGGACAAGCGTTATTCATTAGTAAAACACATAGGCAAGCGTCTATCCCTTTCGTGTTTGTGAATGCAAGGATTAGTATTGACAGTACAAATTTTAATATATTAATACTATGAGGAAGATTGCATACAAGCAAGTTTCATTTTTGAAACCTTGCTCCATCAATCCCCTCTCTGATGGCGTTTCTGAGCCATCAAAATACTACCCTCAATCAGATGCCAACTTCTAGCAATTCGTTTCATTCTCAATTTTACTTTTTCTATTCTTACACTCTCCTTTTAATTTCTTGTATAAATCACTTCTCCATTCTTCTAGTTCGATTTCATCTAGTTTTCTCTTCTTTCCTTTTCCTGTCACTTTATATGTTCCATTCTTTCTACAGCATTTGCACCATATTGTTATTGCTAAAATTATTATTGCTATCCCTGCTAAGGGTACTAATATTTGACCTTTGACCTATAAGTCCTTTCCCTATACTAGCAAACCAGGTTCCAATTGACGATATACTATTTGTCAATCTTTCCCATACACTATCAACTTCCAGTGGTTTAAGTTCTTTCTCAAGTTTAGTTATGTTCTGAATGTACGTTCCAATTTCTGCACTCTTATCAGGAATGTAAGTGCAACAATGTTCCGTCTTCAATAATTTACAGACTCCTCCCTCTTTTGCCAATAGAATGTCAAGAGCTAGTCGATTTTGCATCACCATAGATCTAATCGCAACCATCTCCGTATTAATCATTAGAAAACCTCCAGCAGTATCCGTTGATAAACGATCAACCACTGTAGACAATTTACATATTTTCCTTGAGTTCAGAATTATTCCCACTGAAGGTATCAATGCACCAAATATATCACCTACAATTTCTGAAAAACTAGCTCTTTTTCTACGTACTAACTCATTATTGTTTTCATTGCTTCCAGTGTTTCTTTTTACGTGGTATATCTTTGGAAAAACTATTCCAAAATAACAACTTCCATACCACCTTGCAGGAAGCCTAAAGTAAGCCTTATTCCCACATACATAATAGATTCCAGGAAAAACTGAATCTGTTCCTCCTTTGAGTCCCCAACCTCCAATAATTAAAAAATTGTGTTCACATTCACTGGTACCGATGAAAACATTGTTATAATCAGTCTTTAACCTATGAAGACAAATTTTCCCTTTCTTTACGAAATCCAGAGCCATTGCAGCTTGAGCTCTACCAGGTGTATAACTCCCTTCCTTTTTCGCCCAAGGTGGCAACTGAGCCTTATGCTCTGAAGCTTTCTTTTGAAAATCATGTCTTCTATCTTCTACTAAATTAAAAAATATCTTTTCTTCTTCTAGTAAAGAACATGTTAGATTGTGTCTATGTGCATGTGTGTATGTCTATTGATTTCATTGTTAAGAAAAACTCTCCCATAAACTGTGCGTCTTGACTAGTAAGCACTGGGTTCATACTCTTGCGAATCGGAACCTCAGAAAATATCACATCTAAGTTTGAATAATAATATTGTAGCCTACCTGTTCTATAAAATAAACTTGTTAATACACTACATGAGATGCCATATGTCAGTGGTAAATGATGGAATGTTAATCCTTCCGCTACTGATTCAGGTAACTTCATACAGACCTAACAATTACTAACTTCCATTGTGTCTACATACTGAAATAATAACTTTGTGAAAACATTTAAACTAGTGTCGTTATCAGCTATTTCATGATGAATTTCTGCCTCATCTTCTGCCATTAATTCTACTCTATTGCCCTTCATGTTTGCTGTCCTCCCTTTAGTTTCATTATTTATTTTCTTATCTATTATCATAAGGTAAGGAATTGCTACAATCAGGACTAACCATACTATAAGCACCAATACTAGACTACATATGCAGATTGCACAGCATCTCCTACAACAATTTCGTTTTGGTCTCCCAGTAACTCTATCATCAGGCATTTTTCGACAAGGAAGATTGCTCTTCTTATCTCTTCTTCTTTTCTTTAGATGATTCTTTTGTTTAGTCAGGGTGGTCTTGTTTCTTCTTCGTATGTTAGTTCTGCACTTGTTCCTTCGCCACCACTGTCACTTGACTCTGAGCTTTCAAAATCTTCAAGAATGATATAAGTCCAGTCCGGACCTTTGAATTTGTTATTCACAAGTCTCAGTCTTTTACTTTTTCTTTTTCCTGACTTTTTCTCTTGTTCAGTTTGACTTGTTACTTCAGGTACTTGTTCTGGATCTTCACTTCTGGTTGTTATGTGGTATTTTACTCTTTTGATGACACTTGGCCAATGATCTCCTTTTCTTGTTTTCTTTGTTGGCACTGTTTCTCTGTTTACGTCTTCAAAGATCTCGTTATTTTCACTGCTCAATACTGTTTTGTTTTCATTGATTACTGTTTCTTTTGTTTGTTCTTTTTCAGGTCGGATTGGTTTCTTTTCAGTATCGCCACAATGACTTTCAAAATGTTGGCTTTGCTCCTTTTTTATTTCTTTATGTTCATTTGTATTAACCCCTTTTTCTTTAGTGAATTCTTCTTGATCTAACTGCTTCTGATCAGGGCTTATCGCACTGTGAACTTCTGCAGCCTGACCTGATTCTTCTAAACCTGTCTTTCCCTGTGTAAAGTCAATTAAATCTTCACTGTTTTTAGTCCAATTTTCTTTCCCTATCTCACACTTCACTGCTGTATTGGTGGTCAATATGACTTGACAAGGTCTGCTCCACCTGGGTGATAGACACGTTTCTCTGGTGTGATTCTTCACTACCACCCAATCACCAGGATTCAGATCATGTTCTAGTTCAGGCTGCCTGGAAACTGCGTCTTCTCCAACCTGATGAGAGACAGAACGCACTAGGTCAGCCAATCCTTTGCAATAATCCAAAACCATATCATCAGATATATTCACCAGTTTGTTTGTGGGAACATGTGTTTGTCTCATTGCTCTTCCCATCATTATTTCATGGGGGCTCAATCCTGTTGTTCTGTCAGGTATGCTTCTGAGTCCCATCAGGACAAGTGGCAATGCGTCTGGCCACTCTAATGATGTTGATGCACACATTTTTCCCAATCTTGACTTTATAGTGCCATTTAATTGTTCAACCACTCCAGAAGCCTCTGGGCGATATGCACAGTGCAATTTCTGCTTGATTTGAAATGCTTCACAGATCAGTTTGATTACTTCACTATTAAAGTGTTTTCCTCTATCTGATTCCAAAGATACTGGGAAACCAAACCTAGGTATGAGCTCACGTAACAACAGTTTTGCAACTGTAATACTGTCTCCTAGTAGGGTAAGCCTCCACCCACTTTGAAAACAGGCACACTATGACTAGTACATATTTTAGTCCTCTGCATGGTGGTAACTGTATGAAGTCGAACTGGAGTCTTATAAATGGGCCCTCTGCCTTTCCAATCTTTCCAAACCCAATTATCGTTTTCCTGCCTGGATTATGCATTTGGCAAGTTAGACATCTCTGGCAAAGACTCTCTGCAACAGCCCTGAATTTGGGATTGTACCAATTTTGTCTGAACAGCCTAATCATTGCATCTCTCCCTATGTGTGAGTCTCCATGGTGCATTCTAGCCATTTGTGAGAGTAAACAGTCTGGCATGACTGGTTTGCCATCTGCACTGATCCACACTTCATCTTCTCCTCTTTGGGAGCAACCCACTTTGATCCACAAATTCTTCTCACTTTCATCAACCTCATCTTGCAATTTCTTCACTTCATTCCAAGTTTCAGGTGGCATATACAGCATAAGTTGGCAGCTGATTCCCATTCTTTCCACCCTCTTATTGACTGACGTTCTGGTTTTGGCACAATGTTGAGCCACCAAGTCTGCATATCTATTGCCGACTACCACCCAGTCATCTCCTGACTGAAGTGCGGCACATTTCACCACATCCAATTCTTTTGGTGATTGTATTGCTTCTAGCAATTCCCTTACAACTTGTCCATTTTTAATGGGAAATCCTGAAGAAGTCATGAAATCCCTCTGCATCCACAGTTGGCCAAAATCATGCACGACCCCGTAACCATATTGACTATCAGTAAATATGGTCACTCTCTGATTCCTCCCAATTTTGCAAGCTTTTATCAAAGCAATCAATTCAGCTACTTGTGCAGATTTGACTCCTGGTAAATAAGATGCTTCAACTATTCCAGTTAATTCACATACCGCATAGGCAGCAGTTAGTTTACCATCTTCATGTCTTTGACATGAACCATCGACAAATAGCTCCCTGTCTGGCTTTTTAAGAGGCTGTTCCTCTATGTCTGGGCGTGGTTTTGTACATAATTCTGTAATTTGTACACAATCATGTTCATCTTCTTCGTCATCTTTATTTGTTTCATGATATGGGTCCGGCAATAAAGTTGCTGGATTTATTATTGTACACCTTACCATGGTCACATTTTCAGCACCCATAATTATTCTCTCATATTTAGTCAGCCGACTAGGAGTAAGATGCTGAGTTCGGGTTCTTGTCAACAGAATGACAACTGCATGTGGAACATACACTTTTACAGGATGTCCCATCATAATTGACTCGCTTTGTTCAATGCTCAAACACGTCGCTGCTACTGCTTTTAAGCATCCTGGCAACGCGGCTGCTACTGGGTCCAATGTAGCAGAAAAATATGCTATAGGACGTCTGTCTAGTCCATGTCTCTGAGTTAGGACAGAAAGTGCACAATTTTCTCTCTCTTGACAGAATAATGCGAATTCTCTTTTATAATCAGGCATGCCTAAGGCAGGTGCTGAACAAAGTGCGTTTCTCAATTTTACAAAAGCTTCTACACTTTCATCCTCCCATTCAACAGGGTCCTTTGCTTTCTTTTTCGTCATGTTAATTAAGGGTTTAGCCAACATGGAAAAATTTGGTATCCATTGTCGACAGTATCCTACTATTCCTAGGAACATTCTCACTTGTCTTTGAGTTACAGGCATTTGCATTCTCTTTATTAATTCTACTCTTTCAGAGGTTACTCTTCTTTTTCCCCTCTCAATTTGGTGTCCCAGATATTTAACAGCTGTCCTGCAAAACTGTAACTTTTCAGGTGAGACTTTATGCCCTTCTTCAGCCAAAAGATTTAATAATGCTATGGAATCAACAACACAGTCTTCTCTGGTGGTCGACGCTACTAATAAGTCGTCGATATATTGAACTAAAACTGAGCTTCCTGGCATCACTAGTTTTTCAAGGCACTTTTTCAGTATCGGGTTAAAGATGGAAGGACTTTCTGTGTACCCCTGAGGAACCCGATTCCACACATAGACTTTGTTCTCAAATTTAAATGAGAAAAGATACTGGCTGTCTGGATGCAATGGTATTGAAAAGAATGCTTGACACAAATCAATTACTGTGAACCATCCTGCATTCCAAGGGATCTGGTATAGAATTACTGCAGGATTTGGTACTATGGGACAACATGGTTCTACAATTTTATTTATTTTCCTCAGGTCCTGAACAATCCTATATTTTCCACTAGGTTTCTTTAGTCCCATGATTGGTGAATTACATGGGCTACTCATTACTTCTTTTAGGATGTTTTGTTTTACCATTCGATTGATTTCTTCAATGACTCCTGCTTTTACTTCTGCACTCATTTTGTATTGTTTAGTATTTGGGAAAATTGCACCTTCTTTTACTGTAATTTGAACTGGATCTATTTTTGCCATAAGTCCTACTTCTTTTCCGGTGAAATCCCATACTATTGAGTTTACTGTACCTTTTAATTCTTCTGGCAACTCATCTTTTGTTATCAGCGAAAACATTTCATCTATTTCTGTACCTTGTTTTGCAACCATAATTTTATAAACATGGTCCTCATCTGGTGTCTGAACTGCCACACCATCCGGCGTGCAGAAAATTGTACAGTTCATTTTGCACAATAAATCCCTACCTAATGAATTTACTGGGCTAGAATCGCACACTACAAATTGGTGCATTTCTCTGAAGTTTCCTATTTTGACTTCCATTGGTTCTGTAAGAGGTGTTCTAATTCTTTGATTAGCTACCCCTACTACTTGGATATCTTCACCAGAGAGAGGAAGGTCTGGGATGTCTGCTGATCTCACAGTAGACCTGGTAGCACCAGTGTCCAAAAGGAAAGTAATATCATTACCTTTCACATTTCCTTCAACATATGGACCAGACTGATCTACCTGTAAGGATGCGCCAAGTATGCACTCCTTCTTCCCCTCTCCTAGGCACCGTCATGAGTCGAATTTACAATAATTGTCCTGCAAAAGAAATTGTGATGTCATATAATCATTCTTACCACTCCCTCCTGGGTATCCAATGTCTGTACCATGTTTTGCTCTGCTTACATTACCCTGAACAGGTGGAGGTGGTAATTGACTCTGGGGATTTACACCCTGTTGTGAGTCATTCTGCGTCTGTGGATTTAAGTTTTGATTTGGGCCATTATTATTCCGAATCTTTTTACATTCATCCTTCCAATGCCCCAATTTTCCGCATCCATGACAAGGAAATTTCTTTTTAGCTTCTTCTCTACTCATTCGTCCTCTAAATTTTCCACCATTTCCCGTATCACCACTCGTTCCAGAATCTTTTCCTGGATTTTCACTCGGATTTTCCAAATTAATTCCCTGCTTCTCTGCCATTTTCACCTGAGCCCACATCACTTTTTCCTGCAATTTCTTGTGCCTATCCTCAATATCGTCTCCACCATATTTTGCATACTTCAGAATCTCATCTATGGGCTTTCCCTGCCAACACAGCATATGTTGTTTAATCATCTGGCAAATCTCTGGCTTCAGACCGGAAACAAACCGATACACAAACTGACTCATGTTTTTGTCTCCAATGTCCTCGAATCCACTATACTGTTTAAACACCTGTAATAAACGCTCATAATAGGAATGTACTGTTTCACTGGCTTCTTGGGTTGTTCGATCTATTTTCACCCAATCTGTTTCTTTCGGGGTATTTTCCCTTTCAGGTATGTTATCACCTGCTGATACTTTTTCATCACATCATTTGACGGGGCACCTGTTTTTGGATCTCTAGGATATTCATCACTAGGCCAATCGACTGTGATCTTACAATCTGTCCATAAATCGGCAGGTACCACTATGTCAAACAAACCATCTAAATCCTTCAACAATACCTTTGACACTTTCACAAACCTTTCAACCTGCTTGTACCATTCAATTGGTTTTTCTCTCAGCTTTGGAAAATCATTCGTAAATGATAAAATATCCTGTCTGCTCCATGGGACAAGTACATATCCTCCTCCCGCAACTTCTCGCATTGGATACATCTGGTCTGCTTTTCCTGCTTCCTTCATCACATATTCTGATGCTGTTCTACTTGTTCGTGCTTCTTCCTTTTTCTTGGCCCATCTAGATCTCCATTTATCTAGATCTCCCCATTTTTGTAAAACTAACATTAATTCTCTTATTTGTAGTCTTCTTCCAGATGCATTCATATTTTCTAAATCTTTGTCTGCAAATTCTGCTCTATAGGGTTTCTGTAATACTTTTGATCTCCCTATTTCGATTCCCATCTGTAATGCTAAGTTGGACAATTTTTCATGGAATATCTTTACATTTCTAGTGATACTCCTGCACAAGAATAATAATTCTTCTTCATCATAGGTATTCAAGCGTTCTACTCCTACATTTCCTGCTATTATTTCTTCTAATTCAACTTTCAATTTATGGATATCCAGTACTTTTGGAGGTGTGCACTGTTTAACTGACCCTTGTACCCATCTTTCTAGATCTTCAGGTGTTACTATGGTAGCACTTTTTGCTTCTGATGAAGTTACTAAACTTACATCTTTTGAACCTCCAGGCACATCTTTTCTTGGAGTACTATTTACAGAACCTCGAATAGGCAAGTCCATAAGTGATATTGTGGATTCACAGTCACTAAATTGATCCTCAATTATAACTGGAACTTCAGGTCTGGGATTACTCACAGGAGTAGGTGCAAGTATGGGTTGAGGACAATTTCCCTGAGTTCCATATAATGGAACCACTGGACCAATTGTTACTGGTATGGTCAATGAATCAGGATGTACTTTTATCTGAGTTATTTTCTGTATTAATTCTGTTCTGGTCTTTTCTAAGGCTTCTTTTTCTTTGTCATGAAGTATTCTAGTCGGGGTGAACTCATGCATTACCTTTGGTACCATGGGAGTTTGTGGTGGTGCACTAGGAGGGCATCCACTTGTCCCTTCCTGATATGGTGGGGGATTTCTTAACATTTCTTCCATAAATTCGTCTTCTGAATCCTCATTTCTCATTAAATGTTTTGTCTTTTCCGTACATTTCCCTCCTGATTTCTCTCCTTCTGTGAATAATGGATACAGTCCCTCTGTAATCATTGTCCTTCTCCATTGTTTCATCTGACCCTCTCTCGACTCAAGTAAATATCTGGGGTAAAATCCTGGATAACTCCTATTACTTCTAGATCTATCCCGCTCAAAAGCCTCGGTTTCCCATTCTTCTAGAGCTTCGTATTGGGTTAATCTAGGTCTGGGTTCTAAGTCATTCATCCTCAATCTCAAGTTTTGAAGAATTCGCCCATTGAACGTGCCATTCTGGGGAAATGCTAATACTCCATCATTTTTGGTGTATTCTATCCAATTCTCCATCCATACACAGGTATGATAACCTCTCTCCATCATCATAAATGATGCTGGCGTTTTAGCTGGTGGAATAATAATTCCTTCTCCAGTTTTGATTGGTTTGTCTTTTTTAAAATAATTCTTAATCTTTTGTAAGAATGACATTTTTCTCTTTTCTCCATACATTCTATCTAATCTTCTGTGTACAAAATTATATTCTGCAAAACCTAGGAATCTCCTATCCGGACGAGTTCCTGTTAAAGTCGGATCACGTTTTAACATGCAATCCTTATCCACTAAGAATTTTGCTTCTATATTTTCGACCAATCAAATGTCTGCTATCTTTTATTTCCGAGCCAATCCTTGCGCGGCTTTTTGGTGACGTTTGTCTGTCAACCCCTCCTTTACAATCTGCTCTTTTCTGTCCTTGCTGGTTTAACCAATCCCAGCGCGGCACCTGTGACGTCAGTACTACTCCTGACTACTGACCCCTCCTTTACAAGGGTTTTTCCCACACCCGCTGTTTCAACCTACCACAGCGCGGCATTTTGTGACGTCAGTTCCCTCTCCGGCAACTGACCCTCCCTTTACAAAATTTACGCAAACTTATCTTCTCTATAAATCTTAATTAAATTTCAGTAACAACATAAAACATTCGCTATCGTGCCAGTTTCCACTAATTTCGAAAAATATAGTTTCTTCCACACTTTAGTAAAACCTTTCCGTTTACTAATACATACACTACGAGTAAAACACTTCCGTCTACTCTTCACACAAGCTCCAGAAGTACCTGTTACTTCTTCAATGTTACCCTTACTAGGTGATATAACATCAAATTTTTATCAGCGTACCCTTTTTGCTATTACTCACACGCATAGAGTCCCTAACGAGTACTTGAAGTCCTGCTTAACTTCTCAGTACTAATTCTGCCTGACAGATAACCTCACTGCAGTATGGCTTCCACTTGCCACCCACTATTCTTTTTACCTACCCCGGGGTATTCTGGACAACATGTAACAAAACTCAAAAATAAGCGGATGTTAGTTCATAAAAATACAAAATAAAATTCTCATTACCCAATTAACAAAGAGTAACAACAACCGTCCTCTGCTTACCAGAAAACTGATCCAGCGCAATATTAGCAAACTGCATTCATACACCATATACTCACTTGGGCCCATACATTCATACTACACTAATACTTACGCTGGGTGTCAGATGTACTCTTTTATCAAAGTCCGTGCTACCAATTACCTTCTGATTGAAGAGTAATAACTTACCAATGGATCATTTGCTAATTGGGAAGTTTAAAATGAGTGACATTCATTATAGTACATAATCCTGAAATAACCACTGAGTCAGAAAGTTTTAAAATGTTTATCTAAAGTTTTGGCAGAGTAAAATACAGAAAACACGGTACTTAATTGAAATACCCAAGAAAAAGCATAGAAATGATTTTGCTAATAAATGACGGTGTTTAAGGAAGAGGAGAAGATAGAAACAGCAGTGCAACTAAAGGTTGCAGTATAATTACCTAAAATGCGAGAACCAAGCCCCTTAGCCAAGGAGTTGGAAAAATAGGACCCAGGAAGGATGAAGAGTAAAGACTTCTTCCAGGATCAGGACAGAACCGGTGACCTCTCTACAACGACGCCTGCGACGTTCCCCTCTCTGATACTCGACTTCTCTCGATTCTCCCGTCTAATGGACTCCGCCGCCCCCTCCTCAGGACCTCTTCCAGACAAGGATTCAGTCAGCAACCGATCAGCTGGGCAGTCTGGAGCTCTTCTGTCAGCATCTCCGCTCTCCTGTGCTTCGTGAAAGTATGCTCTTCTGACTAATTTACTAAGGCTATATTCTATTATACCCTTCTACGCCCATGTACCTCCCCTTAATGTTGCTAAAATATGGGACCACTACTTCTGATTGGACAGGGACAGGAGGTGGATTCTCGCACCATGTCAATTTGGCCTAAATTGTAAAGCCTATTGTCTTTACGTTCCCTCCCCTTCAAATTAATACATTCGCTTTATTTCCCACCCGTCTCATGACAAATGTTATATATTTTACAGGAGAAAAGTAACAATTTGTTCCGCCGGAAACATTTGGTACATCATCTTTGGCCAATAGGTCGTGGCCTTGGGAGACGTCCAAGTTGACTTCACTTGGCAAGCATACAGGACACATGCACAGAACCCTCTGTCTCTCGAGTTTCAAGACACCAACCCAGGCCCAAGTTTACGAATTACTAAAAGTGCAAGAAGAAAATATTAAAATCACAAATAAAAAGTTTCACTGTATACCCACTTTCCCTAACTCTATTCCCAGTTAATCATAATACTATCCTGCATTAGTAGCGTTAAGAAAACGACAATTTAATAATGACATGAGAGCAAGCTGAAGCATGTGAAAACATTTAGCGGCCATTTTAGTGCACACTGCGCAGAAGCAGAAGTTTCCCACCAAGCAAAGAAAGACGTCACACCATGTGATCAGGTTGTGACATGCGCAATAAAGTCCTGCGCTTTTAGCGGCCATCTTGGTTTATGGACAAGCGTTATTCATTAGTAAAACACATAGGCAAGCGTCTATCCCTTTCGTGTTTGTGAATGCAAGGATTAGTATTGACAGTACAAATTTTAATATATTAATACTATGAGGAAGATTGCATACAAGCAAGTTTCATTTTTGAAACCTTGCTCCATCAGAGCGATCTTCAGACAGTGAGAGGATAAGCTGTGTCTCATCGACATAGGAGATGATGTTGAGTCTGTGTGGTCTGACGGTGATGGCCAGGGGGGGTCATGGAGATGTTGAAGAGGGTTGGGCTGAGGGACGATCCTTGGGGGACTCCGCATATGATCTTCTTGGGCCCTGAGGTGAACAGTGGGAGACGGATCCTTTGCGTTCTGCCGGTGAGGTAAAAGGTGATCCATTTGAGGGTGTTTCCTTAAATCCCAATGTGGTGGAGTATATTGATCAGGAGTGGTGGGAGACGGTGTCAAACGCGGCTGACAGGTCCAGGAAGATGAGGGCTGCTGTTTCCCTGCAGTCCAGGAGGGCTCTGATAGTGTCTGTGGCTGCGAACAGGGCTGTCTCTGTGGTATAGTAAGCTCATAATTTGGATTGGGAGGGGTCCAGGAGGTTGGGGTCTTCTAGGTGTTGGATGAGCTGCTGTTTGATCACTTTCTCAAGGACCTTTGCTGGATAGGGGAGCAGAGAGATGGGCCGGTAGTTCTTCAAATTGGCTGGGTCGGCAGGTGTTCTTTTTAGGAGGGGCCTCACTTCAGCGTGTTTCTAGTCCTCAGGGAAGGAAGCCGCAGTGATGGAGGTGTTCAGGACCTTCCTGAGGTCGTCACTGATTGTCTTGCTTCCGAGGTTGAAGATGTGATGGGGAATGGGTCTATGGGTGCTCCCAATTGCATGGAGTTCATGATGGAGATAGTGTCTGGCTTGGTGAGTAGTTCCCAGTGGGTGAGAAGGTGTTTGGGGTTTGTGTTTGTGGGTGTGAGCTGGTTGATGCTGTCTGCGGTGGAGGTTTGGTGTTTGAAGTTTTGGTAGATGGCAGAGATATTGTTGTGGAAGAAGTCCGCAATGTTCTCGCACAGTTCCTGGGAGGGAGTGATGTCCTTCTTGGTGGCTGCGGGATTAGGGAACTCCTTCATGATGGTGCAGAGTTTTTTGCTGTGGCTTGAGCTGGCTTTGATGTAGTCTGCTAAGTTTTTTTTCTTGGTTTCTTTCAGGAGGCGGTGGTATTGGTTGAGGTGATCCTGAAGGCGGTTCGGTTTTCTGTTTATTCGCTGATACGTTGTCGGCAGTTGCATTAAGTGTAGTGCAATTCCTCGGTGAAATAGCTTGCTCTTTTGCTTTGTTGTTTGACCTTCATTGTCTTGGCGGGGCGATGGCATCAGCTCATTCTGTGATCCACTGGGAGAAGCTCTTTGCTGTTTGTTCAGGGTTGTGTGTATAGCCTCGGAGGTGGGAGCAGAGAGTGTTGTTCCACTGGTCTTCTGATACCTTTTTCCAGTCTCTTTGCGTGGATATGGGAGGCACGATGCCGGGGTAGTTGGGTTCTGAGATGGTGAAGTGTATGCTGTGGTGGTTGGACCAGATAAGTGATGCGGTGTGGATGTACCTGACTCTGTCGGTGAAGATGGGGTCCAGCGTGTGTCCTGCGATATGGGTAGAGTCGGTGACAAGCTGCTTGAGGCCAGTGTTGGCCATGTTTTCAAGGAGGTCGGTGGAGTTGGCGTTGCTTGGGTCATCGAGGTGGAAGTTGAGGTCTCCTAGGAAGATGTAATGCTTGGAGTTGATTGCGAGTGGTGTGATGAGTTACGGGATGGCGTTGCAGAAGCTGAAGTTTGGTCCTCATGTTCTGTAGGCAAGGGTGCCTCCGATGGTACTTTTTCTGTCTGTGTGTGCAGTTGGAAGTTGTGGTGCTACAAAACCATTTTCGGGTCATCGGGGGATGTTGTACAGCAGATGGTGTCCCTGTAGATGATGGTGATTCTGCCTCCATGCTTTTGGTTCAGTCCCGGTATGTTATCTTGTAACCTTTGGGGATGGCAGTGGCAATGTCTGGTGCGGAGGCTGGGTTTAGCCAGGTTTCTGTGAGGAAGATGACATATGGTGAAGATGATCTAGTGCCATGACACTCCTTACATACATGGGGTGAGAGGAGATCGTGTCTCAGACCTCCGTGGAATGTTTACCTAGTGCTGTGCTGCACCCTCCATTAAGAAGGTCCTGGGAGGAGGGAGGGGCTCTGGGAAATGGTGGGTGGGGCTAGGCTTGAGGCAAGAAAACGAGTTGCAGGCAAGAGCGTCGATGGGAAAAAAAACAAGGATACAGAGTGAGCAAAAAGCAGGCGAAAGCACTCAGAAAAATGAGGGGAAGGAAGGAGAGAGCAGTAAAAACGAGGCAATGCGCAGAAGAAAACACTCAGAAAAATGAAGGAAAGGAAGTAGAGAGCAGTAAAAACAATGCAAAAAGCAGGAGAACGCACTCAGAAAAATGGGAGGAAAGATGAGGCAAATAGCAGGAGAAACTTCTCAGAGAAATGGGGGAAAGGAAGGAGTAAGCAGTAAAACGAGGCAGAAAGCAGGAGAGAGTGATGCAGCAACACGGGAGAGCTGAGTCTGGGACCTGCATCATATCTTGTACATCCCTGCTTTCTCCCTGTCATACAGTGCAGCGCAGCCAGTTGTCTTGCTGTTTTGCGCTGCATGACTTTAAATTTTTTTTGGCCCTTATGTCTTTGAACTCTGGTGTTCCTCAGGGGTCTGCTTTAAACCTGACAATTTTTAACATTTATATGTCTCCCTTGGCACAATTGGTGAGATATTTTGACCTCAATTGCATGAATTATGCAGATGATACCCAATTATTTATTTCCATGGACCAGTCAGGTGTGGTCCCTTTGAGTCATTACATCTGTGTTTTTTCTGCTGCTTTATATTGGTGCAATCTTACTCAATGAAATGTAACTCTGGAAAAATGGAAGTGCTCTAGATAAATCTTTTGAACCTGTCTGGCCCTTTTCATCATATTTCGGGCCTCCATCTTGGTCCACCTCTGACGTCCATTCAAGGCGGTAAAAAATCTAGGAGTCTATTTAGATTCAGAGCTCTCTCTGGAAGGATAGGTAAATCATCTTATTTCTGGCTACTTTTTCCTGCTGAGGGTTACAAGTAAGATTTTGCTTCTTCTTTCGAAATCTGCCCCTAAAATGGCTGTCCAGGCAAACATTCTGAGTCAGCTGGACTATTGCAACTCCTCATTCCTTCTATTTACTAGTTTCATGAAGTAGCTACAAAGGATCCAAAACGCGGCGACTAAACTGTCCCTTCGACTTCCATGCGTCTCTTCTGCTTCTTCTGCACTGAATAGCCTCCACTGACTTTCTGTGAAAAAAAGAATTGTCTTCTTATCTCTTTGTCATGTCCTTAAAGTCTTTTGAGGGAATGAATATAGACCCAGTCAGTACTATATTTGTTTAACTTGTCCAGCCGGACAGAGGTCAAATATTTAATATTTTAGATTCAAATAGGAACAATATAGACAAAAAATTTTGTAAGTGGGACACAAGCCTGCATCCTACTAAACCGGGAGGGACAAACAGTGGAAAACACAAAAGGCTCAGGCAAGGCTGTAGGTTTGTTGAACATACAATTTTTCAATGTAACAAACAAATCGCAAGGGAACACCTTTACACATTAAATGACAATTTAGAGCAGTGCATAAGGTGTATAGGGTGTCGACGGAGTTTCGATCCATATATACAATAGATGGATCATCATCAGGATATTTAAAATAAGCATGCCTGTGTACAATTGCCTGTAATATGTTTAGGCAAATCCTGCGTAGATAGTGATAGATATGAAGCTGAAGGCACCGATGGCGAACAGCCAGATCAGAAAAAATAAATCAGAGGTATGTGGAGGAACCGGACCGCTTAGGGCGTCAGAGGTAGTGGCGCGGTATTAATGAAGGATGACCCATCCAGTGATGGGAAGGGGAATACACGGTGGCTTGTATTTCCAGTAGGGGGAGGGAGCCGCAGCCGCGTGCTCCTGATTCCAAACAGAGGGTTTTCGCATCCCGGAAGCCAGCACACATTGCCTGCCACCCAGGAACACGGACCTAGAAAACCCTCTGTTTGGAATCAGGAGCACGCGGCTGCGGCTCCCTCCCCCTACTGGAAATACAAGTCACCGTGTATTCCCCTTCCCATCACTGGATACAGTTTCCTTTTTTTTTTTTTTAAGTTTTAAAAGGCTTTTATTTGATGAAAAATAGGTATAACATAATACAGTAAAAGCGAGAGCATTGACATAAAATATATAAAAAGATATTGATACCTCATATATGAAAAAGAGAAAAAGGGGGAGGAGGAGGAGGAGGAAAAAGAGGGGGGTAGGGAAGAAAGAAAGGAGGGGGAGGAGTATATAATATCAACTTAAGCAAAGCAGTGTTACATAAATGTTCCTAATGTATTAGAATAGCATATAGCAATAGAATATAATGAATTAAAACAACAGTATTTATAAAAGTCAAGGCGGTTTGAGTACTTCTTCAATGCAGGGTTTATGCAAAGATAACTTTTTAGCAGACACATTTAAAAAGTCAGTAACAGGTT
Organism: Calotriton arnoldi; assembly: GCA_963921515.1. Lineage (NCBI taxonomy): Eukaryota > Metazoa > Chordata > Amphibia > Caudata > Salamandridae > Calotriton > Calotriton arnoldi. The sequence goes on along the minus strand of CAWUFW010000198.1, from coordinate 336,251 downwards.
ACCAAAGTAAATCTCTTTTGATCGCAAGCGAGATGGGGTATACATAAGCTCCATCCAACCTATGGTCATAGCAGACACCATATCACCATGCCTGAAAAGAGATCGCGGACGTATCTTTCCATGACTTTGTAATCTGTTGAAAAGCAACAGCAAGGAGTAAATCGATAATACGTATTTCGGTGGGTTGAGATGACCAATCCTCAGAAATGCTCCCCAGAAAAATATGGGTGAAAGAAAAAGGAATATGCGTATGGAAAATATTGTTGATTTGTTGCCAGACTCGAACCCCAAAAGTGTGAATAAATGGACATTCAAATAGCATATGTTTGAGGACTGCTGGTGAGGCAGTACAAGACCAACAAGTAGAAGGGATGTCAGGGTCAATTTTGTGAAGTTTAGCTGGGGTGATAAGAAGTCTATTATAAACAAAAAACAGAGTTTGAGTTGTGTTTGCTGCTCTAGAAGACCTCCTTATTTTAGCCCAGATTTTATTCCATATTGGAATAGGGAAAGAATTTCCCAGCTCAGTTTCCCAACTACATTAAATTTCTAATTTATCTCGAGCAAGTGGAATATCTGGTAAATGTTTATAGATTTGAGAAGCGGAGGGAGTGTTGCATAAAATTGATCTTATGGCAGGGGGTGAAGGAGCAAGCGTGGGGTTAGAGGGTAGAGCATTATACGTGGATTGAGCTACTACAGTCAAGGACACGTATTTGGACTGACATGACGAAGGTAGGGAAAAACGGGATTGAATTGTTGAAAAAGGAATACATATTCCATCTTGAAAATGCTGATGAGTCCATTTAAGATCGTAAGTTAACCAATCTTTCCAAAAGATAAATTTATTATTAAGTTTGATATGTTTATTATACCAAATTGCTGAATTTAAAAACTGTGTACGCTCATCTTGCGGAGAGGACAAGAGGGGTTGGAAAATTTTTCAAGCATTTTTAAGAATAGGAAAAGATAATGTTGAGGGAGTATGGGAAAGAGAAATATATTCTTCAAAGGAAAACGGATGAAAAAGAGATTTTTCAACCTTTACCCACAAGGGATAAAGTATAGAGTAATTTCTATTGTCAGATAAAAGAAAAGAAGACTGTTTAAGAAAAAACGCAGTATGATAGGAATGAAAATCTGGAAAATTAGCTCCTTAGGTTTTTTAAGTTTACAAAGAGACATTCTAGCTTTTTTATTATGCCATAAAAACTTTGATAGGATACTATATAACTTTTTATAGTACGATTTAGGAATATTAATCGGAATATTGGATAAATAAAACAATATTACAGGGACTAGCATCATTTTTATAGTGTCTAGTCAACCCCACCATGATAAAGATAGGGGGTGCCAACGCGATGTAGACAAAGATATTGTTGATAGTAACTCCTTCAGATTTAGAGCAATAGTGTCTTTAATAGAGGCATTGAACCATAGCCCAAGATATTTAATCTTGTTTGAATTCCAATGGAAAGAGGAGGATGAAAAATCAGCATCAAAACAAAGTTTATTCAGAGGAAGAATTTCGCACTTATCAGCATTTAATTTATAACCAGAGACAAGGGCAAAATCGTCTACCTCTGACAAAAAAGCTGGTAGGGAAGTTTGTCGGTTTGAAATAAATAATAGAATGTTCTCTGCATATACTGAAAGTTTTAACTATTTGTCACCATACGGGAACCCTTTAATAACATTGTTCAATATAATTTTAATTAAAAAAGGTTCCATGGCAAGAATAAATAATAATGGAGATAGTGGACAACCTTGCCGGACTCCTCTATGAAGCGGGAAAGATGAGGATACAAGTCCATTAGCTAAAATAAAGGACCTGGGAGAGGAATATAATAAAGAGACATAATTAATAAACTTTGGACCAAAACCAAACCAAGCAAGAAAAAATAAAAGGCCAGCTGATTCTATCAAACGCTTTTTCGGCGTCTAACGAAATTGCTGCTAATGAATTCTTATATGTTTTGGATTTGCTTAAAACATTGAAAAACAATCGAGTATTATCAGATAAATGCTGTCCTTTGATGAAACCGCATTGTTCCTTCCCAATCAAGTGGGGTAAAAATGAATCTAAACGAAGGGCAAGTATTTTCACAAATATCTTATAATCTAAATTGATCAAAGAGATGGGCCTATAATTTTTGCACAGTGTATGGTCTTTGTTTTCTTTAGGGAGAAGACATATTAAAGCCTCCTGAAAAGATCCTCCTGATTTCTGGATAGAAATAAAATACTGAAATAATTGATACAATTTAGGAAGGAGAATCTTGGAGAAATGCGCGTAAAATTCGATAGTAAAACCATCAGGTCCTGGAGCTTTACCTTTTTTTATAGTCTGAATGGCAGTCCGAATGTCGTTAGGTTGGATATCTCCTTCCAAGGAAGAAAAATCCACATCAAGAGAAGAAGGAGGAGTGATGGAAGATAAGTAATGAAGAATATCCTCTTGTTGAGAAGGAGATTCAGGAGTATAGAGGGATTGATAGAAGTTAGTAAATTCTAAAAGAATATCTTCATTTTTATGAACCCTAGTGTTGGCCGAAGATAAAATTGAATCAATATTAGTTTGCTCTTTTTTAATTTTGAGATAATTGGCAGAAGCTTGCCAGCCTTATTTTGAGCTCCATAGTACTAAGCACTGGATTTAAGTAAAAATAAATTAGCAGACTCAGTTGAAAGTTTATTAAACATAAACTTGGCTTTGATAAATTCATCTAAATCAGATTGGGATTTTGTAGAATAAAAGGAATGTTCTAGTTGTTTAATATGTGAATTAAGTGATTGTAAGTTTTTAGAAGAGGATTTCCGTTTCTGGGCTACAAAAGAAATAATGAAGTCTCTAGAGGCAGCTTTGAAAGTGTCCCAAATTAGTTGCGGCGAGGCATGTGGGGATTCATTTTCTAGAAAAAATGTATCTGCAAAGTTCTGAAAAGCCGGGGTAAACTTAGGATCTAATAGAAGGGAGTTATTGAATCTCCATCGTTTAGCTCCTTCAATAGGGGTAAGTAAGTCTAAATCTAAAGAAACAGGAGCGTGATCTGAAATGAGTATAGATCCAAAATCGGAATGGGAGATATGTTGTGTAAGGGCTTTAGAGACAAACACATAATCTATGCGAGATTGAGAGGAATGGACAGGAGAGAAAAAAGTATATTCTTGAAGAGTAGGGTGGCATAATCTCCAGGCATCAACGAGGGATCGTTGAGCAATAGTAGATGTGAATTTAGAGTGTATATATGAGGGAATAAATTTAGAATGAGAATGTCTATCAATAAAGGGGTCAACAACCATATTACAATCTCCACCAACTATCAGATAATCATCACTATATACCATTAATTTGGATAAAATCTGGGGCCAAAAATGTTTATCAGGAATAGTAGGTGCATATAAATTAAAAATAGTCAAAGGGATCTTGTTGACTAGCAAAGAGACGGAGACCCATCTACCTTCAGTATCTGCTTCTTGATTTACAACATGGATATCTAAACGTTTGTGACACAGAACTGCTACACCATTATGTTTCCCTGAACCAGGAGAGGCAAAGACATGACCCACCCATTGTCGCTGAAGTTTGAATATCTCTTTAAGTGTTATATGAATTTCTTGTAATAAAACAATATCACCTTTCAAACCAGGAATGTGCGATAAAACCCTTTGACGTTTTATAGGTGACCCCAAACCTTTGACATTCCAAGATAAAACTTTTAACAACATCTTAATTTACAAAACATTTTTTAAAAACTTGAAGTGGATAATTACAATCTATGAAATACATTAATGCAAAATAAAATAAAAATAAAAAAAAACATTTTCTAATAAGAGAAAAACAATAAAATAACAGTATAGAAGGATATGATATGAAAGAGGAACATAACGCCAAAAATCTCAGGAAATAACTAGTGAGAGAAGGGAAAGGAAAAGGCCAGTAAGAGGAAAAGAAAGAGGGAAAGGGAAAGGGAAAGGAAGAGGAACTTAGATTATATGTGAAGAGATAGGAAAAAGAACCAGACGAGTAATATATAGTCGATAAGATAGACCAAAAAGGGATAGGACAGAGAGAAAATAAAGAAAAAACAAAAACACATACCACAAATATACATTGAACACAGGGGTGGTGGAGCCACATAAGGAAGACGGCACAGCCAATCGGGAAACTCCAGGACGGAAACAGGAAAGGGGAGACGTCATCCAGGCTGAGTGAAAATCACATAACAAACAACCACGAAAACCATACCTGATAGTAAAAAGAGAATGCATTATATAGTATAACAGCGCAACTGTAAAAACATGACAAAATAAGGAGAATATAAATAACGACAACGTTAACAAAACATTCAAATCTTTGAAGAACGGGTAACTTCCATGTCCTCTTCCTTACAGTTATCCAAAAATTGCTGTAGAAGAGCAGGATCGTCATAGTTAGTGGTTTTATTTTTATAAGTCACCTTAAAGAAGCATGGATGAAACAAACCATATCTGGCATTTAAACTTCGAAGTGCAGGTCTCATATCTAGAAACTGCTTCCGTCGATCTGCTGTCGCTTTTGCATAATCCTGAGCGAAGAAAAGAGTGGATCCCGGCCAAGAAATTTTTCCTTTAAGTTTGGCAGCCTGTAAGACCTTAAGTAAGTCAGTATACTCCAAAATATATAAAATAACACCTCTTGGTTTGGTTGACGGAGAAGAAGTTCGTGGGCCAGGCCCCAAACGATGTGCTCTTTTGGATATTTAATGGTGGAGATTCCGGAAGACCAAGAAGTTTTGGGAGAAAAGACTGAAAGAAAGTAGGAGGATTGGGGCCTTCAATTCCCTCCACAAGGCCATAATACGTAGGTTTTTACGCCTATTACGGTTTTCAAGGTTCTCCACTTGTTGTTTTAGGCGAGAAATTTCCATATGCATAGAAGGCACTTGGTTGAGAACAACTTGAACAGAGTCAACTCGATTTTCCAAGTGAGCAACTTTTTGCTCTGTATGCGACCAATCCTCGAGACTTTGGAGGCGAGCATTTGTTTCTGCCATGTAAGGTTTGAGAGCACGTATTTCCTCAAGAATTAATTTCATAGATATAGCTGACGGAGGACTGGTAGGAGAAGGCAGGTCTTTTTTAACTCGTTTACCTGATTCTGATGCTGAGGCAGAGGGTAATTTAGATATCGGTTTAGGCACATTTCGAGCGGTGGAGGGTGGCACACCCCCTGTAGCAGAAGAAGTATGACTTGACTCCAAATCCTCCATATTTTCCTGTAGAACACTGAAAGGATTATAATCTGCCAATGTAGTAGGGTCAGGAAGGTGAACGCCACTACGAGTAGCTCGTGCTTTTGCCATAAACCATGTAATAATATCAATAATACCCTCGTAGATATAGTAAGTGCAGCAACATATACTGACTTAAATGAAACATGTAATTAAAGAAAGAATGCCCCTGCAAGTCAGCCAATAGGATCCATTCATAACTTGTGAGAAAATAAAAATAAAATATGCCATAGAAATGCCTTTATAAAGGTATCCATTACCAATGAGCACTTAGTTCCTTAAAAAATAAAACAAAAACGTTGTGTTGACAGCGTCGCATTGAGGCGCCTACTCCTGCATGAGGAGAGGATTGCTATGAAACCGAGCGATAAACGCTCAAAATGGAGGCCACAAGAGCTGACTAGAAGATGTAATCGATAGGGGGAGGATAAAATGCTCACCCTGATTGCTCGCAAACTTCTCAAAATGTGAGGCAGGACTCCATCTTCACTCGCTGGCAATTTGGGTCCCAAAACAACGGTGGTGTCGCCTGGAGGTCTTCCGTCTCTGCGCACCGCCGCAGAGCCTCACTTAAGAGCGGCCATCTTCGTTGGCGCCGAAGCCATGCCCCCCAAAATTCAAACAGTTTCCTAAATACACAGTTTTCGTTTTTTACATACCACAAAAGTAATCGGTGCATTCGAAGGCATAGCGACGCAAATTCAAACTATTATTTGGCCACATACGCTGCTTACATTTTTACTTTATCACAAAACATTAACTGTTGTTTTTCAAAGGTGCAGCATTGATTGGTTGTATTACAAGCACACTTTCCTATGAAAACTTCCTTTTTTAGGTAAAGCCTAGGCAGCGCGCATGCGCAGCCCGGCCCAGCTGGAGCTGCTTCTCATCCCCTCCCCCTGCCCTCAACTCCATCAGTACCCCTGTGTCCAGTTTCTGCTCTGCACTTCTCACCCTGTCATGCTCCCCCCCAACTTCACCCCGATCTTGTTGACCCCTTCCATCTTCCTTCTGCTGTCTCTCGTTTCATTTGATGTTCTCCCAATGCACTGTGTGTGCTTGCTTTCCTCAGGCTTCATATCACAGGACTGCCAGCGTCTTTACAAGGGCTTTCAAGGCACGTTCCTAGGTCGACTGGACTGTGAACATCCCAAGCTTCCTAGTGCCTATAACAGGACTTGCAGTGCATATCCCTGGGATAAAAGTGCCCATGACAGAGCTACAATTGCACAATCTAGGACCGCCAGCTCCCATAACACGGCTTCCAGTGTACATCCCTAACTTGACAGTGCACATCCCATGGCTCCTTGTGCACATTCCAGGGCTCCCTGAGCCCAACACAGGGCCGCCACTGCACATCCAAGGACTTCCAGCATCCAAAACAAGGCTTCCAGTGAATGTCCCAGGCCTCCTAGTGCCTATAACAGTGTTTTCAGTGCACATCCCTGGGCTAAGAGCGCACGTCATAGGGCTCCATGTGCCTGTGTCAGGCCTGCCATTGAACATCCTAGGATGGCCAGTGTCTATCATAGGGCTGCCAGTGCACGTCCATGGCCTGAAAGTGCACATCCCATGGCTCCTAGTGCATATCTCAGGGCTCCGTGGGCCCATCACAGGGCTACCATAGCATGTCCCTGGGCTAAATGTATGAATCCTAGTGCACTTAGTGCCCAAAAGAACTTCCAGTGCACACCACTAATATCACAGTGCACATCCTATGGCTCCTAGTGCATGTCCCAGGGCTGTCATTGCACATCCAAGAACCGTGAGCACCTATAAGAGAGCTTCCAGTGTACATCCCCGGGCTGACAGTGCACATCCTAGGGGACACTTTGTCAATCATATGGCTTCCATTGCACATCCCGGAATAGCCAGCAAACTCCCCAGTGCAGCGACCACAGCTCTTCCCTTACCTGTGCGTGCACGATCCCCGTGCCCCTGGTTTTGTGATGTGCAGCCCCGTGCTGCTCCTTGGTGTGAAATACCAACAGCCAGCCGGAGCCAGCGAATTGTTAAACTCAAACCCACGAATTAAAAGATCACATGATCTGAAGCAGCACTCCAATTCAACATGACAAATTGCACTGAGACAAAACAAGGACCAGAAAATGATTTATGGATTTTATGCGATGGTGTGAGCAAATAAATGCAGCATGAATTAAGCATACTAATGCTCACTGTATCATTCGTAATATCCAAGTATCGACTCTGATATCATACAAGGCGGCATGTACCTTAATTCGCGTGGTATACCCATCTATGTTTATAGTGAGCACTGTGGATGCTGGGGCGCTGCAGCCTGTTGAAGCATACCAAAGGAAGCTCTGTTCCACACCTCCCCCTTCCCATACTCCAAACGCCCCACACCCACACTAGGAAACCCCGCTGCTGCACAGACACTCAGCTCTGTGGGTATAGCTCACATGTGATATAATGATTTTTTATGGTTGCCGTTTGTATATAGCCAGAACTCGAACCAAAGCTATTGGTACGCTTCATGCGAGCTCCAGTTACATTACTCAGGGGCACATTCATTTTATGTAGGAACTGTAAGATGACGTGATTTGCCCAGAGTCACAGGATGTTGAGCCGGCGCCAAGATTCAACCAGTCTGAACACTCATGATGTTAATATTGTATGAATGAATTCAGCAGGAACACTTTCACTGACATGTTTATTTACCCTGAGCAATCAGGATACATTTTTTCATGTTTCAGAGAGCGGGTTGAGGTTTTGCTAATCATGCTTATGAGTAAGAGCATTAATATTTTGAAAAGGTTTGGGGTCTGTAGTTGATCGTAGAATATGCTTAGCTGTGTCTTGCCTGAGTGGACTAATACAGTTTGGATTTCGGTAAGCCTGTAATCTTTCTGAGTTCGCTAATACTGAGTAACATGAATATGGCCAGGTACGGCCTAGTCCCCCTCTAACTGTGTACCCCTCCCTGTGTGAAGATGGGGCCCACCTCGGTGTCCAAAACTGCTCACCTCCCATCTTCCGCCAAAGTGAACAATCCATTAAAACACAACTTTTTTGGATTAAGGGGTCGTAAACCCCCGGCCGAATTTATTAAAATTAAAATTAATATAAAAAATTAATATTCAAACAATACAGTATATTTACAGTATACAATACGCAGAAAGTCCAAACAGTTATATTGATAGGTACATATGTCTTGTTGCCTAACCTTAACAAGTTTCTAATACATAGGCATTCCTATCCTAAACTAAACATTCAAAACAAATATCATTATCTTTCTGCGTATCCCTGTTTGAGCCCACGGCAAGGTCATAACTGGCCCCCCAGATCCTGATCAAGCTATGCCCGCACTCCAACCGGAGTGCACATGCGCAGGGGGCCCGGTTCCCCGGGAGGGTACTTCCCCCCCGAACACCCCTTCACCAAGAAAATTATCTCCATAACCGGAGTGCGCATGCGCAGGGGGCCCGTTTTCCCGGGAGGGTACTTCCCCCCCGAACACCCCCTACGCCCAGAAAATTATCTCCATAACCGGAGTGCGCATGCGCAGGGGGCCCGGTTCCCCGGGAGGGTACTTCCCCCCCGAACACCACCTACGCCCAGAGAATTATCTCCATAAGGGGCCCATGCAGTCATGCGCAGCTTACTTGCGCCCTTGTGCGCGTGCGGGGTGGCCAACCAGCCTACCGGAAAGCGTAACTCCCCTGCCCCTGCACCCTTCCAGCCAACCGGCTGTAACTGCCCTAGCGAGGTCCGAGATCCGATCAGTTGAGGGAGCCGCGAGCAAAGAGGATGCTCTCGCTGCTCCCCGAGCCTTTAAGGCCAATTTCCGCCGGGGGCCAGTTTAAATCGGCCCCCGGCGTCGTTCAACAAATGTGTGACCCGGAAGTGATTCAAACACTTCCGGTGACGTGCTGAAAACAGCCAATTAAGGAAAGGGAGGCGGGGCGTGCTCTGCGCCCACCCGCCTCCCTGGTCGTTGGCGGGGAACCGGCATGACCACCATAATTTTGGCGTGGCCGATGCCGTCCCCTGCCTCTCACGGTGCTCAACTGTATGTACCTGTTACCTGTCCATTGCACCAAGACAGAGGTTGAAGCGAATGAGAGCATTACAGTTTACAGCTTTTAGAGCTCTGCAGTTTCTGCCCTCTTAGGTCTTTTGTGTGTACACTAATGTGCATGCGGCCTCCATGTGAATTCATACTACCAGTTATACAAAAATAACATTTTAAATAAGTACTTCGCAATACAGTTCTATAATGTGCCTATTTGCAGTGTCGGCCGGCACAGGTAAGCGCGGTGGGGGGGAAGCCGACAGACGACGGAATAGGTATTATTTATTTATTTAATCCGTCGACTTCACCCCCTCCCACCCTGCCCCGCCCCGCCCCGCCCCATCGCCCCACCGCGTTTACCTGTGCTGGACACCGCTGCCTATTAGAGTCAAAGCTTCCACTTTAAAGAACAGTAGAAGTTGTAGCTCCCAGGTAATGTGCTGCATGGCTAAAAACGTATAAGGTCCCAAAGGTGAGACCTATTGGCTATGCCTATGCTTGTTATTAACCAGGCTCGGTCTGGAAGAAAGTCTTTCTCTGTAATGGCAGCCAAACTGTGGAATGGACTTCCCCTAAATCTGCGCATGATCCCCCATCTGCTACATTTCAAAAAAGCCCTTAAGACCTGTCTTTATAGGAGCTAGTCTCCTCTTTTTCTAATTTATCTTAGTTCTCACAACCCCAGGACACCTGTATAGGTATTTGCGCGCATTATAAAGGTTATAACAAAGCTATAACATAACATACCAATTAATAATTAGTGGGCAGTGTCTGTCTGTAAAATGTTTACGTTTGAATGTAATTGTCTAATGTCTTAGTTTTGATTTTCTTGTGGTTATACTGTATTAAGTACCTTAGTAAGTAGATGCTAATTATAAATCAATTAACTATGAGTCTGTTTATATAGTTTTAAAATCAATAATGATTACTTTTTGGGGGTCTTTCTGTTTTCAGTTATCTTTTATATTGTATTTTTCAACATTTTGGTAAAGGATATTTTTGTAGTCGATATTTTTTTCTAGTTAAAATTATTTTCAGTTTATTTTATATTTTTACATTTATATATCCTTTAGTTTGAACCATATTGTATTTGCCCATATTTTAGTAGTCGATATTATTGTATTTTTCATAATTTAAAAAAACGTTATCAGCGTTTTGGTAAAGGTTTGTTTGTATCATAATATTGTTGTGGTTTTGACGTACAGCCAAAAGCAAAACTATCGCTAATAACTGGAGGGTTTTTATTGGGAAAGTTTCTGGTCCAGCAAATCTATTGAGTTCATTCAAGTGCACAAAATAACTGTCTATCTCTGCCATTAATTGTTGCCTTCACCATCCAAATGTAATGCATTCAACTTTCGTTTGGGACACAAGGAAGAAAAACCCAATTAAGCTATTACAGTGCAAGATTCCAACCAGTGGTGGCTGGTTTTAATGGGCGAAAGGGGCGTTGCCCTACCAGTGGCCGGGAGAAGAAGAGAGAGAATGCACACCATGTGGAGCAGCAGCTTTAAAGCGCTCCGCTCAGCGCTCACTGCTTCGTGCAAATTCTAGGTTTTTTTTTTTGTAAAGGAAGGGGTGAGGACGAGGTCAGAGACGAGTCCTCCTGCGCATGTGTTGGCCGGGGGCGAGGGCTATTACTCGCCCTCGAGGCACACACAAGGAGAGTGATGTCACCATGATGGGAGTGGCCGGAGGAAGCAGCAATGGATAGCTTTTAAATTGGGCGCTTATGCTGTAGCCCACGCGTTTTCAGCAGAGCGCTGTTGAACTAAATGGTAAGGGGCAGGGCTGGCCTACATCGACAACTTGAAGTGGGTGGCAACAACAACTGAGGCACTCCCTTCATGTTTGCGTCACTGTTTATGTTTAAGCCTCCTGATTGGGCAATGGAAGCTGGGGGAGTGAGCTGTGGAAGAGTTTGTCTACACAGCGGCAGCTCCGATTTCATTTCCGTGGTATTGAGCATGCAGCAGGTGTTCGTGTTGGCTCATGTTTATCGTTCAGGAGGGAAAGCACTGGCGCGCAAAGTATAACTGCAGTGCAGTGTGCAGTCACAGCGGAAGCCTCGGGTGAGCAGAGAACATTTCTTAAATTAACAAGGTCGGTGTAAAATAATGACTTGGAAACTATAGCCAGTTTGACGCGATATTTATTTGCTAATTCCAGGATGTTAAGGGCCGTGCCTAGATCTGAGCGGAAAGCGCAGGCCACTTCACAAACAAACACGCATTCAGTCAGACAAGGCAAGCTTGAAGCTGCAGCGGGGCCTAAAGAGGAATAATGGGCGGATGGGGCATGTCTGATAATCAATCTATACTCTTATTAATATTTTCAAAGCCATTTCTGGAACCTGTTAAGTGAATCGCACCTGTTCCAATCCCATCCCAGTGCCTAGCGGCGCACCATAAATCAGAGAGATGAAATATAAGAGCCCCTGAAAGCCCAGACACAGGGACATGGCCTAATGGGAGCGACAGCCAGGTCGCGCGCGCTGTTCGGTGCCGGGGCAACACCGCGCTGCCGGTCTCGAGGCGGGATGATGTTTGGCTGAGTAAACAGAAGAGCAGCGGTTAGAGTTAGTTACCTAGTGTACCGCGTTGCCATTTCTTTTCATTTTTTTTATCTGTGACACTGATTATTTTCATTTCATCGTGGGCTTCTTATCAATGCTTCTATACTGCGGAACACCCCTGCCGTTCAGTTCCGGGCTAGAGTCGGTTTAATTGTATATAAAAATGTGTCCCTTGAAGTTACAGTACACTGAAATAGTAAGTTTTTTACAGATTTTGGCTCGAGGGTATCGATTTTACAGGAGACAGGTGCTACTTCCTCCATTTTGTTTTCTGTGCTGAACTGACAGTGTGACGAGTGACAAGAACAGTGAGTGGCTCTGTCACACCATGGCTGTTGGTATTCTGTAGTTCTCAATTGTTGCAATAGTGACAGTGTTGAATACAGAGCTTCGTAGCACCCTTCTGCCATTTCTAAGAGCTGCATATAACTAGTGTTACTGTTACAACTGCTTATTATAAAGGCACTCAGCCTATCCACATCGAAAGGATGGAAGTCTGGGTTGGCCTCGCATGAATTCGAGCTTTGACCTGTAGGTCATAGCACAGGTCAGCGAAGAGTGTTGAACTAACTAAACCGTGTTTAACTCACCTGTCCCTGTAGGGAAGGGCACTACCGTGCGTTGGCCTCCCGCTGCCTCCCTGTGAGGAAGGAACAACCAACTTCCTAGGGCACTGCTGAAGAACAGAGACTTCAGTCTGAATATACAATGCTTTACCACAGTGATGCTGCATTGAACCGGTATCCAACATCTAAAATTGGGGGATCCATTTTGGAGGGGCAAACTCAGGCCCTCTGAAAAACCCGAATCATTCAATATGAACATGCAGTGACACAATCATTCACACTGTTGTCCCTCAAGATAAGTCACAAGTTTATGTTCTTTCTGTGGGGCCTCTTTAAGCATGGTGGGTGCCTAGTCTCTGACCGCTCTTGTAAGTGGTAGCGAGGCAGAGTCCGTGTATGCTCAAACAGAGGTAGCAATGTGTGTAACAGGCTGGTAGCCAAGGAGATCGGCTATTGCTCCCCGCGAGGCACGGCTGAGGTAAACTATGGGGTATTTTTCATATGTTTCAATATTTCAAGTCTACATTATCGCAAGTGCTTTCTAAACCATCTTGCTTCATCAAATTTTCTTTAAAATGCAGGATTTTCTCACTCCTTTTTTCACACGCGATGCAACACTCAACAGCTTTTACGCCCCCCCACTTTCAAATGTCACCAGCCGCCCCTGATTCCAACTATATATTACTTTCTGTTCCCAATTTATTACATCTATGGGAGTGCCCTTTCTCACTCTCCTCACCTTTGGTTGACGGATTACTTCACGAGATGCTCCTGCGGGTTGGCAGGAGGAGGCTGAAACAGAGACACCTCGCAGATGACACCTTCCTATATTTCCTTATATTGTCTAACTTTTATTTGTTGTTTCAATTCATAGCTAAAGTTGAATTTATGTCTAAGATACAGCTGTAAAAGAGACTGAGATGGCCAACAAGCATTACGTTGTCCTATAGGAATCCACACATAAGCACTTAGAAATATATGAGTTCTAAAATTAAATCAGTAGAGTAGCTTAGAAACATGGTTAAAGGCGTGTTCCAATGTCACACATGGCGCATGCTCAGAATGGGGGGTGCTTAAAAGGGAGGGAGTACGAGTGCAGCAAGAAGGCAGATAGTGTAGAAGCCCTTTAATTCAACAGCTAAGTAATCGCTTATGGTTCACAGCATTATTCATAGTCACAATGTGTGGTTGATACAGTTAATTACATTCTCATTGAATGTAAAGGCAAGGATTGCACTGCAATCTCTAATCATTGCCGCTGTCTTGTTTAACAAAGAGCATGCTCAGAGTTTAGGTAACACTGCAATTTCAACATGCCAAATGCTGCAGACAATTACAGACTAATCCTGATAAAATGTCAAGTCAGAGCATTATGGGAGGTAATATTGAGTCTTTTTGCATGCATAACATATCCTAACAAATCATTGTACAAATAAGACATTTTATTCAGCCGCTCATTGGAAACCTGCGGATTTGACGGACAGCCTGCCAAAGTCAAACATAATTTCAGTTGAAAGAATAAATTGTATAGAAACCACATCTCTGACATAAAGGTCAGTGGTGGCTGATCCCTTTTAACAGTAGTAGGGCGAGCAGGTGGGCACTCCAGAATACCGTCAGGCGCAAACCCAAAGCTCCCAATCGTGGTCCATTGCAAACAGTGTTTATACCGGCCACGGTTAAGACTGAGTTGAGGCTGAAGGCAGCACGAGTTTCTCACACTGCCTGGCTGTGTGTGCAAATCAATTTAACATCATAATAATTTCTTTTTTTTAAAAATGTACTTACCGAATCCAGTCCTCCCCGGTCCGCAGCTTGGCAGCAAGGGCTCTCTGAGCCAACTCCCCTAACTACTCCAGATGCTGCTCTCATGCTATTAACCAGCATGCGCAAAAGACACACAGATGATGGACGGAATGCAGAGCAATTCAAACATTCTCCCCAAGTCAATAGATCTGGGTTAAATCCATCGTTCTTTTGCTCACCATGCCACCCCAGTTTAGACCCAGCCATATGCAAATCAGTCTTGACCCTGTGCCTCATGGGAACAGTCCAGACCGGACTGCCATGCCAGGCCCTCCCTGGACCGGAAACAAGCATCCTGGGACCTGTTTCGGGGCATCACCCCTCATCAGCCAGGCTAGCTTCAATCCAGTGGCACAGTGAGCCCGGGACCCACGTCTGGGCATACCCTGCGCACTTAGGGCGAGAAAGCAAAAGACACACAGATGATGGACGGAATGCAGAGCAAATCAAACATTCTCTCCTAGTCAATAGATCTGGGTTAAATTCATTGTTCTTTGGCTCACCATCCCACCCCAGTTTAGACCCAGCCATATGCAAATCAGTCTTGACCCTGTGCCTCATGGGAACAGTCCAGATCGGTCTGGACTTTTCCCATTGAATCCATAAATAAATAAAAATACTAAATCTTACCAGCACATGACCGCTCAAGTCAACGTAGAGATCTCGGCCTACTTCAACACACTAAAGATGCTGAAGACAATCTTCAAGTGACTACCAGACAACACCAGAAAAATGATCATGCAAGCCCTCCTTACCAGTCGACTAGACTATGGAAACACCCTGTATGCAGGGATAACCAATCAGCTCACATGAAGACTGAAGACCGTCCAAAATGCAGCATCAAGACTAGTCTTCAACCTCCTATGCCGAGTTCATATCACACCACACCTTAGGGAACCCCATTGGCTCCCGATACACAAGCGTGGACACTATAAAATCTTCACCCACATCTACCAAAATCTCCTCAACACAGGCCCTGCGCCCACATCGGTAATACGGCGAGGGTGCAGAGGCAAAGGGATTCCATCATTTGCATGGGGCACGCCCCTATGCAAATGAGGGAACGCCCCATTGAAAATAGCACTGGCGCTTTGTGTTCCAGTGCTATTGGTATTACAGAAGAGGCCACTTCTGTAATACCAAAGTGCCCCGGGGGCGCGCAAAGCGGGCGCAATCTTCTAGACACCACCACTCAGCTGGTTTCTCACTAGCACACACCCCATGCACACACAAAAGCAGAGCATGAGACCACACTTTCTTAGTTCTATCCCCTACAGCCTGGAACAACCTCCCACAACACATCAGAGCCTCCTCCTCTCTTCTTGACTTTCGTAGGAAGCTGAAGACCTGGCTTTTCTAGTAAGCCTCCAGGGCTGGCCTCACACAACTGCTACAAAGTGCCTGGATACGCTCACAGGTGATTAGCAGCTATAAAAACACTGATAACATAACAACATAACATAACACATTAAAACTAAGGAAAAACAACAAACATGAAAAACAAAAATATAGAAAACTGGAAAATTTACATAATTCCAAATAAACCAAACAGTATTCAATTAAAAACATCTACACATCTAAAAAGAAATCAACATTAAATTAATGTACATTAATTATATAAGTAAAGCACTAATTAGAGCTGACCATTAAAAGTGCAAAAACAATTTAAACAAATCTCCAAACCTTTCAAATTAAACTTCAAAACAGTTAACAAATAGAAACGCTTTTCTAAACAACAGTTAAAGCAGGACAGTGTCACTCTGCCGGATTACAACTCTACAAAAGAAGACTTCAACACTTCAAAGAACCACTAAATACTACAAACAAAGGGCCTGATTTAGATCTTTGTGGGACTCCCATCATCACTTCATGGTGGCATTTACAAGTACTCCATCGAGCTGACGGATTCCTGCCCACCTTCTTTAGATGTGGGCTGGCTGATCATCCGTCCGTGTTTTCCGTCATGTAAGCGGCTCACCACTGGCAATGCTGCATACTCCTCTGTTAGCTAACATTACTCCGTTGCCATCAGTGTGGCGGCATTGTGCCAAACCTATTTACATTTCACAGTTGTGCTGGCATTTTCCTAGCAGCGGATTGCTAACGGAGGTATTCCGTCATGGGGCATGTTCAACATTGTACTATTCCTGTAGTTTTTGGATGGATGCTAGCATCACACACCTGATGTGTTTTGTTAATTATTTTTACCTGCATACCACACTATAAAACACACTCCATTTCAGACCGTGATCCTTTGCCATTCCACTGCAGCAGAACATTGTTTCTGAGCGATTTTTCAGTGGTCACGTTTTGCTTTGTTTTCTCTGTTTCCAGTTCATTTTGTCTTTTTTTATTTTTTATCTTATGGGTTATTAAATTCATTTAAGTTTATTATTTCATAATGGCAGGGAGGAGAAATCCCCATTTTACATCAGTTTGTATGATATTTTAAGGGACAGTTGTACCAAACAGGCCAACATTTTTACTTTTGTCAGGTGTGATGCTCCGTCACAAATCTGAAGAATTTTACATTACCCCTAGTACAAGTGACATAGCATAAAATGCACTAATGATACAGTGGATGTCCCAAACGTCACATTTGTGAGTTAGGGGCTGATTACGAGTTTGGCGGTCTGACCGTCCGAACGCCGCGTCTGCGTCCTCTAGGACAACGCTGCGCCGGTGATCTACCACCTGCCGTATGAGTTGTGCTGTCTGAAATGCATACCGCGCCATGGCGCTCTTCCCATCGGGACCGCGGCAGTCTGCAATTTTGGCGTTGCGTCCACCGATGCCGTCAGGCCCGCGGTCTACCCGCAGAGCATATTACAACTAAACAGTTGTACTTGCAGTCTTCCAGCGGCGGTTAACAAATGGAGGTTACCCAACGGCGGTAGACTGCTGCAGTATGTGCACAATAGTGACCATTGGATGGATTTAAAAACTACACAGCTAATGTGCTTTGGAAGGGGACATGCCTGCAAATCACACTACAAAACACACCCCATCGCTGACCAGCATCCTTTGAATCCCAACTGCAACCCACAAAGCATGGAGCCCTTTTCTCAGCTACCCATTTTCAACTTCCCATTTAGCACTCTCCACCACCTGTAATTTTTGTTTTGCACCTTTTTCCCTGTGTCACTTGTTTGTTTTCCTTTCATATACTCACTCACATTTATTTTTCTCATAATGCCTGGCAAAAAAAAAACACGCTTCACTCAGCAAGAGTTGACAGTCATTGTTGATAAAATCATTAGAGTAGAGCCCCACATTTTTGGTTCCCCGGTTTCAGAAAACTTCTCTAAGTAGGAAAATAGAAAAGTGGGACAGGATAGTCAACAGAGTAAATGCTGTTAGCACCACCCTGTGCACACAGGCCAACATTAGGAAGAGGTGGAATGACCTCAGGTTGAGGGTACGTACCTGGTATAACAACCACCACATGGAGCCTCATAGGATTGGTGATGGCCCTCCTAGCACACCATTGCAATTCTGTCCCTGGGAGGAGAAGGTCTTGGCCATCCTGCATTCTGAGGTCTTGACAGGAACACCTGGGGGAGAGGACTCTGGTAAGTTACACTTCAATAAATGCCACAATATCACAATGTCCTATTTGCTCTCAACTCTGCTTTTGCTATCTTGTTCTCTATCTACTTTCCTAACATGCAATACTTTAAGTATCTGAGATGTTGGTTTGTCTGTGTCAATGTGTATTGCTGCTTATAAGAGCACATGTATCCAACTCCCTGACATGCCACATGTTGCAATGCTGTCTATAAGTGGATTACCATAAAGATATCA
This sequence comes from Calotriton arnoldi, assembly GCA_963921515.1. NCBI lineage: Eukaryota > Metazoa > Chordata > Amphibia > Caudata > Salamandridae > Calotriton > Calotriton arnoldi. The sequence continues at coordinate 318,191 of CAWUFW010000198.1, read as the reverse complement.
ATCCAGGACCCATGATATGTGTGAATATTTAAAAGTATTGTCCCTCCCAAATGCATGTTGCCAACAGGTAAGGTACACTAACCATTTATCAAGTGTTGATAAAGTGAGATTGAAGTGACTACAACTACCATGAAGCCCTGCCACTGCAACTCTAACCAAGATGCTAGACTTCTTTTGCCCCTTCTCACTTGTCTGCCATATTACAACTGATCTTCACTCATCATGGACTGTGCAATATACAGACAATGGTCCACTCAGATATATGTCTGAATACTTTGCTTGATGGTGTCCTGATCTCATCAACTGAAACTATTGATGGCATGAGTGACACCCTAACAACGGTGTACCCCTAATATATTTAAGGCATGAAGGAAAATCTGCTGATTAGCAGTGCCAGGTGAACCCTTGACTCTGCACTCCTTCATGAACAATGTCAATTATACAACCAATCTGTGTGTTTGCCTTTGTTAGACACAACTATGCCTTGGAAAGGAAAAATACACATGCTATGACTACACTGTGTTTGTAGCAGAGTTTTGGTGAAGTCATGTCTGTTCCTAAAGTCAAAATGCCACATATCTGCACATCTAATGAGCTGATGAAATCTACTGCATCTCTTGAATTTCTTAAAATGTCTAGTAACCAACTTCAACTCCACGCAAATAGCTGACAATACTAATCTCTCTATTTTGTTCCATTCTCTGTCCCCATTTACTTTGACACAAACAACGTGGATGTAAATACCTCACTTCCACCAATAATAAAGTTCTCTATTTCTCAACAGATTGATCTGCCACAGCACCTGCACAGAGGTTAGAAACCAAACAGAGTTCCTCTCCACCCCAGGACATAGCCCTCAGTGATGACAATGTGTCTGAAGAGGTAAATGTGGATGATGGTCCTAGCCTATCAGGTCAGCCTGGGCATATGGTAACAATGGGGCTTACTGTGCCTCCCTCAACACCTCCCACCACAGCTGCAACAACACAGGCAACCAATGCACCCCCAACCTGTGCACCTAGCACAGTCAGTAGCATCCTGTGTCCTGCAGTCCTGGATTCTGAACTGGCTATTACCACCCAAGTCACTGAGGAACCAGGACCCAGTTGGAGGGTGCAGTCTGTGCTAAGGGAACAGTCCCATGGGGGTAAGCATCTTGGGAGGGTAACTGAAGGCCCTCACAGTGAGCCCACTGGGGACACCAACACCCAGGCTGCCATCAGCCAAGTCCTGGGAGTCTGCCAGGACTCTCAAAGTTTCATGGTCCAGGTACTGACCAAAATCCGAGAAATGAAGGAGCAACAGCGGGACAACCACGAGATTGCCAGCATACACACTGAGGTGGCTGGCATAAACACCAACATGGCCTCCCTGGTTGGGGCGCTGTGGGACATCAATGCCACCCTCTGCAGGGCTTTTCCACCTGCATCTACCCCTTCCTGTGGTTAAAGAACATCCAGGCTATCAACATCTGCCGCAGCCACAGGAAGGAAAGGCCCTGTCAGAGGACAACATGCCTGCATGGGGCCCTCTCTCAGCTGTTCCGGATCCCCCCTCCAGCAAAAAGAGGGGACATCCATCCAAAAATCCAGGAGGTGGGGATGGCAAGACACCCACCACTGCCAGGAAGAAACTGTGTACCTAATGTCTTCCTGTGTGTGCTACACAATCACTTTGTGGACTATTCCTGCCCACTTTTCCATATCTGATGGGAGGAGTATGTTGGACTTTGTACTCCAGACAATTTGGACTCTACTACAATGGTTTCATCCACCATGACTGAAGACTTCACTTTTTATTTGCACTGTGTAATTTTTAGTTAGTTTCTTGATCTCATACTTGTTCACTTCATTAACACACATCACCAAATCATTGTCTCCTGTTGTAATTCTCACATATAACAATGTGAACGTACTACCATGTGAACTTTACAATGTCAGAACTTGGGACTTCTGGAAGCATGGATATGTTGTATGTAACCACTCTACCAACTCAGGAACACTACCATGTCACACCAACATATCCATACAAGTATCTGGCCTGATAATATCTTTATTCCATTGTCTAAATCATAGGCTGCCATGCTATCAGAAACATAGCAAATAAGACATGATTCCGTTATTCTCTGTCAGTGATCACATAATCAGTTGCAGACTTTCAAGACATGGTAGGAGGGGATACATCTGACAATATCCTACACACTAGGCAAAAATAAATTTGGTCTACAACATCAGCCAGAGCCATATTGCCAACCTCACAAATGGAATCCTACATCAAATAAACAGACACATGTCAGTACAACAGTTTCTGACCACAGGGCCATTTCAATCCAGTGTTGCTTGCATCTGGTGGAATGTCACTGATGTGCCACAAGCACTTTGGCCTACAATGAGGAGACACATCAACAGGTACATACAGTTCATACACAATGAGGATTTAGCCAATGTAGAGGGAGTCTACCATGAATTAGGCCCAACACACCATTGTGTTGGATCAAATTATGGCACACATATTGCATTAGGACCAACACACCACAAGGACCAAGTCCAATGAAAGCCAGGTAACTTCAATCCGAATTGCTGTGCAGGCTGTCTTCGTACCAGCTTTTTACAACCAAATTCTGTGACAGACATTCCCGGGACCAATCCATGCCCACTTCGTACGTCTGAATAGAATCATATACCTGCTAATGACACAACTCTGAAATGTCCAAATGAAGATACCAGAGTGAAGGTACCTGAAACAGACCAACACAGAGAGATTAGCTAAGAAACCATACATATTGCAAACATCACATTGTCAACTTCTAGAGAACACAGTCCAAGACAACATTTACAGCTGAACAAAGCTACACTTACAATACAAACACGTGTCCCCAGAAATTTCCAGACTCATATGTTTCTAGTATGTAGCATTAACATCCTCCTCACATCACTACAAGACTTGCAATAATAGTCAAAGTTATCACATCTCACACCATACTTACACTCACGAGAAGTAGTTTTGGATGAGATCTTGATGCAAGTCAGCTCTTTTCTCTTTACCACTATCATCATCATTTGGCATTTAAGGTTCATGGCCTGCATCCTCTGTGGTGTAAGGGATGTTCAGTCGCAGGGCAATGTTGTGGAGTATGCAGCAGGCCACGGTGATCTTATACACCTTCCTGGGTGAGTAGAGGAGGGCTCCCCCAGTCTTGTCCAAACATCTGAATCTGGCTTTCAGAAGTCCATAAGCCCCCTCCACGGCCGCTGTGTTCTTCCATGGGCCTCATTGAAACAGACTTCCCGTGGCGTAGTAGGATTCCTCAGCAGTGCCGACAACCATGGATAGTTGGGATACGCTGAGTTTCCAAGATGGAAGTTAGACAGAAGTACAATAATCAATCAATCAAAAATACTTTATTTCGGCAAGGATGCCATAAAAGTTTTCCACATTCACAGTTTGTCACCAATATACAATATATGGAACTACATAAGTAAACGCTTGGTGGATATCATCATAACTTAGTGAAAATGACAAGAGGGCAGATGGATAAAATACATATATAGACCAGTGTTACAATTAAAATTTCAGAATATAAATACAAGAGAACCGAACAGCCAAAGGATGTCCTAATTGCGTCGATTCTACCTAGTACTCATTAGAGACTCTTGGGGTACAATAGCTCTATTGTCAAACACTCTATCAACAATATAAGGAAGATATCCAAGTAGGAGTTGCGTAAGCCCCGTCATACTTCCCCGGTCTGCAGACCATAAAAGTGCAAATGCATACAGTACAAAGGGATTAGAATACTTACAATAACACGTTAAAAGTTCTATTAAATAAATAAACTGAGCAAAGTTAAACCTAAGCAATAATTAAAAAGGTTAAAAATGGGCTCTGTAGACATCTACCTGAGATAATCAGTTAGCAGTCTTCAGCAAGTATCTTCTGATAGCCCACATCTTGCCTAAGAACTTGGCAACTGCGCAGACTATTAACAACCTAGTGTCAGATTTTAAGATGCGCAGTGCTACACTAGGGCAGCATGTGCCGGGGCATTTACAAAGAGAGGCTAACCATCTCGATCTTGGGGCTCTGTTAAATGAGCAAGCAAAAAATATGTGGGCTATCGCCTCGACAGCCAAGGGACATCCTGGACAAAACCCCGATTGAGTGTGAGACTTTTGCCAGGAGGCTGTGAGTGAATTCACCGAGAAGGAGCCAAATCTAAATTGCATGTAGAGCTTTCTCTCCAGCAAGTGCAATAATGAGTTACACACTTTCAGATCATACTACCTGACATCACCCACACAAAGTTAAGACAGATCACACTTCCCTACAAGCGAGGCCCTGTCCGGTAGTAGGTGTGATATCAGCTGGTGTATGGTGCTGTTCCGCAGTATGAAGGCATCATAGATAGATCCTGGGAACCGGGAACAGATGTTTGAGATGTGCCAAGCAGACAACTTGCACGTTGATAGAATGATAGTGCTACCTGTTGTGGTACACTTGTTACCTGGTTTGCGGTGGTACTAAGGCAATATGTGTGCCATCAATGGATCCATTCACATGTGGGATGTGACAAAAAACATAGACATCTGCGTTCACAATGGCTAAATCCTGACATCTGGGGAACTGGATGTAGCTGTCCACATGTCTCAAAAGTGCTGCAAGCACCTCTTGGAGTACCTGACTGAACATAGGTTGTGACATTCCACCTGAAATAGCAACAGTAAATTGAAACAAGCCTGTGTCCAGAAAATGCAATACAGACATGAGTTACACAAGTTGTGGGATTGATGTAGGATAAGTGATGTGAGGTAGGAGGTCAGGCTCCAACTGATGACATGTCTAGTATTGGTTGACGATTCAAATGAAACCTTCGACCACGTGTTGCTCATCCATGGTCTGCAGGTCTGGAAATGGGCCGTACACTGAAGCCTGGCATCTCCTTCCTCTCCCAGTGTACCTATGTGAGGAGTAACACAAAAATATATTTTGGCCACAGTGTGCAGAGTAACATATGTGAAGAGTAAGGCAAAAGTCATGTGTCTGAACAGTAATGCTTCATGAAGCATTACAGATTTTACATCATCATTGTCGAATCATGAACATCCACCAGACATCCTTAAGGTGGCTTTCACAGGTCTGTAACAGAACTGTGCATATCATCAATTTGAAAAATTTAAATTGCCACTATAGTGAGGGTAGCATAACATTTCATGGGAAATACCGGCAACCACGGTGTGCAGTATGCTGCACTCGTTTTGCCTATGTGCACAGTAATGCACTACACAGATGAAGTTTTGTACTGGACATGACATAGGAATGAAGCATTTCAAATGTAAACATGTTTGTGCTCATTTGTAGTGGTGGTGACGCACTTAACTGTCACCAATACTGTTTTCCCAACTGCTAACATGTCGGATGTCTGATTTCGCTTATAGGACATGTGGAATGTACGCCGCCTGTGGAAGTTGACCACGTGGTGGGCGGTCGCATGCACGGCAGACACAGCCATAGGCTTACGTTCACGATAGTGACGGTTGCAGCCCAATGGCTGTGTGCGCCGATGCTGATTACCTCTTAGTGGCGTACATGTACACGGCAGTTGTAAAGAATTCTCACTTGCCTCCTTACACTGCTGCTAGCAACACCTCTTCCATTTTAGCAACTGTTTGCTACCTCTGGGAGCAATCATGGCATGCACTGCAGGAGAGAGGGCCCATCCCTTCACTTCAGAGGAGCAGGATACCCTGGTGGATGAGATTATTCCACTGTATTCTAAGCTCTATGGCTCACCAGAGGAACAGGTAAGTTTCTCAAATACTTATTTAACTCTGTTTCACTACTTTCTTTCTAATCCGAAAGGCCACAATGTGCCTCTGAGTGTCAGAGTGTAAGCATTATAATGATTGCATACATTGTGTGGCCCCTACAAAGGGCACACGTGTAATGGATTATGGGGCACAGGACTTTGTGGAGAGAAGGCCACCATTGGAATGTGAAATAAGGGTGACTTCTACTTGTACTACATGCATAGTTCTATGCAGGGCTTAAGTTCAAAGTAGCTACAATTAGTTCTCAAATCACATCATGGTATATGTGCATTGTCATGTGTAGGCTTCACACTAGGAGCCATGTCTATCACACAACACATACAATGGTATGTTGATTGTCATCCCTGTTACAGTGCCTCATACTGCAAAAGGGGTGTCCTGTGATTGCAGTACAAACAACACAAACCTATTATGACTTATTAGGATATTCAAATAGGTAGTCCACATGTCCACACAGCCCCCAGAGAGGTAGCTCTCAGTGTCACACATACCAGCCCTTACCTTGTGACCTTAGTCTTAGGATGTTGTGTATACTATGGTACTCACCTTTATGGACCATATGCATCAATGAAATGGGGCTGGCAGTAAAGGTGTCTGGGCAGTCATGCACCTTTAGAACGTAAAAATGATGTGTAGTGTGTCATGGTACCTCACATCACATTCCATGTAGGATAGCCCTGGCCTACATGATGTTAGTGGGCTGCCTCAGTCAGTGTAGGTCATGACAGGGTTGAGGTTAGTCATCAGATGACCACAAAAGTTTGTATCCATGCTTTAGTTGTGCTTAGCATGTGACATGGACACATGTAATATGTTGACTCTTGATGAAGGCTTGTGATAGATGTCAATGTAATGTGTATCAACTGACAGTTATCCTCAAACTTTCAGTTACAATCTGTTTCTACATCTATTGCATCCATACATGTCAACACCCATCAGAAGAAGGCCATTTGGAGAGCCTTTGCCCGGAAGGTGCGGATCTTGGGGGTATACAACTGGCGTAGTGTCCACTGCAGAAAGTGGTGGGAGGGCCTGCGGCACTGGACCTGGAAGATCATGGAGTTCCAGCTGGGGAAGTCCTCACAACGTGGCAGGGGCGAGCATCGGACCCTGACCCCCCTGATGGCCCGCATACTGGTGGCGGCCTACACAGACCTTTATGGGCAGTTGAGGGCCCAACAGCAGCTACATGGAGGTGAGTCCTGGCCAGAGCCATACATGTTAAAATGACAACTTTGAGTGTTACAGACAGTTATTTCACCAACCATATTGGTGGTGTCCCATGTGTCACACACACGATGAGTCATTGTTAGTGTAAGTGTGGTAGTAGGTGCATGCTGCTGTGCTGTGGCTATTGTCTTTTTGACCTGGAACACAGCAGAGTCCTGTCCACATCAAATTCTCTCCTTTTGAGCAGATATCTGACTGAGTGAAGTGAGTAATCATTTCATATTCTCACTAACTCTGGGTGGAAATTGTACCACACAAAACTTGTCTTGCTTGTGTGAGAAGTGATACACCTTCACTAATGTCTCTCATTTGATGGTGGCCCTACTGCATGTGACATGACATAGAGTTCACAGTACATGCAGTGAATGTACAACAGTTCTCATTGGTAAGTACTGGTTATTCTGTGAAATGAGAGTGCAAACATCACTGGTGCCATCAGCATTAGTGCCTACATGTTGGCTAGTGCGCATTTGCCAGTTGATGTTTCATCTGCAATAGTGTTTGAATACACTCATTCACTGACTGGTGACATGCATGAGGGAGTGAGATGTAGAACTGTGGGGATCATATTTGAGTGTCTACACTGATTCTTACAAACCAATCTGAGTATGCAATACCAAAGAGTGGTGTGATGTGCCTGCCCATTGTCACTCTAGTGATCCCACATCTTCATGTCCAGGGACACCCAAAACCTTCAAAGGTGTATTGGCTTGTAGTTACGCAATCCATGACTGGCGTCATCACATGTACCAAGCAGGACTGGGGATGTTCGTATGGCTATATGGATTGTTGTGCTGTGTGAATTCAGAGTATCTATCTCCCAAATTTTTGGACCTCAATTTTTTTAGGGAACTTTATCTGCTAATTGTGATACATAGCTAAACTACACATGTCCAGCTTTCATTTGACTTTTCATTTAGTGGACATATGATGTAATTTATAGTCCAAAGTGTCATCAGTGTGAAATGAGCATTTGCATGTGACATAATGTTTGCCACAACAGCAATTGATGGTAGATTGGTGTTCAACTTGACCTTCATGACATCATGATATGTTATGAGTAACAGTTAGATTTGTTTGACTCTGAGCCTTGTGTGAGCATTGTGTAAATCTCACACTTGGATCCATCCTGTTTGTTACATCTGTTTACAATGGTATATAATAAGGTGATCAACTGTCCTAGTATGCACATAAGGATGGAGTGTAGACAGTTCCATCAATGCATTTGGGCCTGTCTTGAGTTATGACATGAGTGGACTGAAATGTTTGCAGGTTATGTAGCATGCTTGCATGTGCTCATGCTAAATTTGAAGCCTATGGAGTGAACCATGAAGGTGGTGTGATATGTGGACTTCTTCAGTGTTTTCTGTTGAGTTGTAATGCTCAGGTGTTGAAACACAGTCGCAATAAACCCATGTTACATGTCATTTCAGGTACATCCAGGGCAAGCAGAGGAGAAAGGGCTAATGTTGGTGGGGACACTGCTGCTCACAGCAGTTCTAGATGTGAGACGCCAGACACAGAGGGACCCAGTGACCAGGAGGGTGTGAGTAGTACCCCACAGCGGACCCAACAGGATTAGTTCCACTTTCATCCTTGTCTGCCACCCCAGTTCCAATGCCACCCTCCTTGTTGTCCCCACAAGGTGGCCGTTCCCCTAAGAGGGGAGTGATCTCCTTTGTTCCAGGCACCTCAGCCCCTGCCCCTGTTAGCCCCGCTGCCCTGAGTGAGGAGGTTATTGACATCCTGAAGAGCATCTCTGTGGGTCACACTGCAGTCCTGAATGTCATCCAAGGGCAAAGCAACCAGCTGTCCCAGATGGTTTCGTACTTGGAAGGCATTCACACTGCCATGTCTGCCCTACAGAGATCTTTTCAGGCTCTGGCCTCCTCCCTCACAGCAGCCCTCCACCCATCGCAACCTTCCACCCCTCCTGCCCCTTCCCCATCTAAATGACCTATTCCCATTCGTATCCCAAGCACAAGCACACCTAAGCATGCATACACTTCATCAGATCCAAGCACCACATGCAAACACAAAACACAGGCATGCAACCACTCACCAGACACCCCCTACCATCCCACCACACCATACCCCCAGACAACACACCAACACCCACAGACCTCTCCACAACCACAACCACACCCATACCCCCAGACACCACACCAATACCCACAGACCTTTCCACAACCACATCCATACCCCCAGACACCACACCAACACCCACAGACCTCTCCACAACAACACCAATTCCCCCAGACACCACACCAACAGGCACAGACCCCTCCACAACACCCAGCATTCCCTCAGACACCACACCAACAGCCACAGACCCCAGCACAACACCCAGCATTCCCACAGATACCACATCAAAAGCCACAGACCCCTCCACAACACCCAGCATTCCCACAGACACCGTACCCCCCACAGACACCTCCACAACACCCAGCACATCCACATCACACACACCAAAAAAACGCAAACACTCAGTCACCCACACAACAGACACCAATACAACACACAGAGCAGCCAGCAGACCCACACTCCCACCCCCTCTTCCTCCCAACCCGTTTTCTCCATGAGGATATCATGTTTGCTCTTGCCCCACTAAAACCTGACCCCCCCCCAAAGTCCCAAAAACCTCTCCCACACCCAAACCCATCCCTTCCACTTCCCACTCCACCCCTGAAAAAACGTTCCCACCCCCTGAACCCAGTTCTAAAAAGAAAACAAAAGCATAAAAACCTCTCCATACCCAGACCCATCCCTTCCACTTCCCACTCCACACCTGAAAAACAGCATTCACACCCCCTAAACTGAGCCCAAACCCCCCAAACAAGAGAAATCCCCTCCCAAAACGAAACCATCCCTCGCTAAACCTCTGCCCCTCCTTCCCATGTACCATCTTCGAGGTGCCTGCTATGCCCAATGGATGCTCCTTTGTGAGGAGGTTCCCTGGCAGTGTCAGTAAGGGCAAGTTTGGTGGCATAGCTTTGTGCTGTGGCACATGGAAATTGAGTGGACTGGCCATTGGCCTTTGTTTAGAATCCTGTTCTGACATACTTTATATAAAATCTATTCATAGTTTTGAAGACATTGGTCTTGCCATTACTTTTCTAACTATTTGATGTTATTGTATAGTTAGTTATGAGTGACTACATTTGTGTTTGTTTCATCCCTGATTGCTGGTCTAGTTGTTGTGGTAAGTATGATGCAACCTTGGAGCCATGGCTGGAATTACACAGGGCAAGGTAAAATGTTGGATGGATGTCTATGTGGGATGAAATCCAAATGGGGCAGACATTGCATTGGGTGACATGTTATATGGTAAGTATTTCTGCTTGGCCTGGCAACTGTCAATGTCAGATGAGTAATTTACAAACAAATGCGACTGGGGCAAGATAAAGTGCACATATCACTTTTAGTGATTTGAATAGCCTCCTATTCTTCCACACAAGAGTACAACTCCATAATATCATTATAAAGAAATGATCAGCACACACCAATCATCATATGAAGTATGTAAAAGATACATATCAATTAAGTCATAGTGCACAGACTCCATCCAAGTTTTTCTAAAAAAGATTCCTTTATTCACATCTTCTTAAAAGAAACTCTTTCTCCAATGTAGCCAAAGCATTTTGTCTCTTAAAAGAGACTTCTTCAGGGCTTGATGTCGTATTGGCACCTGTGTCAATTGTTGGTTACGAAAACCTTTTGTGTTCTTCCCATGAAAGCCAAAGTTCATCGTGCGGTTTGGTAGTCAATCAAAAAAATCCAAACATTTATTTTATGATTTGTATCTGTTGTCATTACATTTATAATATCTTATATTGATAGGTATTTATCCCACAGGTCAAGCTATGTACTAGTACTCAGCATATGCAGTCCAATCCCATGTTGCCATCAGAATCGTGCGTGTAGAGTACGGCAAGTCATGTGGAAAAGCCAGATTCCAAACCGTGTAATGAACTTTGCCTTTCAGGTGCCGAACGCACAAGGTTTTCATAACCAACAATTGACATGGGAGTCAATATGACATCAAGCCCTGAAGAAGTCTCTTTCAAGAGACTAAACGTGTTGGCTACATTAGACAAAGAGTTTTTCAAGAAGATGCAAATAAAGGAATCTTTTTTTAGAAAAGCAAGGATGGAGTCTGTGCACCTTATGACTTAATTGATTTGCAACTTCTTCCTATGATGTAGGTTGGGTATGTGTCTGATGTGTTGAAGTTAGATATTTGTTGATCCACACATGGAGGGTGTTAACTTGTCATATCTTTGTGTAGTTCTGCATGGACATGTGTCCATTTTCCTGTGTGTACCTTACAGCTCCTTTATCTAGGTTTGTGCCATATGCTATTGTTGCTGTGTTTACTTTTATAAGTTGCAATTATACATTCCCCACACATGCATGACACTTGGTTATGCTATTGGTGGTCCCTGATGTACTTCAGTGCCCAGGTCCAATGCACATTGAGGGGAATATTTACGAGCCCCTATCGCCATGGGAACGTCACTTTTTGTGACGTTTCCTTGGCAATAGGGGCTTTGCCCTATTTACAAGGCAGCGTTAAGCCACTTAACGTGGCTTAACGCGGACTTGTAAATATGGCCCCCTTTCACGCTATGCTTAGAGTGAAAGGGGTGGGCAGTGGGTGTTGCGGTGGGCGTTCCACTGCAACACCCCTTGATTTTGACGCTGCCCCCTATTTACAAGGGCAGAGTAAATAGGAGGCAGCACCAAAATTAAGACCAGGGACAACCTGGTCTTAACTTGACGAAACAAGGAGAAATGCTTTATTTCTCCTCATCTTTGCTCTTTCTATGTGTGCTGCCTTGTGCAGCACACTTGGAAAAAGCAAAACACCTTGGATTGTTTACGTTCAGGAAGGTGACCCTTCCTGCACATAAACAATCCGGAAAATTACATTTTGTAACTTCCATGTCTGCTTCTTTAAGCAGCACACATAGAAGTGACAAAATGGCATTTCAAGATTGTTTATGTGGAGGAAGGGGGACCTTCCTGTACATAAACAATCTTCCCCTGCACGCAGACACCCTTGCACTATGGTGCAAGGGTGCCTGCATTGGCGCTACACTGCTAAGTGTAGCACCAGCGCAGGGGAAAACGCAAGGCTGCACCATATCCTTGTAAATGTGGTGCAGCCTTGCATTTCTGAAGTGGCGGAGTGAGGCGTTAAGCCATGATGTCCAACGCCTCACCCCTTCTTTGTAAATATTCGCTTGAGTTTGTCAAGCATGTGCAAAATGCACTGTGTCCCAGGGCCCCAGACTTTCATGGTTCCCACTATTAGAGGCATAGCAATCCGGCAGAGAGTGTTTCAACTGTGCCCTTAGAATGGGTCTCACATTGATTCTATGGAATCTCATTGACTGATATTGCCTTTTCATGTGGGTGATGTGTGAGAGTCAAATTCAGAGTTGTAACAGAGAAGGTGTGTTTCACTGTAATGACACATCGAAACAGATGTTTCTTTGACATCAATACAGGACCTGGGATGTGTGCAATGTGAGTGTGTCACATTCACTATAGCAATTTGGTTAGAGTTGCAGTGGGAGGGCCTCATGGTAGCTGTTGTCACTTAAATCTCACTTTACCAACACTTGAGAAATGGTAATCTGCTTGATGTGTGAAGATCAGTTGTGACATGGCAGACAAGTGAGAAGGGGCAGACGGAGTCTAGCATCTTGGTTAGAGTTGGAGTGAGAGGGCTTCATAGTAGTTGAAGTCACTTCAATCTCACTTAACCAAGACTGGAGAAATGGTAAGCTGCATACTGAGTGAAGATCAGTTGTAACATGGTCGACAAGTGAGAAGGGTCAGAAGGAGTCTAGCATCTTGGTTAGAGTTGGAGTAACAGGGCCTCATGGTAGTTGTAGTTACTTCAATCTCACTTTACCAATACTTGAGAAATGGTAAGCTGTATGAACAGTGACCTTCAGTAGTAACATGGCAGACAAGTAATAAAGGGCAAAATATATGTGTGATAGAGATTAAGAGGTGTTATATTGATGAGTAGTTGCTGTTGTGGAACACAAAATAATGCACACATCAATATCACTGTATATAATTTGCAAACACATTTCCATTTGTGTACAGTGTGCCTGTGCAGTACCAATGTTTTGGTCTAGGAGGGTATCCTACAGATGTATTTTTTATTATTCTTATAAAACAATAACAGACAGGGCCCTATAAATGTATAAATTTCTTATGGACCCATAACTCCCTTGCCTGGTCCATGGCGGGCATTGTTTTGCTGCGAAGTCTTTGGAAACTGGTAGTTGTATGACTTACTGCCGATTTTGTCCGTGACGGAGTAGGTTTTGAACGTGGTCGAGCAGGTACAGCTGGGGCAGGTTGTGTCTGATGGGCTCCATGATGGCAGAAGACATGTGGAGATGAGTAGAGGTGAGTTACAGTCTTACATTCCTTCCTTTCGGCCATCTCAGATGTGGTGGTTGGACCTCTGGCGTCACACCAGCTGTAAAGAGACTCGTAATTGGGCTGGCGTTTTCACTGGTAGTTCGAGCCTCCCACAGCCTCATTGTCCGATTCCGCGGACGCCGTGGTCGAAGTTGGCTGGCGGTATCGGTGGTTTGCTGGCACTCTTTGCAAAAGGCAATTCAACATTTTGTAATGCGGCGGTCGGACAGCCGAACTCGCAGCAATTGGCCAGCAACCGTGGGGACGGCAGTCACTCGTAATAAGGCCCTTAGTATTATAAATAAACAATTGTAAACATGTGAGCCAAAATGACTAGAAACATAAGATTAAATGGCTGAATTTTTGATTAAATACATATTACAATTATGTTTTTAATAAAAAATACTATTTAATTTATGTTAAAAATGACGAATTTGCATGATGTCTTTCTCATTCACAAATGTGCATGTAAGCCAGTCTGTTTATTGAAAACTGATTTTGATAGGCATACATTTTTGAAAATAAAACTGAGAAATATGTGAACACAGTGGTGACAGAGTAACACATACCCAAAAACATTAATTTTAAATCCTATATTATGTCCAGATGATAAATCATTAATGAACAAACAAAGATTACTTAAAAGGACTTTTGGAGATGGAATGTCCCATCTGCAAAACTAAAATCAGGCACAATAAATGACTCATTTGGAAATATTGAAATGCATCAAAGTTTACTTTTTTTATACTGGAAATTACATTTTAATTTTTAATTTTAAAAATATGTATGAATCAATGCATTTAAAATGTATGTCACCAATTTGTACATAAATTGAAAGCCACAATATATATATATTTTTTCACAATGGTAAAATAAACAAAAAATAACAAGATATTTTGGAGTAAAATGTAATTTTTTTCATATCTGTACTAAAGTGGATTACAAATGTATCAAGGTCTATGTATTTACTTATGCTGTAGAAGTAATTTGAACCTACCGAAAAATGTTTTTTTGAATTTCTTCCACAGCATATGTAAATAAACATATGTGATACATTAATAAGTAACTTAAGTGCTGAATCCATAAAACCATAAAATTCATTTTAACATTTAAAAAATATTTAAGTTACTTGAATAAGTTTTACCTTTGTGACATGCCCAAACAAAAGAAACAGACTGTCAGTTTAAACAAATATTGGTACAACATTACAGTAAATATTAACACACATTGATTCATATTTTTATTTTTAAAAATAAATCAGCTTTTTTGCCTTGTACACACAATGTACAAAGGGATTTTTGTTTTATAATAATTTTTATGACATAAGCTCTCTCTTCAAAACTACAATTCAGAGGTTTAAAACTTTCCTGGGAGAATTGAAAGTGGTTAAGAAAAACGATCAAAAATAAGGTAGGAGCAATAATAGAAAATTACAAAACTGTGACCAAATGGTTTCTCAAAATGCTCCATACATGCAGGAGATAAAGATAAAAGTAAACCAAAGTTTAAAAGCCTTGAAGCAGACGAACTATGAAAATGTTGAAAATACTTTGAGAAAAAACTTTATGATCAGTTATATTTACACAGATACAATAAAACTATTGTATATGTCTTTACAGCTTATTCAAGAGCAGGTAAAAGAGACATTGGCCAAGAAGGCGGGGAAGAAGCTGGCCACTGTGTTTCGGGTAGCAAAACATCAGACACTGATGGACACAGTGGGGTGAGGGGACTGGAACAGAGGCCACTTCTTTGTCATTTTTATTGGAGGCTTCCACAAGTGGTGGAGCCTACTGGAACTGTAACAACCTCATCCTTGTCCACCACCCTGAGACACATTTACACCCTCCTTATTGCTCCCCCCCCAGTTGGCCAAACCCCAATCCCTAAAAGGGCTGGGGTCTCCTTTGCCACAGGCACCTCACCCCTTCCCCTGTCAACCCGGCTGTGCTGAGTAAGGAGGCTATTTACCTATTACGCTGCATCTCTGTAGGCCAGACTGTGATAATGAATGGCATCCAGGGGCTAACCTGCCAAATACAACAAATGGTTGCATTCCTGGATGCCATTCACAGTTCAATGTCTGGCATGCAGAGATTGCTTTCCAAAATTGCGACTTCCTCACTCAGGTCCCTTCCTCAACCCAAATCCCAACTCCCACCCCAATCCCAAGAAGATTCACTTCTTTGTAGCACCCACTCCAGCACAATCACACACACAGATTATAACAAACACACAAACAACAAACACACACTATTGAAACTACACCCACAAGAACCCCAAGCACAAAACCCACAATCACCACCATACCCATGACCACCACAACCACCACCACACCCACAACCAACACAATCACCACAACCACCGCCACACACATAACTACCACAACCACCACCACACATACCACAACCGCCACCACACATACCACAACCACCACCACACCCAGAGCCACCACACCCACAACAACCACCACACTCAGAAGCACCACAACCACCACCACACCCACAAGCACCACAACCACCACCACACCCACAACCACCATACCCACAGCTACCATACTCACAACCCCACACACTCAGAAGCACCACAGCTACCACCACACCCATAACCAGCACCACAACCACACCAACCACTACACCAACACACTCATCAAAACCAGCACACTCACACAAAATTAAACCTACACAAAAAACAACACCAACCAAATGCAAATGCACACACTCACCAGAATATCGAATACCAGCCAAAAAAACACACATCTAAACATACACAACAAACACCAGACCCACATGTAACTTCCAAACATACAGATACAACCACATCACCAACTCCAGCTCCCTCTACCTCCAAAACCAGTCCTCTACCACCCCTCCTACCCTTACTCCTCATTCCGAATTCACCTCTTACATGTCCTTAACTCCTAACAAACCTAAACCCACCCCTGAAGTATCTGCTCTGTGCCCAATAGATGCCCTTTCCTGAGGAGGCTCCCTTTTGAAGTCTTTTTAGGAGGCAAGTTATGGGCAACGAAGCCACAGCCTGTTCTATTGTGAAGCCCTTTTGTTCTCCTTTTGTCTTTTTATTTGAATAAAACTTTA
Organism: Calotriton arnoldi; assembly: GCA_963921515.1. Classification (NCBI taxonomy): domain Eukaryota; kingdom Metazoa; phylum Chordata; class Amphibia; order Caudata; family Salamandridae; genus Calotriton; species Calotriton arnoldi. Next base: position 301,588 of record CAWUFW010000198.1, on the reverse strand, counting down.
CGAGATCAGTATCTCATTTATAAATAAAAATATTTAAATTTTACAAAGTTTGTCCTAACATTATTTTCCATTTACAATTCATTGATTATTAAAAATGTTAATGATGAAAATGTGAAATACATATATTTACTTACATTTGTGACAAAAAATATAAAAGTTTTTTGAATTACATATTTGTACAGTCCAAATATTAGTGATAAAAAGTTGTAATGGACATTACAAGATGCAAAGATTCATCATGATAATAGACACATATACCAAAAACAACTGAAGTTTTTTTAAAGTGTTAATTCAGGTGTGCTTCTTTTAACTTAATAAGTGAAAAAAATAAACAAATATGCACTACACCTTAAAATTAAAATAAAATTAAAATGTAACAAAATACAGAAAACACACTAGACGGGAAATGTTACATAAATAACTATATAAAATTATTTAAGTTTTGAACTAACATTGATATTGCATTTTTTTTTTTTAAATGGTTTACCTTGTCTAATGCAATTAATAAATAATATTACATTTAAATTATTTAAAAATTGTTTAATGCATATGTTTATAATTTGACAGTATGAACACATTATGGATTTTTATTAAAGTCAATTTTTGTGTAAGTGTCCATTATTCTGAAGGCAGCTTGCACCAAATTTGAAAACAAAAAATAATAATAATGCATGTGTGTTTCTTTAAATTTCTGAAACGACAACATTACACACATATGCATTACACATTAGAAAATATTGCTTGTAATAGAGATTTTGAAATGCACGAGTCCAGAGCTAATGTAAACAGAGAATTCAAAAGGAAACAAGTAAAAAAAGAAAGCTTAACTTTGAATTCGGTGACGACGGGATTGATTTGCTTCGTGGTCAAGTATCAGCAGAAAGGGAAGGACTTGAACAATTGGATCCATGACAGAAAGGGAAGTGGAAAATAGAAAAAAGGTAAGTTTCTACCTTTTATCCCTTCGAAACCACCAACTCAGGTGTGGAGGTTTACCCGCCACAATTACATCGACCGGAAGGCAGATCGTGATTAGCCCAGTGGAAATATTGGCTGTACTCCCTCCGACATCTAATTTTTCCTATGGTGCCATTGACATGTGAGGAAATTTCGGGGGGAGATGGCCGCACTCTGATGGAATATCGTCCATAGACCCACCAGCATCTAAATTGAGTGGACTGACCGCCTAGTAGGCGGACGGAGAAACAGACAGAAAAGTGGCGGCGGAACCAGATCCACCATGATCTTAATCAGGCCCAAAGTATGTTTTGCAATACATGACAGTTAATAAAAGTAATAAAAAATGTAAACTATGTAAAGATAAGAAATAATTAAAACTATGCTGCATATTTATTTATCCACCATATAGGTATATTTATTTATCCACCATATAGATAAATCCTTTACAATAAGAAAAAATGCTAAAAAGAAAGGAAAATAAAGGCATAGACACTGAATTGCTCAAAGTACAAAAAAGACCACCTTGAAAGTATGGGCTTTATTACAAGTTTGGCAGTCCGTGGACCCCCGTATTACGAGTTGGGCGGATTGGCTTTGCAAAGACCGCAGCTGAACTTCTGAGACCGCCAGCAGACTGCCGAGCCCCGGGCTCATGGTCAGGGAAAGGCAGCTGCCATAGGGCGGTACAGGGGAGGTGCACCGCCGTCCGTATTGTGACTTGCCTTTTCCATGAGCTGACCGCGTCAGTCTGGCCTCTTGCTTCAAGGTGGCAATAATGAAGGATTTGGGGTGCGTACTCACCCCTTTCTTCTCTTCCAGCAGAGTTCGACATGGATCCCTTTCTCCAGGTCCCCCTTCACAGCAAGATCTTCACCCTGAGGAATACAACCCTGTTTGTGGCGATTTATTTGTGAGTCCTTTTCCTACTGTATACCCATTGCCAGGACTGCCCACATATGGGCCAGACTTCGGTAATGAATAGATGGTATTTTTCAACATATATCATGCATATGTGCACATCAGATACATATACAGTCAAAATGCACACACAGTCATCGATATAATTTGAAAAAGTACTCACAACCACCAAGAAGTCAGCATCCACACCGCCGGCACTGTGGTCAACGCGTAAAACGGCAGTCTATAGACTGTCAGCGCTGTGGGCTACTGGCTGGCTTGGACGCGGTTCTTGGCCGGTTGGACTGCCAGACTCGTAATCAGGCCTTAAGTATTGTAACTAAAGCATGAAACTAAAATGAAAGTAAAAATAGTGCTTTAACCAATTAAAAAAAAAAAATGAAAACTAACTCCTAACTAAATTTTAAATTAATTTGAATTTGAATCTGAATTTGAAAGATTCAGAGACTGCAAAATGCAGCTGCTCGGCTCTTGAAAAATTTGAAAAAGAATTAATTGGTGGCTAAGGTGCTCAAGAAGCTACACTGGTTGCTGATCAAGAGCAGGGTGGCTTTTAAAGCACTCTGTATGGCACACAAAGCCCTACATGGAATGGGCCAGACCTATCTGAGGGAAAAAATGTCATGGCCCACCCCCCAGAAGAAACCGCATTCTGCCTACTCTAAAACCATGGCAGGTCCTAAGATCTGTAAAGCCTCCTGGGGAAGCAGAAGATTTGGTTACCCTACTTCCATTCTTTGGAACCAAATGCCTTTTTATTTAAGATCACATGCAAATCTGATGATCTTCAGAAAGCATCGAAAAACTTGGCTTTTTGCATCACTGGCTTAAACAATTCCTGGACTTTGGTCTTTTCCAATCAGTAAGAAGTACAGACACAGCGCTAAGACACCTTAGGGTATACGCTGCGCTTTACAAATATAAAGGAAATCAAATTATAAGATGAACTGACACAACTAACACATCTCTTCCTTTCAACAGACTGAATCAAATGAAAGGTGTGCCAAAAACAGGCCTGCAAAGCCCAAATCTGCAACTAAAATTAAATAAAGACAACATCCAGAATGTAAGTTAAAATGTGAAGCTGAAATGTAAAAATGTTCAAATAAAAATAACAGGTATTATTTAAAAAAAAATATATTTTTTTTTATACTCTAAAACCCAGAGATAAAATAGTGGAAACAGCAAAATACATCAAATCCCAAAATGGGAAGCTTTTACTAAATTATAGGGTCGGTTGCATGCATCGATCAGGCAATAGACACCAACCCAAGTATTATATACCATGGTGGAATGCCTATGACAGCACCATGTCCCAAGAAGCATAGACAAGTACCACAGTGGATGGATGGCACTATTCCTCCAAGGGATCACTTAAAATAAGCCTGCCTACATTCTACCAATCCCTAAAAATAGTTAAAAAGGAACAACACTACCAGGAGCTAATAATGGAACAATCCCTAACCCAAATCAAGCCAAAAATCCCAAAAACAAACTAGAGAAATGTATAACCTCCTAGCATGTAAAGCACCAACGAAGGCCTACCATATCTAAACTTAATAGCAAGAACCCTACTTTAAAAGATCCGAACTTCAAGCCAAGTTCAAGCACAGGGCAAGATGGCGGCTGTGTAGAACGGCCGGTTGTGCGTTCCTCCAAACCAGAACCTGTGTGGTGGTTTTTTCATTCCGTATGCAGTGCCTGAGGCAATTTTTCTGAACGCACACAGTGTTACCCGAGCAAGGAAAGGATACAGTTTCGAATCTGGCAAGCGTGGCGGCTGTAGTCCGCCACCGTGAAGTGTGTGCCCCGGGACCTCCACACAAGCGATCCGGCTAGAGCCGGGTGTTGCTTGCGGGTCTGTCTGTGTGCCCCGCTCGCTTTCTGACCTCTGCGGCGTGTTACTGCGTGGCCCCTTCCTGCAACCTCCGGTAGCCTTCCGCTTAACACCGGTCAGCATTTTCACTGCCTCCCTACGCCGCCGCACCTGATTCCACAGACTTCGGGACCAGTCTGGACTGGAGCCGAAGACTATGAGACGGGAAGCAGCTATTCACGCAATTGGTTCAAAATGTGAGTGGAGGATACAGGAAGACTCAGTGTTCCTGGGGTTACTGCTGGCTGCATACTGCTGCAGATACCACGTTGGCTGGTCTGGAAGACAGGATATCAGTTTAATCTGCGAGATTTCAACATGCCCTGGGAAAACCATGAAAGGACTGAAAGTTCGTAATGGCACTATGACGCAGATGGCCCCAAAAGTAGAAACGGGGCTCCTGCGGTCAACTGCAATGCACGTGAAGAAGACTGAAGGCAGCCCAGAAATTTCCCTGACCCCCTGGGAGCAAAGAAACCGGAGACTGCGGCAATGTTGTTACCTAAGATGCCGCCAAAACCTTCTCCGGCCCTGATGCCTGGAGAAAGCCAGGCTGAGAACATGGAAGGGGTGCTAGGAAATCTGTAAGAGGTGAGCGCCGATGAGCAGGCTGTTGAGAGCATTCTGGAAGGGAGAAATGGAGACTTGGTTGACACTGTTTCGCAAAGTCCCCCGGGAGGTGTAGCTGGTGCAGGGGAGGGGCTGAATTGCATCTCGGCTAATAATGAGGGTGAAGATGCCACTCAACTAGTGTCTCATTTGTAAAAGAGGGTCTTGAATATAAACAAGAAAGACACTGGGGGTTTAATACAAGGCCTTGTTGATGTACGTCTTAAGGCAGCGACAGACACGGGCTCAGGAGATACATTTTTCTCCCTTTTTGACCACTCAGATTGGTCGAGTGAAGAAGACTCGGACATAATAGAGAAAGGTTCTAGGAGGAACTCATTGGGGAGTTGTTGGAGCAAGTCAAGCAGTTTATTTGGAAAGCAAGCACCTAAACTTGGAGCAACTTGTATAGAGGATATAGGCACTGTAAGGAAGAAAAAAGGAACGATGCAGTCAGAGGGTTCCATTCAAGGATCGAAGGACTACTTTGGGATTATTCTTTCACTCCTACATTAGAATGGTCGGCCCTGGGAGGGCCCAAAATGAGCAATGCAAAGCATGTCATTCCATATGAAATCTCGCTTACGACTATATATCAAAGCATTATAGAGCATTGGGACGAAACTATAACAGAGAGCCAGAAGACACAAACAGCTTGTCGTAAAATGCAGAGTGCTATTCGGTAAGTAGCTAAATAATGTTCTTAATTTTCGGAAAGAATGGTGGAAGCAGAAAGCAGAATTTCTACATAGGAGGATGACATGTCAGGTCAGAAGGAAAAAATGGGCATGCTGAAGGAGCATTGAGATGATATCCAGTGGAAGCTGGCAGACCTTGAGGATAGACTACGACGGAATAATCTTAGAGTATTCGGGTTTCCAGAAGGGGTGAAAGGTGGGATACTCGCAAGTTGATTGTGGAAATTTTTAAAGATGCATTTTCAGAGCTTTCTCATTGGAACTGGGATGCTGAAGTGCAAAGAGCGCATCAATTTACATTCAAACAGAATTCTCAATCTGGCCAGGAAGTTGTAAAACCTAGAGCTGTTTTAATCTGGCTGAGTAATTTTCTGCCCCGGGAAGCACTATATGATTTGGGACGTCCGAATTGCAAACGGCCTGGTAAAGGGTATGAGTTCCTTGTTAGACCAGATTACTGTCAGATCACAGTGGAAAAAAGATGGCAACTGTGACAACTAATACCCTTGTTTCAGAATAAGAGGGCTCGAGTTTTTTCACCAAATGTGGCTAAATTAAAAGTGATTGTTAAGGATAAATTTAATTTCTTTATCTCAGAAATATAGGCAAGAGAGTTTTTGGCGATGCAGAGTCAGGAGTAGAATGAAAGTCAAAGATTGGAAACTAGAGAGGGACTAACCAGAGTTTTTTGGTGAGAAATTGTTCTGCATCTTACTAGGAATGATTGTAATAGAAATTGTAGATTGTGGTTTGGGATCGAAGTAATGCAATCCATCATGAATGAACCACTACGGTCCTATTGCCTCTATGGGTTGGTGGGGTAGAGGGGGGAGCACAGGAGGAGCGGCAGGGGTGGACAAGGTGGGGGAAAGTGAAGATGAGGCATGTAGGGTTAACAAGCCATGACCGCAGAAGAACTAAGCAAGGTATTTGAAGATCTTGTAAAATGTATAACTCAAGCCAATCTAAAAATAAAACGTAATGAGAAGGGATTGCATGACATGTGATAGAAGTGATTTTTTTTATGTCTTTACATATAAAATTATTCGAAAATGGTCTAATAGAGAAAGATCTGCTGGCTACATTTGTGCCTTAAGATATAAGGAGATAAGCTCTGTTGGGATATCTGGTTATTAATAGCAAACAAACCGGGGAGTGTATGTAATCAGGAAGGAAACCAATGGTTTTTAGAGCTTTACAACATTTGATTTTAGACCATGGGCTAGTAGATCTATGGGATAAATAGAAGGCCCCAGATCCTGGTTTCACATTCTACTCACACCGACATAATAAATTGGTAAGATTGGATTACTTTTTTATCTCCTCAACTCATATGCATGGAGCCAAAATAGAGATGTTCCCAAGAGTATTTTCAGAACACAATCCATTGGTTCTTGAGATCCCTATGGTAGAGTTTGTTAGGCCTCCTGGCGTATGTACATTTGACAGAAATCTGTTATTAGACCCGGTATTTGTTGATCATATGAAGTTCTGGCCAGGTTCATTTTTGACAATAAATAGAGGTTCATCTACCTCTGAGATAGTGTGGGATGCTTTAAAAGTGGGAGTAAGGGGAGCAACACTTAGTTTTGGTCTACATTTACAGAGATTGAGGCAGGATCTCTATGGGGAACTTACGTCGGCTGAAGGGAAGCTAGCTCAGGGATTGGCTGGAGGTTAGGAGACTCATGAGGTGCTAAATAAGATAACTATTCTCAAAGCAAAAATTAATCAATATTTCAGTAAAGAAGTAGCTATGAAGTATCATACGCACAAACTGGAGTTTTATGAGTATGGGAAGATCTCTGGTAAATTTTTAGCCAAACGGATCCAGCAAAAAGAGGCCAAAAATGGGATAACGGCTATTAAGGATTCAAAGGGGAAAGTAGTCAAGGTCCCAAGTGATATTATAAGAGTCTTTGAAGATTTCTATAAAGACCTGTATGCGGAGGAGGTTGAAATTCCTGCCAGTGGTTATGGGGATTTTCTCCAGGGATTAGATAGTAGCAGAATAAGCCAATAAGATCAGGCTATTCTTGATTCTACAATCTCTATGGAGGAAATTCTAGAAGCTGTAACTTTTTTGGCCGTGGGAAAGGCTGCTGGACCAGATACGCTCCCAGTGGAGATTTTTAAGACTTTTTTTGTGAACTACGGCAGGATATGTTGCTAACATTTCAACAGGCGCAGCAGGGGCAGATCCCTCCTTCCTGGGAAGTGGAGTATATTGTGATTTTCAAAAAAAGATGTCTTCTCTTTTACTGGGAACTTCACTAGTTAATTGCGATCGGAAAATCTATGCAAATAGACTGGGCAAGGAAATCTCTCCTCTTGTCTCATATTGACAAGATGGCTTTATTCCCGGTAGAAGTACAGTAGATCATATCAGGAGAGTGATCACGTTATTTGATTTAGCTGAAGTACAAACGATGTCTTTAGGGTTGATTTTACTAGACGCCGAAAAGGCATTCAACTGGCTATCATGGAACTTTAATGGTCAGTGTTGGATTGAAAAGGGTTTGGGAAAGGTTTTATAGCGGCAGTTAGATCTCTTTAAAAGACCCCAAGTGCTAGAGTTCAAGCAAATTATCTGAAGTCAGATAAAATTCGTATTTCCAGAGGAACAAGACAGGGCTGTCTCTGCTCGCCTTTATTATTTGCGCTTTATATAGATCCATTTTTAGTTATGCTTGAGAGAAATAAGGCTATTAAGTCTGTCATTCACAAGCAAATTGAATCTAGGGTCTTTGCGTATGCAGATGATGTAGCAGTGGTTACAACAGACCCTGCAACTGTTCTTGAAGGACTGGCAAAACAATTCGGGCTATGCTCGGAATACAAGTTAAATGAGACTAAAACCTAGATATTATACACTGGCCAAGATGATATTAGGGATCAAATGGTGGTCCCTGATGTGGTATACCTGGCTGTTAGAATCAATGCTGATTTAGATCCACTGGTGGAGTTAAACGTGGTCCCCTTGTTGGATAAGATTAAACGTGATCCTAACAGAAATGATCACTTACATCTTTCCTTATATGGAAGGTGTAATGTGTTAAAAGTGATTATCTTACCCAAACTTTTATACCTTTTTCAATCTATCCCACTGGAGTTTACTAAGGTACGGCTAGGCAAACTGGAATCACTATGTACTAGTTTTCTTTGGAGTTATAAGAAAACCGAGGAGAGCAATGAAATATATGACTCTACCAAGATTACGGGGTGGATGGTCGGTACCTAATTTTACTATATATTACTGGGCATGTTAATATATAACATATGGCAATATTGATAAATGGAGAGCCATCTAGTAATGAAATAGCAGAAATCCAGTCGATCTACGAAATAAAGTTGGGTTTTGAAACTATTGGCTGCTTATTGAAGAATATAGAACCAAGCTATTATAAAAAGTGGGTGTGATGGTGTCGGGGGTTCCTATAGTGGTGGTGAGTGCAGTGTATGTCTGTTTGGATGCATGCCTGCTTTTTTGCGAGGTTTTTGCTTATGTGTGGATGTGTGCAAATGTTTGTGTGTGTTTTAGATAGGTTTGGGAATAGGGTATTGGTATGGATAAAGGGCCGGGGGAGGGACACACGGTTGGGGTGATGGGAGGCTGTGCTGAAGGAGAAGGCCAGAGCCTGAAAAGATCTCTGTAGGCCAAACATTGCACTGTGAATGCCTTCTAGATGGGCCACCATCTGCTGCAGAAGGTTGCCTTGCCCCTGGATTGCATGGCAGAGATGTTTCTCAGGAGGTCAATAGCCTCCTCATTCTGCACAGCTGGTGAGACAGAGGCAGGGGCTGAGGTGCCTGGAGCAAAGGGGACAGCTCCCCTCTTAGGGGAGTGGGCCCGGACAACTGTTTGGGAAGCAACAGAGAGGGTGGTGATGGAACTGGGGGTGGTGGACAAGGATGAAGTTGGAACAAATCCTGTGGGGTCCGCCATCACTTGGGAGTGTCCACTGGAGGATGACTCTGAAGATGATGGAGTAGAGCTTGCGTCCTCCACAGCACTCCCCACACCCTCTCGGTCACTGGGTCCCTCCGTGTCTATACTGTCATGACCGGAACCACTGTGACCACCTGCGTCCCCAACGATGTTGGCCCTTCCTCGTTCGCTTGCCCGGGCTGAATCTGAAACGCTTGCCCGGGATGAAAATGAAATGACATAAAATTGGTTTATTGCAACTGCATTAACACATCTTCCTATCAAATTTCAACACAAAATATTTCATAAGTGCACAGATTACACCAGCTTCATGGTTCATGGTCCAATACATAGGCTACAACATTAGCATAAGCACATGCATGCATGCATGCTACATTACCTTGAAACAGTCGGTCACAGGGATGTCATAACCTCAGACAGCTCCAATAGCATAAATTAACTTGTCTATACTCCATCCTTATGTCTATCCTAGGATAGTCGATCACCTTGTATACTTTGGCCCTGTAGTATATCATAATAAACTGATGTCACCAAATAGGATGGCTACCAAATATACATTTCTGCACTGTTCACACAAGCCCCAGAATTCAGCAAATGTTCATTTACCTTAAACATCATGATGTCATGAAGGTCAAGTTATACAGCAATGTAGCAACAATATGTGCTTCAGCAGAAAAGGTTCACATGCAAATGCTCATTTCACACTGATGTCACACTGATGTCACTCTTTACTTGAAACTTCATCATATGTCCACTTTCAAAAAAGTCAAATGAAAGCTGTACTGAAGTAGTTTTTCTACGTATCACATATAGCATAGAAAAGTAGCCTGGAGACATTGAGGACCAAAGTATTGGGAGATACTCCAAAATGCACACAGCATAAGAGTTCATATAGTCTTATGAACATCCCCAATCCTGCTTGATACTTGTGACAGCACCATTCTTAGATTGCATGCCTACAAGCCAATAGACCTTTGAAGGGTGTTGTGTGTCAGTGAATATCTGACATGAAGAGGTGGGATCACTTTAGTCCTAATGGGATGACAGATCAAAGCACCATTTGGTATAGCAAACTCACAAATTGCCTTTTAAGACTGAGTGTAGACACCCATATATGATCTCTACATTTCTACATCTTACTCCCTGATGCATGTCACCTGTCAGTGAATTAATCTTGAAACAGTATTACAGATGAAACAACAAAAGGGAAAGGTACACCAAGCAACATGTAGGCACTAATGCTGATGGCACCAGTAATGTTTGCACACTCATGTTACTGTAGAATCCCAACTTACCAATGGGAAGTGTTGTCCAGTCACTGCATAAAAAAGTACACTGTATGTCATGGCACATGAAATAGAGCTACTATCACATGAGACACAGTAGTGTGGGAGCATCACTCCTGACACAATAAAGAGAAGTGTCCTGTTTGGCACAACTGTCACCCATATCATCACATAACATGGGGTGATTAAATACTTTACTCAGCCATGTGTCTGCTCAAGACAGTACATTGGTAGTGGACTGGACTCTGCTGTGTTCCTGGTCATAAAGACAATTGGCAAAGAACGTCATCATGCACCTACTACAAGACCTGCACAAACAAGAACTCACCTTGTGCCTTGGATATGGGTCACCCCCAGTGTTGATGGGGAAATGCTTGTCCGTAACAAAAGAGGTTGGCAATGTAACATGTACAACTCTGGCCAGGATTCAACCCCTTGTAACTGCTGTTGGTCTCTCAACTGCCCATCAAGCTCTGGTTAGGCCACCACCAGTGTGTGGGTCATAAGGGGGGTCAGGGTTCGGCGCTCGCCCCATCCACGTTGTGAGGACTTCCCCAGCTGGACCTCCGCGATCTTCTGGGTCCAGCACCTCAGGTTCTACCACCTTTTTCTGCAATGGACGCTGTGCTGGCCATAGGCCCCCAGGGTCTGCACCTTCTGGGCGATGGCCTTCCAAATAGCCCGCTTCTGATGGCCGTTGACCTGTATGGATACCAGAGAGGAAGAAACTGAATATCACACAATTTGTATACATCTAGCACAAGCATAAATCGAAGGTTAGCACACAACATGTGTAGTACTCACATGTTGAGCAGTACAAAGACATGGCTACACACTTTTGTAGTCATCTGCTGAATATCCTCATTCATGGTCATGTCCTACATTGACTAAGCCAGCCCACCAACATCATGTAGCCCAGGGCCATCCTACATGTACCGTGATGTGAGCTACTGTGAAATATGACACACCATTGTGACCTTTTGAAGGGTAAACTACTTGTGCATTATTGTACAGATACCTTTACAGCCAAGCCCATTGACTTGATGCATATGGTCCATAGAGCCTGCGACCATAATATATGCTACATCATAATACTTAGGTCTCTATGTAAGGGCTGCCATATGTGTCACTGAGAGCTTTCACTCTTGGGGCGTGTGGACATGTAGAATACTTAATGGGATATCATACTACGTCTGATTGAGTTTATGTGATATGTACTGCCATCACAGGACACACCTTTTGCAATATGTGGCACTTTTACAGGGATGACATCAACATACCATTGTATTTCTTGCTGATTGGTTGAATGTAAAAAGCTGGTGATTCACATATCAAAACCTCTTCTGAAGTGACCAACTATCTGTACTGTTAACGTGTCACATGTGAAATAGGCCTGCATAGTGCAAGCATGACTTATGGAAAACTGAAAACAGACCTGTGGGGGCCTGACATAAGTAAATGACACACATGTGGGTTAATGAAAAGAAGTCTCAGGTCAGGGGGTTACCTCCGTCACTATTCCAAATGTAGTCCATGTAAAAACAATCAGGGCTACTATTGTTTCTGAAAACTAATTTTGGGATCATCCAAGGATCTGCAGGTCTACAGGGATATTACTCTGCGCATCAGTTGTATCACCGCAGTAACTCTGCCCCAGCCTGGCCCATGATCCAGACTGGGCACAAATCGTTTTCAGGCCTTGCTCTCTGCAGGCTGAACTTACTGATCCCACATGAACATCACATTTATACCACTTCAATATATAAAGGTACATCTTGTTGCGATCTAATACGTGACCTCAAGGTTGTGTGGTACTCTGAAGGGGTCTGTTAGGTATTGCTAGCTCCCAGAAAACAGTTTGGCAAGCCCTGATCTAGGCCAATTGATATGCGGGACTGTACACATAGCTAACATCATCTCAACTGCATTTTACAGAATTCATACACAGCTCATGCTGTAAAGACTATACATTTGTTTGCATAATTAGCATTATCTGATTAGTAAATATATCATAGGTACCATGAAACGTACACATGCATAGATATGTGCATGCACCACAGATAGAATCTAGGGCTTACCACACATCACACACCCCAATGGTGATGTAAAGTATACAATGTACAGTGCTCAACAATCCCTGACATGATTGTCCTATGTAGGGACTACAAAATGTTACAACAGTAATGTTAATGGATATTTGATGTATCGCAGTGACTCGCCCCCAAAGGCGCTTCACGGCGCTGATGCAACAGACAAATAGAGAAGCAGCCATTAGAACAGCCAGGCCTTGAGATGTTTTTTAAAACCTGAGAACTCAGTGCACACCCTGATGAACAAGGGAAGCTTGTTCCAGTGGTACAGTGCAAGATAAGAGAAAGCTTGTCCACCATACCTGGATGTACGAATACGCCGAGGACAAAGAAGAAGTTTACTCCTAGATCTAAGATTTCTTCTAGGAAGATAAGGAACCAGTTTGTCAATTGCGTCAATTGCCTGACAAAGCTTTATGCGTCAGGCAAAGGAGTTTGAATATTACTATTTTCCTAATGGGGAGCCAATGAAGGGCTTTGAGCAGAGGGACTGAGAATGTAGCAGATGGCCATTTATTAACCAAAAATCAGACTTCACTCTGAAACTCATAATCACATTGTAGCCGGTGGGAATGGAAATGATGGAGTTAAACGGAGTAACATATATATGTAAGATAGTTACCTATTCCTCCGGTGAGAAATAGAGCTGGCCATACAGGGAAAGGACCTCATCAGCCAACAGCTCCAGCTCCTCTGCAGACCCTCTCACCTGTGTGGCCTGGCATGATTGCTCCCAGAGGTGGGAAATAGCTGCTAAAGTGGAGGAGGTCTTGATAGCAGCAGTGTCTGGAGGCAAGTGAGGTATTTTTCAAACAGCTGCGTACATGTACGCCTCGTACGCGGTCATCAGCATATACGGACACAGCCATTGGTCCTTTACCATCACAATCACCAATGTTATCCTATGGCTGTGTCTGTCGTGGAGTCAACCGGCCACTGCATGGTCGACTTCCGCCAGAAGCAAATGTCCAAGATGCGAGGTCAGGCAGTCGCCATTTTAGTGGTTGAAAGTACTGTATTGGTGACTGTTAACTGCATCACCGCCACTCCAAATTAGGGGTTACAAGTTTAAATATGTACAAATACATTGCCATCAAATATTTTGATACACTTTTCATTTGTGTAATGCATTACTGTGCATTAAGGCTATATTAGCGTGGTGCAGGGTAAAAACTAATTTAATAAAAAGGTGCAAATAATACATCTGAGATGCATTATTTACACATTAATGGTCAAGACACATGTCAAGGCTACAATGGGGATTTGTGATGGATGTTGTACAATATACTATTTGAAAGTAATATGTGTATATTGCAATCTGAAACATTAATGTACTGTCATATGAGTTTTGGCTTACTCTTCACATATGTAACTGTGGACATTTAGACCAACGTTCAAAAACTGTTTTCAATTCACACATAGGTGCCCTGGGAGAGGGAGGACATGACAGCCTCCAGTGTAAGCCCATTTCCAGGGAGCCATACTGGATTTATGTCCTCAGTTGAAGCCTGATCTCCTTCCTCAAAACACTAATCCCATATGTATCCTACCAATTGTGAAACTTATGGCAGTATTGCATTTTCTGGCCACAGGTTCCTTTCAATACACTGTGGCAATGTCTGGTGGTATGTAACAACCAATGTTCAGCGGTGTACCAAAACACATGCTTTGAGCAATGATGAGACATATAGATAGCTACATCCAGTTCCCCAGATGAGAATTTAGCCAACGTGAAGGTTGACTTCTATGGATTTGGCTGCCTCCCACATGTGGTTGAAGTCATTGATGGCACCCATATTGCCTTAGTACCATTGCAAGCCAGGCAACAAATTTACCGTAACAGGAAGCACTTCCATTCTATCAACGTGCACATTTTCTGCTTACCAGATTTGTATATCTCAGACTTTTGTGCCTGGTTCCCAGGATCAGCCCATGATTCCTTCATACTGCGGAACAGCCACATATCCCAGCTGATGTCACTACTACTACTATAGAGGGCCTGGCTTGTTGGTAAGTATGATATGTCATAACTTTGTGTGGGTAATCGCAGGTAGTAGAATCAGAAAGTGTGTTACTTATTGTTGCACTTATATATGTCTTTCATTTAGGAGACTCAGTGTATCCCAACCGTCTATGGTTGGCACCGATGAGGAACCCAACAATGCCAGGGGAAGTCCGCTACAATGAGGCCAATGGAAGGACACGGCTACCAGTAGAACAGGCTTTTGGGCTCCTGAAGGCCAGATTTAGATGTCTGGACAAATATGGGGCAGCCCTCCTCTACTCACCCGGGAAGATGTGTCAAATCACCGTGGCCTGTGAATACTCCACAACATTGCCCTGTGATGGAACATTCCTTATACAGCAGAGGATGTAGACCAAGAAGCGCCACCGGGTGAGGATCCTCAAATGCCAAATGATGATGATAGTGGTGAAGATAAAGGAGCTGACTTGCTTCAAGATCTCATCAACAACTTCTTCTCATGAGTGTGAGTATTTTGTGAAATGTCATGACTTTGACTGTTACATCAACTCTTGTGGTGATGATGAGAGGAGTAAGTTAGGATAAAATATTAGGAAGGTCAAGCTCTGGGAAATCCAGGTGAAAGGTGTTTGTTGAGTAAGGTTTAGACACATGGTAATTTTGTTTGTGTTGCTTTGTCTTTCTTTGATTTTTGTCATGGACTGCAGCAATTCTCCAGCAATTGACTGTGTGAATTGTGTTATATGTATGGTTTGATAGCTAATTTCTTTGTTTTGGTCTGTTTAAGATACCGTCACCATGGCATCTTTATTTGGACATTTCAGAGTTGTGACATTTATGGGTATATGATGCTGTTTGGAAGTACAAAGGGGACATGGGTTGTTCCTGGGAATGACTGTCACAGACTTTGGGTGTACAAATCCTGTACCAGGACTGCTTGCACAGTGATAGGATGGAAGTTATGAGGAATCCATTGGACTTGTTCCTTGTCGTGTGATGGCCCTAATGCAATATGTGTGCCATCATGTGCTCCAACAAAATGTTGTTGTGGGGCCAAATCATGCTATTCTCCCTTCACATTGTCTAAATTCTCATTGTGTGTGAAGTGTATTATGCTGTTGATGTGTCTCCTAATTGTAGGCCAAAGTGCTTGTGGTACACCACTGAAATGTGGTTGCAACATTCCACCAGATACTGAAACAATACACATTAACACAGATAAACCAACATCTGTGATACTTTGAGGATTGCATGTTAGGAAACTAGGTACCCAACACAATGGTAAAAGCTGAGTTGAGAGCAAACAGGACATTGTAGGATTGTGATAGTTAGTGAGGTGTAATTTACTAGACTCCACTCCTCCAGGTATTCCTGTCAAGACTTCAGAATGTAAGATTGTCAAGACTTCTCCTCCCAGGGGAACTTTGTATTGGGGCACTGGGAGGACCACCGCCAGACCTCTGGGTCTCCAGGTGTCGCTTGGAGGCCAGGGAAAGCACCTTCCCCCTCAGGTCGTTCCCCCTCTTCTTAATTTCCGCCTGTGTGCACATGGTGGTAACTGCAGTATAGTGAAACAAGGGTACCCCGTTAGAAGAACCTGGGGTCAACATGTGTTTTAAGAAAAACAGCGGTTCAATTTGGCTCCGAATGGGTCCTATACAACCAAGTGAAACCTCGAGAAGGTCACAAGGTAAAGCTTTTTGGGGTAGACAATTAATCATTAAGGGAGCACGAAAGTAGTAGGGAACATATGTGTGTAAAATAAACATTTTATTTTACACAGACATGATTTGACGACAGTCAAGGTAAACAGGTGTTCACATAAAGTGACAGGTGCGTAATGTGACAAGGTGCAGTGAACTCTAAAAACATTACATCACATTGACAACAGAGTAGGAACTTTGCTTAGGTTAATACAAATGAGAGAGTTCCTATTGTAGAAGTCGACGGCGTTTCGATCTTAGGGACTTAAGATCATCATCAGGACAATAATTGAGCAACCTGAACCTAGAGGGGAACAGAGTGGAATTACGATATGTCCCCTACATTTCAACTATTAACAGCGTGGGCGTGCTCCTCAGTGCGATAGCATATCTTAATTAAACGCTGGCACACAGTGAAGTGAACGTTGCCTATTTAAAGAGGGCCAAGTGAGTAGCTTAGGGCCCTATCAATTCCAGTGGCCTCTAAGGGGAGTTGCGCGCATTATATCAATTAACAATGAGTGGACTAACTATTGCACTCATACATGTGTCAAACTCCAGAAGCGATGTGCAAACTTACTTCCTACAAGAACCACTGAGGCATGGGTGTTGTAGAACCGATCTGTGATTAGTACAGTGTTGTATTTCTTGCCTTGAAGTGCGTCTGGGGAAGATATGGAGTGCAGGATTAGGGCTCACTGATATCGAATTATTGAACATAGATAGCTAAGTGAAGATATTACTCACATACTATTGAGGGACCTACTTCCAGCCGGAAGCAGTACAATCTGCGCAATACTGCTCTCATGCAGGGCGGGGACCAACTACTGTAGGAGTGGAGGGAGGCAGCGTTAGAATATACAGTATAATCATGTATACAGTGAGAAGCCTATATACAGGGATCAGGGCAACCCATATGGTGCACTTACAATTGTGGGGGCAGAGTATTCAAGCCCGTTGACACTGAAGAGTTCGGTGAGCCTCAAGGGTGCCCAGAATATTAAAAGGAGGAGGCGCGGTTACTCTGTGGACATGGAGGTCTGTAATACAGAAGGGAATTAATAAGTCCGAAAAACTGTGATGAGAGGGTGCCCGAGTTGTCAAGAGTCTACTCACCCTCTCTGAAACGGCACTGCGAGGAGCCGTCAATATTACAACCCGCCCAGCCTGCTAGGGAAAACACAAGTTTAAGCCCAGGAGACAGTGTGAGGGTGCCTATTAGTGAGACAGGGAGGAAAAGGGAAAGGAATACTCACGAATGCGGCGCTTCAAAATTGGAGCCCCATTCTGAAATTAAGAAGTGGTGCCATTAGCTGCGCTTAAGATAGATGAATAGCCACTACGTAAGGGGCCGGAGGACAAGGCACTTACTATTTTGGACTTCCAGCGGGAGTCAAACACCGGTCTGGTCGGCGCGCTGCAATGTATCACTCTATTGCGACAGAGTACGTTGTTTGGAGGCGTGGTTATAAACTTTGTCGGCGGTGATTGCGTGGCACAGAAGGGGAGGGCTAAACAACCATTCTCGGTGTTACTAGCAAATGTGAACTAAAAGGGAAGGGCGCGCATATCAACTCAGAACTAAAACCGCCTAGTGCGTCTTCAATTGAGCGAGTGAGAATTCTAGCTGTCTCGAGGGACATGGCGGATGGCCAGCGGTAAAAATGGAATTAAAACCATTAATGCAATGCCTATCAGGAAAACTTATGTCTAGCTCCGGACTGTTGTGATATGGCCCAAAGTGTACATACAATTTACACAGTTTACAGGTACTCTTTGTTAGCATGGGAGGTAGGGAAAGGGCTGTGGAGGCAAATGCATAGTAATCTATACTAGGTGGAATGAAAAACAGAAAAACAACTACAGCAGACATGGTTAGGAGAAGGTAAAACAGAACATTATGTCTGCGGTGTGATAGGGACATCATATAGTCATAGAATCAACATATAGTCATTAGACCATTAAATGCAGGTATTCCATTCATCAACGGAGTTCAAACCATTCTCAATGGTGCGGCAATTAAAAATCCATTTACATTCCAGCCGATTTAGAATAGACTGTTGGTTTCCTCCTCTTGCGTTGGTATGAAGGCTGTCAATCACCTGCCACTTGATTTCATTTTCCGAATGCCCTTTTTGTAGATAGTGTTCCACCAGGGGTGCAGTAAGGATTTTACATCTGATCCTACTTTTGTGTTGGGAAATCCTGGCCTTTACCTTCTGGGTTGTTTGACCAATATATCGCAGTTGACAAGGGCATTCAATGCAATAGATGACATTCTGGGAATCACAGTTACTAAATGCTTTCAATACATGTTTGTGATTACCATACTCAAATACTTTAGTGTTACAGGTAGTATCGCATGCCATGCACTGATTACATTTAAAATGGCCCACCAGAGGTGGCAGGTTAAGGTACGTATGGATAGAAGTGTCCTTGCTAGTGGGTGTATGTGCCCTCACTAGATGGTCCTTGATGTTACGGCCACGCTTGAATGAGAAAAGTGGGGTACCTGTGGTGAAATCTAGGGATCTAGAACTGACCAATGCTTTTTACTAGTTTCATTAGTTTGTTACTCACAGAGTTAAAGGTGGTAACACAAGTGATTCTGGATAAAGAGGTCTTATCTCTAGTTTGAAGGAGAAACTCCCGATGAGCGTACCATGCCCTTTTCATAGCGCGTTTGACTAGGCGTCTTGGGTAGCCTCTATCTGTGAGTTTTTTACATAATACTTCAGCCTCTTGGAAGAAGTCTTCCTTAAATTTACAGTTACGCCTGATACGGAGAAATTGGCCGTATGGTAGGCCGTCCCTGAGTGCCCTAGGGTGCGCGCTGTTGTACTGTAACAAAGTGTTCCTTTCAGTGGGCTTTCTAAACAGGGTTGTGTACAGTTCGCCATTTGCATTCTTAATAGTAACATCCAGATAGTCTACACTAGCATTATCATAGCTGTATGTGAATTTGAGATCAGGTTGGGTATTATTCAGCCAGTCACAGAAGGTCTTAAGTTCATTTTCATCACCAATCCAAATCATGAGTACATCATCGATGTATCGACGCCATAGGCGGATATTACCGAGATGTGGGTTGGTGGGATTAAGAATGATGTTAGTTTCCATGTCATCTACATAGAGGATGGCAAAATTTGGGGCAAAAATAGCTCCCATAGAGGTGCCTTTGCACTGTCTATAATAAGTGTTTTGAAACAAGAAATAGTTCTTGGTTAATGCAATTTCCAGCAATGTTATAATAAATTCAGTGGGAACCCTGTGCGGAGCTGGGCGGTTGTTAAGGTGTTTCCTGATGACATCAATACCTTTCTGTTGGGGGATGTTAGTGTACAGAGACTCTATGTCAAGCGTGACAAGGAGTTCTGTATTTGAATCAAAAGGTTGGGATTCGATTAGGTTAATCAGATGGGTTGTGTCTTTGACATAGGTAGAAGTATCTTGTACCAAATCTTTCATAAAGAAGTCAATATATCTTCCCAGGGGCTCTAAGACAGAGCCACAGCCGGAGAGGATCGGCCTACCCGGGGGTGCCTCAGCATTTTTGTGCACCTTGGGTAGTGTATATAGGACTGGTGTACGAGGTGTCTTGTTGTTAAGGAAAAGGAATTCGTTTTTACTAATGAAGCTATTCTCCAAACCATCCTTGGTGATGGTAAGGATGTGGTCACTTATACCTCTTAAGGGATTGCTGCTCAATCGTTCGTAATGTGAGGTGTTGCTTAATTGGCGAATGATCTCTGCAATATAGGTATTTTTGTCCTGAATCACAATTCCCCCACCCTTGTCGCAAGGTTTTATGACAATGTCATCTCTCTCCTTGAGTTTTTTCAGGCTGTTTTTCTCCTCTAAGCTGACATTAAAGGGGGTGAAATTGTAACTTTCTTTAAGTTTATTGAGGTCTCTTAATATCAAATGCTCAAATGTGATGACTTCAGGTGGCATTGATCCGCTCGATGGATTAAATATTGATACGGGCGAAGCCCAGTGGTGTCTGTCTTTTTAGGAGGGTCCCTGTTCTGAAAGAACGCATGAAGTCTAACTTTCCTGAAAAACTGAAAATTTCAGCCTGTATATTAAACCAGTTGGGCCTTTCGGTGATTACAAAAGAGAGACCCCTGCTTAACAGAGCAATATCTGTAGAGGCCAGTTGGTGTTGGGAGAGATTAAATATTGGTATTTTCTCCATGTTTTGTGTGGGGGAAGTGGTGGGAAGAGTACAATCAATATTTAGTATTGGTATCCCCACTGGTAGAACCTGTTCCTCGTTTGACGTTCCCCGGGGAAATTGTATCGTGTTTTGCCTCTGCCCCTCGGTCTCTCTGTAGTCCGTGTCTGGCCTCTCCCTAAAAAATGAGGGGTACGGGAGGAAGTGCTGGGGCCCTCTTGTCCTTCAGAACCGTCTGATTCTGCTGATGAATCAGAGAAGGTTACAGGTTGTCTGTTTCTAAATCTACCCCAGGTGCCTGCAGGTCTCTGATATACTTGGGGGCCTGAGGTAAAAAGTCTTCTTGTAGGTAGGGGTAGGTTTTTCTTTATTATAGTTTTTAATGTCATTAGATACTTTAATGGATTTCTTGTGATGTTCAAAGTTTTGGAAGTCGTGAATGGTGCGTTCCAGTTTATCCAAAACTGCCTTTGCGTCTTCCAAACTTTCTAGTTCTAGGATGGCTTTTTCAAGTTCCTGAATCTCCTCAAGTTCCTTTTTGCTGTGTTCTAGTGCTGTATCTATGCCCAGCACCATCCAGTGGCGCGAGCAGGTGGTGCCTATATGTGAAAAGCCTGTATTGAATTTTTTATCTTGTACAAAGATGGCTGGAATATTGCGTACTTGTAGTCCAACGGGTATAATATCTGCTCTCAGATATTCCGTCAACATACGGGCGTGTAGTTCAGTACGGATATGCTTTTTTTAAGTCTTTCCAAAGCAGTCAGTTTTGCACTGGCCAAGTCTGTAGGAGCCCCAATGACTGATGCTGGGGTGTGAAACAATGAGGGGCCGGTGAGTATTTTTGCTATATATTCCTCTGTGTATGTAGGGATTATTGGTGTAGACATAGTTTGTTTAATAATGAGCAATCAATCTGTCTGTTCTAGAGACAATGTAATCAATACAAGGTAATCAATACAACCACTCAATGAGTGGAACCCTTGCAGTGTAGCCACTGCGCGTAAGGTAGTATAGTGAAACAAGGGTACCCCGTTAGAAGAACCTGGGGTTAACATGTGTTTTAAGAAAAACAGCGGTTCAATTTGGCCCGAATGGGTCCTATACAACCAAGTGAAACCCTCGAGAAACTAACATCATTCTTAATCCCACCAACCCACATCTCGGTAATATCCGCCTATGGCGTCGATACATCGATGATGTACTCATGATTTGGATTGGTGATGAAAATGAACTTAAGACCTTCTGTGACTGGCTGAATAATACCCAACCTGATCTCAAATTCACATACAGCTATGATAATGCTAGTGTAGACTATCTGGATGTTACTATTAAGAATGCAAATGGCGAACTGTACACAACCCTGTTTAGAAAGCCCACTGAAAGGAACACTTTGTTACAGTACAACAGCGCGCACCCTAGGGCACTCAGGGACGGCCTACCATACGGCCAATTTCTCCGTATCAGGCGTAACTGTAAATTTAAGGAAGACTTCTTCCAAGAGGCTGAAGTATTATGTAAAAACTCACAGATAGAGGCTACCCAAGACGCCTAGTCAAACGCGCTATGAAAAGGGCATGGTACGCTCATCGGGAGTTTCTCCTTCAAACTAGAGATAAGACCTCTTTATCCAGAATCACTTGTGTTACCACCTTTAACTCTGTGAGTAACAAACTAATGAAACTAGTAAAAAGCATTGGTCAGTTCTAGATCCCCTAGATTTCACCACAGGTACCCCACTTTTCTCATTCAAACGTGGCCGTAACATCAAGGACCATCTAGTGAGGGCACATACACCCACTAGCAAGGACACTTCTATCCATACGTACCTTAACCTGCCACCTCTGGTGGGCCATTTTAAATGTAATCAGTGCATGGCATGCGATACTACCTGTAACACTAAAGTATTTGAGTATGGTAATCACAAACATGTATTGAAAGCATTTAGTAACTGTGATTCCCAGAATGTCATCTATTGCATTGAATGCCCTTGTCAACTGCGATATATTGGTCAAACAACCCAGAAGGTAAAGGCCAGGATTTCCCAACACAAAAGTAGGATCAGATGTAAAATCCTTACTGCACCCCTGGTGGAACACTATCTACAAAAAGGGCATTCGGAAAATGAAATCAAGTGGCAGGTGATTGACAGCCTTCATACCAACGCAAGAGGAGGAAACCAACAGTCTATTCTAAATCGGCTGGAATGTAAATGGATTTTTAATTGCCGCACCATTGAGAATGGTTTGAACTCCGTTGATGAATGGAATACCTGCATTTAATGGTCTAATGACTATATGTTGATTCTATGACTATATGATGTCCCTATCACACCGCAGACATAATGTTCTGTTTTACCTTCTCCTAACCATGTCTGCTGTAGTTGTTTTTCTGTTTTTTCATTCCACCTAGTATAGATTACTATGCATTTGCCTCCACAGCCCTTTCCCTACCTCCCATGCTAACAAAGAAGTACCTGTAAACTGTGTAAATTGTATGTACACTTTGGGCCATATCACAACAGTCCGGGCTAGACATAAGTTTTTCCTGATAGGCATTGCATTAATGGTTTTAATTCCATTTTTACCGCTGTCCATCCGCCATGTCCCTCGAGACAGCTAGAATTCTCACTCGCTCAATTGAAGACGCACTAGGCGGTTTTAGTTCTGAGTTGATATGCGCGCCCTTCCCTTTTAGTTCACATTTGCTAGTAACACCGAGAATGGTTGTTTAGCCCCTCCCCTTCTGTGCCACGCAATCACCGCTGACAAAGTTTATAACCACGCCTCCAAACAACGTACTCTGTCGCAATAGAGTGATACATTGCAGCGCGCCGACCAGACCGGTGTTTGACTCCCGCTGGAAGTCCAAAATAGTAAGTGCCTTGTCCTCCGGCCCCCTTACGTAGTGGCTATTCACCTATCTTAAGCGCAGCTAATGGCACCACTTCTTAATTTCAGAATGGGGCTCCAATTTTGAAGCGCCGCATTCGTGAGTATTCCTTTCCCTTTTTCCTCCCCTGTCTCACTAATAGGCACCCTCACACTGTCTCCTGGGCTTAAACTTGTGTTTTCCCTAGCAGGCTGGGCGGGTTGTAATATTGACGGCTCCTCGCAGTGCCGTTTCAGAGAAGGGTGAGTAGACTCTTGACAACTCGGGCACCCCTCTCATCACAGTTTTTCGGACTTATTAATTCCCTTCTGTATTACAGACCTCCATGTCCACAGAGTAACTGCGCCCTCCTCCTTTTAATATTCTGGGCACCCTTGAGGCCCACCGAACTCTTCAGTGTCAACGGGCTTGAATACTCTGCCCCCACAATTGTAAGTGCACCATATGGAGTTGCCCTGATCCCTGTATATAGGCTTCTCCACTGTATACATGATTATACTGTATATTCTAACGCTGCCTCCCTCCACTCCTACAGTAGTTGGTCCCCGCCCTGCATGAGAGCAGTATTGCGCAGATTGTACTGCTTCCGGCTGGAAGTAGGTCCCTCAATAGTATGTGAGTAATATCTTCACTTAGCTATCTATGTTCAATAATTCGATATCAGTGAGCCCTAATCCTGCACTCCATATCTTCCCCAGACGCACTTCAAGGCAAGAAATACAACACTGTACTAATCACAGATCGGTTCTACAACACCCATGCCTCAGTGGTTCTTGTAGGAAGTAAGTTTGCACATCGCTTCTGAGTTTGACACATGTATGAGTGCAATAGTTAGTCCACTCATTGTTAATTGATATAATGCGCGCAACTCCCTTAGGGGCCACTGGAATTGATAGGGCCCTAAGCTACTCACTTGGCCCTCTTTAAATAGGCAACGTTCACTTCACTGTGTGCCAGCGTTTAATTAAGATATGCTATCGCACTGGGAGCACGCCCACGCTGTTAATAGTTGAAATGTAGGGGACATATCGTAATTCCACTCTGTTCCCCTCTAGGTTCAGGTTGCTCAATTATTGTCCTGATGATGATCTTAAGTCCCTAAGATCGAAACGCCGTCGACTTCTACAATAGGAACTCTCTCATTTGTATTAACCTAAGCAAAGTTCCTACTCTGTTGTCAATGTGATGTAATGTTTTTAGAGTTCACTGCACCTTGTCACATTACGCACCTGTCACTTTATGTGAGCACCTGTTTACCTTGACTGTCGTCAAATCATGTCTGTGTAAAATAAAATGTTTATTTTACACCACATATGTTCCCCTACTACTTTCGTGCTCCCTTAATGATTAATTGTCTACCCCAAAAAGCTTTACCTTGTGACCTTCTTGAGGGTTTCACTTGGTTGTATAGGACCCATTCGGGCCAAATTGAACCGCTGTTTTTCTTAAAACACATGTTAACCCCAGGTTCTTCTAACGGGGTACCCTTGTTTCACTATACTACCTTACGCGCAGTGGCTACACTGCAAGGGTTCCACTCATTGAGTGGTTGTATTGATTACCTTGTATTGATTACATTGTCTCTAGAACAGACAGATTGATTGCTCATTATTAAACAAACTATGTCTACACCAATAATCCCTACATACACAGAGGAATATATAGCAAAAATACTCACCGGCCCCTCATTGTTTCACACCCCAGCATCAGTCATTGGGGCTCCTACAGACTTGGCCAGTGCAAAACTGACTGCTTTGGAAAGACTTAAAAAAAGCATATCCGTACTGAACTACACGCCCGTATGTTGACGGAATATCTGAGAGCAGATATTATACCCGTTGGACTACAAGTACGCAATATTTCAGCCATCTTTGTACAAGATAAAAAATTCAATACAGGCTTTTCACATATAGGCACCACCTGCTCGCGCCACTGGATGGTGCTGGGCATAGATACAGCACTAGAACACAGCAAAAAGGAACTTGAGGAGATTCAGGAACTTGAAAAAGCCATCCTAGAACTAGAAAGTTTGGAAGACGCAAAGGCAGTTTTGGATAAACTGGAACGCACCATTCACGACTTCCAAAACTTTGAACATCACAAGAAATCCATTAAAGTATCTAATGACATTAAAAACTATAATAAAGAAAAAACCTACCCCTACCTACAAGAAGACTTTTTACCTCAGGCCCCCAAGTATATCAGAGACCTGCAGGCACCTGGGGTAGATTTAGAAACAGACAACCTGTAACCTTCTCTGATTCATCAGCAGAATCAGACGGTTCTGAAGGACAAGAGGGCCCCAGCACTTCCTCCCGTACCCCTCATTTTTTAGGGAGAGGCCAGACACGGACTACAGAGAGACCGAGGGGCAGAGGCAAAACACGATACAATTTCCCCCGGGGAACGTCAAACGAGGAACAGGTTCTACCAGTGGGGATACCAATACTAAATATTGATTGTACTCTTCCCACCACTTCCCCCACACAAAACATGGAGAAAATACCAATATTTAATCTCTCCCAACACCAACTGGCCTCTACAGATATTGCTCTGTTAAGCAGGGGTCTCTCTTTGTAATCACCGAAAGGCCCAACTGGTTTAATATACAGGCTGAAATTTTCCAGTTTTTCAGGAAAGTTAGACTTCATGCGTTCTTTCAGAACAGGGACCCTCCTAAAAAGACAGACACCACTGGGCTTCGCCCCGTATCAATATTTAATCCATCGAGCGGATCAATGCCACCTGAAGTCATCACATTTGAGCATTTGATATTAAGAGACCTCAATAAACTTAAAGAAAGTTACAATTTCACCCCCTTTAATGTCAGCTTAGAGGAGAAAAACAGCCTGAAAAAACTCAAGGAGAGAGATGACATTGTCATAAAACCTTGCGACAAGGGTGGGGGAATTGTGATTCAGGACAAAAATACCTATATTGCAGAGATCATTCGCCAATTAAGCAACACCTCACATTACGAACGATTGAGCAGCAATCCCTTAAGAGGTATAAGTGACCACATCCTTACCATCACCAAGGATGGTTTGGAGAATGGCTTCATTAGTAAAAACGAATTCCTTTTCCTTAACAACAAGACACCTCGTACACCAGTCCTATATACACTACCCAAGGTGCACAAAAATGCTGAGGCACCCCGGGTAGGCCGATCCTCTCCGGCTGTGGCTCTGTCTTAGAGCCCCTGGGAAGATATATTGACTTCTTTATGAAAGATTTGGTACAAGATACTTCTACCTATGTCAAAGACACAACCCATCTGATTAACCTAATCGAATCCCAACCTTTTGATTCAAATACAGAACTCCTTGTCACGCTTGACATAGAGTCTCTGTACACTAACATCCCCCAACAGAAAGGTATTGATGTCATCAGGAAACACCTTAACAACCGCCCAGCTCCGCACAGGGTTCCCACTGAATTTATTATAACATTGCTGGAAATTGCATTAACCAAGAACTATTTCTTGTTTCAAAACACTTATTATAGACAGTGCAAAGGCACCTCTATGGGAGCTATTTTTGCCCCAAATTTTGCCATCCTCTATGTAGATGACATGGAAACTAACATCATTCTTAATCCCACCAACCCACATCTCGGTAATATCCGCCTATGGCGTCGATACATCGATGATGTACTCATGATTTGGATTGGTGATGAAAATGAACTTAAGACCTTCTGTGACTGGCTGAATAATACCCAACCTGATCTCAAATTCACATACAGCTATGATAATGCTAGTGTAGACTATCTGGATGTTACTATTAAGAATGCAAATGGCGAACTGTACACAACCCTGTTTAGAAAGCCCACTGAAAGGAACACTTTGTTACAGTACAACAGCGCTCACCCTAGGGCACTCAGGGACGGCCTACCATACGGCCAATTTCTCCGTATCAGGCGTAACTGTAAATTTAAGGAAGACTTCTTCCAAGAGGCTGAAGTATTATGTACAAAACTCACAGATAGAGGCTACCCAAGACGCCTAGTCAAACGCGCTATGAAAAGGGCATGGTACGCTCATCGGGAGTTTCTCCTTCAAACTAGAGATAAGACCTCTTTATCCAGAATCACTTGTGTTACCACCTTTAACTCTGTGAGTAACAAACTAATGAAACTAGTAAAAAAGCATTGGTCAGTTCTAGATCCCCTAGATTTCACCACAGGTACCCCACTTTTCTCATTCAAACGTGGCCGTAACATCAAGGACCATCTAGTGAGGGCACATACACCCACTAGCAAGGACACTTCTATCCATACGTACCTTAACCTGCCACCTCTGGTGAGCCATTTTAAATGTAATCAGTGCATGGCATGCGATACTACCTGTAACACTAAAGTATTTGAGTATGGTAATCACAAACATGTATTGAAAGCATTTAGTAACTGTGATTCCCAGAATGTCATCTATTGCATTGAATGCCCTTGTCAACTGCGATATATTGGTCAAACAACCCAGAAGGTAAAGGCCAGGATTTCCCAACACAAAAGTAGGATCAGATGTAAAATCCTTACTGCACCCCTGGTGGAACACTATCTACAAAAAGGGCATTCGGAAAATGAAATCAAGTGGCAGGTGATTGACAGCCTTCATACCAACGCAAGAGGAGGAAACCAACAGTCTATTCTAAATCGGCTGGAATGTAAATGGATTTTTAATTGCCGCACCATTGAGAATGGTTTGAACTCCGTTGATGAATGGAATACCTGCATTTAATGGTCTAATGACTATATGTTGATTCTATGACTATATGATGTCCCTATCACACCGCAGACATAATGTTCTGTTTTACCTTCTCCTAACCATGTCTGCTGTAGTTGTTTTTCTGTTTTTCATTCCACCTAGTATAGATTACTATGCATTTGCCTCCACAGCCCTTTCCCTACCTCCCATGCTAACAAAGAAGTACCTGTAAACTGTGTAAATTGTATGTACACTTTGGGCCATATCACAACAGTCCGGGCTAGACATAAGTTTTTCCTGATAGGCATTGCATTAATGGTTTTAATTCCATTTTTACCGCTGGCCATCCGCCATGTCCCTCGAGACAGCTAGAATTCTCACTCGCTCAATTGAAGACGCACTAGGCGGTTTTAGTTCTGAGTTGATATGCGCGCCCTTCCCTTTTAGTTCACATTTGCTAGTAACACCGAGAATGCTTGTTTAGCCCCTCCCCTTCTGTGCCACGCAATCACCGCCGACAAAGTTTATAACCACGCCTCCAAACAACGTACTCTGTCGCAATAGAGTGATACATTGCAGCGCGCCGACCAGACCGGTGTTTGACTCCCGCTGGAAGTCCAAAATAGTAAGTGCCTTGTCCTCCGGCCCCCTTACGTAGTGGCTATTCATCTATCTTAAGCGCAGCTAATGGCACCACTTCTTAATTTCAGAATGGGGCTCCAATTTTGAAGCGCCGCATTCGTGAGTATTCCTTTCCCTTTTTCCTCCCCTGTCTCACTAATAGGCACCCTCACACTGTCTCCTGGGCTTAAACTTGTGTTTTCCCTAGCAGGCTGGGCGGGTTGTAATATTGACGGCTCCTCGCAGTGCCGTTTCAGAGAAGGGTGAGTAGACTCTTGACAACTCGGGCACCCCTCTCATCACAGTTTTTCGGACTTATTAATTCCCTTCTGTATTACAGACCTCCATGTCCACAGAGTAACTGCGCCTCCTCCTTTTAATATTCTGGGCACCCTTGAGGCCCACCGAACTCTTCAGTGTCAACGGGCTTGAATACTCTGCCCCCACAATTGTAAGTGCACCATATGGAGTTGCCCTGATCCCTGTATATAGGCTTCTCCACTGTATACATGATTATACTGTATATTCTAACGCTGCCTCCCTCCACTCCTACAGTAGTTGGTCCCCGCCCTGCATGAGAGCAGTATTGCGCAGATTGTACTGCTTCCGGCTGGAAGTAGGTCCCTCAATAGTATGTGAGTAATATCTTCACTTAGCTATCTATGTTCAATAATTCGATATCAGTGAGCCCTAATCCTGCACTCCATATCTTCCCCAGACGCACTTCAAGGCAAGAAATACAACACTGTACTAATCACAGATCGGTTCTACAACACCCATGCCTCAGTGGTTCTTGTAGGAAGTAAGTTTGCACATCGCTTCTGAGTTTGACACATGTATGAGTGCAATAGTTAGTCCACTCATTGTTAATTGATATAATGCGCGCAACTCCCCTTAGGGGCCACTGGAATTGATAGGGCCCTAAGCTACTCACTTGGCCCTCTTTAAATAGGCAACGTTCACTTCACTGTGTGCCAGCGTTTAATTAAGATATGCTATCGCACTGGGAGCACGCCCACGCTGTTAATAGTTGAAATGTAGGGGACATATCGTAATTCCACTCTGTTCCCCTCTAGGTTCAGGTTGCTCAATTATTGTCCTGATGATGATCTTAAGTCCCTAAGATCGAAACGCCGTCGACTTCTACAATAGGAACTCTCTCATTTGTATTAACCTAAGCAAAGTTCCTACTCTGTTGTCAATGTGATGTAATGTTTTTAGAGTTCACTGCACCTTGTCACATTACGCACCTGTCACTTTATGTGAGCACCTGTTTACCTTGACTGTCGTCAAATCATGTCTGTGTAAAATAAAATGTTTATTTTACACCACATATGTTCCCCTACTACTTTCGTGCTCCCTTAATGATTAATTGTCTACCCCAAAAAGCTTTACCTTGTGACCTTCTCGAGGGTTTCACTTGGTTGTATAGGACCCATTCGGGCCAAATTGAACCGCTGTTTTTCTTAAAACACATGTTAACCCCAGGTTCTTCTAACGGGGTACCCTTGTTTCACTATACTACCTTACGCGCAGTGGCTACACTGCAAGGGTTCCACTCATTGAGTGGTTGTATTGATTACCTTGTATTGATTACATTGTCTCTAGAACAGACAGATTGATTGCTCATTATTAAACAAACTATGTCTACACCAATAATCCCTACATACACAGAGGAATATATAGCAAAAATACTCACCGGCCCCTCATTGTTTCACACCCCAGCATCAGTCATTGGGGCTCCTACAGACTTGGCCAGTGCAAAACTGACTGCTTTGGAAAGACTTAAAAAAGCATATCCGTACTGAACTACACGCCCGTATGTTGACGGAATATCTGAGAGCAGATATTATACCCGTTGGACTACAAGTACGCAATATTTCAGCCATCTTTGTACAAGATAAAAAATTCAATACAGGCTTTTCACATATAGGCACCACCTGCTCGCGCCACTGGATGGTGCTGGGCATAGATACAGCACTAGAACACAGCAAAAGGAACTTGAGGAGATTCAGGAACTTGAAAAAGCCATCCTAGAACTAGAAAGTTTGGAAGACGCAAAGGCAGTTTTGGATAAACTGGAACGCACCATTCACGACTTCCAAAACTTTGAACATCACAAGAAATCCATTAAAGTATCTAATGACATTAAAAACTATAATAAAGAAAAAAACCTACCCCTACCTACAAGAAGACTTTTTACCTCAGGCCCCCAAGTATATCAGAGACCTGCAGGCACCTGGGGTAGATTTAGAAACAGACAACCTGTAACCTTCTCTGATTCATCAGCAGAATCAGACGGTTCTGAAGGACAAGAGGGCCCCAGCACTTCCTCCCGTACCCCTCATTTTTTAGGGAGAGGCCAGACACGGACTACAGAGAGACCGAGGGGCAGAGGCAAAACACGATACAATTTCCCCCGGGGAACGTCAAACGAGGAACAGGTTCTACCAGTGGGGATACCAATACTAAATATTGATTGTACTCTTCCCACCACTTCCCCCACACAAAACATGGAGAAAATACCAATATTTAATCTCTCCCAACACCAACTGGCCTCTACAGATATTGCTCTGTTAAGCAGGGGTCTCTCTTTGTAATCACCGAAAGGCCCAACTGGTTTAATATACAGGCTGAAATTTTCCAGTTTTTCAGGAAAGTTAGACTTCATGCGTTCTTTCAGAACAGGGACCCTCCTAAAAAGACAGACACCACTGGGCTTCGCCCCGTATCAATATTTAATCCATCGAGCGGATCAATGCCACCTGAAGTCATCACATTTGAGCATTTGATATTAAGAGACCTCAATAAACTTAAAGAAAGTTACAATTTCACCCCCTTTAATGTCAGCTTAGAGGAGAAAAACAGCCTGAAAAAACTCAAGGAGAGAGATGACATTGTCATAAAACCTTGCGACAAGGGTGGGGGAATTGTGATTCAGGACAAAAATACCTATATTGCAGAGATCATTCGCCAATTAAGCAACACCTCACATTACGAACGATTGAGCAGCAATCCCTTAAGAGGTATAAGTGACCACATCCTTACCATCACCAAGGATGGTTTGGAGAATGGCTTCATTAGTAAAAACGAATTCCTTTTCCTTAACAACAAGACACCTCGTACACCAGTCCTATATACACTACCCAAGGTGCACAAAAATGCTGAGGCACCCCGGGTAGGCCGATCCTCTCCGGCTGTGGCTCTGTCTTAGAGCCCCTGGGAAGATATATTGACTTCTTTATGAAAGATTTGGTACAAGATACTTCTACCTATGTCAAAGACACAACCCATCTGATTAACCTAATCGAATCCCAACCTTTTGATTCAAATACAGAACTCCTTGTCACGCTTGACATAGAGTCTCTGTACACTAACATCCCCCAACAGAAAGGTATTGATGTCATCAGGAAACACCTTAACAACCGCCCAGCTCCGCACAGGGTTCCCACTGAATTTATTATAACATTGCTGGAAATTGCATTAACCAAGAACTATTTCTTGTTTCAAAACACTTATTATAGACAGTGCAAAGGCACCTCTATGGGAGCTATTTTTGCCCCAAATTTTGCCATCCTCTATGTAGATGACATGGAAACTAACATCATTCTTAATCCCACCAACCCACATCTCGGTAATATCCGCCTATGGCGTCGATACATCGATGATGTACTCATGATTTGGATTGGTGATGAAAATGAACTTAAGACCTTCTGTGACTGGCTGAATAATACCCAACCTGATCTCAAATTCACATACAGCTATGATAATGCTAGTGTAGACTATCTGGATGTTACTATTAAGAATGCAAATGGCGAACTGTACACAACCCTGTTTAGAAAGCCCACTGAAAGGAACACTTTGTTACAGTACAACAGCGCGCACCCTAGGGCACTCAGGGATGGCCTACCATACGGCCAATTTCTCCGTATCAGGCGTAACTGTAAATTTAAGGAAGACTTCTTCCAAGAGGCTGAAGTATTATGTAAAAACTCACAGATAGAGGCTACCCAAGACGCCTAGTCAAACGCGCTATGAAAAGGGCATGGTACGCTCATCGGGAGTTTCTCCTTCAAACTAGAGATAAGACCTCTTTATCCAGAATCACTTGTGTTACCACCTTTAACTCTGTGAGTAACAAACTAATGAAACTAGTAAAAAAGCATTGGTCAGTTCTAGATCCCCTAGATTTCACCACAGGTACCCCACTTTTCTCATTCAAACGTGGCCGTAACATCAAGGACCATCTAGTGAGGGCACATACACCCACTAGCAAGGACACTTCTATCCATACGTACCTTAACCTGCCACCTCTGGTGGGCCATTTTAAATGTAATCAGTGCATGGCATGCGATACTACCTGTAACACTAAAGTATTTGAGTATGGTAATCACAAACATGTATTGAAAGCATTTAGTAACTGTGATTCCCAGAATGTCATCTATTGCATTGAATGCCCTTGTCAACTGCGATATATTGGTCAAACAACCCAGAAGGTAAAGGCCAGGATTTCCCAACACAAAAGTAGGATCAGATGTAAAATCCTTACTGCACCCCTGGTGGAACACTATCTACAAAAAGGGCATTCGGAAAATGAAATCAAGTGGCAGGTGATTGACAGCCTTCATACCAACGCAAGAGGAGGAAACCAACAGTCTATTCTAAATCGGCTGGAATGTAAATGGATTTTTAATTGCCGCACCATTGAGAATGGTTTGAACTCCGTTGATGAATGGAATACCTGCATTTAATGGTCTAATGACTATATGTTGATTCTATGACTATATGATGTCCCTATCACACCGCAGACATAATGTTCTGTTTTACCTTCTCCTAACCATGTCTGCTGTAGTTGTTTTTCTGTTTTTTCATTCCACCTAGTATAGATTACTATGCATTTGCCTCCACAGCCCTTTCCCTACCTCCCATGCTAACAAAGAAGTACCTGTAAACTGTGTAAATTGTATGTACACTTTGGGCCATATCACAACAGTCCGGGCTAGACATAAGTTTTTCCTGATAGGCATTGCATTAATGGTTTTAATTCCATTTTTACCGCTGGCCATCCGCCATGTCCCTCGAGACAGCTAGAATTCTCACTCGCTCAATTGAAGACGCACTAGGCGGTTTTAGTTCTGAGTTGATATGCGCGCCCTTCCCTTTTAGTTCACATTTGCTAGTAACACCGAGAATGCTTGTTTAGCCCCTCCCCTTCTGTGCCACGCAATCACCGCCGACAAAGTTTATAACCACGCCTCCAAACAACGTACTCTGTCGCAATAGAGTGATACATTGCAGCGCGCCGACCAGACCGGTGTTTGACTCCCGCTGGAAGTCCAAAATAGTAAGTGCCTTGTCCTCCGGCCCCCTTACGTAGTGGCTATTCATCTATCTTAAGCGCAGCTAATGGCACCACTTCTTAATTTCAGAATGGGGCTCCAATTTTGAAGCGCCGCATTCGTGAGTATTCCTTTCCCTTTTTCCTCCCCTGTCTCACTAATAGGCACCCTCACACTGTCTCCTGGGCTTAAACTTGTGTTTTCCCTAGCAGGCTGGGCGGGTTGTAATATTGACGGCTCCTCGCAGTGCCGTTTCAGAGAAGGGTGAGTAGACTCTTGACAACTCGGGCACCCCTCTCATCACAGTTTTTCGGACTTATTAATTCCCTTCTGTATTACAGACCTCCATGTCCACAGAGTAACCGCGCCTCCTCCTTTTAATATTCTGGGCACCCTTGAGGCCCACCGAACTCTTCAGTGTCAACGGGCTTGAATACTCTGCCCCCACAATTGTAAGTGCACCATATGGAGTTGCCCTGATCCCTGTATATAGGCTTCTCCACTGTATACATGATTATACTGTATATTCTAACGCTGCCTCCCTCCACTCCTACAGTAGTTGGTCCCCGCCCTGCATGAGAGCAGTATTGCGCAGATTGTACTGCTTCCGGCTGGAAGTAGGTCCCTCAATAGTATGTGAGTAATATCTTCACTTAGCTATCTATGTTCAATAATTCGATATCAGTGAGCCCTAATCCTGCACTCCATATCTTCCCCAGACGCACTTCAAGGCAAGAAATACAACACTGTACTAATCACAGATCGGTTCTACAACACCCATGCCTCAGTGGTTCTTGTAGGAAGTAAGTTTGCACATCGCTTCTGAGTTTGACACATGTATGAGTGCAATAGTTAGTCCACTCATTGTTAATTGATATAATGCGCGCAACTCCCCTTAGGGGCCACTGGAATTGATAGGGCCCTAAGCTACTCACTTGGCCCTCTTTAAATAGGCAACGTTCACTTCACTGTGTGCCAGCGTTTAATTAAGATATGCTATCGCACTGGGAGCACGCCCACGCTGTTAATAGTTGAAATGTAGGGGACATATCGTAATTCCACTCTGTTCCCCTCTAGGTTCAGGTTGCTCAATTATTGTCCTGATGATGATCTTAAGTCCCTAAGATCGAAACGCCGTCGACTTCTACAATAGGAACTCTCTCATTTGTATTAACCTAAGCAAAGTTCCTACTCTGTTGTCAATGTGATGTAATGTTTTTAGAGTTCACTGCACCTTGTCACATTACGCACCTGTCACTTTATGTGAGCACCTGTTTACCTTGACTGTCGTCAAATCATGTCTGTGTAAAATAAAATGTTTATTTTACACCACATATGTTCCCCTACTACTTTCGTGCTCCCTTAATGATTAATTGTCTACCCCAAAAAGCTTTACCTTGTGACCTTCTCGAGGGTTTCACTTGGTTGTATAGGACCCATTCGGGCCAAATTGAACCGCTGTTTTTCTTAAAACACATGTTAACCCCAGGTTCTTCTAACGGGGTACCCTTGTTTCACTATACTACCTTACGCGCAGTGGCTACACTGCAAGGGTTCCACTCATTGAGTGGTTGTATTGATTACCTTGTATTGATTACATTGTCTCTAGAACAGACAGATTGATTGCTCATTATTAAACAAACTATGTCTACACCAATAATCCCTACATACACAGAGGAATATATAGCAAAAATACTCACCGGCCCCTCATTGTTTCACACCCCAGCATCAGTCATTGGGGCTCCTACAGACTTGGCCAGTGCAAAACTGACTGCTTTGGAAAGACTTAAAAAAAAGCATATCCGTACTGAACTACACGCCCGTATGTTGACGGAATATCTGAGAGCAGATATTATACCCGTTGGACTACAAGTACGCAATATTCCAGCCATCTTTGTACAAGATAAAAAATTCAATACAGGCTTTTCACATATAGGCACCACCTGCTCGCGCCACTGGATGGTGCTGGGCATAGATACAGCACTAGAACACAGCAAAAAGGAACTTGAGGAGATTCAGGAACTTGAAAAAGCCATCCTAGAACTAGAAAGTTTGGAAGACGCAAAGGCAGTTTTGGATAAACTGGAACGCACCATTCACGACTTCCAAAACTTTGAACATCACAAGAAATCCATTAAAGTATCTAATGACATTAAAAACTATAATAAAGAAAAAACCTACCCCTACCTACAAGAAGACTTTTTTACCTCAGGCCCCCAAGTATATCAGAGACCTGCAGGCACCTGGGGTAGATTTAGAAACAGACAACCTGTAACCTTCTCTGATTCATCAGCAGAATCAGACGGTTCTGAAGGACAAGAGGGCCCCAGCACTTCCTCCCGTACCCCTCATTTTTTAGGGAGAGGCCAGACACGGACTACAGAGAGACCGAGGGGCAGAGGCAAAACACGATACAATTTCCCCCCGGGGGAACGTCAAACGAGGAACAGGTTCTACCAGTGGGGATACCAATACTAAATATTGATTGTACTCTTCCCACCACTTCCCCCACACAAAACATGGAGAAAATACCAATATTTAATCTCTCCCAACACCAACTGGCCTCTACAGATATTGCTCTGTTAAGCAGGGGTCTCTCTTTTGTAATCACCGAAAGGCCCAACTGGTTTAATATACAGGCTGAAATTTTCCAGTTTTTCAGGAAAGTTAGACTTCATGCGTTCTTTCAGAACAGGGACCCTCCTAAAAAGACAGACACCACTGGGCTTCGCCCGTATCAATATTTAATCCATCGAGCGGATCAATGCCACCTGAAGTCATCACATTTGAGCATTTGATATTAAGAGACCTCAATAAACTTAAAGAAAGTTACAATTTCACCCCTTTAATGTCAGCTTAGAGGAGAAAAACAGCCTGAAAAAACTCAAGGAGAGAGATGACATTGTCATAAAACCTTGCGACAAGGGTGGGGGAATTGTGATTCAGGACAAAAATACCTATATTGCAGAGATCATTCGCCAATTAAGCAACACCTCACATTACGAACGATTGAGCAGCAATCCCTTAAGAGGTATAAGTGACCACATCCTTACCATCACCAAGGATGGTTTGGAGAATGGCTTCATTAGTAAAAACGAATTCCTTTTCCTTAACAACAAGACACCTCGTACACCAGTCCTATATACACTACCCAAGGTGCACAAAAATGCTGAGGCACCCCGGGTAGGCCGATCCTCTCCGGCTGTGGCTCTGTCTTAGAGCCCCTGGGAAGATATATTGACTTCTTTATGAAAGATTTGGTACAAGATACTTCTACCTATGTCAAAGACACAACCCATCTGATTAACCTAATCGAATCCCAACCTTTTGATTCAAATACAGAACTCCTTGTCACGCTTGACATAGAGTCTCTGTACACTAACATCCCCCAACAGAAAGGTATTGATGTCATCAGGAAACACCTTAACAACCGCCCAGCTCCGCACAGGGTTCCCACTGAATTTATTATAACATTGCTGGAAATTGCATTAACCAAGAACTATTTCTTGTTTCAAAACACTTATTATAGACAGTGCAAAGGCACCTCTATGGGAGCTATTTTTGCCCCAAATTTTGCCATCCTCTATGTAGATGACATGGAAACTAACATCATTCTTAATCCCACCAACCCACATCTCGGTAATATCCGCCTATGGCGTCGATACATCGATGATGTACTCATGATTTGGATTGGTGATGAAAATGAACTTAAGACCTTCTGTGACTGGCTGAATAATACCCAACCTGATCTCAAATTCACATACAGCTATGATAATGCTAGTGTAGACTATCTGGATGTTACTATTAAGAATGCAAATGGCGAACTGTACACAACCCTGTTTAGAAAGCCCACTGAAAGGAACACTTTGTTACAGTACAACAGCGCGCACCCTAGGGCACTCAGGGACGGCCTACCATACGGCCAATTTCTCCGTATCAGGCGTAACTGTAAATTTAAGGAAGACTTCTTCCAAGAGGCTGAAGTATTATGTAAAAAACTCACAGATAGAGGCTACCCAAGACGCCTAGTCAAACGCGCTATGAAAAGGGCATGGTACGCTCATCGGGAGTTTCTCCTTCAAACTAGAGATAAGACCTCTTTATCCAGAATCACTTGTGTTACCACCTTTAACTCTGTGAGTAACAAACTAATGAAACTAGTAAAAAAGCATTGGTCAGTTCTAGATCCCCTAGATTTCACCACAGGTACCCCACTTTTCTCATTCAAACGTGGCCGTAACATCAAGGACCATCTAGTGAGGGCACATACACCCACTAGCAAGGACACTTCTATCCATACGTACCTTAACCTGCCACCTCTGGTGGGCCATTTTAAATGTAATCAGTGCATGGCATGCGATACTACCTGTAACACTAAAGTATTTGAGTATGGTAATCACAAACATGTATTGAAAGCATT
Organism: Calotriton arnoldi; assembly: GCA_963921515.1. Lineage (NCBI taxonomy): Eukaryota > Metazoa > Chordata > Amphibia > Caudata > Salamandridae > Calotriton > Calotriton arnoldi. The sequence goes on along the minus strand of CAWUFW010000198.1, from coordinate 263,367 downwards.
TAGTAACTGTGATTCCCAGAATGTCATCTATTGCATTGAATGCCCTTGTCAACTGCGATATATTGGTCAAACAACCCAGAAGGTAAAGGCCAGGATTTCCCAACACAAAAGTAGGATCAGATGTAAAATCCTTACTGCACCCCTGGTGGAACACTATCTACAAAAAGGGCATTCGGAAAATGAAATCAAGTGGCAGGTGATTGACAGCCTTCATACCAACGCAAGAGGAGGAAACCAACAGTCTATTCTAAATCGGCTGGAATGTAAATGGATTTTTAATTGCCGCACCATTGAGAATGGTTTGAACTCCGTTGATGAATGGAATACCTGCATTTAATGGTCTAATGACTATATGTTGATTCTATGACTATATGATGTCCCTATCACACCGCAGACATAATGTTCTGTTTTACCTTCTCCTAACCATGTCTGCTGTAGTTGTTTTTCTGTTTTTTCATTCCACCTAGTATAGATTACTATGCATTTGCCTCCACAGCCCTTTCCCTACCTCCCATGCTAACAAAGAAGTACCTGTAAACTGTGTAAATTGTATGTACACTTTGGGCCATATCACAACAGTCCGGGCTAGACATAAGTTTTTCCTGATAGGCATTGCATTAATGGTTTTAATTCCATTTTTACCGCTGGCCATCCGCCATGTCCCTCGAGACAGCTAGAATTCTCACTCGCTCAATTGAAGACGCACTAGGCGGTTTTAGTTCTGAGTTGATATGCGCGCCCTTCCCTTTTAGTTCACATTTGCTAGTAACACCGAGAATGGTTGTTTAGCCCCTCCCCTTCTGTGCCACGCAATCACCGCCGACAAAGTTTATAACCACGCCTCCAAACAACGTACTCTGTCGCAATAGAGTGATACATTGCAGCGCGCCGACCAGACCGGTGTTTGACTCCCGCTGGAAGTCCAAAATAGTAAGTGCCTTGTCCTCCGGCCCCCTTACGTAGTGGCTATTCATCTATCTTAAGCGCAGCTAATGGCACCACTTCTTAATTTCAGAATGGGGCTCCAATTTTGAAGCGCCGCATTCGTGAGTATTCCTTTCCCTTTTTCCTCCCCTGTCTCACTAATAGGCACCCTCACACTGTCTCCTGGGCTTAAACTTGTGTTTTCCCTAGCAGGCTGGGCGGGTTGTAATATTGACGGCTCCTCGCAGTGCCGTTTCAGAGAAGGGTGAGTAGACTCTTGACAACTCGGGCACCCCTCTCATCACAGTTTTTCGGACTTATTAATTCCCTTCTGTATTACAGACCTCCATGTCCACAGAGTAACCGCGCCTCCTCCTTTTAATATTCTGGGCACCCTTGAGGCCCACCGAACTCTTCAGTGTCAACGGGCTTGAATACTCTGCCCCCACAATTGTAAGTGCACCATATGGAGTTGCCCTGATCCCTGTATATAGGCTTCTCCACTGTATACATGATTATACTGTATATTCTAACGCTGCCTCCCTCCACTCCTACAGTAGTTGGTCCCCGCCCTGCATGAGAGCAGTATTGCGCAGATTGTACTGCTTCCGGCTGGAAGTAGGTCCCTCAATAGTATGTGAGTAATATCTTCACTTAGCTATCTATGTTCAATAATTCGATATCAGTGAGCCCTAATCCTGCACTCCATATCTTCCCCAGACGCACTTCAAGGCAAGAAATACAACACTGTACTAATCACAGATCGGTTCTACAACACCCATGCCTCAGTGGTTCTTGTAGGAAGTAAGTTTGCACATCGCTTCTGAGTTTGACACATGTATGAGTGCAATAGTTAGTCCACTCATTGTTAATTGATATAATGCGCGCAACTCCCTTAGGGGCCACTGGAATTGATAGGGCCCTAAGCTACTCACTTGGCCCTCTTTAAATAGGCAACGTTCACTTCACTGTGTGCCAGCGTTTAATTAAGATATGCTATCGCACTGGGAGCACGCCCACGCTGTTAATAGTTGAAATGTAGGGGACATATCGTAATTCCACTCTGTTCCCCTCTAGGTTCAGGTTGCTCAATTATTGTCCTGATGATGATCTTAAGTCCCTAAGATCGAAACGCCCGTCGACTTCTACAATAGGAACTCTCTCATTTGTATTAACCTAAGTAAAGTTCCTACTCTGTTGTCAATGTGATGTAATGTTTTTAGAGTTCACTGCACCTTGTCACATTACGCACCTGTCACTTTATGTGAGCACCTGTTTACCTTGACTGTCGTCAAATCATGTCTGTGAAAAATAAAATGTTTATTTTACACCACATATGTTCCCCTACTACTTTCGTGCTCCCTTAATGATTAATTGTCTACCCCAAAAAGCTTTACCTTGTGACCTTCTCGAGGGTTTCACTTGGTTGCATGGTGGTAACTGCAGCATCCACTCTGTCTACTATTCTGAACCGCATTTCCCTTTTCATACTGAGAGTAGTATGTTGGACTTGGGCTCCAAACAATTATGTCGCAACTCTCATGATTTCATTCACCATGACTGGCAACCTTGCTTCTGAAAAACGTGAATTTTTTGGCTTGGCATTTCCCCAAATTAAAGTCAGTGAAAATACAAACAAAAATACACTAAGGGAAAAGTGCAGAAAAAGTGTGTGGAGAGTGGTAAAAGGGCTGGGGAACCAAAAGGCCTCCTTATCTCACCAAAATGATGGCTCAAAATAGCTGTGCTGCAGTGCAGTGGAGTGGCAAAGCATCATGGTCAGAAATGGGGTGTGTTTTGTGGTGTGATTTGCAGGTGTATCCACATGGCCAGTTGACATCAGGTGTTATATTTGTATCCATCCAATGGCAACTGTTAAGGTGCTTTGCTGAGAGTGTACTGTGACGGACTACAGCTGTCAGGGAACCGCTGCAAGCGAACCACCAGTACAACTGTGTTTTTGTATTTGTAATCGGCTCGGAAGGAAACTGCGGCCGCAACGGAGTACGAATCAACAACATTGCAGCCCACTGCGTCGCAGGCGGGACACACTCAGTCGGTGGTTCTGGCTACAAGCATTGTAATGGGTGGGCAGAAGACCGCTCACTCCACGGTGTTCTTGGGACAGCCACAGCAGTGGTATGGCAGTAGGACTGCCAAACTCATAATTGGGCCCTAAATCAAGTTCCACCCATTGGCCCCTTGGTGTTCTGTATGAAATGTGAGTAATTGGATTGTTGGTTGAGAGTTGTGTGAGACCTTCTCAAGCAACAGCCACAATCCTTGTCTAGTTGTGCTGCACTGCTTCGGTTCCAATGAGGAGCTGCAAGGGCTAGGATGTGAGATCTTGCATTGAGTTATGTTGCGCTGTGTTAGTTCTGAGGAAACTCACAGTTGGGCCAGGAGGAATTCACTCTGATGCCAGCCAAGGGTCTAGTACCTTGGGGGCACTTCTTGGGGATCAGGACTCACTTCAGCAGAGGCCAGCATCAGGGCACACAGGCAGGTCGAATTGAGTCTGGATAACTTGGGTAATGCAAGGCAGGCCTGTAGCTCAGAACAGGAGGCCAATCAGATATCCTTGGAGTCACTCTGGAGGTTCTGGGTTCAAGGAGCAGGTCTAGTCTTCCTTCCTCAGGAATCAGGGTAAACCTTCTTACAGCAGGGTTGCCCTTTCAGCAGCCCTTTCAGCAGCAGGGCAGCAGAGCCGCCCTTCTTCTAAGTCTTCTACAGGTCTAGGGGTGATCTGAAGAGTGGGTCTGAGGGTCCCATCTTTACACCTAGGCTGAGCTTTGAAATGGGAGAATCTGCAGTCCCCCCTCACCCCCTCCACAGAGGTTTTTGGAATTTTTGGCCTCCCTGTCCTAGTCCCAGCCTGTCTGCAGTCACAATAGGCTAGTGTGAACATCTTTGAGTGTGAGCTGAGGCAGTGTCTTTGCAAGTAGAATAGAGTGAGCACAGATCTACCAGCCGATCCAGCCAACACCCACGCCCTCTGTTGTGTGGCTGTCTGAAAAGAATACACAAAGGCCATCTGCCAACTACACCTACTCATGTGACCCAGGAGACAGGCTGCAGGCACCAAATGGTTAGGACAAGAAAATGCCAACTTTCTAAAAGGGCATTTTCAGAATTGTGACTTAAAATCTGGCTTTACCATTAAAGAGGGTTTACATTTCAATTCCTCATACACCAAACATGACATTCATGCCTGCTCCCAAACAAAGGTTAATAAGTTAAAGGTAAATAGGTAACCCAATGTTATCCTATGTGAGAAGTAGGCCTTGAAATAGTGAAAAATGAATTTGAGAGTTTTTCACCACCAGGACATGTAATACTTAACAGTACATATCTAACCTTTTAAATACAATGCACCCTGCCCTATGGGCTGTTTAGACCTACCATAGGGGTGACTTATGTATTAAAAAGGAAGGTTTAGCCCTGGCAAACGTTTTATTGTGCCAGGTCGAAATGCCAGTTTAAAACTGCATACAGGCTGTAGCGGGAGACCTGAGACATGTTTAAAAAGGTTGCTTATGTGGGGGCACAATATGTGCTGCAGGCCTACTAGCAGCATTTAATTTAAGGGTCTGGGTACATGTAGTGCCACGTTACTAGGGACTTGCGATCAAATTAAATGTGCCAATTGGGTGTAAGCCAATGCCTCCATGTTTTTTTAATTTTTTTTATTAAACTTTTTATTTTATTTTAACAACAACTGGGTACCGGTACATACAGCACAAATTCACTGTAAGAAGTCCCCCCTCCAATACATACATTATCATATTGACATTCACCCCTTAATGGGGTAGGGATCCATGCAGAGCAATACGTTCATACAATGTCTAGTCATCAATAAGAGACAACGTTATCTAGAGAACACAAACATGTTGCAACAGGCGGCTGGGGTCGGAAGAGAACAAGAACACTACACCTAAGGGGGAGAAGCCAGCACCTCCGTCGTCAACTGGGCCATCAGTGTTCGCCTTTCTTTCTGGAGCTCCACCGTTGGGGAGATGCAAATGTCCCCTCTGTACTTATTCCATTTCCCCCATTTCTGATCCCATTTCTTGGGGCAACCCCGTCCCTTAAATACTGACTTTTCAGCAACCATGGCGGTGTCCATATCCTTTGCCCAGTCAACTAGGAGCGGGACCGCCTCCACCCCCCATTTCTGCGCAATATTCCGTTTCGCAATAATAAAGGCCATTGAGGCCCATGCCTGTTCAGCATGTGTGAGGTCAGTCGCCCCCCAAATATTAAGTAAGCATAACTGGGGAGATAACCCAAGGGATTTGCCTCCTGCCCTCTCAAGTTGGCGGGCAATTTTCCCCCAGTAGTCCTGAATACGTGGGCAGTCCCATAGAATGTGAATGAAAGTACCCTCTTGATTACAGTGTCGGAGACAAAGTGGATCGGGGCGTCTACCTAATTTGAACAATAATTTAGCATCAAAGTAGGCCCGGTGGAGGATCTTGAACTGGAGGAGCTGCATGCGCATGGGGGTGGCTACTTCTCGAGGTGAGGCTAATGCGTCCCGCCACATGTCGTCCTCCATCTCTCCCAGATCCCTCTCCCACCCCCCCTCAATTTCAGCATTGGGTCAGCACGGTTGTTGACCAGCTTCTTGTATGTAAGGGAGATGGCCTTGCGGTCCATGGGATCCAACAACAGCCGGTCTTCTAGAGGGGACGAGTCGGGGAGGGGGCCATCCCTCGGCAGGGCGGAGGACACAGCGTGACTAATCTGCAAGTATCTAAATACTGACTTTTCAGCAACCATGGCGGTGTCCATATCCTTTGCCCAGTCAACTAGGAGCGGGACCGCCTCCACCCCCCATTTCTGCGCAATATTCCGTTTCGCAATAATAAAGGCCATTGAGACCCATGCCTGTTCAGCATGTGTGAGGTCAGTCACCCCCCAAATATTAAGTAAGCATAACTGGGGAGATAACCCAAAGGATTTGCCTCCTGCCCTCTCAAGTTGGCGGGCAATTTTCCCCCAGTAGTCCTGAATACGTGGGCAGTCCCATAGAATGTGAATGAAAGTACCCTCTTGATTACAGTGTCGGAGACAAAGTGGATCGGGGCGTCTACCTAATTTGAACAATAATTTAGCATCAAAGTAGGCCCGGTGGAGGATCTTGAACTGGAGGAGCCGCATGCGCATGGGGGTGGCTACTTCTCGAGGTGAGGCTAATGCGTCCCACCACATGTCGTCCTCCATCTCTCCCAGATCCCTCTCCCACCCCCCCTCAATTTCAGCATCGGGTCAGCACGGTTGTTGACCAGCTTCTTGTATGTAAGGGAGATGGCCTTGCGGTCCATGGGATCCAACAACAGCCGGTCTTCTAGAGGGGACGAGTCGGGGAGGGGGCCATCCCTCGGCAGGGCGGAGGACACAGCGTGACTAATCTGCAAGTATCTAAATGTCTCGGACGGAGCCAATTGGTATTTTGCTTGAAGCTCTGTAAATGAGGCCAGTCTCCCCTTAATCCAGATGTCTCTAACCATGGAAATTCCGATTAACTCCCATTTGTCAAACCCTGGACAAGTGCTAAGGTGACCCAGAACATCGGGTTCCCATAAAGGAGTCGCTTTCGTCAGACGCTTGTGCCAACCCAACTTTTTGGTGACACCGTGCCAAATCTTGACCGTGCGTGCCGTGGGGCCTGTTAAGTTAAGTTTGCGGGGATTGGTGTAGAGCGCTCTCTTATAGCCGCCCCGCCCCATGAGCCAATGATCTGTGCGGAAATTAGGCTCATCGTGGGGTTCGAACACCCATCTATTGACTGCGATCAACTGGGACGCTTGATAATATATTCTAAGATCCGGTAGACCGATGCCCCCGTCATACCAACCCATGGTGAGCTTAGTCATTGCTATTCACGGCGTACGGTCCTCCCACAGCAAGCCCCGCAATACACCGTCAATTTGGGAAAAATAAGAATCCGGGATCGGGTTGGGGGATGCCTCCATGTTTAAAGGAGAGAGCACAAGCACTTTAGCACTTTCTAGCAGCGGGAAAATGCAGAGAGTCTTAAAAGCAGACAAAAACAACTTCAGAAATCAGAAGGGGTGAAGGCAGAATGTTTTGGTGGTGACCCTGCAGAGGGGGGCAGGTTGAATACTGGCCAAGTCCTGAAACAAGTTCTAATCAGTCAATCATACAGGACTCCCTGGCCTTAGAGGCAGGGTAGAAATTCCTCGGTTAAAGTTTGTAAAAACCTGGACAAAGCAATTAGGGATGCCAGAATTAAATCCATAACCCTAAAGGTATAAGCCTGATGTCACGTTATTTGCTGAAAACAATGTTTATGGAAAATATTCAGAGGGAAGGAGTTTAAATGAATCCAAATAGCCATCTGTATCTGTTCACTCTGTCATTTACCAATTGGGCTATAGAGTAATATCAGTCACAGGTTCCTTTTGCTATATTTCAGATTAAATAACGTTTACCGATTGTTTACATTTCCAAAGAAAGGTCTTTGGAATCACGATTTACCTTTATGCCAATGTGATAACCAGTCAGAGTAGTCCACGACCCATGGGATGCTGTTTTGTCATTTTTGTATGTTATTAAGGAAAACCGTGCTAGTACAGCTACTGCGAACAGTAAACGTGAGACAATGAATCTACTAATCTGTTTTTACAAAAATTGCCTACAAGTCATGTTTGCTTTGTGGTAGCAAGTTTTTTATAGCAGTTTCAAATAAGGTACAATTTTTGTGAGAGGAACTAATGAAGACTTAAAGATCCGTTACTAATGGTAATCCATTTTTATTGGTATGTTTTTAGAATTTTTCTGATTCTATTGTTGCTTTATATATCTTTTATTGTTTTAAACCGAATAAAGATTTTGATGATAAAGTTACCTTTGTGAATCGGACCCAATATGTTAAAACATTATAACATTTTTCTGTGTTGAAAAAATGCTAAAAAATGTTTAAGATATAAATATATACTGGTAGGAATTTAAATCTGTTTTGTAGTACTTCAAAATGTACTACATATTTCCATTCACAAACAATGTTTGGAGTTTCTAACTCCACAATTACCTATACTTAAGTGTGCATTGTTCTCTGCCCTGACTTTGGAGTCTCTGCACATGTAAGTATATGTTATGGTAGTAAATGTGGGTTGGATTTGACGGAGTGGGTGAGACACGAGGTAGACTTACTCCAAAAGGGAATGGGATTAGGGAAGAGTAAGAGGGGTTTAGAGAAGGACAGCACCTACCCTCACAAGTGTACACCAATTGCTATTCTCTGGGCGTGGAGGAATGTAACTTAGACTTTTGTAGTAAATTTACACTCGGAGTTTATGAATATCAAAAATAGTAAACTTACTCTAAAGTGTAAACTTACTGAAAATGTGAGATACCTTTGTGAATCAGGCCGAATATTTGTGTCACACGATATTCTTTAGAGGACATTTTGGTGAGACACTGAAGCAAGATCTAAGGAGGGGTCAAGGCCAACTTGTGTTGTACAAAGCAGTCATACAGCTGAAATAATCCTTAACAATTGTTCAGTAACGTCCCTTCAATGTTATCAGTAATGCTGAAATTTAAAAAAGGGATATATTTTTGTTTTTTATCTGCTTATTGGGCAATTAAGCAAAGTTATCATTCTGATCAACTAGCCATGGACAAATATATAAAGGCATGTTTTGTCCATTATTTGGCAATTATTTGCAGTTATCTACTACATACATAGATTTTTTGGAAAATGTTATACCTTTTTGTGGAGTTTTGAGCATAGAAAAAAGAGAACATATTAGAGGCCTGATTATGAGTTCCCCTGGGTTAATAATGATCACATCTCATAAAGTCCAACACGAGGTGTTTGCAATTTTGTCTGGCGCTAGAATTATCGCAAACATTGGCCATCATGTGGATTTTGGTGCTTACTTTTCCAAAATCATCATGTTCATGTATGTATCGAATATTTAAAACCATTAATTTCCATCAAGATTTGACCAGCCCGAAGGCTGTGAACTTTATCACATCTGGTAATCACTGGGTGCGATTAACATCACACCACTTATAATTGTAATCCCTATGCAAACAGATGCTGCGTGGACAAAGTTTAACAGACACTGGTAAGCAGGCCCTGGGGATTCTGGTCTTTTGAGAAGTTGGCCATAGATCGCCTTGTGGAGAACATTCCAAAGATGATTATCGTAGAGGAACCATGTGGTTCAGTATTCTAACCCTAGACCTTTTTCTCATGAGCCTGCTATTATTTGGGTCATTTTCCCATCCTCCAGCCTAAACAGACTTTTCAAAATGTTGTTATTCACTGCAATTACTTCATGGCAGTGATAACCATAACTTGTTTTCCACTGATGTGACTGAATGCTCAGTCCTACAGCTGGAACCCGGGCATGTGAAGACGTTTTTGTGGGTCCCGGGACAGAAATGTCATGCCTAGCCCACATATCAGTATCTGACGCCAGGTAGCGGTTCATTATGCAGTTGTGGTCCGTGCAGGTAACAGCGGTGGGGCCGTGTGGGGGGGGGGGGGGGTTTCGAGGGACGATGGCGAGTAAAAATTAATTATTTATTTAATTTTCCCTTGGCATCGTCCCTCGAAATCCCCCCCACCATGCGGCCCCACCGCCCTACCGCTGTTACATGAGCGGCTGGGTTCATTCCATTTTATCCGCCATAAATAAACTTGCCAGACTTGCTCCAAAATCTATAGTGTTTGCAGCACGAGTTTAAAACCGTGAAAAGGCAGGAACCTTTGGAATAATGTCCCATTCGATGCCCCTTGGATGACTCTGTTGGAGCCTAACTCCTCATTCTGTATTCATTTCTGTTTTTAAAATACTACAGTTCAAAAAGCTTGTTCGCAATAGCAGAGGCCATGAACCGCATAGAGTTTCCTCTTGGGGTTCTGAGTCATATTAGAGACAAGTTGAGTTTTGCTCCATTGCCCCTCTGTGAAAAACATTCTCCTTATTTCCAGCTACGCATCTATAATCCTGTATTTTCCCCTTAAATGACAATACCAGCTCCAAATATGCAGTTATGTTACTGGTCACACTTTCAATCCATTCTCTGAGAAACTGGACACATTCCATTAAAATGAAATAAAATAACATTACCTGTAATACGGCTGACAACTCACAATCTATTCCGATCCAATAAGGCTTTCATCAATTGTCTGCATGAGAGATCTTACCTATGGGAAGCCAAAAAGTTGTCACCTAAAATATTTCACTATCATCTGTACATGCAATGCAAACAAGCTTTGCATTCAGGGCATGCAGAGGGATTTTTCAATAAATTCCTCATCTTCTTTATTTGGTAGTAGTTTATTGTGACACAGTGGTTTAAATGTATTACATCGTTCAACCCTATTGCTAAAAGGTTTTGTCATTTTCTATAATACTTGTTAGTCAATTTAGGTTTAAAATCAGACTATTTTATTTTTAGTTATATGTATGTAAATCAGGACATCAGTCATGCACTACATGTCCCAGGACACCTTGCAGCCAGGCATTGTTTGGACCTCTCCTCGCCTCTTCTGAGCACTGCTCATTAGTCTGCCCAGTTCTCATTGGAGCTGATCTTAGGGGTGATGCACCCTTTCCCAAAATCTGTTTTTTCATCGTAATAATGATTCAGTCTTGTCCATATCGTTGTTAATGATGAGCATCTAATTTAAGTATTCTAATAGCTCTGAGTCAACACTGACACATGCACTAGGTATCCCTTCTCTGCATCACAATAAAAAAAAAAAAGACAGAATGAGAACATACCTGAAATCCTTCAGTGCAGCTTTGTGGAAGAGGTGCAGGGGCCAGGGTCCCTGACTCCGGACCTCATGGTTCGATCCCCGGTGCCGGTGGCAGGTTAGCCCAGCACCATGTGACTCTGGGCAATACCTCGCTTGATCTTCCCGGGGCCAGGACACCTCTCCGGAGGTAGCTGTGCGCTTTACAAATGCTGGTATTTCAATTTCATATTTAGGTCTAACGGCAGCGGAAAATTCATATGAGAATAACAAGCAACACATTCTACACTACAACACATGTGGGGACTCAGCAGTAATTGGTTATAAGAGTGTAATACTAGTACAGGTTCAAAAATAAAATGAAGACTGGAGAGTGAATATACAACCATCCACTTGGACATCAACGGAAATGTAGGTGAAAAGGTACTTGAAATTCACAAGCTGACAGCACTTTGGAGTTCAGTAGCAAAGTAGGGGAGTGTTGGCGCCATGGCAAAGGATCGAAACGGGAAGAATGGAGCAAAGAGATAGAAACTGACACACTCCCATCTAATCTGGTGAGAGATCATACCCACCAAGGAAACTACAAAAACCTACTAACCTCAATAGTTACGAAAAATATGAATAAGAAAAGATCAATATTCCCAAAGAAAGCAAATCATATTGCGTAATTTGACGATGGCAGCAAACAGACAGCTTCCAACGTCTGGCAGAGTAAAACAAGGATACATGCTCACCTGTATTTACTCATACTGTAAGACTCCCAAAATGGTTCTGCCATTGAGGATTTTCATGTGCCAGCTTTACAGTGAGAACTTCATTCCTTTTTCTTGCACCCCAAATGGGCTGCAAATACAGTTACAGCCATGGAGAAATTGCACAACAATGACCTGAAAATAAACACCCAGAAGGGAAAAACAATGGTCATAAGGAAATATTGATGACACAACAGAGCCTTCAAAGCTGCAGGAGGTCAGTACATTTGCTTACCTAGGCTTAACCCTGACCAGCAACATGAATTGGGAAAGCGACTGAAAAATCAGAGGCAGTACCTAATACCATTCTCTGGCTATCCCATTGATATGGAAACACATATTTCCCATCTTATCAAAAAAGTTGCCAAGGCAAACCTGTGAAGCCAAATAGCACGCAGGGTCAAACTGTGAGGTCCAATATAAATATGCAGCCAAAATTGACCCCAATTAAAGGACATTCTGAGGACACTGCTCATGCCACGCCTCCCCGACATTGCACTGGAATTTGATGTTGGCTACACCTGTATATTAGATAGATGCCAAATATTACAAATAAAGAACAGGCTGAAATGCTGGAAGTCTGTCAAAAACCCAAATAGTCTGCAAAGTCTGGAATGATAATTTCGCCATGAGCCCAGCACCCAGATGCACATTGGCTCGGGAAACAGGAAGCGTCACTTCTAAGACTTGCAACAGAAATGCTACAGCTAAGTCTGAAATCCAATCCACTATGAAGACCTAATACACTGGTGAAAAAGCAGTTTTAACGTCTACAAAGACAAATACTGGATGCCCTAGACAACTTCCACTCAGCAGGCCACACTGAGAAATTTGATGTCTCACAATACACCCAATCTTGTCCTGGCTGGAAGCAGCACACACCAACTTGGTATGCTTCTAAGCAAAAAGCAAAAGAAGACTAGCTCTCACAGGCAGTTGTGCCCTTGGCCAAAGGAAGACCTGGTCAGTCTTCTTTTGGCTACAGGCGCAACTGTATATCTGGGGGAGCGGATTCTCCACGGATCCAACAGTCCCAGTGCAGTAATCAGATTGGTTGCCAACACTTTAACCAGGAAAACATGTGGTGGTCCCATTTTTTTTTCAATTTTGCCACAAAATCGTGGGTTTATCTGCGGATTTGAGGCACAATTGAGAAAAAAACATGCGCACGGTCTCCCACATTTGGTTTGAAATGAGCCCCCGGGTAAGCTAGTTCCCAGGGGCATTTTTTTTAAAAAGGAGGGGGGCACACAGGGCCTCCCCTTGGAAGGCTCTTAGAGCCCCGGGGACCACCATCTCCCTGGGGCTTTATTTACATAAGGAAGGGGGGGCCGCGCGGACCACCCTCCTGAGCTTCCTCAGAGCCCCGGGGACCACCACTTCCCCAGGGCTTTCATTTTAATTATAGAGGGGAGCTGCGATGACCCTCCTCCTGGGCATATTACAAGCCCAGGGGACCTCCACCTCCCCGGGGCTAAATTTATAAGGAATGGGGATGCGTGGGGTGCGACGGAAGAGGAAGCCCTCCGCTGCAAGGAGCTTCATGGTTCCTGTAAGTGACCCATATCACCTCAATGGGCCACTCTTCTTTCGGAATTCCAACAACACACCCACCACGATGACCTCCCTCCATAGAATATTGATTACACCCTCACCCCTGCCACCCCGTCCCACACCTCCTCTTCCCTCATACATCTCTGTAAACCATAGTACACCACTCAATCCTTATTGGGTGACTCCACTTGCGCAGTCATCGCTCCTTGTACTTTTGGCTACTCTGACATTATGAACTCCGCTGCTCCCTCCCTAAACAATCCCTGCCATACTGCACCTCCATCCCAGTTCACACGTCCAGTCCCCAGTTACATCTGTTATGCAATGGTATACATGACCACGGCAACGCATGCCATATACGCATTAATTTCATTGCTCTATCCTCGACTTTGTTTGAAGCAATGTACATTGGCTATGCCACATTGATGTAGGGACCTATTTCTGAATACCAATAAAACAGATTTTACCCAAAAAATGGGGGGTTGCGGACCACCCGGACCCCGGGGACCACCACTTCCCTGGGGCCAAATCACAAAAAAAACTGGGAGGGGGTCCGCGAGCCCCTCTCCCGGGCCATATACAGCCCTGGGGACCACCACCTCCCTGGTGCTGGCCGGTGCAGATCAAAGGAGGGGGGCCGCCCGACACCCATCCTGAAGCCAATAATGGCCATGAGGATCGCCATCCCCCTGGGCCGGCTCCTGCTATGTCCCCGGGTGCCCACCCCCGGGATATAGCTGTTTGCTTTGACTTTGCGGGAGCTGTCAGAGCAAACATAAACTCCACTCTTAGCAAGCGAGAGCTGTGAAACCGCACTAGCTTGCTGAGAGCAGAGTTTTCGTCTGTTTCCCTGCCCGCTGACAAGCAGGCAGAGAAAAAGACAAAAGGATTGCTCTCACAGACAGAGAGGTGCATGATTAGCAGCTCCCTGTCTGTGAGAGCAATGCCGGCTCCCGTAGGAGGTGGGGAACCAGCTGGGACCACAGGGCTTTGAGGCTGCCCCCACGGTCCCAGGGGTAAAAGAGGAGAAAGAGGCAAAATAAAAGAAACAAACACAAAAAGGCAGAATAAAGGTCAGCAACATGCAGAAAGAGGCAAGATAAAGGTAAGAAACTAGCAGAAAGAGGTAGAATAAAGGTAAAAAATGAGCAGAAAGAGGCAGAAAAAGGTCAGCAACGAGCAGAAAGAAGTAAAATGAAGGTGAGGAATGAGCAGAAAGAGGCAGAATAGAGGTCAGAAACAAACAGAAAGAGAAAGAATAGAGGTCAGCAAGAGGCAGAAAGAGGCAGATTAAAGGTCAGAAACTAGAAGAAAGAGTCAAAATAAAGGTGAGAACAAGCAGAAAAAGCAAAATTAAGGTCAGAGGAGCAGAAAGAGGCAAACTAAAGGTGAGAAACGAGCATAAAGACGCAGAATAAAGGGCATCAATGAGCAGAAAGTGAGAAAGGGCCGAAACGAGCAGTAAAGTGTCACATAATGTGGTCCTTACATAGGACAATGATGTTAGGGATTTGTAAGCACTCTCCAATGTAAAATAAACAAAACTATCAATATGTGTTGTGTGTTTAAGGCTTGTGTGTATGTAGAGATCTATGCATATATATGTTTGATGTACTTGTGATAAGTTGCCAATTAACATCATGGTAAATGGTAAATACATCATATACTCTCAGAGATGGCAGTGGTAATTACAAACTGCCAGCACCTCTGTCAAATCTCTAGGTGAGTACAAGGTAGGAATAAGTATGGTGTGCTCAAATGGATAAACACTATGCCATCATAGTAGTGTACGTTAATATATGAAAAAAGAGATTTTCGCATATATGCAAATATTTAGCAATCCAGAGCACTACACAAATAAAGTAATTTTGATGAGTCAATGTTGCAGATCCAATTTTTATTTGTTAAACACTTCAAAAACAGCGCAAATTCATACAGAAGTCCATATATATAAAGTATTGCCAGCCAAAATACTGTTGACACGCAGGTCAAAGGATGAAGCACACAGCCGACACGTGTTTCGTTGTGTTGATGACTTTTTCAAGGCTGGAAAACAGTAAAACACCTGTATAGTCTTCTCAAGTCGAGCACTTCCCTTGTGTTTAAGTGGAGTAAACAAAAAGTCCAACCCTTGGAGTCTCAAGACCTGGATAGACTGGATATGGATTCTACTTAGTACCTCTGGTAAGGTGTCCGGTACTCACATACGTCTGTGTTGCACTACTCAATTATAGTGGGAGCATTATGAAACGGCATGGGCTCTATTCTACAGAGCCACTACGGGCTTTTCTTTACTGGATAACGGGCCGAATAGAGCCCACGCTGTTTCATAATGTTCCCACTATAATTCAGTGGTGCAACGCAGACGTATGTGAGTACCGAACACCTTTTTAGCTGTCAATGCTTTATATATATGGACTTCTGTATGAATTTGCGCTGTTTTTGAAGTGTTAAACAAATAAAAATTGGATTTGCGACATTGACGGATCAAAATTACTTTATTTGTGTAGTGCTCTGGATTGCTAAACATCATATACTCTTTACACCTGGAGATATGTATGTACTGTGTTTAAAAAATAGAAAATTATGTTAGCTATGTGTATAGTCCCACTTAACCTAGATCAGGGCTCTAAGAAATGTAGTTTGGGAGCTCCTAGTAGCTCCCAGACCCCTTCAGAGTGGCACACAGCCTTGAGGTCACTTATTGGAAGGGCACAAGGTGACCCTTGCAATGTAAAAGTTGAGGAAAGGCAGTGTTCATGTGACATAATGATCATCAGGCTGCAGATAGCAAGGCCTGTCATTGAGCAGTGCTCATTCAGAATCATGGGCCAGGCTGGGGCTGAGTCGCAGGGTCATACAACTGAAGCACTGAGGTACAGCTGTCAAGAACATTTATCCTTTGCAGGTCTGAGCTCTGCTGGCCACCAGTAGTCCTTCTAGAGGTTGATGTGTCTGCCGAAGGTCAGAAGGTCAACTTCTAACTTTTGTCGGTGTTGAGTTTCAGGCAGTTGTCTTTCATCCGTCTTGCGACGTTCTTCATGCAGTTGTGGAAGTTCGTCGGATTTTCTAAGAGTGAGTGTCGTCGGTGTAGGAGATGAAGTATATGTCATGCGAACTGATGATGTCTACGAGTGGTGTCATGTAGATGTTAAAGAGGGTGGGGCTGAGGGATGAGCCTTGGGATCCTCCGCAGATGGTGTGTTTGGGTTTTGAGGTGAAGGGTGGGAGACGGACTCTCTGGGTGCGTCCTGTGAGGAAGGGATGCCATCTATCAGAGCACACCAACTGTGATTCTGATCTGGCGTTGTCGACTGATGAGTGTGTGGTGGGAGACGGTGTCGAAAGCTGCAGATAGGCACAGGAGGATGCGGGCTGGCTGACTCTCCTCTGTCAAAGTAGGGCTCGGATGTCACCTGTTGCTGCAATGAGGGCTGTGGTTGGCTCAGAAGCCCGATTGGGATGGGCCCATCACTTTGTTTCTTTCCAGATGATCTGTTAGTTGGCGGTTGATGGCCTTTTCTAGGACCTTGGCGGGGAAGGGGAGGAGGGAGATGGGATGGTAGTTCTGTAGCTTTTTGGGGTCTGCTGAAGTTTCTTGAGGAGAGGGCCTAACGTCTGCATGTTTCCATGTGTCAGGAAAAGTGGCTGTAGTTATGGAGGTGCTGAGGATGTGGTGAGCTGGTGGCTGATCTCGTTGCTTCCGAGGTTGAAGAGTCGATGGGGGCATTGGTTGTTGGGTGCTCCTGAGTGGATGGAGTTCATCTGGGTTGTAGTTGTTGGTGTGTTTAGTTGTTTCCATGCGGTGATCGGATGGTTGTTGGTGGTGGT
Source organism: Calotriton arnoldi (assembly GCA_963921515.1). Taxonomy (NCBI): domain Eukaryota; kingdom Metazoa; phylum Chordata; class Amphibia; order Caudata; family Salamandridae; genus Calotriton; species Calotriton arnoldi. Next base: position 246,558 of record CAWUFW010000198.1, on the reverse strand, counting down.
AGATGGGTGGCAGAGTAGGTCAGAGGGTTGGGGATCGAAGTTTCTGTCAATGGGTGCTATCTTGTTGTGGAAGTGGTCACCAAGGGAGTTGCAGAGTTCCTGTGAGGGGGATCATGTTTTCTGTGGATGACGGGCATGTGAACTCTCTGACAATGGTGAAGAGTTCCTTGGGTTGGTTAATACTGGTTCGATATGGCATGTCAGGGCCTCCTTTTTTGCGGATTTGAATTGATGGCTGCTTCGCCAGCGTCATTCTAGCTGGTTTGCCATCTTCATTCCAGTTGTTCACATCCGCATTTTGCTGCACTGAGTTCTGGCGTGTACTAGCTGTCTCCTTCGGTGGTTCTATGCGTTTTGGCAGGTTTGGTGGGGGCGACTTGGTTGGCAGCGCTGGTGATCCAGGCGTTGAAGTTCTCTACTGTCTGGTTCAGGTCAGTGGTGATGTCGGGTTGAGCGGTGCTGCGGGCATTGGTCCATTGATGCTGGGTTACCTTGGTCCAGCTGTGGTAGGGAGCGCAGTGTCGGATGGGTATAGTGCGCGGTTGGTGAAGTCTACAATGTGGTGGTCTGTCCAGGTGAGTTTCGATGGGTGGCTGTATCTCATTCTGTTGCTGGACGTGAAGATGGGGTCTAGTGTGTGGCCTGCCCTGTGTGTTGGGGCGGTGACGATCTGCTTGAGGCCGATGTTGCCTAGTCTTTCCAGAAGGTTGGTAGTGTTGGTGGAGTCGTCAAGATGGAAGTTTAGGTCTCCCAGGAAGACGTAATGTTCAAATTTAACAGTGAGAGGGGTGATGAATTCAGCTATGGTTTTGCTGATGCCAGTTCGTGGTCTTGGTGGTCTGTATGCGAGGGTGCCTATGATGGTGGTTTTGGCATCTGCATGGAACAGGAAATTCATGTGTTCCACGGTTGATGTGGTGTCATTGGTGATGGTGGAGGTTATCAATTCTTTATGTATGATGGAGATGTCTCCACTGTGTCTGTTGGTGCGGTCTCAGTGTTCCATCTAGTAGCCGCTAAGGGTTGCTGTGGCGATGTCCGGGCCTGATGTGGGGGTGAGCCAGGTCTCCGCGATTAAGGTCAGGTCAGGGGTGCTGGTGGAGATGGTGTCCCAGATTCGGTGGCGTGTTTGCAGAGTGATCTGTCATTGATTAGGAGGCAGTTTAGTTGATCCAGTAGCGTGTTGGGTTAGCATTGTTCAATGAGGTGGTGGTCAGTGGCAGGGTTGTGGTGAATCGGCAGGTGATGCGGGTGAAGGGTCTCACTGTGGAGCATGGTGATGGGCATTAGGTCACTATTAAAGTATGTATGAGGATATTGGTGTAGGACAGCATGTGACACTACACATGTTGTTATATATATATATATATATTCACTGAAAAAACCATAGGTTTTAGGGACAGTTATAGTTAGTTGGACATTGCACTCGTACAAAACCCGTGAAATTCCCCTGTTATAGTTAGTTCAGCTAACTATAACTCGCGCCCCCGCAATGCACTGCTGATGACGTCACATATTACATCACTCATGACATGGTCAGTGACATCACTGATGACATCTCAAATGACATCACTGATGACATCACTGATGACATCATCCAGTGACTGTGTGTTTCTGTAAAGTTTAAATATGTTTAATATATATAGGGAAAGGCGTATTGAAGAATGAGTGGGTGTATAAGTGTCTGAATGGATGATTTAGTACGTGAGTGACTGACTCTACAAGTGAGTGATTAAACGTATCTTACTGAATGCATGGGTTAGTGACTAAACTGTGTGAATGTCTGTATCCGTCTGTTTGTTGGTGTGTAAGTGGATGCATGGATTTGCGAATAGCTACATGAGTGTCTATATGGGTTATTGATTGGTTCTCTGAGTATCTGTATGGCTGCCTGAGTGTTTGTGTGCGTGGGGTGTGTGTGACTCTATACATAGATGTGTGAGTGGGTGATTCACTGGGTGCATGATTTCAAGAGTGCATCTGTGATGGACTGCTTGGGTGGGTGAGTGTGTGTATGGGTGTGTTAGTGAGTGAATGTATATCTCAGTGGTACATGTGCGAGTAACTACATATGTAAAAGGCAGTATATATGTGTGTTAGAGTATTTAAATGGCTATAAGTGAGAGTGTGTTATTGTGAGAGTGGCTGTATGGATGCGTGTGTGCTTGTATCAGTTATTGTATAAGAGCATAAAAATGTGCTAGTATTTGTATGAGTAAGTGAGCTGGTGTGTGTATAACTGTATAGGTGAGTAAATGGGTGTGTGATTAATTTTTTGCATGACTGACTAGGTGTGTGAGTACCTCTATGGATGAGTGGCGGTGTGTGAGTGTTTATATAGGTGTATGAGTGCATATGATAGTCCTGTACTGAGTGACTGTAAGTATGAGTGACTGTACAGGTGAGTGAGTGGATGTGTGTGTAGACCTAAGAATCAGTGAGTGGGTATGTAGTTTTTGGTGTTGGAGTGTCTATGGTTTTGAGAATGGCAGTCTGTAATTTAGAGTGGGTGTATCAAAAGTTATATTAGGGTGTGAGAAGATGCATGAAATTATCACATGGATGATGTCATCAGTGATGTCATTTGAGATGTCATCAGTGATGTCATCAGTGATGTCACTGACCATGTCATGAGTGATGTAATATGTGACGTCATCAGCAGTGCATTGCGGGCGCGAGTTATAGTTAGCTGAACTAACTATAACAGGGGAATTTCACGGGTTTTGTACGAGTGCAATGTCCAACTAACTATAACTGTCCCTAAAACCTATGGTTTTTTCAGTGAATTTCAAAGGTTTTTTAAATGCTAATTTCTAACTATAACGTGTCTGAAACCTATGGTTTTTTCAGTGAATTTCAAAGGTTTTTTAAATGCTAATTTCTAACTATAACGTGCCTGAAACCTATGGTTTTTCAGTGAATTTCAAAGGTTTTTTAAATGCTAATTTCTAACTATAACGTGACTGAAACCTATGGTTTTTTCAGTGAATTTCAAAGGTTTTTTAAATGCTAATTTCTAACTATAACGTCCCTGAAAACTATGATTTTTTAAGTGAATTTCAAAGGTTTTTTAAATGCTAGCCCCCCAGGTACCTACAGTTAGGACCACAGAGCTGAGTTGCAGAGAGGCGTTCCGAGGCCACGCACCTTTTTTCACCTCTCTGCAACGCACCTCTGTTGTGCTTACTGAAGGTACCTGGTGGGCTAGTTGGCCCCCAGGATTCAAAGGGAATTAACTCCCCAACTTAAAACGCACCACAGGGCGTGTTTGCGCACATGTCACCTGAGGCCCCGCCCCTCCCTTCACCACTGTGCAAACGCGCCCCGTGGCGCGTTTTAAGTTGAGGGATTAGGTCACCTTGAATCCTGAGAGTCCCTGGGGCCCAACCAGCCCACCAGGTACTTCCAGTAAGCACCACAGGCCTACGTTGCAATGCCTGTAACAAATTGTGCAGTTGTGTTTAGGTAGTAAAGAGGGTCGTGCTGGGGGTAGTGTTTTAGGGTTTAGGGTAGTGCAGTGGTGTTTGTGTAGTGTAGGGGGTCATGCTGGGGGTAGATTTAGGGTTTAGGGTAGTGCAGTGGTGTTTGGGTAGTGTAGGGAGTCGTGCTGGGGGAGTGTTTTAGGGTTTAGGGTAGTACAGTGGTGTTTGGGTAGTGTAGGGGGTCGTGCTGGGGTTAGTGTTTTAGGGTTTTAGGGTTTAGGGTAGTGTAGTGGTGTTTGGGTAGTGTAGGGGATACTGCTGGGGGTAGTGTTTTAGGGTTTAGGGTAGTGCAATGGTGTTTGGGTAGTGTAGGGGGTACTGCTGGGGGTAGTGTTTTAGGGTTTAGGGTAGTGCAGTGGTGTTTGGGTAGCGTAGGGGGTACTGCTGGGGGTAGTGTTTTATGGTTTAGGGTAGTGCAGTGGTGTTTGGGTAGTGTAGGGGTTCGTGCTGGGGGTAGTTTTTTAGGGTTTAGGGTAGTGCATTGGTGTTTGTGTAGTGTAGGAGGTCGTGTTTTAGGGTTTAGGGTAGTGCAGTGGTCTTTGGGTAGTGTAGGGAGTCGTGCGGGGGTATTGTTTTAGAGTTTAGGGTAGTGCAGTGGTCTTTGGGTAGTGTAGGGGGTTGTGCGGGGGGTAGTGTTTTAGGGATTTGGGTAGTGCATTGGTATTTGGGTAGTGTAGGGGGTCACGCGGGGGTAGTGTTTTAGGGTTTAGGGCAGTGCAGTGGTGTTTAGGTAGTGTAGGGGGTCGTGCTGGGGGAGTGTTTTAGGGTTTAGGGCAGTGCAGTGGTGTTCGGGTAGTGTAGGGGGTCGTGCTGGGGGAGTGTTTTAGGGTTTAGGGCAGTGCAGTGGTGTTCGGGTAGTGTAGGGGGTCGTGCTGGGGGAGTATTTTAGGGTTTAGGGTAGTGCAGTGGTGTTCGTGTAGTGTAGGGGGTCATGCTGGGGGTAGTGTTCTAGGGTTTAGGGCAGTGCAGTGGTGTTCGGGCAGTGTAGGGGGTCGTGCTGGGGGTGGTGTTTCAGGGTTTAGGGCAGTGCAGTGATGTTCGGGCAGTGTAGGGGGTCGTGCAGGGGGTGGTGTTTCAGGGTTTAGGGCAGTGCATTGGTGTTCGGGCAGTGTAGGGGGTCGTGCAGGGGTGGTGTTTCAGGGTTTAGGGCAGTGGTGTTCGGGCAGTGTAGGGGGTCATGCTGGGGGTGGTGTTTCAGGGTTTGGGGCAGTGCAGTGGTGTTCGAGCAGTAAAGGGGGTCATGCTGGGGGTGGTGTTTCAGGGTTTAGGGCAGTGCAGTGGTGTTCGGGCAGTGTAGGGGGCGGTGCAGGGGTGGTGTTTCAGGGTTTAGGGCAGTGCAGTGGTGTTCGGGCAGTGTAGGGGGTGGTGCAGGGGTGGTGTTTCAGGGTTTAGGGCAGTGCAGTGGTGTTCGGGCAGTGTAGGGGGCGGTGCAGGGGTGGTGTTTCAGGGTTTAGGGCAGTACAGTGGTGTTCGGGCATTGTAGGGGGTGGTGCTGGGGCTGGTGTTTCAGGGTTTAGGGCAGTGCAGTGGTGTTCGGGCAGTGTAGGGGGTGGTGCTGGGGCTGGTGTTTCAGGGTTTAGGGCAGTGCAGTGGTGTTCGGGCAGTGTAGGGGGTCGTGCTGGGGCTGGTGTTTCAGGGTTTAGGGCAGTGCAGTGGTGTTCGGGCAGTGTAGGGAGTCGTGCTGGGGCTGGTGTTTCTGTGTTTAGGGCAGTGCAGTGGTGTTCGGGCAGTGTAGGGGGTCATGCTGGGGCTGGTGTTTCAGGGTTTAGGGCAGTGCAGTGGTGTTCGGGCAGTGTATGGGGTCTTGCTGGGGCTGGTGTTTCAGAGTCTAGGGCAATGCAGTGGTGTTCGGGCAGTGTAGGTTGTCTTGCTGGGGCTGGTGTTTCAGGGTTTAGGGCAGTGCAGTGGTGTTTGGGCAGTGTAGGGGGTCGTGCTGGGGGTGATGTTTCAGGGTTTAGGGCAGTGCAGTGGTGTTCGGGCAGTGTAGGGGGTCGTGCTGGGGCTAGTGTTTCAGGGTTTAGGGCAGAGCAATGGTGCTCAGGCAGTGTAGGGGGTTGTGCTGGGGGTGATGTTTCAGGGTTTAGGGCAGTGCAGTGGTGTTAGGGCAGTGTAGGGGGTCGTGCTGGTGTTGGTGTTTCAGGGTTTAGGGCAGTGCAGTGGTGTTCTGGCAGTGTAGGGGGTCGTGCAGGGGGTGGTGTTTCAGGGTTTAGTGCAGTGGTGTTCGGGCAGTGTAGGGGGTCGTGCTGGGGTGGTGTTTCAGGGTTTAGGGCAGTGCAGTGGTGTTCGGGCAGTGTAGGGTGTCGTGCTGAGGGGTGGTGTTTCAGGGTTTAGGGCAGTGCAGTAGTGTTTGGGCAGTGTAGGGGGTCGTGCAGGGGTGGTGTTTCAGGGTTTAGGGCAGTGCAGTGGTGTTCGGCCAGTGTAGGTAGTCTTGCTGGGGGTGGTGTTTCAGGGTTTAGGGCAGTGCAGTAGTTTTCGGGCAGTGTAGGTGGTCGTGCTGGGGCTGGTGTTTCAGGGTTTAGGGCAGTGCAGTGGTGTTCGGGCAGTGTACGGGGTTGTGCTGGGGCTGGTGTTTCAGGGTTTAGGGCAGTGCAGTGGTGTTCGGGCAGTGTACGGGGTTGTGCTGGGGCTGGTGTTTCAGGGTTTAGGGCAGTGCAGTGGTGTGCGGGCAGTGTACGGGGTCGTGCTGGGCTGGTGTTTCAGGGTTTAGGGCAGTGCAGTGGTGTTCGGGCAGTGTAGGGGGTCGTGCTGAGGGTGGTGTTTCAGGGTTTAGGGCAGTGCAGTGGTGTTCGGGCAGTGTAGGGGGTCATGCTGGGGCTGGTGTTTCAGGGTTTAGGGCAGTGCAGTGGTGTTCGGGCAGTGTAGGGGGTCGTGCTGGGGCTGGTGTTTCAGGGTTTTGGGCAGAGCAGTGGTGTTCGGGCAGTGTAGGGGGTCGTGCTGGGGGTGGTGTTTCAGGGTTTAGGGCAGTGCAGTGGTATTCGGGCAGTGTAGGGGGTCTTGCTGGGGGTGGTGTTTCAGGGTTTAGGGCAGTGCAGTGGTGTTCGGGCAGTGTAGGGGGTCTTGCTGGGGGTGGTGTTTCAGGGTTTAGGGCAGTGGTGTTCGGGCAGTGTAGGGGGTCTTGCTGGGGGTGATGTTTCAGGGTTTAGGGCAGTGCAGTGGTGTTCGGGCAGTGTAGGGGGTCTTGCTGGGGGTAGTGTTTCAGGGTTTAGGGCAGTGCAGTGGTGTTCGTGCAGTGTAGGGGGTCGTGCTGGCGGTGGTGTTTCAGGGTTTAGGGCAGTGCAGTAGTGTTCGGGCAGTGTAGGGGGTCATGCAGGGGGTGGTGTTTCAGGGTTTAGGGCAGTGCAGTGGTGTTCTGGCAGTGTAGGGGGTCATGCTGGGGGTGGGGTTTCAGGGTTTAGGGCAGTACAGTGGTGTTCGGGCAGTGTAGGGGGTCGTGCAGGGGGTGGTGTTTCAGGGTTTAGGGCAGTGCAGTGGTGTTCGGGCAGTGTAGGGGGTCGTGCTGGGGCTGGTGTTTCAGGGTTTAGGGCAGTGCAGTGGTGTTCGGGCAGTGTAGGGGGTCTTGCTGGGGGTGGTGTTTCAGGGTTTAGGGCAGTGGTGTTCGGGCAGTGTAGGGGGTCTTGCTCGGGGTGATGTTTCAGGGTTTTGGGCAGTGCAGTGGTGTTCGGGCAGTGTAGGGGGTCTTGCTGGGGGTAGTGTTTCAGGGTTTAGGGCAGTGCAGTGGTGTTCGTGCAGTATAGGGGGTCGTGCTGGGGATGGTGTTTCTGGGTTTAGGGCAGTGCAGTAGTGTTCGAGCAGTGTAGGGGGTTGTGCAGGGGGTGATGTTTCAGGGTTTAGTGCAGTGGTGTTCGGGCAGTGTAGGGGGTCGCGCTGGGGGTGGTGTTTCAGGGTTTAGGGCAGTGCAGTGGTGTTCGGGCAGTGTAGGGGGTCATGCACGGGGTGGTGTTTCAGGGTTTAGGGCAGTGCAGTGGTGTTCGGCCAGTGTAGGTGGTCTTGCTGGGGGTGGTGTTTCAGGGTTTAGGGCAGTGCAGTGGTGTTCGTGCAGTATAGGGGGTCGTGCTGGGGATGGTGTTTCTGGGTTTAGGGCAGTGCAGTAGTGTTCGAGCAGTGTAGGGGGTTGTGCAGGGGGTGGTTTTTCAGGGTTTAGGGCAGTGCAGTGGTGTTTGGGCAGTGTAGGGGGTCGTGCTGGGGGTGGTGTTTCAGGGTTTAGGGCAGTGCAGTGGTGTTCGGGCAGTGTAGGGGGTCGTGCTGGGGGTGGTGTTTCAGGGTTTAGGGCAGTGGTGTTCGGGCAGTGTAGGGGGTCTTGCTGGGGGTGATGTTTCAGGGTTTAGGGCAGTGCAGTGGTGTTCGGGCAGTGTAGGAGGTCTTGCTGGGGGTAGTGTTTCAGGGTTTAGGGCAGTGCAGTGATGTTCGGGCAGTGTAGGGGTCATGCTGGGGGTGGTGTTTCAGGGTTTAGGGCAGTGCAGTGGTGTTCGGGCAGTGTAGGGGGTTGTGCTGGGGGTGGTGTTTCAGGGTTTAGGGCAGTGCAGTGGTGTTCGGGCAGTGTAGGGGGTCGTGCTGGGGGTGGTGTTTCAGGGTTTAGGGCAGTGGTGTTCGGGCAGTGTAGGGGGTCTTGCTGGGGGTGATGTTTCAGGGTTTAGGGCAGTGCAGTGGTGTTCGGGCAGTGTAGGGGGTCGTGCTGGGGGTGGTGTTTCAGGGTTTAGGGCAGTGCAGTGGTGTTCGGGCAGTGTAGGGGGTCGTGCTGGGGGTGGTGTTTCAGGATTTAGGGCAGTGCAGTGGTGTTCGGGCAGTGTAGGGGGTCGTGCAGGGGTGGTGTTTCAGGGTTTAGGGCAGTGCAGTGGTGTTCGGGCAGTGTAGGGGGTCGTGCTGGGGGTGGTGTTTCAGGGTTTAGGGCAGTGCAGTGGTGTTCGGGCAGTGTAGGGGGTCTTGCTGGGGGTAGTGTTTCAGGGTTTAGGGCAGTGCAGTGGTGTTCGGGCAGTGTAGGGGGTCATGCTGGGGGTGGTGTTTCAGGGTTTAGGGCAGTGCAGTGGTGTTCGGGCAGTGTAGGGGGTCGTGAAGGGGTGGTGTTTCAGGGTTTAGGGCAGTGCAGTGGTGCTTGTGTAGTGTAGGGGGTCGTGCTGGGGGTAGTGTTTTAGGGTTTAGGGTGGTGCAGTGGTGTTTGTGTAGTGTAGGGGGTCATGTTTTAGGGTAGTGCAGTGGTGTTTGGGTAGTGTAGGGGGTCGTGCTGGGGGTAGTGTTTTAGGATTTAGGTTAGTGCAGTGGTGTTTGGGTAGTGTAGGGGGTCGTGCTGGGGGTAGTGTTTTAGGGTTTAGGGTAGTGCAGTGGTGTTTGTGTAGTGTAGGGGGTCGTGCTGGGGGTAGTGTTTTAGGGTTTAGGGTAGTGCAGTGGTGCTTGTGTAGTCTAGGAGGTCGTGCTGGGGGTAGTGTTTTAGGGTTTAGGGTAGTGCAGTGGTGTTTGTGTAGTGTAGGGGTTCAAGTTTTAGGGTAGTGCAGTGGTGTTTGGGTAGTGTAGGGGTCGTGCTGGTGGTAGTGTTTTAGGATTTAGGTTAGTGCAGTGGTGTTTGGGTAGTGTAGGGGGTCGTGCTGGGGGTACTGTTTTAGGGTTTAGGATAGTGCAGTGGTGCTTGTGTAGTGTAGGGGGTCGTGCTGGGGGTAGTGTTTTAGGGTTTAAGGTAGTGCAGTGGTGTTTTTGTAGTGTAGGGGGCTCATGTTTTAAGATGCAACGCTCCAATACCTGACCAGTCTGCACTACATAAAACTGCAAAAAAACTAAAAATAAAAAGTGTTTTGCACACTTTTGTCATTGGGCTATATGTGGGCTACATCTGGGTAATATTTGTGCTACATTTGGGCTCTTTTTTCACTGGTGGCCATCTTGGAAGACTTCTTTGTTATGAAGTTTCCTAATTTCTTCATTTACTGCAGTCTCCTCAGTAGGAAATGCTTTCAGTTTTTTACTTTGATTCCATCAAGAAGGCATTCAGATGTCTCACATCTGCCATAAATTCAGAATGTTAGCACTCTAGTTGCTCATTAGATCACTGGAGTAAAGCTACTGCTCACCAGGGAGTTAACTGGTAGTCTGCTGCTGGTATTGAAAGTGATTGTTTCAGTCTGCATGTCAGAATTTTCTAATAAAATAGAAGAGGATTTGAGATCTCACTTAAAACATGCCCTAATTTTTCTTTCTGCAGCACTAACCATAATTTCTATTTCAAAAAGAACCCCTCATTTTGTTCCTTTTTAAATTAAATGTTTTAAGTGTTACTGGTTTATTCTAATCAAGATGGCTTCAGGTGTGCCATACCTTTGTCATAAGTAAGGCTGTTAGCGCTCTAGTTGTTCTTTAGAACACTCTGGGAAGCTGCAGTAGAACACAAAGGCATCAACTGGCAGGCTGCTCCTGTTGAAATATAACGGGAAGATATTTGAGATCACACTTGAAATATGTCCTAATTTTTCTTTCTACAGCACTAACCATAATTTCTATGACAAAATGAACCCCATCATTTTGTTCCTTTTTAAATTAAATGTTTTAAGTGTTACCAGTTTATTCCAATCAAGATGGCTTCAGGTGTGCCATACTTTTGTCATAAGTAAGGCTGTTAGCGCTCTAGTTGTTCTTTAGAACACTCTGGGAAGCTGCAGTAGAACACAAAGGCATCAACTGGCAGGCTGCTCCTGTTGAAATATAACAGGAAGATATTTGAGATCACACTTGAAACGTCCTAATTTTTCTTTCTACAGCACTAACCATAATTTCTATGACAAAATGAACCCCATCATTTTGTTCCTTTTTAAATTAAATTGTTTAAGTGTTACCAGTTTATTCCAATCAAGATGGCTTCAGGTGTGCCATACTTTTGTCATAAGTAAGGCTGTTAGCACTCTAGTTGTTCTTTAGAACACTCTGGGAAGCTGCAGTAGAACACAAAGGAATCAACTGACAGTCTCTGCCCTTGTTGGATGTACATGTTTTACTGAGAATGTCAGACTTCATTCTCACATGAGTGAGAAAGATAATGTGAATTTACAGAAAATATGCTCTCATTTTAGCTTCTGGAGCACCTTCCAAACCTCCATGGGACAAGCATGAGAAAATAGTGTTCTCTCAAACATGATTCATGATATCCCAGCAGAAGGTTTTTCACATGGTAAAATCACCTTAGAATACACCACAATTCCTAAAATTAGTATGGTACCATCAACAAATAAATTCTAATGTAACTAAAGCCTGTTATCACCCTTTATAGTTCTCCTTTTGGTGACCCTCAAAATCTTCTATTCACTACAATGCATTTCAATGAGGTACTATCATTTATATTGGTCCCAAGATGGCTGCCAGCAATTCCAGGATGAAGTGCTGACAGCCAATCAGATCTCACGATGACATGTGTGGTTAGGCTCCGCCCAGATATATATGTGACTTTACTTTTGATTTTCTCAGGAACTACTGAACGGATTTACACCATTTAAGCAAAAGGCACGACACTGAACCAAGGGCTACCTCTTTGCCAAATTTGGTGTAATTCCGTTCAGCAGTTCGGGCTGTAGCTGCGACTAAAGGTTCCTATGGAAAAATGAATGGGGAAAACGCGTTTTGGGACCCCCCTTTTTCTCGGCCCCCGCTTGACGTATCACCCCGAGACTTTCAGGATAGGAGCGGACCGGAGCGCCCCAACAAGTTGGAAACTTTGCGAAGATTCGTCAACCGGCGCCAACGTTATTTCAAATAGAATGTCGCGGATTTCCTATGGATAATAGGTTTTAACTATAACTATCTACTGGCGACCGCCAGTAGATAATATATATATATATATATATATATATATTCACTGAAAAAACCATAGGTTTCAGGCACGTTATAGTTAGAAATTAGCATTTAAAAAACCTTAGAAATTCACTGAAAAAACCATAAGGTTTTAGGGACAGTTATAGTTAGTTGGACATTGCACTCGTACAAAACCCGTGAAATTCCCCCGTTATAGTTAGTTCAGGTAACTATAACTCGCGCCCCGCAATGCACTGCTGATGACGTCACATATTACATCACTCATGACATGGTCAGTGACATCACTGATGACATCACTGATGACATCTCAAATGACATCACTGATGACATCACTGATGACATCATCCAGTGACTGTGTGTTTCTGTAAAGTTTAAATATGTTTAATATATATAGGGAAAGGCGTATTGAAGAATGAGTGGGTGTAGAAGCGCCTGAATGGATGATTTAGTAGGTGCGTGACTGAGTCTATAAGTGAGTGATTAAACGTATCTTACTTGATGCATGGGTGAGTGACTAAACTGTGTGAATGTCTGTATCCGTCTGTCTGTTGTTGTGTAAGCAACTGCATGGGTTTCTGACTAGCTAAATGAGTGTCTATATGGGTTATGGATTGGTTCTCTGAGTATCTGTATGGGTGCCTCAGTGTTTGTGTGGGTGGGGTGTGTGTGACTCTGTGCATAGATGTGTGAGTGGGTGATTCACTGGGTGCATGGTTTCAAGAGTGCGTCTGTGATGGACTGTATGGGTGGGTGAGTGTGTGTATGGGTGTGTTAGTGATTGAATGTATATCTCAGTGGTACATGTGTGGGTAACTACATATGTGAAAGGCAGTATATATGTGTGTTGGAGTATATAAATGGCTATAAGTGAGAGTGTGTGATTGTGAGAGTGGCTATATGGATGAGTGTGTACTTGCATCAGTGATTGCATAGGAGCGTAAGAATGTGCTAGTATTTTTATGAGTAAGTGAGCTGGTGTGTATAACTGTATAGGTGAGTAAATTGGAGTGTGATTAATTATTTGCATGACTGACTAGGTGTGTGAGTACCTCTATGGATGAGTTGCGTTGTGTGAGTGTTTATATAGGTGTATGAGTGCATATAATAGTCCTGTACTGAGTGACTGTAAGTATGAGTGACTGTACGGGTGAGTGAGTAGATGTGTGTGTGTAGACCTAAGAATCAGTGAGTGGGTATGTACTTATTGGTATTGGAGTGTGTATGGTTTTGAGAATGGCAGTCTGTAATGTAGAGTGGGTTTATCAAAACTTATATTAGGGTGTGAGAAGATGCATTAAATTCTCACATGGATGATGTCATCAGTGATGTCATCAGTGATGTCATTTGAGATGTCATCAGTGATGTCATCAGTGATGTCACTGACCATGTCATGAGTGATGTAATATGTGACGTCATCAGCAGTGCATTGCGGGGGCGCGAGTTATAGTTACCTGAACTAACTATAACGGGGAATTTCACGGGTTTTGTACGAGTGCAATGTCCAACTAACTATAACTGTCCCTAAAACCTTATGGTTTTTTCAGTGAATTTCTAAGGTTTTTTAAATGCTAATTTCTAACTATAACGTGCCTGAAACCTATGGTTTTTTCAGTGAATTTCAAAGGTTTTTTTAAATGCTAATTTCTAACTATAACGTGTCTGAAACCTATGGTTTTTTCAGTGAATTTCAAAGGTTTTTTAAATGCTAATTCCTAACTATAACATGTCTGAAACCTACGGTTTTTTCAGTGAATTTCAAAGGTTTTGTAAATGACAATTTTTAAATGTATTAATTGTTATATTTATTTTTTTCATACTGATTTACTACATTTTTAGAAACAATTTTTTTTTACATATTTTATTTTTTAAATTACATTGTAATTATATTATACATTACAAAAAATACTTTCTCAGAATGAATTACTTTAGTTTAAATACTTTGCACATAGGCAATAGACTTTTAAGTACAGTAGTTACAGTTGTTGCAATGGGCAACACATTTTCAAACACAATGCAACATTCAGCTCAATGTGAATTTCTAGTTAAATGCAATTAGTTACTTTATGGATTACTTTTCTAACCACAGGACTGGATCCTAGATTCAGTCCTGGGACATCTCCTGTAAACAGTTGAGTAAAAGCGTTTTGGTTACAGTAGTGATTTTTAAGGAATATTATTGTATTTTAAAAGTTGACACTTAGAAACTTTTTCTCATAGAATCACCAATGTTATCCTATGGAAGGAAATTCACTTAGCAGGTAAAAACTGTTATCGTTACTTTTTCTTACTCAGTGTTGGATCCTGGATCCAGCACTGGTGCATCTCCTGTAAACAGTTGAAAGAATGCGTTTAAGTCATACAGGCGATTTTTAAGGAATATTTGTAGTTTGTGAAAATCGACACTTTTAAACTTTTCTGCTGAAAACCAGACAATGGATTCCTATGGAAGAAAATATAAGTTACTGGTAAGCGCGGTTAAAATTACTTTTTAGGGTCAGTGCTGGGCTAAAAGATGCAGCACTGGGTTCTCTCCTGATAACAGGTGAGTAAATCGGAATTCGTATTTCGGCTGATTTTAGAGGAATATTTTAAAGTTCCAAAACTCCACACTTAGAAGAATTTCCAAGTGAAACCAGTCAATGTTAGCCTATGGAAGGAAATTCAAGTTACTGGTAAGTACGGTTAAAATTACTTTTCAGGACCAGTACTGGGCTGAAAGATACAGCACTGAGGTCTCTCCTGATAACAGGTGAGTAAATTGGAATTCGTACTTTGGTTGATTTTAGAGGAATATTATAAAGTTCCAAAACTCCACACTTAGAAGAATTTCCAAGTGAAACCAGTCAATGTTAGCCTATGAAGGAAATTCAAGTTACTGGTAAGTACGGTTAAAATTACTTTTCAGGACCAGTACTGGGCTGAAAGATGCAGCACTGAGGTCTCTCCTGATAACAGGTGAGTAAATCGGAATTCGTATTTCGGCTGATTTTAGAGGAATATTTTAAAGTTCCAAAACTCCACACTTAGAAGAATTTCCAAGTGAAACCAGTCAATGTTAGCCTATGAAGGAAATTCAAGTTACTGGTAAGTACGGTTAAAATTACTTTTGAGGATCAGTACTGGGCTGAAAGATGCAGCACTGAGGTCTCTCCTGATAACAGGTGAGTAAATCGGAATTCGTATTTCGGCTGATTTTAGAGGAATATTTTAAAGTTCCAAAACTCCACACTTAGAAGAATTTCCAAGTGAAACCAGTCAATGTTAGCCTATGGAAGGAAATTCAAGTTACTGGTAAGTACGGTTAAAATTACTTTTCAGGACCAGTACTGGGCTGAAGGATACAGCACTGAGGTCTCTCCTGATAACAGGTGAGTAAATCGGAATTCGTATTTTGGCTGATTTTAGAGGAATATTTGTATGTTTCAAAAATCAACACTTAGAAACTTTTTCAGCAAAAAGCAGGCAATGATATCCTATGGAAGGAAATTCAAGTTACTGGTAAGTACGGTTAAAATTACTTTTCAGGATTAGTACTGGGCTGAAAGATGCAGCACTGCGGTCTCTCCTGATAACAGGTGAGTAAATCAGAATTCGTAGTTCGGCAGATTTTGGAGGAATATTTGCACAATGGTGAAGGGTGGGGGCGGGGCCTGAGGTGACATCTGTGCACACGCGCCCTGTGGCGCGTTTTAAGTTGGGGGATTAAGTCCCCTTGAATCATGAGGGTCCCTAGGGGCCAACTAGCCCACCAGGAACCTCCAGTATGCGCCAGGGGCTGCGTTGCAGAGACGTGTAGAGAGGCCACACCCCTTTACACCTCTCTGCAACGCAGCTCTGTGGCGCTTTCTGGATGTACCTGTTGGGCTAGTTGGCCCCCAGGGACCCTCAGGATTGAAGGGGATTTAATTCCCCATCTTAAAACGCGCCATGGGGCCTGTTTGCACACATGTCACCTCAGGCCCCGCCCTCCTTTCACCACTGTGCAAACGCGCCCGTGGCGCGTTTTAAGTCGGGGATTAACTCCCTTGAATCCTGAGGGTCCCTGGGGTGCAACTAGCCCACCAGCTACCTCCATTAAGCGCCACAGAGCTGCGTTGCAGAGAGGTGTAAAAGGGGGCGTGGCCTCTGTACACCTCTCTGCAAGGCAGCCCCTGGCGCATACTGGAGGTTCCTGGTGGGCTAGTTGGCCCCCAGGGACCCCCAGTATTCAAGGGGAATTACTTCCCTTCTTAAAACGCGCCAGGGGGCGCGTTTGCAGAGTACTGCAGGGAGGGGGCGGGGCCTCGGCACGATGCCGTTTTTTTTTTTTATGGGAGGGGGCTGCGTGGCCCCCTTCCCTCGGCCACTTTGGCCCCGGGGACCCCATCCCCCGGGGCCTGGGCATTTTTTTGTTTTATTAAAAAAAAAAAAAACGGGAAGGGGGCCGCGTGGCCCCCTTCCCTGGGCCTCTATTGGCCCCGGGGACCCCATCCCCGGGGCATGCCCTCTTTTAAATAAAAATATGGGGGGCTGCGTGGCCCCCTCCTCAGGCCATTTAAGGCCCCGGGGACCCCATCCCCGGGGCCGGCCTTGCCCTTATTTTTTTAATTTTTTTAATTTTTTGTATTTGGGGAGGGGGCTGCGTGGCCCCCTCCCGAGCCACTTATGGCCCCGGGGACCCCATCCCCCGGGGCCTGGCCTCTGGTTGGGGACTGTGGGGGTCCCCAAACCCCCACAGTCCCGCCGGCTCCCCGTGTCCTACGGGAGCCGGCATTCCTTTTCCACATGGGGAGCAGCTAACATGCTGCTCCCCGTGTGGAAAAGCAGTTGGTTTGCATTTTGAAAGAGAGAGCAGGTTTCCTGCTCTCTCTTTCAAAATGCAAACCAAGTCTACTATGACAGGACGGGAGCCGCGAGGCTCCCGTCCTGTCATAGCAAACTACAGTGTCCCGGGGTAGGCACCCCGGGACACTGCAGGAGCCGGCCCTGGGGGTGGCGGTCCCCAGGGCCATCAAGGGCTCCAGGAGGGGGCCGCGCGGCCCCCTCCCTACATTTTGAAAGCCCCGGGGAGGTGGTGGTCCCCGGGGCTTGGGGGTCCAAAACGGACCCCCATTTTCAATGTTCTTAGTGCCCCGGGAGGTGGTGGTCCCGGGGCGTGTGGGGGCTGGAGCCCCCCACACAGGTTTTAAAATAAAAATAAAAAAAGCCCCGGGGAGGTGGCGGTCCCCGGGGCTGCGGGAGGGCTCAGAGCCCTCCCGCACCATTAATGATAAAGCCCCGGGGGTGGCGGTCCCCGGGCTTGGGGGCCCTTGGAGGCCCCCATACATAAAATAAACCCCCCCCAGCATGCCCCCGGGACTTGGCCCACCCAGGGGCAAATTAACATTGAAGCGCGGGAGACCGCGGTTCGTTTTTTTTTTTTTTCGGCAGGATCCGCGCTCCCTGAGCGCATCCTGCCGATTTTTTTTTTTTTTAAAATGCTTTTTTTTCCCAGGGGGTCCTTGTGGGACCCCTGAGCAGGCCTAGGGGTTAGGGTGTTTCTACCCTGCCCCCTTTGTGCGTTTTGCGCACTTGTTTCTTTTTTTTCTCGGCGGATCCGCGCACCCTAAGCGCATCCCGCCGATTTTTAAAAAAAAATACTTTTTCTGCCTTGGGGTCCTTGTGGGACCCCTGAGCAGACCTAGGGGTCAGGGTGTTTCTACCCTGCCCCCTTTTGCGCTTTGCGCACTTGTTTCTGTCCCTCGGTTCTACCGAGGACAAAATGGCTGCCAACACTTCCTGATTTGGAGTGTTGACAGCCAATTAGCATGCAGCTCGTGATCGGGAGGGTACGCGGATCCGACGCGCCCATAGATATATATGTGATTTTAATTGTGAATTTCTCAGGAACTACTGAACGGATTTACACCATTTTAGCAAAAGGCACCAGTCTGAACCAAGGGCTACCTCTTTGCCAAATTTGGGGTAATTCCGTTCAGCAGTTCGGGCTGTAGCTGCGACTAAAGGTTCCTATGGAAAAATGAATGGGGAAAACGCGTTTTGGGACCCCCCTTTTTTTCCGGACCCCGCTTGACGTATCACCCCGAGACTTTCAGGGTAGGAGCGGACCGGAGCGCCCCAACAAGTTGGAAGCTTTCGCGAAGATTCGTCAACCGGCGCCAACGTTATTGCAAATAGAATGTCGCGGATTTCCTATGGATAATAGGTCCTAACTATAACTATCTACTGGCGACCGCCAGTAGATAATATAAATATATATATATATATATATATATATATATATATCCAAAGCTCTGTTAACCTCCAAATCCCGCTCAGGACAGAACGGACACGGACCGCCAATTGATGTGCACAGGTATTGGGTTTATTGTGGCTTGTCCGCCAATACGCGTTTCGGCCTTGATCACATGACAACGCTGTGGTTTCCGATCAGATATATATATATTTGAAATGTCAAGGTCTGGAGCTTGACTCTTCAATGTCAGTTTTACACTTAAGTGAAGATCTAGATTTATATCTTTCCTTGTGTAGAGCTTAAGTGATTTAATTTAGGCCCTCCTTGTCAGCACATCATCAGCCTGGTCAATTGGTCACTGACGAGTCTGAGTGTGTGGCCTGTCACACATTACGAACCACAGTTGATATCTAAAGAGTCCCATGAAGTTTCCAGATCATCTGGTTCTGTGTATTCTCATGTTTGTCAGCCTATTGTCATGATCATGGTTTCTGGTTCTAGAAACTTATGCTTTATGTCCCTTTCCTGAGGCACGGTATGAGTGCCAAGAATTATTTCCTCTTGAGGTTGGTTTCAGAAGAGGTGAGTGCAGAGCTAGAGAATGTTTTCCTTTCAAAAGGAATAGCCCATTGCTTTTCTTAGCTGCTTGTAGGACTGCTATTAAATTCTGATGGTACAGAAAGCAAATGATGATGGGACAAGGCATGTTTGAGGTAGTTGAAGATTGCGGACATATCCTGTGGGCTCACTTGAGATGCTAAGTATTCTAGATATTTAACAAATGTGGGGCAGATCTACGAAGAATCTACATATGTCATATTTCTCAGCTTTCTCCATTACTCCATAAAGCTTATATTATCTTGATGAGTGCTGTTTTCTAAATCAGTGAGTTTGCATCTGATCTGGCAGATATCTTGTCCCTAGTCAGTTTTAGTATTCCTTCTCACCTCGATGCTGTTGAGTTTTTTTTGGTTAAGCCTTGGCACACATCGAACCAGGCAAGGTCCAGTCATGTGGATTTCACTTCCTGTAACATTTCAAAGAGTTTGCCTTACATGCTACCTGTGGCAAAGCTGATCAACGTGATTGCCATCATGATGGCTTTTAAGGTGGCTTCTGTCATTTCCTGCGTGTTCTGACGTGCTGTCAGTTTTCTGCCAGGCATCGCTTCAGAGAACATTACTTGGCAGACTGGACTGTGTATAGATATTTGATGCACTAAGATTGCAGCAACATGGTGAGCCATCCAGATTAGGACTGCAGGTTAACACCAGTGGTAAGAGTAGCAGCTGCTGTCAGTAGTGGTCTCCACTAGCTTGCAACACATATATGCCCAATTTGTGAGCAGGAACCATGTGCGTTTGACCTTATAGCATCCACATGGAAGTTCATACAAGTATATGTGTAGAAACTGTATCATTGTCATGATGTAGAATATTCCATACAGAGGTAGAGATGGCAGAGAATAAGAAAGATGTTCAGGAAGAACAAAATTATAATCTGCCAGCACAGTTACTAGTGATAGTCACGTAGATCCAAACATTCTTCAGGCAGTTTATGATGGTGACGGCAGTGCCACATACAATATGTTCACAGCTATTTTAGTTACAACCTCACCCTGTATATTTCCCCACTGCACGGTTCTCCTACTGTCCTTCAGTCTTCTTGAGTAAGGAACTGAATAAGATCTTGGCGGTCCGACCGCCAGTCCGCCGCAGCAGCAGTGCCAAGAACTCCACTGAGCCTACGGTGGTCTTACCATTGTATTTAGATGTTGCAACTGTATACAGGAAACCGCTGCCGTGGCGCTTCTTTGCCTGGCACCCAGTACTCCGCCGCTGCCGAGCTGACGGTCTTGCAATGAAATGATTTAAATGTTCGGAATGGGCTGGCGGACTGCCAGGGGTGGTCCCTTGATGGAGTGAGGATATGGGGGTGCACAGACATGTAAGTGGTATTTTCATGTAAAGGTAAATTATATATATGTTGTGTATGAGTCCATAAGTTCATGTATGAAATTTTTAGTGACCATATTTCTCACAATCTGGATTGCATATACACAACATACACATACCATTCATTGGACACCCACACACACCACAAACACCTACCATTGATTCCGTCAAAAACGGGGTGTCGGTCCGTTGCGGTCAAGGTGCAGCAGGACAGGGAGGACCTGGACGAAGGCGAGGAGGATGAAACTGTAGCCTGAACCCGAAAAAATTTGAGTTTTCACCGCTTTTCTACCCATTCCACTGATCCGAAGTAGGAAGGATTCCCGTCGGAATTCCCTTTGAAACAGCCCTCATCCACATCTGAAGGGCAGGAATCCTGGTTGGACTCCGCCATCACCTGCTGCAGCACATCCTGCCATAGGAGCAGGGAGCGAAGTCCTGGTGGAGTGGCGGTACTGCAACGGCCTTTTCTCCCATTACCAGCCAACATCTAAATCGGGTAGGTGGACCGCCATGTAGGCGGGGGGAAGATCACCAAAAAATCCCACTCTGACACAATCCTGCCAACATCTAAATCAGGCCCTAAGTCTCCAACAGAGGTCAGAAGCTCCCCACTGCTGCTCTGCTCCTCTCATGGACAGGGCTAAATGACGAGTCCAGTGATTTCCTCTTGCTACCAAGGATACCATGCTACTTGGAGCACTCTGCTTCAAAATTACATCTGTCTTGCAGTGTGGATAGATGGGCATAAATTTCATCTGGTGTACAGGAGTTTTGCAGATACCATCAGAGATGAGGATTGAGGAGGTAGGAACAACTTTGCTTCCCACAGCAGATTTCTTGGACAGGCCTGGTGGTTGCCCATTGATGTGTGCAATCAGTGCCCTAGAGATGCAGAACTGAACGCATTTACAGAGTGGCCATCTTCTTTGTGACTGACCTCCATCCCCCTATGGGTCAGACATTTCTCCAGCACTGTTCAGTGTATACACCAAACATCTCCATTAACTCTTAAAAACAATGGTATTAGATTTCATGCTATATCAGTGATACCCGGCTATATAGGGAATGCTTTGTTGAATTTCATACAGGTCTTTCTAAACTGAATTTATTAATGAATCCTATCCTATGAAGTTCTGGATGAATGTTAACAGTCTTCGCCCGCGATTAGGATACTGGATGGGATACTTCATCACAAATATGTGCAAATATGGCAAATGTCCTGTTCTCTGACTTAAAAGCATATTTTAGTCTATGGCACTTGTAATACGGCAGCTGGGATATTCACTACATTTTGACCGAGCATCAGTGGTGTAGCTGGTGGGGGTTGTCTGGCCTGGGTGGTACTTTTTTGGGGGCGGCGGAAGTTCACGGAGGTGAGCAATTTTGGCGAGTGCAAGTTAAGTGGTTTCCTTTTTTTTAATTTGATTTTCCCTCGTCGTCGTCTGTCGACTCCCTCGTCCCCACTCTTACCTACACCGGCCATCACTGGGCGGTAAACTCAGGGACCGCCCTGGATGGCAAAAGCGCTAGCTACGCCACTGCTAAGTATCCACAGCGTATTTTGTGGGATTTCCACATGGCTTTCAACCCCATAGAATGACCCATTGTACATTCAGAGAAAATGGATTACGCAAAAGTACTCTTTCTAAAGTGATAATCTTGGGCTGGTTTTCTCACATCCATTTTCATGTGATCCACACAGTAAACAAGGTTGTCAGTTTTACCTTTTAAAAATGCTGCTGTTTTAATTTATTGTTTATTTCCTTGAAGAAATACATCTACCTACAATTGCAAGAACAATTAAGGAAGCAAAAATGGGCTAGTTATCTAAACAGCAGGATGGAAAAAATAAAGAATGCACTGTGTTTAAATACTGAAATTCCATTACCAGAACAAATACTTGTTAGATTGTGGTACAATAATGCCTAGATTGTGGTCATTTCAAGTGGAAGGATGTATTTAAAAAAAGATCGTTTCCATGCAAGGTGAAGTTAATTGATTTCACTGAAAAGGTAATAGATGATTTTTGCATGCTAGTGCTTAAAATATTGAACGTTACATCATCAATACTGCTAGAATATAAATCTAAATACTTTTACCCTGTAAATAGACCTAAAAAGTGGACACATGGAACTAATGACCATTACATTTCCATTAAAATATAAAGTTCAATATTTAAATTCATATATATATAGCCACTCCAGATCCACCAAACTCCGCCGAACTCGGAGACGGGTGCCATCAATCGTGAGGGTGGGCTTACTATTTTTATTTTATTTTATTTTATGTGTTTTATAGAGCGCGAACTTGACCCGTTAGGGTATCAGAGCGCTTTACATGAGAGCAAACAATATACAGACAGGCTTAGAAACAACCAATTGCAGATCGAGTAGTAGGGGGCCGGGTGCCGGAGATATAAGGGAGAGAAGGACACGTATTTACGGTTTACAAAACCAAATACTGAAGACGAGATAACATATATACAGATTATGTTTACAATTATTCAAGACAAGGTACCAAGTTTCCGATGGGCGACTAGGTAGTCCGAAGGGAGGCAGTGGACGGCCATAGGTCAGGGCCATAGTGAAGCATGAGGCCAAACTTAAGCGAGGAATTTGCCCATAAGGAAGGTTTTGGCATCTTTTTTGAATCGAGTTAGAGAGGGGATTCTTCTGATGTCGGGTGGGAGAGAGTTCCATATTCTTGGAGCAGCCCCGGAGAAGGCCCGATTGTAAGTTTTTTTTTTTCGAAAGCGTGCAGGTTGAAGCAAGAGGTTTCTGGCAGATCGGGAGTTTCTGATTCCTCCGGAGATCACAAGTTTCTGTGCCAGATATGCAGGGGAGTTAGAGTATAAAGCTTTGTGCGTGATGCATGCTAGCTTCAACTGTATTCTAGCCTCTAGGGGAAGCCAGTTGAGAGCTTTCAGGTGTGGGGAAATATGATCATATTTTCGTGTGCCGGTAAGTAGTCTGGCGGCCGCATTGAGGCAGGCTTTAAGAGGTGCCAGGGAGATCTTGGGTAAACCCGAGAGGGTAGAGCAGCCATATTCCAGTCTAGAGATGACGAGTGCTTGGACTGCCATTTTTAGGTCGGGAGCATCGAGGAAGGGTTTCAATTTCCTAAGGTAGCTCAGGTGGAATCTGGCTGTTTTGGCCATCGAGTTGATGTGGTCCCGCATGTTCAGGTTGCTGTCGAGGGTAATTCCCAGGGATTTAGCCGAGTCCACAATGGTCGGTGGGCAATTTAAGGCTGTGATAGCCTTAATCCATGGATGAATATCAAGGTTGGTACTGGGAGGGGAGACCAGGAGAAATTCTGTTTTCTTTGCATTGAGTTTGAGTTGATTGGATGCGAGCCATTGGACGGTGAGTTTCAGGGCTTCGTTCAGGGAGAGAATCTCTTCGAGAGATGAGGTTTTGATGTAGATCTGAGTGTCATCAGCGTACATATGATAGGAGATATTTGCAGTGCGTAATACTTCAGTAAGCGGTTCTAGGTAAAGGTTGAAGAGGGTGGGGGACAGGGTTGATCCTTGAGGGACTCCAACCGTGACCGGGGATGGTGACGAAAGGTTGCCGTTGATTAGGAATCTCTGTGACCGGTTTTGGAGGAAGGATCTAAACCATTCTAGAACAGTGCCATCCAATCCCATTCTGAGTTTGAGGCGTTCGAGTAGTTTTTCATGGTTAACCGTGTCGAAGGCTGACGATAGGTCCAGGAGAATTAGGAGACAAGTTTTGCCTTGGTCAAGGGCTTGGAGGGCATCATCCACGATGTGGAGCATGTTTTAAATCAAGCTCCTGTGCAACACAATAGGCACTCATGGGCTGTATTATCCATTCATTTTTAATAGTAGCGCTCAGAAGTGTTTCGGCTATAATGCTTTTCTCAATGATTGCACTAAAAAAAGACAAAATTTAAAAAGTTAATATCCGCTCTTATTGGCAGTTCATATCACAACGTCATAGAAGGACTAGGCCGTTGATGTTAAAACACAGTTCTTTTTGGTCGCCATATCGTGTGTGTCATTTATCTCCAAGTATCCATGCCGACTCTCTCTTAGAGGTATCTCCATGTTACAAGGTGGAATCGTGTTTTAACATGGAGATACCTCTAAGATACAGTGGACATGGACATATATATATTTAATTTAATGAAAAACATCCTTGGCAAACATATACATTATATTACCCGATCAAGATCTAAGGTCAAGGAAAAAAGGTCATTACTTTATCGTTATCAGTAATCTGTCAACAAAAGCTGTATTTTATGACAAAAAGTCATGGATTATTCAACATTTACTTTCTCTTGTCAAGTTCTTTAAAGTAGACATAATACAATGATATTGAATGTTGCTCTGTCCCCAGTAATTGTATGACTGGCAGTTCACGCTGGGGCAGCAACAATAAACACGCCTCACCGACTCTTATCATCTGTGGCAATGCCTGCAACTGAGTTGTTCTTTACTGAGCCCCATCCATGAGCACTCACCTTCAAGCATTGGGAAACTAAGAAACATGGTATTGCATGAGTTATTGTCTAACTTCCACAGAGACACACTTGGATAAGTACAACTAAATGGCAACATTTTAAAGTGTCTGAGAAATCCCATGCCAAACTTTTTCTTTTGCTCACGCTATCATGCCATAGAGATTATGCCATGTCCAATCTTTTTGTTTATGTCAGTTCTGAACGTGATATGCTTTATGCATGTATCATTCTGTCAGTCTGAAATCTATAATTTCCCTATTATCTTACATAGTCTGTGGTCTGGAGTAAGGCTGCAGTCCAAATGATCTTTCTGTCAGATACTTCAAGGCCATTCTAGTAATGAGTTATGAGATATGCTGGGGTTTTATTTTTTTTAAACAATTTATATCTCTTCTTCACAAAAAAGAGTATTAGAGTGCTTTACATTAAACTAATTTGAAATACATTTTATCAGTGAACAAAGAAAAACACTTGAAGTAGGTTAAGACTTGAAACAAAGTTTGAAGTATGACAGGTAATTTCAGAAGTGTTTCCAAGATGTGAATATAATGTGTTAAGTTCTAATATCCAAATTCAAGAAGTTCCAAATATTGATAAAGGGCTTTTATGAGCCTTGGTGCTTCTAACTGTAGGAAATCTGGTACTTCCAACTGTAGGAAATTTCAATTTCTGAGCTTCTGTGACGACCTGAGATGAGAAAGTACTTTGTCAAAGATGGAGCTTTAATCTGGTGAATAGTACTTATGATCCAGGGGAGACCAAGAATCACTAGGGATCTGGGGTAGCCATACAGGTAAGTACAAAGTGGTCCCTATTACAAAAATGCACAATTATAATTATAACTGAATGGTACTTTTAATACAAAACTATCAAGAAAATGATAAGGTGAGTGCCAGTTCCAAAGGAGGTGGCTGATACATGCAGAAGTACAAGAAGACACAGACCCAACCACCCATCAAAATGTGTTCTACATCATCCAGCATATTTGCTGCTTCTCTGCTGACACTAGAAGGAGATTGGATTGGTCATCAGGAAGAAAAATCTGTTTGTCAATGACAGTGTTCATTGAGCTGGAATGAAATGAAATAGTGTATTTGATAAAGCGCTCAGCTACTCAGACTAGGGTGTCCTGGCGCGTGACAGCGGGAGGAAGATGTGCGCAAAAAGACCCAGATTAGTTATTAAAAAGCCAGGTTTTTAGGTTCTTCCTGAAGGAGAGTAGGTCTGTGGTTAGTCTCAGAGACTCAGGGAGGTTATTCCACAATTTTGCGCCTAGAAAGCCGAAGGATCTGCCTCCTGAGTGGGCGTGGCATGTTTTAGGCACGATGGCCAAGATGGCATTGGAAGATCTTAGGGGTCTGGATGTTTGTAGCGATTAATGTGCTTATTCAGGTAGCCGGCTCCTAAGCCGTAGAAAGCTTTAAAGAAGATGGTCATCGCTTTGAAGTCAATCCGTTCCTTTATGCGGAGCCAGTGTAGAGACTTAAGAATAGGGGTCATACTAGATCTGGGTTTAGGTCTCAGGATGGCTCTGGCAGCTGCGTTTTGTACCACTTGTAGGCGCTGGATAAGGGATTTGGAAAGACCGAGGGACAAGCTGTTGACATAGTCAAGCTTTGATGTCACCAGAGCTTGCACCACGATCTTTCTGCTCTCAAGCGGTAGCAGTGGCAGGAATTTTTTTAACATGCGGAGTATGCCAAAGCAAGCGTCAGTTAGATTTTGGATCTGAAAGCACATGGAGAGTGTCTTGTCTATGACAATACCTACGTTTGTAGCTTTCTCCTTTTCCGCGGGCGGGGGCGGCAGATCTATTGGCCACCAAGAGCTCCAGTCAGGCGTTTCTGGATTACCAAAGAAAACAACTTCAGTTTTGTTAGGGTTACACTTTAGCTGATTGATCATGTTGGACTTGGCCCTTTTGGCAGGTTCACCCCTAAACTTTTTGCTCGTCTCCTAGCCTTTTCCCTGTGTAGTGTTGGTGGTTTTAGGCCTCTGCGCACTTTAGCCCTGTGTCCCAGTGTAAAGTGCGGGCGCACGCTGAGTGCATGTGGTGAGATTGTCCTGCCCTCCCATAGGAATGCATGGGGAATATGTGTGTCCATGGTAATTCCTGGTGTGAGAGGAGTGCAGGGGCGAGTTTAGTATGTGCGAACTCGTGAGAATAAATGCTGCGCAATGGTGTGCGCAGATTTATTATGACTGGTGTGGAAATGCCACTTTTAGAGGTTGGCATTTATGTGTGCTCTGTGTCTGCCTGCCTGATGTGAATTGCATGTCTGGCTTTGTGAGTGACAGGGGCTGGGAGATGTGTGTGGCTCCAGGAGGGGCAGGGTGAGTCAGCGCAGGGCTGAATAGGGAGATCTGCATCTAGATGGGAGGGAGGAGTTGCACCTGGGACCTGAATAGGGCTGTGCCTTCCCTCCACAATGCTGGCTCCACCCCTGTGGTGCGTCTGATGTCCCTAGCCTGTCCTGTGAAAGGAGAGAGGAGCTGAGCAAAACAAAGTGCTCCAAAGCTCCCCCAAAACCAGTTGCACCTGGTTTTTCCCCAGCCCTGTGCTATGTGACAAAGGAAAAGGGTGTATAAAGAGGGGGCTGTGACCCCATGAAGAGGTTCTGCTCTGTTGTGCTGACTTGCAGGGGACACTCTGCCAGGAGGAACCGCCGCGGGACCCAGCTGCTGTTTCCTGGGGGTCCCTGCGTGCTGGCCTGCCTGGCTGTGCTGCTGAGGTGTACCCAGCACCAAGAACCCTTTATTTTTGGCCTAATTGAGACACTGCTGGAGCTGTGGCTCCTAGCGCCTCGTGAGCGCTTTTATTTTGCTCCCAGGGGAGAGGAGCCTGTTTGCCCTGCAGCGCTGAGCGGTGATTGAGTCTGAGGGAATCCCGACGTAGGGATTCCCCCGCATTGCGGCGTGCTTAGGCGGGAGCCTACCCCGCAGTTGTGTGTTTATCAGCGGGAGCCTACCCCGCTTTTGGTTTTATTTACAGGCGGGTGCCCACCCCGCACCGAGAAGCCGCCGAGAACAGGTGCCGCCGGGCCGCGGCCAGCGCGACCCGGAAGTCAGGCAAAACTGCCTGGTTGTGGGCAGGGCTAAGTGGCCGGCCAATTGCAGCGCGGCCAAAGAGGAAGCTGAGCTGAGGAAGGAGGACGGGAGCCTACCCCGCCTCCGCGAGACGCCGCCAAGCCGTCCCCGCGTCCAGCCTAAGGCGGGAGAAAGTCCCGGTCCCAGGAAGGGGGACCGGGTGAATAGAAGCCAGGCGGGAGCCTACCCCGCGCTGGCAAACGCCCAAAAATCGCCGGAAACGGAGAGAGAGGCAGCGCGACGCTGCTGGCCGGCCGACGGTGACCAGGGCTCCCGTGCCGGGCGGAGAGTCCGGACTGCCAAGAGGAAGAAACCGGAAGCCGACGGGAGCCTACCCCGCGCTCCGGTGCCACGGAGGAGAGAGAGAGACCGCCTGACCAGGTGAGGAGGGGCCGGGGGCGGAAGAGAGACGAGGCCCGTTGTCGGTGCCTGCCCCGCCGGAAAGAAGACAGGAGGAGTCTGCACAAAGCCCCGGTGAGTGGGGCTGAAGTCTCTTGAGCACGGTTAAGGTGCCGATCGAGTGCACCAGGAGGAGTCCCAGAGGGGAGCTCCCCAGCGGCACGGTGGTGCCAGTGCCATTTTCCTGTGGGGCCCTGAGGTGCCCATGCTGATTTCCTTTTGGGGGCATTGTTGTAGAAGTCCCGGAGTGGGGCTGAGAGGCACGTTAGTGCCAGTGCCGGTTTCCTTGCCACAGCTGCCCCGCCTGACAGTGGGCAGCTGCAACGTGGGGCATATTGTTTGCAGGGCCCCAGTGGGGGTCCAGAGGGCCCCGAAGTGCCAGGGCCTACAGTTCTTCACAGCTGCCCGCAGTTAGCGGCAGCTGCCACGCTTAGGCTTGCGCAATTGCGCACCTTGCTTTTGCTGCCTGTGCAGCCAGCCCGGACATTCTGGACATTGGGCATTTGAGCCCCTGTGAAGAGGCCAGTTGGCCTGGGGCCAGTGTCAGTGCGTTGTGCCCCCGATTGGGGAACCCTGTGTTTAGGCTTACGAGGCCTATTGCCTCATGTGATTTATGCCTAATGTGATGTAGGTGTCCCATCTTGTAGGTTACAGGATCTCGTGCTAAGTTCCTACCTGTACCAGTAATTACTGGTTGTGCGCTACATGTATTATTTGCATTTACTTACCTGATCTGATGGTTCTGACCATGGCCCGATTGGCCTGGTCCTGTATATAATTCCCCTGTGAATATTGCCTAGTGCCAGTTGGCGCACTGTATATTATGTGATTATGTTTCTAAGGTATTTATGATAATACAAAGGCTATTTTTTATATAACCTTGTGTGGAGTTCCTTTTGTGGTGTGCCTAGTGTGTTGCTGCTGTGTGAGGGTGCCGCGCAAACGCTTTACACATTGCCTCCGGGATAAGCCTGACTGCTCGTGCCAAGCTACCAAGGGGGTGAGCAGGGGTTATCGTCGGCGTGTAACTCCCTCGCCCTGACTAGAGTGGTGGTCTCTGCCTGGCTTTGGCGCAAGCCTGAGCCAACCAGAAATCCCATTTCTAACAGATCATAAGCCAGTTAAAAACCTTTGTGAGGCAAGACCTAATCATTGCCCCGTCGAAGTCGGTTCCTTTATCACGTGTAAAAATCAGCTCAGTGTCATCAGCATAGGAAGCAATTTTGGCACCCGCTTCCTCTACCAGAAATGCAAGGGGAGATAGATATATATTAAAGAGGGTAAGAATCACATTTCGCAATCCCGTTCACCAACCACTGACGGTTGAATAACAATTTGCAGCTGGAGAGCAGGTTAGTTTTGAGGTTTTGGTGTCTGTGAATAGGTGTGATATGTAGTGGTGGGTAGAACTCACTGAGTTCTACTCCGTGGAATTCCGTGGAGTTATCTAAAAACTCAGTGAGATTCCGCAGAGTTCTGCATGTGGCAGAATGCCTCCCGTTCTAGATATTACACAACAACTGTTTAAGACCCAGCAATGTGAGCAGCAAGCAACCTGCTTGGCCACTCGTGGGCGTGCTCTGGGTCACGCACAAACTGATAAACTATCAGACTGGCACCCAAAGGGACTCATTGACGCGGTCGAACCATGGCTCACTCTGACCACCCAGGGTCAGTCGTTCTTTGCGCTTCAGGTCCTCTTTTTTATCCTTCCCACTTCTCATCCAAAACAGAGGGCGGTAGCAAAATCACCTGCCAAAGTCGAGATAGACTGCTACCTCCCTGTCCGTCACATCCCCCTAGTGCACTGAAACTGTTGGAGGACGACTCAGACAGTGACTCCACAGCCAAGCCAATCAACACTTTGAAATTCTGTGTGACACACTGGGATTGGTTGAGGTACCACCAGTGCTCCAATCCTAGGTCACTTTACACATTATCGACCCTCCCACTCCTAGATGATTCTTCTTATATATTCTGCTGAGGGATCTGTACATCTGTGATCCAAAAATGCAAACATTACGGACAAATAATATCCATTAAAAGATCAACAGCGAGACTGGAGGCTGAATTCACGGCCGGCCGGTGTAAGTATGATTGAGGCACACTGTAAACAACAAGTGTTGTTGTCATTACCCTACTCAAATTACTTATTTTATCGACCACTGAATGGTGAAAGGCTGAGCCAGTGACCATCACAAATCAGATTGCGCTTATCTTTCTATTGCATGTGCATTAACCCACTCTGCTGTTTAACTCGTAGGACATGCATTGCTTCTCCATAGTAGGAAGGCATGGCGACAAGCCACCACAGGGTTACAGTGCTGACATCTCAGCATACTGTAAAGGGGCTATATAATAAAGTGTTCTACTTTGGCTGTAGAATGTTTTAAAGCGCTATGTTACAATGCAGGAACATTAGAAATCCACAACTGGGTTTGTGTGTCTCTTTGATACAGGATTGACACAGGGCAGAGCCGGGGGGTTAAAACACTTTTATTGCCAATACATAGCGGATAACTTCATTAGCTCTAAATAACCTATTTGGAAGGTGCTATTGTATGTTTTGTATTGCCTAGCCTCCATGCTGTGCTACCTGGCGGTGTCATTGTAGATATAATTATTAATATCTGCTGTATTGGTTCTGCATGGATTGTAAAGCGCTGAGTACGTGTATATTGACTAATGCACAACTACATGCTCTTGGCGACTGAGTTGCAGTGCATTTTCTTCTTGATTACCACAGTTGAGACCAGCAGCCAGACTGAGAGGCAAAATTGTGACATTTTCTATGTTGTAACTCAAAAGAAACTACAAATTATGCTTGAAAAGTCACTGTTGGAATGTGTCTGCTACATGAAAATCCTCTGGGGAGCAGGGAGTGTGGGAATTGAATGGGGTGGGCACTGGTAAACTCTGCCACGCGGCTGTTGCAGAGTTTTTGTTGAACTCCGTGCTCCAAGCGGGGGGCAGATTAAGCAAAATCGGCGAAATTCTAGTGATATGCCCTCTGTTTGAGCATACAAAAGAGTTCCTTGTGCTAGTGACGAATTAACTATGGCACAGTTGTATTCCAGAGTAAATTGGACATAAATATTGTGTCCTAAATATCATTTACAAAAATATCGCCCCATTAGGTGTAGATTTTTTATTTTTTATTCCAATGGAGCAACGATTTTACAAATCATATTAGGGCACAGTGTTTTAGTCAGTTGCTAATTAGTCTCAGATGTTCTGGTACCATAGCTATGGAATTCATTTGTAATTCAAATGTTAAAATTATCATTTTTTGTGTTTGTTGGTATGCTGTATAGTTAGTAATTCACCATCTTTAACTGTTTAATGAAAGAAGAGGGATCATCATTTTTGTTCATTGATGAAGGGGGTAAAAGTGCTCTATGTGATAATTCCACAGTTACAAATTTTAGTGGGTGTGGAATTGCACTTGGTATTATCACTTCTCTATATGGTCACATTCTCCACCTGCTAATAGCAGGTAGAAATTAGGAACTAAAAAGAGACCAGAACTTTGGGCAAAAACGTGTAGTAAACTGGTGATTCTGGGACCCGCATGTTATTCCCAATTCTAAGTCTCAAACAAGTAAGTGGGGTGATATAATCACCAGGTAATAGTAGTACCGAACCTGGTATTTCAACCCCAATTTATAGGTTAACATAATTAGGCCTGTAGGGTTTCAGAGGTTTGAAGTGTTTAGGAATATGTGGCAGTATGGAAAGCTTTTAAGGTTGACAAAGGTAATGATTTGGACTTGGATTAAATCATATTTAGAAGAAGTGATGGCTTGCTTGCATTCTCTTCTAAGGCTTTTTAGTTTTGTGTGCACTATAGGAGATTTGTTTTTGCAACATTCATTACATTACCATGTTTCAGAGACCAGAGCTGTCTTAGATTTTCATGTATTTTTTGGGAATGTGAGTGTAGCTACTGACTTAATCTTGTTAAGTTGGTCTTTAACATTAGAGATAATGTTAGCGAACCAGCAAATCGCTAGGATGGGTCAGTATGTAGAGGTATGGAAACAAATTAAAACCAACACTTTTAATCCAATGAGCTGTCTACTCTGGCAACTAATGCATCGGAATCAAACCTCTCATTTCTATAAATATCTTCAAAAAGCACTGAAAGAGTTGTCAGTCTACAAGATTTGGGAAATGTCATTAACACCACTATCTTTTAAAAAATAATTAATAAATCAACAAAACTTCTATCCCTTCTGAAAGATAAGGAGCTGTTTACTAAGCGTACGCATGCCTGGATGATAGTGAATGAATATAAGATCCTTAGAGTTCAGCCATATCTAGAAATACCATGGACAGTGCAAACAAAAAATATATTTATGAAAGCAAGATTTGGTAATCTGCCGGGACTACTGCATGCAATGCCTTGGCTGAGACCAACTAAGCCGATTCCCTGTAGACTATGCAATCAGTGGGAAGAAAACATTATACATTTGGTTTGCATATGTACATCAATGAAGGATGAAAGAATGAGATACTTAAAGAATTGTTTTAATGATAGAGGTGTACGATCATGTAGACAAGCCCTGGTAGTTTGTTTTAATCCAATGGATATAATAATGAACGCAAATTTAACCAAATTTCTGATTCTTGTGAAAAAGAAATTGGAAGCCAGTGATTTGAGCATAGCAAAATTGGAAGTTACTGATAGCTAGAGAAGAATTCCGAATTGCACATGCGAATTTGCACATAAGTAATGAACTCATAACTGTATATTACTACTATTTTAAGTCTTGACCTGTTGATTTGCAATAATGTATCAACAAAATTAGTGTATATAATGTATACTCTATTATCCGCTGTGGAAATTGTTCAGCTAAGGGTTATGATGGATTTTGGATTTATAGCTCTGTTTTAATGGTCGTGTATTGATGAATTTTTCTTTTTTTTAATTGTAAGATTTTAATTAATCATGCAATAAAATTGTTATTATTTAGCGGATATACTCTGGTCATTGAAAATCAATTGAATAATGCCTCACAGTAAGGTAGGGGTCAGTTTTCACAGTGCATGTATTCCAACTATCGACATAGGGGACTTGCTGGGTAAAGCTGATGGTCAGGAAAGTTGAAAGGTATTTGGAGGTTATCTGACTATTCAATTTCTATTAGTGGGAAGATCCTAATTGCAGACGGGTCATCAATAAAGAGGTCTTACATTCTCGTCTTGCTTTGGGCCAGAAGGGCACAGTGTTGATCTAGATCATAAAGGTGTCCAACTTTTTCAAGTGAGAAGAATGATTTGCAGTTGGAGATCCCCAGTCAACTTGGAAGAGCTCAAGAATAATCTTCTCAGGGAACATCACTTTGCATAACTTTGCTTCAAATTAGATTTTTCTTTTTGGCAGGTGATCGATTTTTGTAATTTCAATTTTAATTTTATTTTTGGCAAACTAGGCCATTCGATCGATTTACAGGAGCACCAGGTTACATTATAGGTCGGATTTGTTTATTTTTGGCACCGTTAGATTAAGGGGCCTATTACGATGGTGGTCAGTTTCAGTTCCAACGGCTGATAATATATCAGCTGGTCAGAATTTAAACCAGCCAGTCATTCAGGCTGGCTCCGGCGGCCAGTCGGAACCGGCTCGTAATCCCATAGGACGGACCTTTCCGCCCTTGGGATTACGATGCACGGATTCTGGCATGGTTTCCATGCCGGCCTGTCCGACATGGAAACCATGTCGGAAAGCGTGTTTGGGGACCCCCAGTAGGGCCCCCTTGTGTGAGCGGCCTCCGGTTGGGGGACCCCTTTTAATATCTGCACCCCGTGCCAGCCACGGGGTGCAGGGATGAACAAAACCTCCCATTTACATATCGGAGCATGTATTACAGCCGCTTTATGGCTGTAATGCATGCTCCCATAGGGAAATGTCGGAATGTGACAGAACAGTGTTCAGTCGCATCCTAATGAGGTGGGCGAGACCGCCGACCGGAGGTCGGTCGGTCCCATTTACAAGACAGTGTTGGGCAGACGCAAGTCCACCCGACATCGTAATCGGCTCCTATGTGATTTGCCCAGAATCACAGAACGGTGAGGGAATGCTGGGACTCAAACCTGGGTCCCTAGTTCCAATGTTCTGGCTGTTAAGACACATCTCCTCTAGATAATGTGTCAACAATGGTGGTGGGGTCAAATTTGCAGTTGAGTAAGTCCTTGTGAATGATGATGAAGTCCAACTTCTTATTTGACTTGTCTATCACTATGAATATTGGTGAAAACTTGAGGAAGTGATAAATCAATTATGCATTTAGCCAGTATTTTGTCATGTAGCAATAAGGCAAATTTGTGTATATGGATGTGGCTATCACTCTCAAAATTGTGGGCATTATCCGATGTGTCATGTAGTATGCAGACGATACAAACTGAGTTGTTTATGACATTATATTTTGCAGGTGAGTATTTGGGATTGTGATAGTAATTAATTAGATCTGAGGATTAGGAGGTATGGGGAGGTATGCTGGTTGCAAACACATTTGTTGAATCAGCAGTGTAACAGTTTTAAACCTGGAAAAGTGAGAAGAGAATTCTTTGGAAACAAGTGGCGCAACCACACCACAAGTTGTATCCTACAAACCTCTTTTTCAAAAAAAAAAAGCCAAGAATAGAATGTGATACAGCAGGGTAGATATGATAAGTCAAAATAAAATTGGAGAAGAACAAGAGGCTGGAAAAAACATGGATAATGTACGAAGTGAAAATGACCTTAACACTGCCACAGAGTTTGGTGAGCAAAATAGATTATCTTATAAAAAGCTGGTATTTCTTTGTAGGCCATTTCCCTCTAGCTATCCTCTCTTCAAAAGTAATTTGGGCTTAAAGGCCAGTCTTTTATTTATCTGTGATGATGCTCTCTATACTTGTTACTTGCTTCTAACCTCTGTGGATCCAGTTCACAAAATTATTCTTCTGTGAGTAGGTGTAAGTTCCTCAAGACTACTTTAAAAGTAGGCGTAATTTGCCCCTCAAATTTCCATGGTTAAGGTCACATCTACTTGTGAGCAACGATTTGTGACTGTTGTCCTATGTCTTCTTTGATGAGCCTTCTCTGACAAACAATCTCACTTCTAACCTTAGAGAGGACTTTGCAAGGGATCAAAGTGTTGATATCATCAAGGTTGTCCTAGTTTCTTTTTCCTTCTCATCATCATGAGGGTTCCCTAATCCTGTGCCCCACTTGTGCTGTACCTTCATGGGCAAACACAAGCACAATACATAACAATCAAGAGACTTTGGGGCCGATTACGATGGCGGGCGGATCGCCCCTGCCGGGCCGGCGGTGGTCACCGCCGGGCCGGCGGGGGTGATCTGCCCGCCATCCAGACAGCAAAGACCCCCCGCCATATTATGATGTCTGGGGGGTCCGCAGCGGACGGAAAGACCGTCCGCCGCTTTTCCGCTGGTCGACTCGTCGACCGGTGGAAAACGTGTTTAATATGGTGGCGGTGTCTGGAAGACACCACCATCCATATTACGATGCAGGCTGAGAGCAGCCTTTCCATGGCTGCATTGCCGCCATGGAAAGGCTGGCGATTCCAGCTGTTGGGGGCCCGTTGCGGGCCCCCAGGGTGTTGGGGGGATGGGGGTGCACATGGGGGGTACCTATGGTACCCCCCTGCATTTGCATGTACAATGTGGCAGGCACCGCGCGGTGCCTGTCACGTTGTGCATGTAAAAGCACGACATGCATATTTTACAGTGCGGCGGGTGCTGCTTGCAGCACCGCCGCCGCAATGTAAAATATACGGGATGCACCCACCAGTGTGGCGGGCGCATCACAATTCGTATGGCGGGACCGCCGCACCTATGGCGGGCGGTCCCTTTTGCAGCTGCGATGGCGGGCGGACTTTGTCCGCCCGCCGTCGTAATCGGCCCCATAGAACTTAAGGTGCAGACAAAGGCAGATATGAAAGTAGTAAGATTGTAGGTTCTAGCTACTTTCAGTAGTTTATGGGTGAAAATGGGAGAAATGAAAAATTAAAATAAACATAATTATTTTATAATGGAAATCGATAGGGCCTTTAATTCAAAGCTTTCTTAGAGATTATGCACCCAATTAAAGTTGGTAGCAGTTCACGCCTTGCCTTGACACAATATGAGCCCTAAAAGAAACATGGGAAACATAATGAATACATTATGGGCAGGCAAAGTTGCCTTGAGAGGCCACAACAGGAACGCACTGGGTTTTAATTCTCAGTTCTCCAGGACTGCGTGTAGTTGAGGTAAGCAGCTAAGGGTTACAGATGATGCTGAAATGGGTTCACTGACAGACTATCGACCCCCAAAATATCTCCTTACCAAAATATTGTGACCAAAATATCGATGTCAAAAATATCGTCACTTATAATGGTAAGTAGAAAAATACTGGAAAAAAAGTATTGTTGCAATAAATATCGTTGTATTAAATATTATTATAATAATTAGTAAATATATTAAATAGTAACATTAATTTAAAAATATAAAATAGATTTAATATATATTTTAACAAATATAACAAATAAACTTAATTATAAAATGGTTAAACACATATATAATTAATATATATAATTACATCTATCTACTTAAAAACAATTATTAAACTAATAATCTTTACTTATATTATAATTTAATTATTTTTAACTAATATAAAAATAGAACGAATAAATATATACATTTACATAAACAATATATATATACATACACCAATAATATATACTTTTTAAAAAACAAACCATTCTAATATATTAAAAAAGTAAATAACTCAAAATTTAGTCAAAATATTTTAGATATTAAAAACAATAATAATTGAAAATATCATTTTAAATAAACAAGAACATAATAATATAAACTATAACAATAAAAAATAAAATAGAAAATGTAATACATATACTATGCCCACTACAATTTATACAAAACAATGCAAACTATTATGTTAAATATATATACATTTTACTACTCCTACTTCATGCAAAGCAAAAGCAATTAAAATGGGTAAAATTTACAAATCTCCCTTCAGTAAATGCAACAGTAGGGAAAGTGTTGGATAGCGGAGGGGTAAAATTGAATATTTCCACTCCAGTCAGTACAACAGTAGGGAAAGTGTTGGATTGCGGAGGAGTAAAATTTACTATTCCCACTCCACTCAGTACAACAGTAGGGAAAGTGTTTGATTGCAATGCAGTCAATGCAGCATTAAAAACAAATGAAATATCTTAAACAGAATAAAGTTGTTTCAAAAACAAAGGAATGAAGAAAAACATAAATATGTACAAAAAAACTACAAATATATTGAATATTAATAAAAGATATTACAATGTTAAATACATATCACAAGTAACTACAAATATTATTATAAATAAAATACAAAAATAATTTTCATACAAATATATTTTTTAATTTAGGAATTATTTATTAACAAAACAAATGTAATATATAAATTTAATTTAGTTACTTCCCACCCTATAAGCCCACAAAACTCGCAACCTGCACCTAAAACGAATTATCATATATTAAATATTAATTATTAATGAATTAGAATTAATTCACTTCCCACAATATACCCCAACAAAACACACAACACACTCTAACATAATTAATATTAATTATTAATTACTTACAATTAATTTACTTCCCATCCCATACCCCTAAAATACCCACAATCCACATCTAAAATCCTAGAAAGAAATTGCGCAATTAACGTAATTAATTATCAATTAAACAAATATTATTAATTGAATCTAAATAGTAATTCATTAAAATGAATTAACTTCCTACCCTTTACCCCTATAAACCCCACAACTTACACCTAAAATTAAACTTAAAAAAATTAATTATACAATTTAAATAATTAATCGTCAATTAATTAATTAATAGTATATAACAACTAATTATTAATTAATTTAAATTAATTTTCTCCCAACCTTTACCCCTATAAACCCCACAACCTGCACCTAAAAAAATACACAAATAACATAATTAATTAGCAGTTAATTCTTAATTAACAACTAATTATTAATTAATTAAAAATAAATTACTTCCCACCTTTACCCCTATAAGCCCTATATCCCACACATAAAAAAACAAATTACTCAATTAACATAATTAATTATCAATGAATTCATTATTATTAACCCGCACATAAAATTTACATTAAAAACAATTAATAGCACAATTGACATAAATATCAATTAAATTAATAATACTAAAAAAAAAGCGTTAATGTATTATAATTAAATTGCTTCATACTCTATACCCCTATAAACCCACAACCTGCTACAGCACTAAAAAGCACACAAAAATAATTTAATTAAATATATTAACCACTAAAAATGTTAAAAAAATCATATACTTTTAAAATGCATACTAAAATACTTAACAATAATTAAAAAACGATATTTTAAACAACTATATTTTTGCAAACAATATTAATAACTTCTATATTATAAAAATTGAGATTACTTACCTTAAAATTGAGATTCTTGACGACGATATTCTTGTTGACGATATTTCCATATTGGGATATTTTGGACACAATATTTTGGTATGGCAATATTTTTACTTTGATAATTTGTCTGAATAAGGCTGAAATGGGCCTATTGCATACCGCAATGAACTTGGAAAAAAAGAAGGTTTTAAAATCCATCAATTCATGAGGCAGAGTACTGGCACATAGAGATTTGAAAGCTTTCTGCTGTTGTGACTACACATATGCTTTTCTCTGATACCAAATGAAAACATCTATAATGCACTTTTCTTGCTAAAATGCTCAGTGTAAAATGAGATCACCTACGGTGGTTTAAGTACTGAACTTCAAGTAGTCTACTCTTGGGTTTTTGGAGCTCTTCTGCTGGTTTGCACTAGGCTCTTTGGTTGTGCACATACCTCCTTGTTTCCTGACTGTTAAAGGGATCTGGCTCCACATTTACAAAGCTCTACATAGTCAGAGATTTCAGGCACTCATTTTCAAACCAATATGATCCCAGGACACCAGGTGATGGAAGTCACGCTGTGCATAAGGATGATGGAAATCACAATATTTGCTTCCAACCATCTGCAGTTTAGTTTTGACTTAGGCAAGATAAGCAAGCTACACCAACTATGTATTTGAAGTTGGTACTGAACTTTTCGTTAAATAGGAAACCCCTGCACTGAATTGGTGGGGAGGTCAAGCTGTTTCATAGAAAATTATCTGACTCTGGCACTCATTCACCTTTGAAGCAGTGCAGCATGAGGCAATCTCAAACGTGTTTTGGCTTTACAAGCCACTTCAGGATGACTGTTGTCAGCCTTTCTAAAAAGCTGTTGGCTGCCCTTTAATTTCACTTGACAGCTACTAAAAAAGATCTGACACTTGAGTGCCAGGTGATGAGACCTCAGTATTGATTTTATTGATGTGGTTCTAGTTTTGATCTTTGACATAATATTCACCCCAAAAAATCATGAACTCTCATCGAGATCAAGATGTATATATCATTCAATGTGGGATTTGTTTTCTTGCAAAATGTGACTAAAGGGTCTGTGCAATAGTTGTCCATTCGGGCATGGTTGGAAGGCTGGTGACAGACTCACAGCAGCATAGCCTTTTACCCCACGATGAGATGAGGCATGATCTCGCTGCATGAACCTGGTTAGTGGGGATAACAAGGCCCTCACTACGAATAACAACAGTTATGGGCCCCATTCAAATTATGAGATCTGCATGAAACACTGCACTTCGATTTCAGCTTCGAATTCAGTTATATGATATAATATCAACAAGCACAATATTGAATCCCTACAACATTGGAAAAATAACATCAATTTGCCAAAATATCATCATCACATGCATAACAAAGAAAAACACAAATATCAATAACCAAAATATTGTTGTAAAAATGATTCAAAATTAGTATTATTGAAAACAACATTGGGCCTTACTACGATGTCAGTCGGATTACAACCGATGGCCTGTTGGTTGCGATCTGACTGACATCTGCCCCTTAGTTCCGACCGCCGCATTATGATGCAGCGGTTGGAGACAGAATGTGGAGGGACTGACCGCTGCTGTCTCAATGGGCTCAAGGAGCCCGTCGGCCCAGCGGACAGAATGTAATCCCTACAATATGCATCATAATCATGGGAACGGGATCGCGGAATCATTGTCGGGCGGTCCCTTTCCGCTACGGTGTCGGTCGGATGCTCGTCTGACCGACATCGTAATAAGACCCTCTATTGTTAAACACAATAGCATCAAGTCATAATTAAAAATCTAAGGGGCACATTACGATGGCGGGCGGATGCACCACCGCCGTGCTGGCGGATGCAAAAAGCACCAGTTACCGCCGGCACGCAGCAGTCCACACGCCCGTCCAATTACGATGCGAAAAGTAGGCCAAACACCACCGGCAAGCCAGCAACACCTTCCGCCATCAAAGTGCGCCTGTACACGTAGCGGCGCAGCCCAACTGACACACACCGTCCGACGAAACACGTCCCGCCCGGCGCATAAATTACGATGCCGCAAACAAACGGCTCCCATGGCCAAGAGATACCGTACGACAAACCGAAGCGGTAACACGGATGCCGAGCACGGACAACGAAGAAGCGGCTCCCCGAGCATGAATCCAGCACTGCAGGCCCTCCCCATGCTTCTGCTGATGCACCACCAAGGACGCAACGTACCGCGGAGACGCAGGTAGGCACACACACAACAAGTGCACGCAAACAGCGCACACAGTGCAAGGGCGGAAAAAGCGGACAACCCCCCACCAGCGCGTGTACACTACACATCCACCATTGCATCCACATATGACACACAGGCCAAATCGTAACATCGCGGAACACATGTGTACACACCACCTGGGACTAGGAACCAACCACCCCGTCACGGCCCCAAAGCGCCGATGACGCCACCACACATGCGCACAACGCAGAGGCCAACCGCAGCGCTATGCATGCGTCGCACACAGACACAGGGACACAACCAAGCAGCACACACATCAGCCCCACCCCGAACGCACATGACACGTGACAGGCCTGCCACAGACATGTCCCCAACGCCCAATTCACGGACAACACCCAACGCCACACAACCGACGCACACATGTCAGTGAAGACACGCAACAGCAGGACACACCCCAGTGTAACAAACATGGCGTAGCACACAGCGGCGGCAACACCAACTAGGAGAAGCAGGGCCCCTTCGGGAAGAGGAACGCCAGTACCACACAGAAACACCCATACCACCCTGCACATATGAACAAGACATATAAAACGGAACACCAAAGAGCCCGGGGACCGACAACAGGTGGCCCAAGAATAACATTCACACACAAGGCCCAACGCAGAGCGGAAGGCAGCCTGCCGCCCACACAAGGGAGAGCAGACAGCACTGAATGACCTTCCATTCCAACTCCGAAACCACAGCCCTACGACAGAAGCCGGTGAATACAGCCATTGTCCAAGAATAGACCAACACAGGCATGCCGAGGAGACCGACCACAGGGCAGATAGCGCATATCACAGAAGCACACAACGGACGGGGAAGAAAGAAGAAAACACTCCCCCATGTCGGCCACATGCAAGTTAATTGGAAGGAGTCACACATCACTGACCTTGAACTGTCTGAGAAGCATGTGGGAAGAGGGCCCGTGCCCTCCAAACAAGCCAACAGAACACAAGTCCTGTCTCCCTACGACTACACAGAGCTCACAGCAACCTCGGAGCGTGCACATTGCAGACTGCACACACAGCCGGAGCACGCCACCTCAACGAACCGCTGCGAAATGGCAACCGCAACACACCTACCCAACTACGCCGAACAGCTCAAGCTGTACAAAACCAACCTGTTCCATACATTGGGATGCGATCTCCTGTCCCTGCTGAACGTAAGTTACCGACTGACTTACCGCATCACATTGTTCAGCTGCGTCATGCCCGTCTTCTACTGTCGGAGGTGTCCATACCAGCATCCCGTCGAGATATGCCTCTCCAACCCGGCATGTCTGAAGGCGGACCTGCTACCACTACTCCTCCCTCTGGACGCACACGACAGGGCCTGCTCTGCCTATGGGGGCATGGCGTATGTGGCCAACATCGCACCCGCACTGAAATGGGACCACTGTGCCTCCACACGACGGATCATCGAGAACAGCTACATCGAATGTCACCCAGCATGCCCCATCATGGTCCTCCAAGGGACAACTTACGAACAACACCTTGACAGCCACCATCCGCTACATTGGCTGGCAAACATGTACACCACCAATGACATGGAATCCCTGCTGGACGGCATCGCATACCTGACAACCTGTCAATTCGTCGGACCACAACGCAGGTTCCCCGAGTGACCTATGATGTCCAACCCCGCACCCATGCTTAGCTTCCGCACGGACTGGCCAGTCACCACCACAACAGCCATACCAAACGACCGGCAACTGTAACCACACCATCAACGACATCGCCATGACATCGGATATGACCGGGACATGCACACTGTTCCCCATCACATCCAGGAACACCGCATGCATCGTGGGAGGCAGTGGCATGGGCTCTGTGTATCGCACCCACATGGACGGAACTGCACGAACAACCAGGACACAACATGGATCCAGCGCCCATGGACACACACACCGCTCAGTGGACATGAATAGGTCGCCTGGAGTCTGTTGGTGCTGCACCCCTCCCACCCCCGCCCCGGGAATCCCATACCAGGACCTTTGCATGGACGACAAGTGCATACAACAACAACACGACCCCAGTGACTGTGACATGTCCAGTAACCACCACAGTGCAACAACAAGTGGCACGCCGCTGCATGCACGCAAGCACATGCCCTGATGTCATCTCACATGCACGCGTGCATGAGGAACAACCGCAGAAAACCTGTCACATGGAACTGAGATGGACTGTGCCCATGATGCCAAGCGGTCTGGTAGGCTACATGTATACCGTCTGTGTCAAAGTCCGCAGCTCCGCAGCTATACGTAAATGTACATTAGCACAGCCTTGGCCAAGCAGATGTCACTCTGAAGCCCACATCCCACATGCAACAGCCAATCACATGTAACCCCACACCCTATCCCATTTGCAATCATGCTCAGTATATCCTCAACATGTATTCCGCTGCCAGTAGTGTCCACTATACTGCATCACAGAGGACAGAAGACTCAATATAATGTTTGAAACCAAAACTGTCTCCGCTGACTCATTTCACAAGTACGAATGAGAGAGGATGAGAGTATGTGAAGTACACGGCAGTCGTGACATGACTATGTAGTCCACTGGTATTGGATGTCAACGCAAATGAGTAGCACTACTGTGGAAGACACACATGTGTCGTGTGAAGTCGTATGGACGCAGTGCTCAGGTGGGTGGGTGCGGCGGGTAGATGCGCACATGCCAAGTTGGAGCACGCCGTGTTGGGAGGGGTCATGAACAGTACACCACCGCTTCCCTGGGCATTGTGAGAGGACACCTGTCGGGGGGAGTGAACACGTGTGTGCACAGCAGCCGGGCACACGTACAAAGCGGTACCAGGCGCACCTCAGCCCACCCTCTGTGGACAAGCTGTTGTGCGCCCGCCATGCCCCTTGACAAGGCACACACAGCCCCAGTCGACCAGGTGTAACCCCAACATAGTCAATCCGCACAGGCGATACAGGGCACGGGATGGCAGTGGAGCATGGTGTGTGAGAGGTCTCCTCGCGCTCCTCCTGGTCATATCACGCAGGCAATAGAACCTCAACGTCTAGCATGGCACAAGTCAAATGGAAGTGTAGGGGGACGCACCACAGCACGAGCAGCACTGACGTCACGGGAGGTGGCTCGCACCATCCCATCCATTGCCCATCATACCAACCACGCCACATGCCATTGCGACTAAGTGCAAGCGCGTGCGCCACCACCCCCGAGCCCTCCCCAGAGAGGCCAAAGAGTGAATGTGTGGGCCATCAGCCGCAGACGGACGCGGCCTGGCCGCAAGGGCAGCCACAGCCACTGGGTGTCGCAGGTGGCGGATCCGGAAGGCGAAGACTGTGATGCATAGTCCATGCAGGCCGGGTCTCCATTTGGGGCACCACGCAGGTGGACGGCGTCCCGCCACACATCATACCCTGAGACAGCCCACTCGTGCAACTGGACCCACACATACACTCCTTGCCCTCTCTGGTGCGAGCTTGGGGCTGCCTGTGCAGGCGCTAGCCTCGCAGGTGAGCATGCATATTGGGGGAGCGAGGGGAGGACATGAGGGCTGGAGCGAAGATGACTGTATCACTGTCAGTAAGTACAAGGGATGACCCAGATGTGGAAAGGAAGAGACGTGTCCCGTGTGTACTGCAACTAGTCGCCAATCCAACTACCCCCCATGTCCGGAATGTAAGCCCGCACCTAGGCCCGCCCATCCGCCACATCGAACATGCCACCAGCACGACAACCTTCCCATTCGAAACACTGACTGGGGGTGGCGACCAGTGTACAATCATGTGTAGCCTACCCACGCGTACATGTGGGCCCTCCATGATCCATGTCACCTGCGGCAAAGTCA
Organism: Calotriton arnoldi; assembly: GCA_963921515.1. NCBI lineage: Eukaryota > Metazoa > Chordata > Amphibia > Caudata > Salamandridae > Calotriton > Calotriton arnoldi. The sequence continues at coordinate 202,602 of CAWUFW010000198.1, read as the reverse complement.
TGACATGCGCAATGAGGGAAGTGAGGAGAGCTGTCCGCCCCACGCGCAGAAGGTGCATCAGCTCCACAGACCCAGCAGCGAGTCCAGCAGGGGTCACATGTGCAGGGGCAGCTGTGCCTGGTGTGAAGGCACATGCATATAGACAGCACATCGACCAATGTGTAGTCTGCCCACATCTACAGTCCATCATCATGCGGACATAGGAATTGAACACAGGGCAACACATCTTCAGTTGGTGCACCCACCGTGACCAACAATGCGCAATCATCGACGTACCCGCCCTGTGCATGGCCCCCCACCCAACGGAGGCACATCCAGTACCACCATCCCACACACACAAGCCTTCCACGGAACATGCTGTGTCCAATGGTCAGTACAGAGTCAGCGCCCATCTGGTGGATCCTGAACAGGAGACACATGCACACACATGCCAGCTCCCACTATGTACGTCTGCCACCTGGCACGTGCAATGTAACCTCTCACCTGTGACGTGTGACTGCAAGCACACAGCCGTCTTGGCATGGGGCTGTCAATGTGGACACCTGTCAATGTTTCGGGAGGTGTGATCCGTACAGTGCTGTACATAGGGTGCAGTGCTGACACCTACTACTGTCTCATATCCCCTCGTGCCACAGGCTGCTCAGCCTGTGCCCACATCGTCGTCGTCGTGTGCCATACTCATCCAGCCGCGGAAGCAGTTCCATGCTCAGCAGACATTCATGTTGCCGTGGCGTTGCCGCTTGACGGATATGCAGTCAGTCCCCATCAGCACGCCCCGCAAGTCATTGGGGCCTAGATCCCCATGTGCATGCACATGGCAGTGGTTTGTATCCCTAGCCATTGCCATTGTTGGGAGACCTGTGTAAGTGTATTGTGGCCGTGCCGTCCCAGCTTGACAGCTGGGCTGTGGCTCATGTGCTTGCTCAGTCATGTCAGTGATGTGTATGCGAAATTGCTATGTGTCGTGTTGCTTTGACATGTGTCCTCTGCCATTGTCCCTAGGCGGAGACCGAACATTGACCGCCCATACCAATTGCTGGCGGACATGGACGATACAGAGGTTATTAGGAAGTTTCGGCTGGACAGGCCAACCCTGCATCGACTGTGTGCCATGTTAGAACCCCATCTCCGTCCCCGCAGGGTGTATCCGACTGCTGTCACCCCCACGGCTAAGGTGATGGCCGCCATGCATTTCTTCGCCACTGGGTCATTCCAGCACACAGTGGGCATTGGAGGAGGGATGTCCCAGCCCATGTTCAGCAAGGTGCTGAGGGATGTACTGGCAGCCATGATGCTGTACCGAAACAGGTACATCCGCTACCCCAGGGCTCGTGAATTGGCGGCAGTGAAGGGTGCATTCTATGCCCTTGGCAGAATCCCACACGTCGTTGGAGCCATTGACTGCACACATGTCGGCCTTGTTCCACCACAGGCCACTGAGCACCTGTACCGCAACAGGAAGCACACGCACTCCCTGAATGTGCAAGTGGTGTGCCTTGCGGACATGGTGATCACCCACGTGTGTGCAAAGTTCCCAGGCTCGGCCCATGACGCACACATAATGCGCAACAGCATCTTGCCACGACTGATGTCCAATATGCAACAGGATCGTGCCTGTATTGTCGGTGAGTATGTGGAGTGGTGTAGCGTGCTGGTTGTGCGATGCTGTCCCCTGTCCAGTTGGAATTGCAACGGTTCTCTGTGTCCCTCACACCCAGGTGACTCTGCGTACCCGAATGGGGCATGGCTGCTCAGTCCATTGAGGAATCCTCGCACCCCAGCAGACGATCGCTACAATGAGGCACATGGGAGGACCAGACGTGTGGTCGAGCGTACCTTTGGCCTCCTCAAGTCCAGGTTCAGGTGCCTGGACCGCACCGGGGGTGCGCTGGCGTACTCCCCACAGAAGGTGTGCCAGATAGTGGTGGCGTGCTGCATGCTGCACAATCTGGCCATTCGGAAGCAGATCCCCCTCATCGTGGATGACGGAGATCAACCAGGGCCCCAGCCCGCAGACCAGGACAGCTCGAGTGAGGAGGACAGCGGAGAGGAGGAAGCTGGTAATGTGCGGCAGCAGCTCATTGCCCGCTACTTCACTTGACGGTGAGTGTCCATGTACGACGGCTGATGTGGCTGTATCTGTGCAGGTGTGTGTGTGCTGTGTCAGGGTGGCCGTTTGTTCACTGCGTGCTGTGTGTCAACGCTCCATGGCCAGGGTAGTATGCCACTGTTGGTGGCTGTGGCATTGTGCCCTATTGCTCTGTGCGATGTGTGTACATTGCTTGTAGTTGTTGACATGTACTGTGTGATGGGTGTGTGACACACTCATTGAATGTGCTCCTGTTCTGTCTCCCATCCCTAGGTCCCTACAGGTCCTCCGGATTCAATTGCCATGCCACGCATCAGGTGCCTTTCCGCCCAAGGTGGCCGTTGTATTCCGTACAAATAAAACACAGGGCACAAACAGCAGTTAGTGAAAAAGGTGCATTTATTACAAACTGTGACATGTGATTGTGTGTAAGGTGATGACAAAAGTGGTGCGTGCAGTGACAATGAGCTGTCGGTCATGGCTGCGTGATGATCAGGGTGTACCCACTGGTTCTATGTCCATAGTCCAACACACACATGCCATCCAGATGGCTGTGTGGAGTGGGATCGTAGTCCAAGTCAATGCAGTGGCTGGTCAAGGAAGGCTGGCGGAAGGCTGGCTGGCTGCCTCACTTGCGTTTGGAGCGTGCGAAGTCCTCCCGGGAGATCTGTTTCCACTTCGGACGGCCCCTTCCACGTTTGCGAGGGGGGTGCCTGCTTGCGACATGCTGGTGGTTGAGGTGTGCTCACTGGCTGTGGACGCAGGGGAACTGGACACTGCTGCTCCACCCTGCGCCCCGGCAGGTGGTGGCGGAGGGGAGCTGCTGTCCCTGGCTGTGACCTCACCGCCACCACCAGCTGTCCCATGAGGTCCACGATTTGGCCCATACGGGCGTCCATGGACCTCAGCACCCCCAGCACCTCACGCGTGTCTGAAGCAGACCGGACCCATTGTCCTTGGGCCTCTTCATAGGCCCCAAGGACTCTGGCCATTTGAGGCAGGGCATGGCTCCCAGGGGAGGCTGGCGTTTCCCTGACCCTGCTCCTCCTACCAGTCCTGCTGCCACCGGCCTGCCCACTAGCCACATTGCTCACCACGGTCCTCGCTGTGGCTCCCAGGGTGGATCCAGTCGGCCGGGCCACCACCTGCGCTGGGGCTGGTGCCAGCGAAGACGTGGTGGTGGTGGCGGCGGTGGTGGTCGGTGCGGCGATGGTGGCGGTTGCGGCAGTGGTAGTGGCCACAATGACCGTGGGTGTGGCCGCAACGACAGTGGCAGCAGGGGGCTGGGAATGTTCAGCAGCCCGGGATGATGGGTTGGTGGGTAGGAGGGGTCCTGGGGAGCGGCTGGGCCCTGCCACACCAGATGGGCCTGCTTGGTGGTCCGTGTCCGAAGAGGAGGACAGATCCTCCAGATCCGTGTGTCCTCGTTGGGGGCTTGTAGGCTGGCTGTGCTGGCTGCTGGCTCCATCCCCAGCATCCAGCAGTTCGTCACCTGTGGAGAGAATGAGATTTGTTATTGTGTTGCACCTGGCGAAGTATGTATTTGTCGTCTGACATTGACAGTTCGTGCAATCTCGTACATGGGTTTCCCGGAGGCGTGTGTGTGGCTGTAGCATCTGTAGTTGTGTGTGCTTGGCAATGGGACTGTGTGCTGTGCACATGTGGCATGGGACGGATTGGCCATGCCGATGGGTGTGTTGCTGTGCCCCTACTTATTGTGACTCTGGTGTATGCGGGCTCCTGGCCCATCCTGGGTCTGGTTTGTACTTTGCTTTTGGTGTTCAAATGGAACGCTTAGGAACGCATATGGCAACATGGGGGCCATGCCCCAGATTCGCATTTGGGAAGGAATATGCTTTTGGGGTTCAAATGGAACGCTTAGGAACGCATATGGCAACATGGGGGCCATGCCCCAGATTCGCATTTGGGAGGGAATATGCTTTTGGGGTTCAAATGGAACGCTTAGGAACGCATATGGCAACATGGGGGCCATGCCCCAGATTCGCATTTGGGAGGGAATATGCTTTTGGGGTTCAAATGGAACGCTTAGGAACGCATATGGCAACATGGGGGCCATGCCCCAGATTCGCATTTGGGAGGGAATATGCTTTTGGGGTTCAAATGGAACGCTTAGGAACGCATATGGCAACATGGGGGCCATGCCCCAGATTCGCATTTGGGAGGGAATATGCTTTTGGGGTTCAAATGGAACGCTTAGGAACGCATATGGCAACATGGGGGCCATGCCCCAGATTCGAATTTGGGAGGGAATATGCTTTTGGGGTTCAAATGGAACGCTTAGGAACGCATATGGCAACATGGGGGCCATGCCCCAGATTCGCATTTGGGAGGGAATATGCTTTTGGGGTTCAAATGGAACGCTTAGGAACGCATATGGCAACATGGGGGCCATGCCCCAGATTCGCATTTGGGAGGGAATATGCTTTTGGGGTTCAAATGGAACGCTTAGGAACGCATATGGCAACATGGGGGCCATGCCCCAGATTCGCATTTGGGAGGGAATATGCTTTTGGGGTACATGCTGTGAGCCATGGGTGCCGAACGTGACATGTGTTGTGGCAGCATGACAGTGCATGGTTTGAGGTGTGTGCATGCTTGACATGGCCTGCATAATTGTTGTCTGTTGTGATTACTGGACATGGCATTGGACGCATCGTTATGAGTGAGTGATAGTTGTGTGCCAGCCAACGTATTGCAGTTGTCCCATCTCCTTGGTGTGCGTGCTGCCCTGTGCCATGTGCATCACTGCAGTGCTCGGGGGGGTGTGGCCCATGTTGTGTGTTGTTGCTCACAGTGTGTCGTGCGCTTCATTGACTTCTGGCACATGGTTGGTCATGGGCATGTATCTTAGCGTGACTGCTGTATGTGTGGCAGCTGTGCGGATGACATGCCTTTCATGAGACTGGGGCTGACGGATGGGATGGATGGTATGTTGTATGTGCATGGTGTGTCTGTGAGTTTGATGGGTTCAGTGGTGTTCGTGTGCATTTATGTTGTTCCGCTCTGTTGCGTCTAGTGTTGTTTGTCTTACATAGGCGTAGTTGTGGGGTGTGTGGTTGACAGGCAGTAGGGGCTACATGGACAGGACTTCAATGGTGTTTCGGTTGTGTGTGATGAGTTGCACAGTGGCTGCCGTGTGGGACTATATTCAGTGTGGCTTGTGCATGCAGACGTGGCTCCTTGGGTGTTGCTATGTCTGTGATGGGTCATGTGGGGTGTGAGTCTGTTGTTCATGTCCGTGTGCACATTGTTCACTTGTTCGTGACGGTGGGCGGTGCTGCGTGTTCGTCTGCTACGTGACATGTCCCATGTGTTGGTCGTGTTATGGTCCTCATGCCTCCAGTAATCCAGCCCTGTCCAGTTTCCCACCTGCAAGTTGTTCGTGCGTGCACTGTACTGGATGCCACATGGCTCTAAGCGGGGGTGCTCCATGTTGCAGGTCTGTGGGGGTGGGGGGTGTTGTGGGTCGTGGGGGTGGCTGGACACCCACTGACACCGATTGCTGTGGACCGTGATGTCTGCCTTTCGGCTGTCGTTGTGCACTGCGGTGGCTGACACGTGGCTGTGGGGTGTGGGGGATGCTCCTCCTTGCTGTGCTGTGGGACTGGGGCCTGGTGTGTGTTGTACTTGGGCTGTCCACCCTCCCACCCACTGCACTTTGTGTTCCTGCCACTTACCTGTTACTTGTCGGTTAGTGCAGCTGTGGCGGACACATGGGTGTGGTGGGTGCTCGTTGTGGCGCTTCTGGCATATTTGGGGACCTGTTGGTGGTTACGTGGCTGGCTGAGTGTACACATGTCCCCATGCATCTTACAGTTGTTCGGTTTGGGCTATGTGTGGTGGTGTCTGTTGCATGTGTGTGTGATGTGTTGTGTATTGTGTGCTGGACATGGGGGTGTTTGTCCCTGGGAGCTGTGGCATGGTAGTTGCGCATGTGAGTACATAGCGGTGTGCTGGTATACATTAGTTTGTACTTACCAGCCTCCACTCCCTCTGCTAATCCGGCGAGGATCTCCGGATGTATTACGACTCGCACCTTCTCCTCCCACGCTTTGAAGGTCTTAAAGAGCGCGGGATTCCCTCCGCCAGTGACGGCAGCCAGCTCTCTGTTTTTGCCCTCCTTCTTCTTGACCAGGCTCTTTACGTCATTCCAACGTTTGTTAATTTCTCCTCTGTTCCTGGGCAGGGTCCCGACTGCATTGACCTGGTCTACGATCCGGTTCCACATTCTGTTTCTGGTGGCTAGTGGTGTGTGCTGGACCATGTTCCCATAGATTTGTGGGTACACCTTGATGATCTCGTCGACCATGACCGTCAGCTCCATGGGCGTGAACTTGGGCATTCTTTGTGGTGCCATGGTGTTTGTGGTGCTGGTGCGGTGTGTGTTGTGTAATGTGCAGGGGGTTTGTGGTGCCGGTGTTTGGTGGTGGTGGTGGTGGTGGTGGTGTTTGGTGGTGGTGGTGGTGGTGGTGGTGGTGGTGGTTGTGATGTGTGCGTTTCTGTGGTGTGCTGCTGTCCTTGCTGTGTCACTGTGTCCTCTCCTCTCCTCTCTGGTTTGCAATGTAGCAAGGGGTTGTGGTCTGTAGGAGTGCTGCTTTTGTACTCACCTATGTGGGTGTGTCCTCATGGTCTGTTGTTTTCAGGTGTGTTGTGTCTGGGGTTCTGGCCTTTGTATTTTTTGTTTGTCCGGGGGGGTGTTTTCGGGATGTGTACTGGATGTGTACTGTGCTTGTGTATTTGTGCGTGCCTTGCTGTGTGGACTTGTTGGCCATGTTGTGTGCTATTGGTTTTGTGTGCGGATGGTTTCTGTGCAGGTACGTTGGCGCCATGGCTTCTGCCGTGTCGATTCTCATCGGCGTTGTTTGCGCTGGCGGGCGGTATATTTGTGTTTTTTCCGCGCTCATGTCGGTGCGATCGTAATTTCACGTGCGGTGTGTCGGCCGTGAGGGCGGGCGGTTTTGTGTTGTCGTGCGTGTTTCCGTCCGTGGCGGGCGGTTTGACTCCGACTCGGACGTTGGCGGGCGGTATTTTGTGTGATTTTTCCGCCGATGGCGGTTTTCGGTTTGTGTAATCGTAATGGCGTGGTCGGTGTTCAGGCGGTGTGTGCGGGCGGATTTTTGCCGCTTCCATGCCTGGCGGATTTATTTACGCCGGGTATCGTAATGGGCCCCTAAATATCACCAGCAATAACATTGCCTAAATGCATTATAAAACAAAATGTAATACCATTGAAAATAAATTCATAACCCATACAACTACATCAAATAAAATGAAAAAAGTATTTCCTTACATAAAAACACCTACAATATAATCAATGTTTATAGAATAGAACACATATTAATATCATAAAAGCTTAGAACTATTTTGCAACAAAGTAAAACAATTACACTAAATAAAAACCAAACCACATGAAACAAAGCAAAAATAAATATAAACGATTAAAAATATATCCAAAAGATACACTATATATATATTTGTATGTATGTATGTATGTATGTATGTATGTATTTATGTGTATGTATGTATGTATGTGTATATATATATATATATATCTCAAAGACCCAGGCTGGCTTTTACTAATGTGCTGATCTCAATGCAGGTGCAGGTTTGTTGTGATTTGATCCACTCCCTTGGTCTGCACTTGGCAAACAAATTTCAGTGTAGGCCGCAGCTCAGAGTGAGCCAGTGCACCATATCAATAATGTGGCCCCTGATATTTTACCATATACACTCACATATATATACAAATGACACTGAGTTCATTATTTTCTGCCAAATTGCACTCCACTAGGCAAAACTCTAATAGTGCTAATAATTATAGAACTGGGAGTGAATAGAGTTGTTGCCATTCTGGGGCCACATTATGTAAAGGGTGCACTGTCTCTGTTTGCACTGTGGGGTACATTTATCTAGGTGCACTTCCCTGGGGGCAGACACAAACTTGTGACTGCCCTGGGGGCAGTGGATTAGTGACTGGCAGATCGGCTGATTGAAGCAGCCCCTCCATCTTTCACAGTGCAGCCTGCACCCACCCAGCACTTCAAATGGGGACAGAGATCCCCTTTCATTGGGTTCCATGGACCCTTTGACCCCTCCAGAGGATTGTCCTCAGTGGGCGCAGTATTTATGTGCTGCCTCTTTGTAGTGCGCAGTCACTGCACCTCTTGACAGCCTCTTTGCCTCTGCAACCACGCCCAAAATATGATGCGGGTACTAATGCAAAGTATTTCCCTCATATTCATGGTGCCATGCCCCCATACAAATGAGGGAACAACCCCTTAAGATAGCGTCAGCACTATACATGCTCCTGTGGTATCGGTGTTATGGAAATAGCTGCATGAGCATCTGCGGTCTCTTCATTAATACTAACGAGCACTGGGGGACAGAAAATGGGGGCACATGCCCGTTGTGCTCCCAGGGCACTGCATGTAATACAGCCCCTGGAGTAACAGGCTCACTTGCATTACCTGGTTATGTAATCTTTATACATTCCCCATTTAAATCCTCTCATTGTATTTCATATATTCATTTATTTTAATGCATATTATTTTTATTATATATCTACAGTAATCAGTATTGTTTAATGGTTGTTTTATTGTAGTGGGATCATTCTTCTTGCCCTAATACATTGTTTAATGTTTGCTTCAGTGTAATCTGACATCTTCATTTTGCAGTTATTTTTTCTAAACAGTAAATAAGGTTTTACAGTAACATAAGTAGATGAAAGCGCATTAGGGCAGCTATAATGATTGTTATTTCAATAAAATTCAACGCGGTCTAAGTAGAGTACAGATGCTGCATTTGAATGTTGTTTGGAGAGAGAGAAATCTTCCCTTCTAGGAGAATACAAGCCGATGGTCATGCAGATGAAAGTAGTAAACATCTTTCCCTTTCTGAAGACTAAATAAAAAGGCATAGCAAGTCCTCAGACCGGCTTATCACTCTGCCTGAGGACACCAAGGCTGCTGAGTGTGAAGACAGAAAACAACAGGTGTCTTTTTACAGAACAGTACCTCTATTATTAGATTACCTTAGTAAGATAGAGGAAAGGAGGGATCGATGAACCAATGCAGAGAAATTCTGAGTTGCTGCTATAATTTTGCAATTATTTTTTTAGTTTTCTGTTTACCAGCCAATACCATTGCCAGTATCTTGTTTATCTTCATAGTAACCACAATACACATTGTATATACTAGAATAGGTTTTTCATATTAATACCATAATTAAAAGTATATTCCTAGGGGCCGATTCCGATTCGGGCCGGAAATCTCTCCGACCGAGCCGGACCCGGAGAGATTTCCGACCGAATCGGACCCGTGCAGCCCGACCGAACGAGTACGATGCGCACGTATGCCATCGGACTCGATTCGGTCAGACTCCCATTGAAGTCAATGGGAGCCTGTCGTACAACGCGTACGCGGGCACCCATTGACTCAATGGGTGTGAGGCGGACAAGGGCGCCCCCTACAGCGTGTACGCGGCGAAGCGACTCGCGCCGTACACGCACAGGTAGGGGGGACCCATGGGTCCCCCCTGTGTGTGACTCGCGCGGCTACGCGTACAGGGGGGTCCGACACGGACCCCCAAAGTACGGCTCCGACTGCTCTTTGGAGCCGGAGTTCGCGGCTCGGTCGGACTGCTCGCGGCGCGCATCGTACTTACCCGGCCGGGGGACGTCTCCATTGCGCGGTGCAAGTCGAGTCCGAGCGAGTCGGTCGGTGCGGTTAGACCCGGGAACGAGTCGGTCGGAGCGGTCGGGACGCCCGGACGAGTCGGTCGGCGATTTCGCATCGTACTTGCTCGCCCGGACGAGCGTACGAATCGGTCGGGAAATAGGGCTCCGAATCGGATCCGGTTAAGCCAAATCCGATTCGGAGCCCTACCGGCCGAGATCGGAATCGGCCCCCTAGTATGAAGTCCTGAGTGTGTTTATTCATCGTGAAAGGAGGTTTGGAGCCCTTCCATCACCAATACTCCTGTGAGTCTCGTAGGACTGATTGTTGCCTAATACGTACCTTCCTCATGTAATGTTCAGTGGGTTCCCGTGAATTACAGTCCACTGGGGTCTCTGTCTCATGATGATATGTTGACTACGTCATCACTGCCAGAGGGTCTAGAGAATGTAAATCTCTCGCAGTATTCTAGCGAGGTTAAAGAAAATGAAACACAGGCAGAGACATCACAACTAAATGAAAGATGGTGGGATACGTAATACCTAAGCAACATATACGATTATTTTTAGTTAACAACACCTAAAGATCTGCATACAGTTTCTCTGGAATTTATTTGGAGGCTTTACTGCTGGGCACCCGTCTAGGAGAATACGTTCCATTGTTTGGTTTGAAACATTTTGGCTTCTTTGGAAGTGACCCTGTGCTGGCAATTGGTAGCACCATTTGCAATGTCATTGCAAATTCAGCTGTAAACCCTTCTGAAGGAAGACTTGCTTTCACTGAATTAAAGGGAGGAGGAAGAAGTGATTGTGTGCTTGTTTTCACTGTCCACCTTATTGTAAATCTGTCTATTCCCAGGAGACTTAAAACAGCTTGAACACTAGACCCTAGGCTCTTGTTTCACAAAAGCTTTTGGACACCTTATTTTTAAAGAGCTTTGAAAAAGATGGATGCTAAATGAAGGCCGTTGTAGGCAGCTGTTCTATGGCACCATTGCAAGTGTTCAGAAGAGGATACCAGAATGCAACAAATGACCAAAAATATGGAGTTGCTGCCAGAAGTAGCGTATGCAAATATCAAAACTTAATTTTGTTAGATCTCTGAAAACTAGAACTGGGTAAAAACAATTCCAAGAATAAAGAATTTGTGCAATTTTAGTTTATACATTGAATTTATGAATAAGAAAAGATTAGACAGCATGCTTGATTTTTAAATTTAGACGCATGGACAGGCATGTGTATGTTTCAGTAAGATGGCCTTGAACGTTTCAGTGTAAGTTTGTATGTGTAAGAAATTGGGTTATTGTTTGTGAAGGATGTGAGTCCTTCACAAGTAATAGGTTTCTCTGTACTGGGAACCAAGCACCCCATTGAAGCACCTGAGTGTCTCTGTAGCAAAGGAGAGCAGCCAAGGCCTGGTTATGGAGGTGGTGTGGGCTAGTAACCCAGCTTGCTGGTACACAACAACAACATTTAATAAATTATTGCCCTGGCAGTGGTTTTTCTCATTAAAAAAACAAGAAAGTGCTTTAATTGGACATGCCCTACTAAATACTATGCATTAAGTTACAAATATGTACAATCAGGTAGGTGGACACACTTTAGGTGACACCCTCATAACATGTTACACCCCTAGTGGGTCCTGAACCCTACAACCAAAATACTCCCCAATGACACTAGTTGCAACAACACAATATGTGTCATCATCAATAAGGCAAGCCTACTGGCTTTGTCATGGTGCCACCAAATTAATAAAAGCATAAATATGTTAGAATTCACCATTGAAGTAAATGGACCGAGTAGCAAAATTCAGTACTATTCTTTGTAAGGTGAAACCATGCATTGTTAAACATAGAATTACCAATAAAAATGTGTATTGAATAACATGTGCCCCACAGTCTTTCTTTTAATTTTGCTATGCTATTACTGTAGCTTTAGGACCAGCCAACAGAGTTCCCTACAACTCAGAGCCCATGAACAAAATATCTTGCTCAAGGAATGCTCTGAAATGTAGGAAAGCCTCTTCAGGGGTCAGAGATTCAATATCCTGAGAAACCTGTGGAATTTTTGTGGAAACATTTCTGGGGGCTACTCCACTCCCTGCAGCGACCCCCAAGCACATTCTAGCAATGTTGATGATGCCCCTGCCTTTCTTGGGGCACAAGGCCGATATGCAAATTTGACAGGCCTTGCATGAACTTATGGAGCACTCCATTTCCCCAGGCTTGAATGTTTTACCAGCAGCTTCTCTGCTCATCAAACCTACATTTTTCTTTTGTTTTTTTAACTGAAGTCTAGGGGCCTCTTTCTTCATTTTTTAAGTAAGGTTGTCTGTGCCCACAGGGCACCTAAGTACTGCCTTTTAGTTGTGGGCTCTACAGAGAGCCAAGAGGCTCCCTTGGCCCCTGCCGGCTCCCTGCAACAGCATGCAGCTTCCATGAAGCAAGCGCTGTAGCCAGCTTTGTTTTGCTCCCACCTGCATGGAGCGTGGGCAGGAACATCTGACTTGTGCAGCCGCCCCACTACACACTTGGGCATAGGGGGCAGGATAAGCAACTTTCACATTCCGAGACTCTGATCTGCCCAGGGAGCATCCTTGTATTGGTCTTCGATCTGAGGGGGATGAGGACACTCAGGACAATGCTGAATGCACTGGGCTCCAGGGGATGTGATCCACGGGGCTGAAAAAGGATCGGGTGAGGGCACCCACTCCAGAGGTAAGATTACAAAAATGGGTTTGTGCCGGCACCCAGGGGCTTGGCCCTCACCAGGGGATGTTTGAGAAATCATCATGAAGCACTATGTGTTTTGTTCTGCACTTAGTCCCCCTAAGGTACCAAGCTAGTCATGTAGTTTTCTCTAGCCCCGTAGTGCTATGTTGGGCATTTTTGATCTTGTGTTGCTTCTGGTGGTGAGCCCTTGCCTCTTCAGACTTCCTGGGAGCTTGATTTTCTGGTTCTTTGCACCAGACCTGTTCTCTGCATAGGCTCTTGGTGGTCTCTCCTGCTTGGGTGGTGTCTTTCATGGCCCCTCCACAACCAGCAAGCTGAACACCCTCCCTGCAACACTCCCTAGGTCCCACAGCCTACTGGCCTCTTGATGAGCACCTGTGTGTCAACAGAGTCAAGGGCCAGTCCACAGAAGGCCTACAAGGACCCCCAGCAGGCCCATTCCCCCAACTGTTCCTCAGAGCATAAGGGGGTCAGTGCTGCTGACCTTGGAGGGACTCATCCAAGTCCTGGTAGCCGGCTAGTGGTAATGTCTTCTAGTCCATCCTTGCAGTGACATCCGGTAGCTTCTCCTCCCAACTGGGCATTCTTTCATCATCGTCGCTCCCACATCTAATGTCATCTAATCTGTTTCTCCCATGTGCTAGGGTTTTTAAGTGAAGGTAAAAATTGCTAGAAGCCAAGCACCCCTGGGCAATCATAGGTTGCCACATCATCACTCCGCCCCTGTCCCAACCCTTCTGCACCGCATTTTGGATATTTCTACATGGTGACTTCAAGTGGTCTATGAAAAGACTTCCCCTGGGCAACTCACATTTGCCCCCAAGTGACACAGCTGCCTGACCCCTTCCCACTAAAACCTCAAAAAATAGCCCATCCTGTGTTTGACTGTTTTTTCAAATGGGGGTGCACGGCTCAAAAAAGAGTCCAATTCAGCAGTTATAGATTTATAAATGACTTCTTTATTCAATTTCAGATATAGGTCATCTGACATAACAACTCCAGCCAACGCGTTTCATTCCCTTACTAGGAACTTCATCAGGGCAAAAAAAGGTCTTAAAGAACACGATCAATGTAGAATGTTTGGAAAGTTCCAATGAACAAAAAGAATTCCTATTGAGATCTCAGATTGACACGAAGTCACCTAAATAGATGAATAATTTGTAGAGGTACCGTGTAATTCACTGGGACCGTGGCGCACCGGTTGCAGATAGAACTGCTTATATATCCCAAGAAAAGATCCCAAAAATCCGGTTTCTCTGCACTGCTTTAGACTCTTTGCCGACTTAATTGCATGAAAGACACTGATCGACTTGAATAAGTGAAGGCCCATCCTGTGTTTGACTGCAGAAGTCTGGCCTTCCTCCTTTGTTTCTGTGGACCATGGCTTTCCCAGCTCAGGTGCAGTACGAACAGTTCATTTACAGATGCCAATTTCCTCCCCACCTGTTCCTTTCCCAGGATCAAGGTCAAACACTCAATGGCTCTATTGTGCGGGAAGGCCTTTGATCCCCCTGCTGGCTAGCAGAGTAATTAACTTGATCCAGTAAGGGAAACAAAGGCTTGGAATATGATTATGGCTGAGCCATGGAAATATGAAAATTCTTAAAGTGCCATAAGGAATGTATATATGATGAAAGGGACTATGTATCTACACTCTGGATGCATGTTTACCCTAAGATTAATACCACACTGGACCCTTTAGATCTAAGTATGGTGAAACTGTATTATGAATCACACTTTGCCTATAGTGTGTAATTCAGTTAAGCGCCACAGACCCACACTAATAATGCCCACTCACATCATAAGGCCTATGCCAGGTCAGTACCAAACCTTTAATGATCCCTTCTGCGACAGGCTACCTGTGTGGAGATAACAGGCTGCACAAGATGGTGGTGTCACACACACAGCCCAACGCATGTGTCCTTAGGTGTTCATATGTAACCAGGTCAGAGCCTCTTACTGCAGCTGTGCAGCGGAGGTCTTATCTTAAAAGGCGGACACTGGTGGTAACCACTCTCAGTCTATTTCCACAGAATTTACCTTGAGCGAGACACAGTTGAAGAGAATCGGTCACAGTGAAAGTACAAAAATCTAGTAGTCAAAAAGTAAAAATCAAGGAGGACTAAATGGGTTGACAAGGGTGCAGGAGTAAGTATTTTTCCACATTGTCTTATTTTTACATGCTTCCACAACTTTTTCCAACTGATGAAATGCATGAGGTTATTTTGCATGTTGAAAATCTATGACTATCACAGATTTTCAGTACTTCTGTGATTCTTTGTGAATCTCATGTGTCAGACATCTACCCCACGGGTAGATTTCCTACACTGGAAACCCAGGAGCATATGTACAAGCCCCTATCGCCACAGGAACGTCACTTTTTGTGACATTCCTGTGGCGATAGGGGCCTTGCCTTATGTACAAGGCAGCGTTAAGCCACTTAACGTGGCTTAACGCTGCCTTCTACATAAGGCACCCTTTCACGCTATGGTTAGCGTGAAAAGGGCGTGCAGTGGGTGTCGTGGTGGGCGTTCCACCGCAACACCCATTGTATTTGACGTTGCCCCCTATGTACAAGGGTGGCGTACATAGGAGGCAGCGCCAAAATTAAGACCAGAAAAATCCTGGTCTTAAGATGGCTAAACGAGGAGAAATGCATTATTTCTCCTCGTTTTTGCTTTTTCCATGTGTGCTGGCTTGTGCAGCACACATGGAAAAAGCAAAATGCCATGGTTTGTTTATGTACAGGAAGGTGTCCCTTCCTGTACATA
Organism: Calotriton arnoldi; assembly: GCA_963921515.1. Lineage (NCBI taxonomy): Eukaryota > Metazoa > Chordata > Amphibia > Caudata > Salamandridae > Calotriton > Calotriton arnoldi. The sequence continues at coordinate 187,317 of CAWUFW010000198.1, read as the reverse complement.
AACAAACCTTTTTAAATAAATGCCATTTTGTAACTTTCATGTGTGCTGCATGAAGCAGCACACATGAAACTTACAAAATGGCACTTTAGGATTGTTTATGTGCAGGAAGGGACACCTTCCTACACACAACCAATCCTCCCCTGCACACAGACACCCTTGCACTCTGGTGCAAGGGTGCTTGCGTTGGCGCTAAGTTGTTAAACTTAGCGCCATTGCAGGGGGAAACGCAAGGCTCCACCACATTCTTGTAAATATGGTGCAGCCTTGCATTTCCGAAGTGGCGGAGCGTGTCGTTAAGCCCAGGAGGCTAACGACACGCTCCACCACTTCATTGTACATATCCCCCCAGTCTTTGTGAATCAGGCCCCTAGATAGCATTGCAGAAGCCTCTTGTCCATAGCAGTGGCTGCTGGTAATTTGAGTTGGGGGGAGGCCACACATGCACACTTACTCAACCCATGCATTTACATGTGCACACACACACAAGCATTCACATCACACACTCACAAATACACATACATTCATACATATGCACATGCACAAATATTTTTTAAAATGAAATTTACTGGGCCGCAGCGGTGATCTGGATTGGCAGGAGGGAAGCCTAGGAGGTTCCTGATGTTGTGACTGCTGCCTTCTCTCATTGGCTAACCTTGTTATGGGTCATCCAAGGAGACGAGGTGGCAGTCACTTACTCGTCATAGAGTGTGATGCGGGTCAGTGAGACTGCTGACCCCACCCCACCCCACCGCACTCTGTGACAAGCATCACTGATAAACACCCAACTCTGGGCACTGCAGGGCTTAAAACTGAAGCGCCTAGGTCTGAGGCTATCAGTGCCGCTTCCCCTCGTCATGAGGGGAGGAACATCAAGCACTTTGCTGGGCTGAGGGGCTCACACTCACAGGGCTGCAACATCTTCAGCCCTACAAAGTGCAGCTCAGGCAGCCAGGCGCCTGTGCATTTAGCTGAAGTACAACGCCTGGATGCCTGGCCTGAACATGAAGACTGTCTGTCAGGCTGACCTTTGCTGAGTCGGACAGGCACTCTTTATGTTTCAAAAAGGGGGGGGCTTTAAGAATGGCCTACAGCTAGTCTATAGAGAACAGGAATGTGCCTTAGTTTTCATGATGCAAGCTTGCCACATTAGTTGCTCATGCCCTGCATAAGGATTTGAATTGTATTACTTTTCACACAGCTAGCAACTTGAAAATACAAATACTGACATGGATCAATAAACTAAGCAGGAAGATTGCATCTACCTAATACAGGATCATCCTTTTTAAGACACCTCTCAATGGCCAAATATTTATTTTGCTATACACGGGTATTCATAACATAGGTTTTTGTACCGTAGCAACAAGCATTCAAGCTATAAAATAGGCAATCTGTGTGCTTTCATGTTTACTTCCCAGGGCTTTCCTAAATCTCATCCTAGATTCACCATAATGAAATGCAGGCTTTTCCCCCCCTTCTTATCTTATTGTCAGTTGTAATTGGAATCCAGATCCCCAGCCCACCCCTACGTTGCAATCATGCTGCAAATAGTCAATAGATTCCTGCTGAGTGTGTTACTTGTTAAATTTAGTGCAATACATTCTGGGTAATGAACAAAAGCACTGAGGCGTTACTGTCTGGTTGGCAGAAGAGGACTGAAGCAGCCAGACTCCCCTGAGGCCCCCCTAGCAAACTGAAGCAATGACAGGCTGGATCAATGGGACTCCCCGAGCATCACAGCTCAGTTTGCCGCCCTTCATCCCTTCCTTCTTCCAAGATGGCGACGACGCTGCGATGCTCCGAATTCAAGTCAGACGAACATGAAGCTAATTAATTTCTCGTGGGTTCGTTTAATTACACAGCTGTTGAAAAGAGATTATGCATTTTCTCTCTAAATCTGTGACTTAGACACGGAGTCGGATATTCTTTTTGTAGGCTAACTGATATACTTGAAGCTTCTCGAGGCTGGCTGGCTGCCGATGATTCAGCATGCCTTTTCCATTGTGTAGAACGGCATAATTCGTACAGGTCAAACATTGCGCATGGGCGAGTTACCTTTAAGGCTAATGTCTTTTCATGTTGATGTTTTTTGAAAATAATATTAACAAGATGCTTTCGTCCAATAATACAGGGAAACACATTTTAAAAGTGGTGTAAGCTAGATACAGACAGAAAAGGGAAAAAGTCCACAGATATAAGTTCCTTTAGCACACAATAAATGTATTCAACGTAGGCACCACAGGAAGGCCATAATCCCGTTATATATACAAATTGGAGATATTATCATGACGTCTAAGGAACAAGGCAACATCTGCTAGAACCTTCTGTGTCTGCAGCTTTCCTCCGCTTCCTTGTCATTTCTGCTCTCTCTTTGTGTCTGCCCCTGAACCCTTGCATTAATGATACAACACTCTCAATAAATCACGGAAGAATCAATAATGCCCGAGACTATCCTCGGTGTCCTTTTGTGTTATGCGATTAATATGGGGAGTTGGCATTTTCAGTGAGCAAGCCCGCACACCCCCCAGGAGCACCCCCTCCGCTGCCTCTTCTGGTCTGTGGAAGGATGGAAAACACGTGCAGTAGGAAGACTGTCAGCATGTTTGGATTTGGAACAATACCACGATTCTCTCATTTTTAATAGGGAGGTGGTGAAAACGGGTAATAGGCTTCTGGAAAAAGGGTGGGCAGAAGGAACCTTTATGCAGGGACAATGGATTGCTTCCTATGCTTGTATTCTTGACACAAAGGCCCTCATTCTGACTTGGGAGTAAATTCTACTTCTGCCAGTAGTTCCCCATTTCTTCCATGATAACTGGACTACAGTTTAGAATGCTACAGTATTCCAGTACTTCTGGATTACCAATCCCCACCTTAGAGTTAGGTGAATTTGCAAAATGGCTGCAGTGCTAATGAGGTTTTGTCATCTTTTACAGCTGCACCTATTACATGGGGAGCACCAATAACATGCTCCCGTACTCAAAGTTTGCACTATGTATTGCCACCACCCATTAACTGATGATACCACCTTGCACTGAAATTACTTAAAATGGTTGCAAAATAGGCATTGCACCATGTGTGCCTATTATATCTTATTTTCTTCGCTCCAAGTGTTGTTATCACTCATTTTTGTGCACAGACTGCAAAATTGGATACACAATTTCAGTTGGAGGCTTGTGCAAATATTAATTCACCCAGTTATTTTTTTTATCCAATTTAGCAACCATCTTTAAATAACCACCACAGTTTCAAAAATATCAAAAATCTTCTGCATTCAGAAAACGAACATAAATGTGGTATTACCTCCACAGGGCAGAACCAAATTTGCATACCCACATGTGTATCATAATACGATTGGCGATAATCAGTGAAAAGTGATTTCCAACCCACCTACAACTGTCAAAAGCTCTGTTAAAAAAGAGCCTGACAGCCTTATTGCTAGAGAACACATATGGGTATTTAGCGACACTATTATTTGAACGATACTTGAATAATCACACAAACTAATAATTAAAGGAGAAGCTTAAAAGGTAAATAAATTGAGGGAGGAGTCGGGTCTGAACTAAATCCATTTAAAACAGTTCAGCTCGAAGCTGAAGCAGTCACATTTTTGGGTTAGGTGATACTCTAGACACTCTAGAATTTCTCCAAATTTGGTCAGATGTTCTGGGTGGGGGCAGTGGTAATTTTTGTACATTTGTAGCCCTCAACAGAAGGGAAGTTCACTGCAGGACAGGATTGTGTGTTTTTAAGGCTGTTATGTATGGGTAGATCGCCAAATGGCATTGCACCTTCTTCTAAATCTTGAAGCCCTACAGAGGGCAGACCATCTCTTCTGCTGCTCATGGGTGGTGGACCACTCTTTCCTCTATGGTAAAAAGTCTAGAAGCAGATTGAAGAACTGACCTAGACAACTGGGCTGTACCAAACTGTACCAGAGAACTTGAATAATGCTAAAAGCGTGACCTCAAACTCATCTGGCAGTTTCATTCATTCACCATCAACTACGCAGTTTAAATTCAATTGGAGATAATTTGAAGTCCCTCTTCCCACAAATAAAATCTCTAGTCCAAGTCCTCACAGACCTCAATACCACTATATTGGTCCCTGCACACCTATTTAATCTTTCGCTACTTTTGCTGTTAAAAATCTCAAAACCATCCCACGGAATTAAAAAGAAGCTTGCCCTAAGAAATCTACACAAGCAGTATCTGATGAAAACATCAATAGTCTAATTTTATTTCTCTGGACCTAGCTTCCAGACCAGGCCATCTGAAATTGTAGAGGTCACCAGCTATGCCACAGCGGTTTTTCTAAGAAGCCCTGCAACCTAATTCAAGTTCCTATTTTACCAACACCCATTACCAAGAAGGAGCACTTGTCTCTCAAATGCGATCTATACAAGAGTAGATCAGCAGCCATAGTTCAGAGAGATGCTAGCTTCAGGAAATATAGACCTACTATTTCTGTTAGAAACATTGCTACAGAATTCTCACAGCCAGTACTGGACCTCTTCTTTCCCTCATGCTACTCAATAGTATACCTTGATGGTCAAGAGAAACCGGTGGGGGCATTGTGATTTTTCTCAAAACATTTATTCTTTGCAAATCTCTGAAAACCGATCAATGTCCTTCCTTCCAGTGCCTGTCAATCAAGGTAAAAACTTAAAAAATAAGTTAACTTTTTCCATATCATTACTTGTTGAACAGGACTGAAGTTTAGCAGATAGAACAACTTGGGCTCTAAATAACATACTTTTAGGTAATTTCAACCTCCAATGGAGAGACAAAAATACACTGACATATCACGGTTAACCTTCTTTTTGAGCAACAATGACCATGTACAATTATAGCCACACCTTTTAAAGGCTTTGCCCTAGACTTAATTGCCAAAAAGACATTGTTGAGAGTGAAAAGCTCCACTTCAGTAAAACCTATGTTATGAGCCAAACAAAGAAACTAAGGGCCAGATGTATCAACATTGCATTTTGCAATTCCATAATAGCGAATTTTACCGATTCACTATTATGGAATCGCAAAATGCAATGTATGTAGGTTTTGCTAAAAAATTGCGATTCGCTATTAAGGAATCCCTTCCCATTCATTCCTATGGGCCTAGAGATCTATAGGAATGAATGGGAAGACATTCGCAATTTGCGATTACCAAATTGGTAATCGTAAATTGCGAATGCAATTTCAAGGGTGATAGGGGGCCAAAAGGCCACCCTGCTGCACCCCCAAAAAAGGTAGGTGTGCACATGTGGTGCACACACATGCCCAAAGGGCATGTGTGTGCGCCACATGGCACTTAGAAAATGCAAAAATATGCATTTTTCTAAGGATTTACAAATTACCACCAACTTGAAGTTAGTGGTAATTTGCGATTCCTTAAAGCAGGGTCGCAATTTTTAACTGCTTCCTGCATTGCATTTAGGGAATCGCAAATTGTGATTCCCTAAATGCATTCGCAAAATAGGTAATTGCAAAAATTGCGATTCCCTATTTTGCAATTACCTTTTGGGATGATACATTCTAAAAGGCTTTTTACCGTTCGCAAACGGGCCGATTTTTGCGACTGTTAAAAAGCTTGATACATCTGGCCCTAAGAGGCCTATTTCTGAAAAAGTCACACAGTACAGCGCAGCAAGTCACCTTGCTGCTCTGCACTGCATGACAGGTATAGGGCAGGAATGCACTGTATTTAAGATAATACTGCGCTTTCCTGCCTTTTCCTCTGCACTGGCGCCCTTTTGGCAGCCTAGTGCCAACGCAGGCACCCTTGCACCATGGTACAAGGTTGCGTTGCATGCAGGATTGTTTATGTGCCAGAAGGCGCCCCTTCCTGCACAGAAACAATCCTGAGAGGCATATTTCTCTATCTATGTGTGCTTCAGAATGCAGCACACAGAAAGAGGTAGTAACGAGAAGAAATAATGATATTTCTCCTTATTACGCCTCTCCTGGGAAGGCGTATCTTTTTGGATCAGTCCCAGGTTTACCAGTTCTGGTAAATCTGGGAATGCGTCAAAACCCATGGGAGTTGCGTGGAGACACCCACGCAACTCCCATAGAATGCCTTCTCAGGGCAGAGCAAGGCAATGCAGTGATTGTGCTGCGTTGCCTTACTCCAGATTTATGGAGCCAATCAGGGCAGCACAAAGTTGTCTAGTGTGGCATCATAAATCGGACAAGGTTTGCATCGATGGGCAAACCAACTCATAAATAGTCCCCTAAACATCTGGCTCAGAAACTTCAAAGACACCAATTTGTCTCTACTATAAGACAAGATCGCTAGAAATTTAATAAACACTGAAACAGAGCCACGTAAAACCAAAATGGTAGTACATTATAACTAAACTATGTCTGAAGTGGTGAATAAACTTGCGCCGCTTACATTAAAAAGACCAGAATAACAGCAAATCCACACACTGATTCTCTAAAGCAAACCACATGAAGAAAGGGAGCTGTAGAAAACAAAAGAGGGACTATGGCAGCAAAAACTATCCACCCTAAGTCTGTGAACCAAATGCAAAACCTACAAAAACCACATCTTCGAGGTCAAGGCATCCTTAATCAAGTCTGAGGTTATTTTTTAAATTTCTTTATTGAACTTTTTGTTGTTGCTCCATTTGTACAGTGGGTTATGCAATTTAAAGAAAATAGACATACTTATTAAAATAGACTTCAAATTCCGTGCTCCTCATTGTGCGTTTACACAAAGAGAAATAGGAAGAAACTAAAGTAAAACCATTAAACAGAGCAGGCTTGGACTAACAGTATATTCTAAAAATGGCAAAAACTAGAGAACTATTGTACACAGCAAAATACAACGAGTCTATGGAGATTGAAAATTAGTAGACTACTGAATACGTTTCAATTCACCAGAAGGGTAGCTAGTAGGATTCGGGTAGGGAAGGAATAAATGTAGTATTCAAGGACTCACTCGGGGAACTATCTGGGTCAGACAAGGCACCCTAGGAGTGTGGAACGGATAATGCTATAGCTTTCTTCCCTCCGGATTAAGAACCAGTCTAAGGTGGGGTACGTTCTCGGTCATTGCAGATTGGAGGCGTAGCAAACATTCATTGCAGCCCTGATAAGGTGTGGTGAACCGGTAGGATACACCACACACCTCCCACAGGGATGTCATATACTTGGATATGAAATTGGTACCCCGGTCAGATACCACCTCTCTGGGTAACCCCACATGGGAAAAGATCCCCATTAATGCCCAGCCCAACACAGGTGTAGTCGTTGTCCTTAGAGGGATAGCCTCCGGGTACCGGGTGGCATGGTCCACCAAGACCAGGATGTACCTGTTGCCCATGGCTGTCTTGGGGTCCAGAGGCCCGACAATGTCCATCCCCACCCTCTCAAAAGGGGTGTCTACAACCAGAAAAGGTAGGAGAGGAGCCTTACACTTCCTCCCACTCCTACCTGGCAAGTTTGGCAAGACCTGCAATGATCATCAGACTGTCTTCGCATTGGGGGCCAAAAGAAGTGGGTGACTGTTATGACTGTCTGGAGTGAATGCCTCGGAGTGGGAAGAAACTACAGATCGCACAATGCCGAGGGTGAAAGGGAGAAACTGGACTATAAAAGCTCCTCCCCTTGAAAGGACCAGTGCTTGACAAGCGGCTTCCAGGATCAAGTCTGGCTGATCCGTTGAGTGTCGCCCGAGGAGCTTGCTGTAAGGCACGCCATAGACTGTATGTTTCCATTTCTCTGAGCGCAGCCGGTTCCTACGGTTGCGTTCCTGTTTGCTAGAGGCTGCACGGAGTTTCGAAAGCGAGGGCAGCCTTCTTTCTGTCTTCCGCGTTCAGGACTGAACGCTACTGCCTACAGCGACTGCGGCGTGGGGCCGGAGGGCTTGCGGAGATGTCTCTGTGTTTTCCGCATTCAGGACCGAACGCTACTGCCTGTAGTGACTGCCATGTGGGGCCGGAGGGATTGCGGAGAAGTTGGCTGCCAGTCAGTATTTCACGCATCTTGGAGCCTCTTTCACCCCGAGGTCCGAGAGCAGATGTGTGCACACTTGCTGAATTCCGAGTCACATAATGTTTCGCTAGAGGCAGTGGCCTCAGAAGGTACATTCGTTTTTCCTTTTTTGTTGTTGGTATTCGGTGGAAGGGACTGATGATCCTTACACCCTTAACCGGATTGGATTTGGAATTCCCTTTATAGACCTGGTGAGGTCTCCTGATTCTTATTGTTTATTTTGAGACTGTACGTGTGCTCTCTGTGTGATCTTGAAGCCTGGTACTATTGCAGAGCTTCCGCTTTCTGGGAAGACTCACTCTCTCCCAGGGTGCATGGGGGGAGCAGTTTGTGAATAGGATGTATATTCCTTATATTTATATCAAGACATTGAAAGGGGTGTTATGTATGTGACTCTTTTCCTGTCTGCTTTAGCTTGCAGGCGTCAGCTCCAGTTCCATGCGTAGGGAGAAGAGTTCTTATAGACACAGAGAGGACCGGCGAGGTTCGGGGGTAGCGGACTGCTGCCTTTTCTTTTCTTATTTTATCCACTTCCCTTTTCCCCGGGGTGCTCCTGTGCAGAGCAGTGTATGTAATGGCTCTCTCTGCGAGTAGCATTAGGGGGAATGGTGAATAATAGCATTGCCCCTGCTGGATCTGTCACGGAGAGGTGGGTGAAGATATACTTACCTTTCACAACCTGACAGTGACAATCCTGTAAAAGGTTTTGTCCTGCCCATATGTCCTGCCAAAGTCACGTCGTGAGCCAGACCCAGTAGGAAGGTCCTGAAGCGCTGGTGTACCACCAGCACACAGGCTGACCCAGGCTCAGCGACCTTAGGCTCGCTGTATAGGAGACCATTCTCCCAGTAGATTTAGTGTGATCAAGACTGATCACCAGCTGCTTGGTTTACAGTCTGCTACCGCAAACCCTCTAGAGAAGGGCATTCTTTCTGCTCCCTGCAGAACTCTTACCTGGTGGGACCCCCTTCTTGCTGCCAATGGGTCAGTTCAGGCAAGTCCCCCAGTCCAGCCATTTGCTCCCCTGTAGGTTCCGGGGCATCCCCCTCGAGGTCAGCCTCCTCCCGGACTGTGGGAACTTAAGGGATGGTTTTCCCGTGTCCCTTGATCTTTCTCTTGGCTGGCACCTGGGCCACTGTTTCAGGCTCCAGATCCTTCTGATCACCCTTGGGCCAAGAGGTCACCCATGCCCACTCTGTCAACCCAAGCATCTCCAAGTGAGACCTGAGTTCCACATCCTTCCACAAGGACTGCTCCAGGTCGTTACCTAGCAGACAATCTACAGGCATGGTAGGGCTCACAACCACCCTCAAGGGACCTGAGATCCCCCCTCTCAAAGGGAATCAGTGCCACCTTACATTGGCGCTCTGAGTTGTCTACAGCAACTACTTGGTAGAATGCACCAGGGACTACTTGCTCCTCAGAAACCAGGTGACACCCGACTGAGGTCACACTGGCTCCAGTATCTCTGAGAGCTTCTACCCTTTGCCCATTGATGGTCACCCAGGTGGTTTACTTCTTGGTGTTTGCAGGCACCTGGCTGCCCTGGACCATCTCACTGTCTCCTAGTGAGACAAGGGTAATTTCTGCGGGATCCCCACCCTCCTCTGGGCACCACTGCTCCCCAAGTGCTACACTAGCCATCACCCTGGACTGCCCACCAGTGGGTGGCTGTGCCTCTTTGCGGCATTTGGGATCTCCCTTCAGGTTACCTACCTGGTCACAGGTATAGCACTTACGGGGTCCCGTCTCTGCAGGCTTTCCTGAAGAGACCCATGGTTTCTTTTCTCCTGGGGGGCGGGAATCCTTACCCTGGGTACTAGTTTGGGGACCTTTAGAAAACTCCCTTGCTTTACCCTTGTCCCCCCACTTTTCTGTTGGGGACCCTGCCTACCTTTGGCAGAGTCTCCCCCATGCACCTTCTTGTGGACCCTGGTACTCACCCAGCGGTTCGCCTCCATAGCAAGCTTCTTGGGGTCAGTCAGCTTACTATCTGTCAAGTGCTGGCGCAGCTCTGCAAAACATAAACTAGACAAGTGCTCCCACACAAACAAATTGTACAGCTCCTGAAAATCTGTCACATTGCTGCCCTTCATCCAATCATCCAGTGGCCTGCAAAAAGAATCTACACATTCTAACCATGTCTGGGAGTCTGTTTTCTTACTGGCTCTAAACTGATCCTTGTACTTTTCAGGAGAGAGACCATACCTAGTGAGAAGGGCCTCCTTCATGCCAGTGTATGTGAGGTTGCACCACTTACCCAAAGCCAACAATGTGTTCCTTCCCTCTTCAGAGAAATGAGGCCACAATTCTTCTCCCCAATTCTTTTCAGGGACCCCATTCATGTGGATAGATGCCTCATAGCCGTGGAACTACCTTTGTATGTCATCACCCTTCTTGTACTCCTTTCCTACATTTTTAAGGATGTGTACTATCCTCTCTGAGTGCACTGAGGAATTGCTCCCACCATCTGAGCTGGGCCTACTCTTCTGATCCAGCTCCTTTACCCTGAGCTCATGGTCTAACATCATTCTTTTCCCTTCCATTGCCAGCTTGAGCCTCTCCAGCTCCATTGCAACTCTCCTTGCTTCTTGCCTGTCCTCCAGCTCCTCTGGGGACAAGCCACTGCTGCCTTGCCTAGGGGGTGCCTCCCCTTCCAAAAGCACATCAACCCTTTGAATAGGCTCCTCAGCCTCCACACTAAGATCTTCAGACTGCCCACTGGCATGGCTGGCTGCTACTCAGGCCGTGGAGTGGAGAGGTGTGGTGCAGCGGCCAGGGCAGCTGACTTCGGAGCACAGGGCTCACGGTTCGATCTCCGGCTCCGGTGGCAGCTCAGCTCAGCACCATGTGACTCTGGGCAATAGCTCACTTAATTTCCACGACGGCCCCCAGCGCCTTGAGACCCGTAAGGGTGAGTAGTTCGCGCTTTACAAAATACGGATTTAGGCCGTCAGAGCCTTCTGTAGCTCCTCTTTCCTGGTGAGGCCTCTGATTTAGACTTTCAGGTTTTTGCAAATAGCCTTCAACACCTTCACGTTGTAGGTTTCCAACCTTTCCTCCACAAAGGCAACTTATAGGGATGCAACTGCTGATGCTATTGACTCATTTTTATTATTTCTAAAGACAATGGTCCCTAGACAGTCTGGTATAATTCAAATCAATATAGACTCAATTAGTGCTATATTCTCTGTCCAGCCGGACAGGTTTTTAATATGCAATAAATGTATAACAAAAAGTAAGGGAAAAAATCCAAGTGGGACACAGCCTGCGTCCTACTGACATAAACAAACAAACAACATAAGGGGAAGGGTTCAGGCAAAGGAAACGTGTCTGCCTATGAGTTTAAATATAAAACAGACAGAATAACGTGGGGACACCATTACATATTCCACATAACAGTATAGTGAATGCATATGGTGTACATTGTGTCGACGGCGTTTCGATCCCTTAAATAAATAGTGGGATCATCTTCAGGACATTAAAATGACATGCCTGTATACATAAAGCTGGAATTGCATAAACCATGGAAAAAATGGGGAGAAAGTAAGAGAGACATGAGATTAAAAAAGGGCAACTGGAGATCCAGACAGTCGAGTACAAGGTTCTATCACGTTAGCGATACAGGATTGTGATGTGCACAATATATAAAGAGCTGGGTGAGGAAATTGGCCGTGTAAAAAAAGGGGTTTACGACGAAAGTACAGAAAAAAGAGAATTTATCAGAGACAGAGTAGAGCCAGAAAACATATGAAATGCTCTGGCGAAGAGAGAGCCAAGTAAGTGAAAAGAAGACTGGCTGTGTGGCAGAGACGGAGAACCAAGGTGCGGTGTGCGAGCCGGAAACGCGGCGCATTTGCTTAGTGGCAAGGCAAGGGTGACTTGGCAATTCATGTTGCTTACCCAAATGTGAGGCCAGTAGTTGTGAGAGGCTAGTGGGGCTCCAGCCGGAGGATAATATCCACAAAATAACTGCAAGCAGATATACGCGTAATTAAGCAACCTTATAGGGTGGGGGGATTGCGATTAATTGATAAGTTATGAAGACGCTTACCCGAAACCGGAGAACCGAAGGTCCAAAGCGGTTGGGGCGAAAAGGTTGGCAGCTAGTGGGCCTGAGAATTGCCTGAAAAAGGAAGGGTCACTAAGTTACCCTATGATCGCCATACCCGCCTTGCAGTGCATAGCAATCAGAATTACGCTTACCGTGGAAGGTCAAGTTAATTACATTGACTGCCAAGACTGCTCGAGAATATTTAGAAGCCTGTAGAAAAGAGGCTCATGTTAGGGGATGCAGGTTGTGAATGTTCCTGCCTAACGGGAGACGTGAAGCGTGGGAGGCGCGGGCTTACCTTAATAAGGAAATTAGCATGGATCAGGAAGGTGCCGCTGTCGCGATCTCCGGGAATACGATGCCCATGGGGTTAAACGAGGGGTACTAATGTTATTTACAGGCTGGCGTTAGAACCAAGCCTCCGCAGCTGAGGGTGCGGTGTGGTAAACGTACTTACCGAGAGAATCTCGGCTCCTGGCGTCAATACGCAGTCCCGGTGACGAGCAGCCCGAGTAGATACCCGGTGCTGTCTGTGGTTGTGCACAAGTGCGAGACGAGCGGCAGTGCTCAAGTTGGCTCAGAGTGGTCATGTGACCTGAGGGACGCCGCGCGTGAGGCTGGGAAAGTAGGCCCAATAAGGCGGCCATCTTAGAAAGTGTGATACATACAGTGTGTAGGCTTTAATTGCCCGTGATGTGAAGAAGGACAGTGAGTTAAAGAATAAAAACATGGAGAAACTTTTTAGAAACTTTTTAGAATGTAACTTGCTTTACAAGCGATTTAAAACTCTCTTTTCATTTTATAAAAACCACAAATCTCATTCCTCTGGAATTGTTGTTGCTGCAATAGAGAACAGTTAGAGTAAAGAAGTCCAATCTTCAAGACGGTTCAGGCCAGTATGTATACTGCCCGTTTTCAGAATCCATTTCAGTTCCTCTTTGTTAAGCAGTTGATGGATGTCAGCGCCCCTGGGAGGTGGTTTGATCACATTGATGACTGTCCATTTGATATCTTTTTCAGTATGTCCAGTCGCATTGAAGTGATCTACCAGTGGTGCATTCAGGGTATTGCAACGTATCCTGCTGCGATGCTGACAGATTCTTATGCGTGCTTTCTGAATGGTTTGGCCAATATATATTTTGTTACATGGACACAAGATGGCGTATATGATATTACAGGTGTTACAATTTGAGAAATTCTTGCGTTCGAACTTAATCTTGTCATATACAAAATCTTTACCCTCTATTGTAGTTTCACAAACAATGCAATCCCCACATTTTCCATGGCCAGTAAGTGGTGGTAGGCCCCAGAGATCATTCAGGGTACCCTTAGCATCTGTGGGTAGTAGTGCAGCACGTACCAAATGGTCTTTAATGTTTTTAGCCTTTCGGAATGCAAATGGGGCGTTCCAGATTAAGCACTCCTGCATTGAGTACTTTTCAGTGTTGATGACACTTTTACGTATGGCATGTGATGCCGGTGAGAAAGTTGTTACACAAACCATCCGGTTCCGTGTGTTCTTGGTTTTGGGCTCTAGGAGCACGCCTCTGGGACAGTACCACGTTCTCTTGAGCGAATTCCGAACTAATCTACGAGGATAACCTCGAGTGGTGAGTTTATTACTTAGGATCTGTGCTTCCTTAAAGTAATGTTCTTTCAGGTAACAATTCCTCCTAATACGAAGAAACTGGGAGTAGGGGAGTGAATCCCTGAGGGCACGGGGATGGTGGCTGTCGTACCTGAGCAGTGTGTTGCGTTCTGTAGGTTTTCTGAATAAACTTGTTATAAGTTGCCCTCCATTATGCTGGATGTTCAAATCAAGGAAGGGAATGGTGGATTTATTGTGCGATAGACTAAAGGTCAGGCCCCCACAGTTATTGTTCAGCCAGTGGAGCAATTGTTCCATGGCATCGTTGGAATCTCGCCCACTCATGAATATATCATCTATATACCGCTTCCACAGGGCAATGCCGCTGTGGAAGGGGTTCGTAGGTGAAAAAATGTGACCTGTCTCCAGAGCATCCATGTACAGAATGGCCAGGTTTGGAGCGAATACTGACCCCATAGATGTACCCCTGACTTGCCCATAGTAGTGGTCGTTAAAGAGAAAAAAGTTTTTGGTGAGACAGATTTCTAAGAGTTGCAGTATAAAGATGGTTGGGACTGCATGTGGGCGTGGACGTCTGTTCAATACTCGTTCAATAACAAGCATGGATTCAATTTGGGGAATATTGGTGTAAAGTGACTCCACATCCAATGTGCAAAGAGTGTCGAATGTGGGGTCAAAAGGGTATTCCTCAATTAAATTTATCATGGCCATACTGTCACGTATGTAACAATCTGGTACAAAGTCTTTAATGAAGTGATCAACATACTGGCCTAATGGTTCCAGAATGGAACCACACCCTGAAACTATAGGGCGGCCTGGTGGTTTGTCTTGATTTTTGTGAATTTTGGGTAGGGTATATATCACTGGTGTACACGGTGACTTAGTGTTCAAGAATAGATGTTCTTTCTTGCTGAGGAAACCAGTTTCCAAGCCATCATTGGTGACTTGGAGAATGAGTTTCTGTATCTCTTTAGTTGGATTTGTAGGAAGTCTACAGTAATGGTCGGTGTTGCCTAGCTGTCTTAAAATTTCGTTTTTGTACTCTTCCTTTTCTTGGAAGACAATTCCACCACCCTTGTCTGCTGGTTTTATGACAAGGGAGGAGTTCATTTTCAATGCAGTAAGTGCCTTTTTTTCGTCCAGTGATATGTTGTATGGTACAAAGCCCTGGTTGTTTTCCAACCGTGTGACATCGCTGAGGACCAATTTCTCAAAGGTTAAGATTTCGCCAGGAACCATATTAGAGGAAGGCGAGAAGGTGGAAGGAGGTCTAAACGGAGTGTTAGAGTTATAGCTGGGTTTGGGATTGAGAAGGAAGTAACTGTGCAACCTTATTTTCCTAAAGAACCTAAGTAGTTCGGTTTGTAAATCAAGAAAATTGGGCCGGGTAGTCGGCACAAATGACAGGCCTTTATTTAATAGGGACTGTTCGGAATCAGATAGTCGATGGGTGGTGAGGTTGAAAATTGGTAGTATGGAACTAGAAGAAGGTTCAACATTGTGTGCTACCATTGGTAATGCTGGCGGCGTGTGTACCGTTCGCCCGGGGGATTGGGCCATCGCTGTTGCTGCTTTACCTTTCCTCTCTTTGGTGGTTCTGTTTGGCCCCGTCCTAAAAGGATTCCTATTTGAGGTGCTAGGGCCTTCTCCTTGGTCTGAGCTATCTGAGGATTCAGCCGATGTGTCGGAGAAGCCAACTAAAGTCTGGCGTTTATTGAAGCGGCCCCAGGGTCTTTGGTTTTGGGGAGTGCTGTAAGACCTATTGATATAGAAGTCTTTGGCCAGATAAGGGTAGGCTCGCTCTTGGGTAAAGGCTTTAATATCCTTCCTTACTTTATTGGATTTTTATTTTGTTCCAGCCTGTGGAACTCGTCTATGGTCTTCTGTACTTCCTCTAGAATCTTTTTACCCTCACTTGTTGGATTATTGTCCTTTATTTGTTTTTCCAAATCAGCGATTTCGTCGGTTAATTTATTAAGTTCTTCAGTAGCTATATCGATACCAAGCACCATCCAGTGTCTGGAGCAAGTGGTACTGATATAGCTAAAGCCAGTGATGTATTTGGGGTTGTCTGTAAATACCCCAGGGATATTACGGACTTGCAGTCCTGCTGGGATAATATTAGCCTTTAAATATTCAGTCAGCATACGTGTCATCAATTGTAAGCGGACAAATTTATTTTTGCTTCTTTCTAACTGTTCCCCTAAGGATGCGCTGGGGTCTCCAGGGGTGTCAGTGCAATCAGAGAGCAAGGAGGGACCCTCTAAAATCTTTTTTATGTAGTCATCAGAGTAGAGAGGTGTATGGTCAGACATGCCCTTATAAAAGTGAAGGTACGAACAAGAGGAAGGGTTAAGGTGAGTAGGTGGGGCGAGGGGAGTACCCACTTGCTTAGAAGGGGATAGGAGTGCGAAACCCTTGCAATCAAAAAGATTGCGCTACATACTGTTGAGAAAAACAAAGTAACCCAATATGCTATTGGTCAGGGACCTTGGGTACGTTACTATTTCTAAAGACAATGGTCCCTAGACAGTCTGGTATAGTTCAAATCAATATAGACTCAATTAGTGCTATATTCTCTGTCCAGCCGGACAGGTTTTTAATATGCAATAAATGTATAACAAAAAGTAAGGGAAAAAATCCAAGTGGGACACAGCCTGCGTCCTACTGACATAAACAAACAAACAACATAAGGGGAAGGGTTCAGGTAAAGGAAACGTGTCTGCCTATGAGTTTAAATATAAAACAGACAGAATAAGGTGGGGACACCATTACATATTCCACATAACAGTATAGTGAATGCATATGGTGTACATTGTGTCGACGGCGTTTCGATCCCTCAAATAAATAGTGGGATCATCTTCAGGACATTAAAATGACATGCCTGTATACATAAAGCTGTAATTGCATAAACCATGGAAACAATGGGGAGAAAGTAAGAGAGACATGAGATTAAAAAAGGGCAACTGGAGATCCAGACAGTCGAGTACAAGGTTCTATCACGTTAGCGATACAGGATTGTGATGTGCACAATATATAAAGAGCTGGGTGAGGAAATTGGCCGTGTAAAAAAAGGGGTTTACAACGAAAGTACGGAAAAAAGAGAATTTATCAGAGACAGAGTAGAGCCAGAAAACATGTGAAATGCTCTGGCGAAGAGAGAGCCAAGTAAGTGAAAAGAAGACTGGCCGTGTGGCAGAGACGGAGAACCAAGGTGCGGTGTGCGAGCCGGAAACGCGGCGCATTTGCTAAGTGGCAAGGCAAGGGTGACTTGGCAATTCATGTTGCTTACCCAAATGTGGGGCCAATAGTTGTGAGAGGCTAGTGGGGCTCCAGCCGGAGGATAATATCCACAAAATAACTGCAAGCAGATATACGCGTAATTAAGCAACCTTATAGGGTGGGGGGATTGCGATTAATTGATAAGTTATGAAGACGCTTACCAGAAACCGGAAAACCGAAGGTCCAAAGCGGTTGGGGCGAAAAGGTTGGCAGCTAGTGGGCCTGAGAATTGCCTGAAAAATGATGCTATTGACTCAGGCATGATGCAGTAGAAAGTTCAAGCTCAAAGCAAATGGCAAAATAAAAAATAGACAAAAATGAAAACAGTATGTGGTACGTAGTGGTCTGCGATAATGTAGTAGTGTACACCAATCATGTAGGTCAAGTGCAAACGCAAGTCCTATCCTCACCACTGACAACCAATGTTAGAAATGGGGGGCCTCTAGTTGGCAGGTTGTTACCCTGTCCAAGAAGGGACCCTTCCTCCTAGTCAGGATAAGGGAGTTACACTTCTAAAATAACCACTGGTCACCCCCTTGGTAGCTTGTAATGAGCAGTCAAGCTTTTGTCAGAGGCAAAGAAGTGTTGTCCACAGTAAGCAATGGTGGGGGGGGGTGCCACATGCTATGAGGGGTTGAAAAACTGTAGAAGTCTATCCAGCGTCATGGCTGTGTCAACTAGGTGACGTTCGGGCACCCAACAGCAAACACACTGCAGCTGTACTGCCAAGTAATAATGTTCAAAGATCAGAGTCCCCAGGTCACCCCTTGTTTGAAATGGGGGTCTCTAGTTGGCATGTTGTTACCCTGTCCAAGTAGCGACCCTTCTTCCTAGTCCGTATAAGGGAGTTACACTTCTAAAATAACCTTTGCTCACCCCCTTGTTAGCTTGGCATGAGCATTCAGGCTTATCTCAGAGGCAGTGTGTAAAGCATTTGCACATAACATACAGTAATACAGTGAAAACACTACAAACGTACACCAAACCAGTTTTAGAAAAATAGCCAATATTTATCTGTGTAACACAAGACCAAAACGATAAGAATCCAACATAAAGTTATTCAAATATATCAACAAGCCAAAAATAGACTTAAAAACAGGTCCTTGAAGTTGATATCTCCGTCCAGGGCTATCACGGTGTCATGAACAAACAAATCCAACAGTTCTGGCCAGCCGCGGCATCGCGGGCCAGCTATGGTGTCGGGAAGACCCGCAAACAGTACCTTTAGAATGCAGGGCGTCGGGGACCTCACGATGAGCTCTGAAAAGCCGGCGTCGGCAGGTGTCGGATCCAGAGGTCAGTGCAGGAGTCGTCGGGCCTTTGAAGTCACACGCGTTGCAGATCTAACTACGTGCGGTTGAAGACGGGAGCATCGGCGGGCATTTGGACTGCTGTGGGAAGTGCAGTAGTGTGGCGTGCAGTGCCCTCAGGTCGCGGTGCAGGCAGCGGCTTGGTGACGGCATCCAGTGGCATCAGTGAGACCAGGGCTGCAAGGCGAAATAGGATGGTGCCGTCGCGGTGCTGGCAGGTCACGGTGCAGGCAGTGTTGTCTTCGTCATTGAAGCGCTGTCGTCGGCTGACGAACAAGAGTCAACGGTGCTGGGGTTGGTGTGCCAAGGCTGTGTTGTGGGACAGGGCAGTGCGTCATGTAACTTACGAGCGGTGCCCCCAAACCACAATGCAGGCAGCGGTGTTGATGTTGGCGTGGAGCATCGTTGTCAGGGGTACTTGGGTGGTGGTGTGAATTGAGGTGGTGGGGTGCCCACAGGTCACAGTGCAAGCAGCGGCTCGGTGGCGGCTTCAGTCAACGGCATCAGTGAGACCAAGGTTGTGGTGCAAGATGCGGCGGTGCCCTCTGTGTTGGCTTCAGGTCACAGAGCCGGCAGCAGCGTTGTTGACGGCATTGGGTTGCTTTTCTTCTGTTGCAGCATGAAACACACTGTTCCTGGTGCTGGTAGCAGATGAACTTGAAGTCTTTGCTGTTCCTGAGACTTTTTGAACAGGGGGCAAGCTCTACCTCAAGCCCATGGAGAAACTCAGGAAAATAAGATGCAGAAAGTCCAGTCCAGTACTTTCACTGCTCAAGACAGAAGCAGCCGCTGCAGGTCAACACAGCAAAGCACACAGCAAAGTGTTGGTCCCTCCTCACAGCTTCTCTAGCTCTTCTTCTTGGTAGGTTTCTTGATCCAAAAGAGTTCTAAAGTTCTGGGGTCAGGGCCCCAATATTTATACCACATTTCCCTTTGATGTTGGCACAAACAAAGTTCCATTGGCATACATAAACCAGTTCTGCCCGGCTCAGGCCAGGTTCACACCAGGAGGGGGAGATAGCTTTATGGAAGGCAGCCACAGTCCATTCAGGTGAAGGGACAACTTTTTCCACTACTCTAAATGCAGCCACATCAATTCAGTCTGGCTATGAGTCACCCAGGAAAGGCAGGATACACCTTAACCCCTCCTTGTATCTGTCTAGGGTGAATGCACATCCCCTGCCCCTGCCACTCTAAACCCAGACAGGAAATACACAAAAGGCAGAGGCACACGGGATGGTTAAGCAAGAAAATACCCACTTTCTAAAAGTGGCATTTTCAAACACCTAATATAAAAAACATCTTTACTAAAAGATGTATTTTTAAATTCTGAGTTCAGGAAGCCTAAACTCTCATTCTCTATCTTGACCCAATGGAAAGTTATGCTTGTAAGATGTTACAAAGCAACTCCCATGTTAGCCTATGGGACAGATAGCCTTGCAATAGTGAAAAACAAAATGACCGGTTTTTCACTACCAGGACATGTAGTCAACACCAGTACATGTTCTACCTTTTACATTTACTGCATCCTGCCTATGGGGGTACCTTGGACCTACCCGAGGGGTGCCTTACATATAATAAAAGGGAAGGTTTTGGCCTGGCAATTGGGTGCACTTGCCCGGTCGACATGGCATTAAAAACTGCACACAGACACCGCAGTGGCATGTCTGAGACACCTTTGAAAGGCTACTTGGGTGAGTGGCACAACCAGTGCTGAAAGCCCATTAGTAGCATTTGATTTACAGGCACTGAGCACACACACTGCACTGTACTAGGAACTTTCTAGTAAATCAGATACCCCAATCATGGAAACACCAATCCATAAGCACAATTTACAACAGGAGCCCTTGCACTTTAACACTGAACAGCAGTGGAAAAATGCGTAGAGACACTAAACCAGCAAAAAGAAGTCCGGCACACCATCAAAACCAGGAGGTCAGAAAGCAAAAAGACAGGGGTAACATGCCAAAGATCCCAGGTCTAACACCCCTGTAAGAGGGAAGCTGCAATTTCTCTAACATGACCCTTCAATGCCCATTTTGCCAAATAAGGTCTCCCAGTAGCACGTCGAGGTTGCGCGAAAAAATTCTTGGAAGGTATACTTGGAAGATTAGCAAAGAAATAAAGTAACCTAGGAAGCATAATCATTTTGGAGAGAGCAATGCAACCAGCAACTGAGAGCGGCATGAGCCGCCAGAATGCAACTTGGTCTTAAAGGGCTAATAGTGCCTTAGTGATGTTACCATCCAATAAGTATTGACTATTACGGTAGACTCCCAGTCCTAAGTATCGAACTGCATTACTCTGCCATATAAGTGCTCCCCCACCGCCATCTACCCTGATTTCCAAAGCGTCTGGTAGGAATGGGAACTGGCACAATTTTTGCCAGCTGGCCTTTAGACTGATCACCTCAGCAAAAGCACAAAGTATGCATGCGATGTCGGCATGGTCAGCAGTCACATTTTTAAGGTACAGCAACATATATTTTGCATAGATGGAGAGAGAGTGTACTTGTCCCCTCAAGGGAAAGACTCAGCCAGCCCCTATATAACTCAACTTAATATCCACAGGTTCCATTGTCAGGGCAAAAAGAAGAGGGGACAGCAGGCAACCCTGCCTGGTGCCACTGAGTACTAGAATTGGGTCAGAGATATGTTGCCCTTTTTTAACCCGTGCCATAGGCTTAGTATAAAGGAGTTTGATCATATACACCATGTGTCTGCCCAACCGCATTCTCCTTTTGCAATGCAAAACGGTAGTCGCGGTCAAGAGAATCAAAAGGTTTTTTGTGGGGCAGATTCCATGATTCTGAAGAGTCAATGTTGAGAGATGTGCTCTTCCCTGACATAAAACCATTTTGATCAGGGTGAATAAGGTCGAGAATTAAGGGCAGCAAGCGTTCAGGCAAAATATTGCTTAATATTTTATAATCAATGCTAAGGATTGTCAGGGGACTAAAGAGGTGAGGTCAGCTGCATCTCTCCTTGGTTAGGGTTGGATGCGAGGTGAGTCTTCCTAAGGTTTGGAGGCAAGTTATTTTCCTCAGTGGCTGTGATATATAGTTTCTCTAGATGCAGGACCGGCAGATCAGAAAATTTGCATTAGAATTCTAAAGGAAGCCCATCTGAACCTGGGATTTCACACTTTGCTAACAAGCGTATCACTTCTTTTGTTTCAGTGGAGATTATTGGCGCGTCTAACGCCTGACGCTGGCCTAGGGTGATCCTAAGCAGTGGGATGTCATCCAGGAAGGTTCAGCGTCAATGAGGGAGCATCTACGGGTGGGCGCGTATAGCTTTGCATAATATTGGGTGAAAGCAACGTTTATTTTGGACTTACCAGGCAAGTTAAGAGCTCAGCTTGTCTGCTTGAGTATAAGTTTTTACTGCTCGTGTAGCAAAGTTAACACAGCAAAGCCACTCAAGCAATGCAGCGTGTATAACACAGTAGTGAGAGCGGGTGTGTAGGAAATGTAATTTATGGCTCGACCCACTAATTGGAGCAACAAATACTGAATCACTTTCAAATCCAGATACAATGTTTTCTGCACCCCTACTACCATGCCAATGCAATGCCCTCTAATAGTGATTTTGAGTGCTTCCTAATCCAGGGCACAGGACGAGGTTGAGTTCTGATTAAAGCCAAAATAAACATTGATTATTTCATGCAGAATGGCTTGAAAAAGCTGTCTCTTCGAAGACTGAGGGTTGAAGTAGCTATGTTGGTACTTGTGGGTTTACCCTGTTCAAGCTAAGCTCAACCGCAAGGCAATTGTGGGTGGAAACAGTCTGACCCAAGTAGTCAATGTGAGTAGCTAAGGAGCATATACAGGTTAGCATACTATACGATCAGACTTGTCATGAAGGTCGTATGGGGGTGAGTAGAAAGAATAAACCTTTACACCTATATGACATTGTCACAAAATGTCTGTTAGGGTTCAACGTTCTAACCAGTTTGCAAGGTGCTTGGCATTGTGCGATGTTGATGCTTGTGGAAGAGGAAGAAATAATCTGTCTACACAGTTGCTTCCACCAAGGATCCAGGGAAAACCTGCCCATAGTGCAAGTATGTTAGACAGTTTAGTTAGGAAGGGGCTTTCTCAGCATTGGGGGTGTATATGCTGCCTATTATAGGTAGGTTTTGTAGGAAGCTCTGGCTCTGTATATACTATACCAAAGTAAGGTATAGTGTGCACAGAGTCCAGGGGATCCCTAGAGATATAGCAGATGCTAAATTGGAAAGTCGCTAACAGCTCTCTTTGTGGTAGTGTGGTCGAGCAGTTAGGCTTAGGTAGGTAAAATATACTTTCAAATGCAAAACTTCACAAGGAAATACAATGGTGAACGGAATTGGTTTTGTTACAGGGTTTTATTGGCTCTTAAAAGAGTTTAGAATAAATAGGAATTATTTTTGAAAACGTTTCAGTTATTTAGAGTATTTGAGGTGATATGCCGAGATATCACATACTGGTGCTTGCAACTTACAGGTAAGTATGACAATTTTTAGGTTAAAGTACAGTTAGATTTCTTTCATAGAAAAACAGTTCAACACTTAGAACATTTTTAGGAGCAAAACTCGTAACATTGGTTCCAATGGGAATAAGAAGGATATCGGTTCGCAGGTAAGTAAACAACCTACAAGAATAGTTTTTGGGGGTTAGAACCAAGGTTCCCCAAGGTTCAGTTAGGCACTCAAATTGCACCACCAGCCGCACTAGGGTGGCCGAGTACAGAGTGCAGGGCCCAATGTTAGCCAATGGGGCTAAGGGTGCCTTTGGTGAGGGGCTGCATACAAGCCGGCCACTCGGGTGTGGGAGCAAAGCTCCTGGGGTTAGGATCAGCACTGCAGGGGCCAACAATCAGCCTTGTTGAGGCTGCAGGCATCGGCTTGAAGCTTGAGGGAGGTCGGGGATCACCAGATCCCAGGTCAGGATCTCTGGGGAGACCTCCTTGTGGTGTTGGGCCACTCGAACTCGGGCTGTGGGTGTCTGGTGCAAAGTGATGCAGAACCGCTGAGCTGCCTGGATCCGGGTTCTGTGTTGGAGTCTTTGTTGAGCAAATCCGGTGCACACGGGAGACAGAGTCTTTAAGATGTGTGCAGGGCAGGTCCTCTGGGCTCTGGGGGGGGGCTGCTGTGTGCTCGACACACAGGGTTTTCACTGTAGGCAGGTCGGAGTTGAGACAGGCCGGTAGGTCTGGGGCCAAAGCAGTTGGTGTCCTCTTATTCCTGGGTCAGCACTGCTCTTCGGTCCTTCTTCTTTCTTCCTCAAATCTGAGGAGGAAAGGTACAGGGTCGCCACTAAATACTAAATTTAGGGGTGTTAAAGAGGTGTGCAGCTCGGGACCAATAGGTCCCTTCTTTGGGTGGGTACACCCCCTATTATGCCACCCTCCAGTACGAGGGGGCATGAGCCTCTCTATAATTGGCTGGGTCCCCTCATCTTCAAGATGGAGGGGACTGAGATGTGTGCTGCTCCTCGCCTCTCCCACTTGAGGGGTGGGGTTAGCAAAGGTGGGCACACCTCTCCTTTTAGCTTGGTTTTCCTGCCAATTCTCCTGCCCAAAGTGTGGGTCAGAACTGGTGGGAGGCAGTTGCTGGGTACATCAAAAGGCAGGGACAGCTTACAAAGGCGCCAGGCCTTTAAAGCTTTCTCTTCGTGGACCCAGCCTATCCTAGGGGAGGAGGCATGACATCTCTGCCCAGGATGGACTTTGTTTCTGGACCCAGAGAATGGAGGCCCTCTACCCAGTGGTCCAGGAACCTGTCTAGTGGTGGCACATGGTGGGCAGCCATTCAGGAAGCACACCAGGGCTGGTCTTTTTTCAGGAGGCATCTCAAAGATGCCATCTGTGTGTCTTTTACATTAAATCCCACATTGCCATCAATGTGGGTTTAATGTGCTGGGAAGTTTGCTACCAAACTTCACAGATTTCAGAAAAGCCATTATAGAGCTGTGGAGTTCGTAATGAGCAACTCCCGGACCATATACTCTTTATGCCTTTACTGCACTTACAATGCCTAAGAATGTACTTAGACACTGTAAGGGTACGGGACTCAAGCCACTGTATATAAACAAAAAAGGTATCCCACCTTGTGAGAAGTTGGCCTGGCATATGCTGTCCACTAATTATAGTGGGCACCTTGCACCAGTCCAAACAACCCCTTATTGGAGATAGGTTAAAGACAACCTTATTGAAAGCTATCCTAGTGGTAGCTATGGAGAGCAGCCTTCAGGCTAAGTCTTGAAGGAATGTAAAGCAGCTTGTTTTACCAGTCTATAATCTCTTGAGTGATCAAATGAAAGAGCACCACACCAGGTATATATTCAAAATATATGTATTTATTGCTAAACACACCCCTCTAGTCTCTTTATGAGGCTAGAGTTCGAAGTACATAAGTTAGAAGTTATTTAAACACAGTAATAGCACAAATACACGTTTGGGCCCTAGGGGCGTACCAAACCATATACCAATAAAGTGGTATAAGAACCACGACTGAACTAGACACTAGGCCTAGAGCCTCTAGAAGTGCTTGGACCACAAGGAACCACCCAAGGTAGTGACACAGGGGACCCATAGGGACGCGTGCAGTGTAAATACACAACCGCGATACGCCGTTAACTTCTATGGAGAAAGTCGCGATCAGGAAATTAAAGAAAAGGGACACTTAAAGGAGGACTTGGAGCAAACCCTTTGAGAACTAGGACTTCTGAAGAGTCTCTACCCACGGGAGCACCGGAGTACTCGTGTTACCTCACCCAGGGAAGCCGGGTGCATAGGTGCCTTTCGGGGTCGGGTTTCGTCGTCGATTTGAATGGCGATCTGCTGCAAAGTGCTGCTGGCGACCAAGTGGAAAGTGTCCGGGTGGATCCAAGAGTGGATCGGAGATCTGAAGAACCTGGAAAGCAGAGGGGACAGAGTCTGGGTCACTAGCCAGTGACCAGGAAGGCGATGGACAGATGCCCACCGATGTCGAGTGCTTCAGGTGCGTTGACGGTCGTCTTGACTCTTCAGCCACGAGGTCCAGGAGGCGTTGTCGGCGACCAGGAGCAGGATTCGGGCTGGTACACGATGTCTGTCGAGTGCTGAGGTGTCGGCGACCGGATTGGACCCAACAAGCCTTGGCAACGGCAAGTCTCATGAAGATGAAGATCGTCGATGGTGCAGACCAGCAAGGTCTGGGGAACTCACCCAGCGAGGGTAAGTGAGGGCAGGCCTGGAGCAACCAGGATGCCCAAGTAAGAAAAAGATTGGCCTTCGTTAAGGGCTACTAGCCAACGGGCTAGCGACCGCAAAGGAGCCTCGAGACGTCGCACGTGGATCTGGCTCACAGGACACTCGTAGAGTGGAGGCCAGTGATCTTCGGTGCAGTTGGTGCTGGAGGCTAGGGCTACTCGGAGCCCAGAGCACGACTTCGTGGGAGACCCAGAAGAGGATGCCCTTGCAAATGTGCTCGGTGTCCAGGGGTCACGGTCTCACGTCACCCACGATAGCTACGGGCCTCAGCTTTGCTGGGGACTCAGGGTAGCCTCGGGGAAGTCTGAGAATCCACCTCTGGTGATGCGATGACTTCGGCGTCCGACGGGAGCTTCAGAAATGCGAACCGGACAGATGCTTCTTTGGTGCCTGCCAAGCAGGGGAGTCACTCCTTGACCCCAAGGGAGATTCTTCTGTCCTCTAATCGTGAGTAGAGCGTCGAAGGTCCAGGATTCTGTTTCAGAGTTTCGTCCAGGGATAATCTAAAGTCCTAAGGACTGGGTTCCTATACTTATACCAAGTTTAGGGGTTGGACTACTCTGTGGTCCCACCTATGGGTGGGTCAGGGCAGAGGGGTGGCTACACCCTTTCCCTTTGTCCAGTTCGCGCCAAAGCAGGGGCTGCAAGCCCCTGATCCGGTTTGAACTGGGGTATGCACAGGGACACCAAATGTGCCCCCAGTGCAGGACTTCAAAGCACCCGAAAGTGCTCCCGCCCAGCCCCAATACACATTATCCTGTCTGGGGAGGTGGTCACACCTCCCTGGGACAGGAAACCTATTGTCCAGGCCTCCCCTGCCGGAGTTTCGTCCAGCAGCAGGAGGCCAGACTCGTGTCTGTGGCAGCAGCATCCATTTTGTGATGCCAGGGCTTTGGAAAGAAGTTACCGGGCTAGCCAGAGTTAACATGTCTTTCCCTCTAGAAGGGTGGAATGCTACCCCGCCGCCAGAATTGGCGGGGGGGTAGTATTCCAAGATGTTTGACACCAAACACGACATGTTTAGGTGCAGCCATTCCAAAGTTAGCATTTAACGCGAGGTTATAATGCGCTTAAGAGTATATGGTCAGGCTGCACTACAAACAGCATCAGAGAAGGGTCTCCGAACGCTGCAGAGGGGCCCTGCTCATGCAGGGGCACCCTCTCACATAGGAACCACGCACTCTGCCTTCAGGATTGATAAGGCCTGCCTTAGGAGTGACTTATAGGTTTATATGTTTTTAGTGATATAGGTAACCTATATCACAGTAAGGGGTGCATGCACCATCTTACCCAGGCTGCAGTAGCAGACCTGTGGTGCCAGTTTGGATGGCCTTCCAGGGGTGGCATAATACATGCTGCAGCCCCTGGTAGGCCTCTGAGGTACCTATGCCCTTGGTACATAGTATACCATATACTAGGGACTTATAAGGGCACTCCAGATTCCAATCAGAGATGTGCCTAGGGCACATGGAAACCTTTTACAGAGAAAGCAGATAGACTGGGGCCCTGAATAGCAGGATCCCAGTCCAACTAAGTCATAAATCAGCAAAACACCATAAAAAAAGTGGGGGCAACCATATAGTCAGATTCCACCTTCCTACATAACCCCCCCAAACGAAAGGAGATAAGGCTAACCTTGACCAGTTGAGCCTTCATTGACTAAGTGGTCATATAAGGAAGCACCTGCACTAGCATGGTTGCCCCCTGTCTTATGGTCCACTAAGCAATCCCTCACCCTAAGGGTATGAGAGGGTCTCCACCATGGGGAATCACTACCTGTGGTGTGCTTAGGTAAAGTACAAGGCTGGTGAGGTGTCTGAGTAGGGAAGTGAGGCCCTAGGAATGTTGGCCTCAGCTTCCTCAGATCACTGGTCACCATGTATGCCTGTCTTTCCATGACTGAGTTGCACTTTGCTCTAAGGGTCAACCTTTGGCTGCCTACAGCTGGGGGTTGGGTCCCTTTGGATGGATTACTGGAGGGACATGGCAGGTTTGGAACCTTCAGGTCCCAGGTTTGCCCTTGCCTACCAGAGTCCTTCTGGGGGAGGTCCCTACATAAAGGCATGGGGGATCCCTCAGTGTGTAGAGGAGTTTTCACCTGGCTAGGGCTACTAGACTGGGTGCCCCTAATCTGCTGATGGGGGGTTCCTCTGGACAGGGGGCCCTGGGGGTCCACTGACCTCCCTGACCTCTGCAGCCCTGGGCTGACTGAGGCAGGGTAGAGAGGGGCAGGTTACCTGCTCCAGACTGGGTACCACCTTGGAAGGGTCCTCTGCCCTCAGGGGTGTGGCCAGGCCAGGCCTGACTACCTCTGGGGCAGTTCCTTCACTAGGGGTAGGGTCAGTTCCCTGAGGAGGCTGACCCTTACCTACTGTCTGGAGGGAAGAAGACTTTTCTTCAACCCTTGTGCTCTCTTTGGGGGAGAGTGGGCCATTCTTTCAGGCTCCATCTCTCCAAATTCTTGGGCTGGGGCTGTGGCCATCACAGCCCCACTAACCTTTACAGGGACGCCCAACATCCTAAGGTGGGTTTGGTGTTCAACTTCAGCCCAGGCTGAAATCTCCAGATCATTGCCCATCAGGCAATCTACAGGTAAGGTGGGGGACACTGCCACTCTCTTTGGGCCTGTGACCCCCTCCCAGCTGAGATTGACTATGGCCATGGGGTGATCTGTTCTGACACCATCAATGTTGGTCA
Source organism: Calotriton arnoldi (assembly GCA_963921515.1). Lineage (NCBI taxonomy): Eukaryota > Metazoa > Chordata > Amphibia > Caudata > Salamandridae > Calotriton > Calotriton arnoldi. The sequence continues at coordinate 159,136 of CAWUFW010000198.1, read as the reverse complement.
CCTGGTATTTAAACTCAGGTAAAAGCTGGTGAGGGGGACTAGTTTCCCTGCCACCATGGTGACACTAGCCCCTGTGTCCCTAAATGCCACAGCTTTCTGACCATTAATCATTGGCTCCAGTCTGTACCTGCCCATTGCTGTGGGACCCATGGTAAAGGTGGCAAATCCTACACCACCATCAGAGTCAGAGGAGTCTGTTGAGGGGTCCCTGTCTGAACCAGGGCCCACCTCTGTTCCTGTTGCAAAAGCACCTAACTTTTTGGGTGCACTACTCCCAACTGGAGAATTACTACTGGTAGTACCAGGAGGGGGGTAGTAGTTGCTGGGGGAACATTTTCTTTATTGCCAATCCTGGGGCAACTGGGATCAGATTTCCAGTGCCCAGGCTTTTTACAGACATGGCAATATGGTTTCTTTTCAGGAGAGGAAGGAGTTTGGGACCCACCCCCAGAAGAGGAATTTTGGGGCCCTGTAGTGGACTTATCCTTAGATTTATCCCCACCTTTCTCTTGGGACTTAGTAGAATCTTTCTTCTGGTCACCACCCTGATTTCTAGTCTTTACTCTGGTTCTGACCCATTTGTCTGCCTTCTTTCCCAATTCTTGGGGAGAGGTCAGATCAGAGTCCACCAGATACTGGTGCAAAAGCTGGTTTTGACAATTATTAAGGATCTGCTCCCTCATAATCAAATTGTACAATCCTAAAAAGTCATGCACTTTGTTGCCATGTATCCAACCTTCCAGAGCCTTTGTAGCACAATCTACAAAATCAACCCAGTCTTGAGTCTGAGCTTTTGGGTGTCTCTGAACTTCAACCTATACTGTTCAGTGGTTAGGCCAAACCCATCTATCAGAGCACTCTTCAAGACTGTGTAATTGTCAGCATCCTCTTCTCTTACAGTGAGGAGCTTGTCTCTACCTTTGTCTGCAAAGGAGAGCCACAAGATTGCTGCCCACTGCCTCTGGGGGACCTTCTGAACTTTACAGGCCCTCTCCAGTGCAGTTATCCATTTGTGGATGTCATCCCCACTCTGGTAGGGAGGGACAATCTTGTTTAGGTTTCTATGGTCATAAGACCTTTCCCTATCTCTAGGGATATTGCTGCCACCATGGGACTCTAGTCCCAACTTTCTTTTCTCTCTAAAGAGATCTAGGGACTCCCTGTCTAAGGCTACTTGCTTCCTTCTGAGTTCAAGCTGAGCTTCCTCATATTGAATCAGCCTTGTTCTCCTCTCATGAGAGGATTCCCTCCTATGAGATGAGACAGAGCTCCCTATTGAGGTGCCAGAGTGGTTAGACTCCTGAGAAGGAGATCTAGACTTTCTGGGCACACTCTTAATCCTTCCTTGGGGGACAAAGAGGGCATCATTCTGATCATCCTCTTCATCTTCCTCAGGAGGGATTGGGTTATCCAGGTCAGGGTCATTTTCACCCTCCTGGCCAGTTTCAGAGGGGGCTGGGGGTATTTCTACCCCTGGTCCCATCCTCATCTTCTGCCCCACCCTCAGCTCCTACCCCTTCAGTCCCCAAGGGCTTACTAAGGTCATAAGCCACCAACAACTCTTTAAGGTGTTGGGTGGTGGGACTTTGGCCTGTCCTTAATTTTCTCAAGTTACATAATGCTCTCAATTCCAAGAATGGGAGTGTATCATACTTGGAGGGTGGAAGCTCAGTGGCTTCCTGCAAGGATTCTCTAGATCCTACCTTTAAAGACATTACTAGTGTGGTGTGGTGTATGCACTACCTACTCTAGTGTGGCCTACTAAACTCTCTTGAGTTGTAGAAAGGGTTGTGCTATCCCTTAACACACAACTCTAAGTTCAGTAGAACTTACTGTATTCTAAGCTTAAATTATATGTACCTTAGGTACCTTTAGTGGTTTTCAGTTGATCAATTCAATTGAGATTATCTGGTAAAACAATAGCAAGCTGGAATCCCACACGCTGCACACCAATGTGAGAAGTTGGCCTGGCATATGCTGTCCACTAATTATAGTGGGCACCTTGCACCAGTCCAAACAACCCCTTATTGGAGATAGGTTAAAGACAACCTTATTGAAAGCTATCCTAGTGGTAGCTATGGAGAGCAGCCTTCAGGCTAAGTCTTGAAGGAATGTAAAGCAGCTTGTTTTACCAGTCTATAATCTCTTGAGTGATCAAATGAAAGAGCACCACACCAGGTATATATTCAAAATATATGTATTTATTGCTAAACACACCCTCTAGTCTCTTTATGAGGCTAGAGTTCGAAGTACATAAGTTAGAAGTTATTTAAACACAGTAATAGCACAAATACACGTTTGGGCCCTAGGGGCGTACCAAACCATATACCAATAAAGTGGTATAAGAACCAGGACTGAACTAGACACTAGGCCTAGAGCCTCTAGAAGTGCTTGGACCACAAGGAACCACCCAAGGTAGTGACACAGGGGACCCACAGGGGACGCGTGCAGTGTAAATACACAACCGCGATACGCCGTTAACTTCTATGGAGAAAGTCGCGATCAGGAAATTAAAGAAAAGGGACACTTAAAGGAGGACTTGCAGCAAACCCTTTGAGAACTAGGTCGTTCTAGAGTCTCTACCCACGGGAGGACCGGAGTACTCGTGTTACCTCACCCAGGGAAGCCGGGTGCATAGGTGCCTTTCGGGGTCGGGTTTCGTCGTCGATTTGAATGGCGATCTGCTGCAAAGTGCTGCTGGCGACCAAGTGGAAAGTGTCCGGGTGGATCCAAGAGTGGATCGGAGATCTGAAGAACCTGAAAGCAGAGGGGACAGAGTCTGGGTCACTAGCCAGTGACCAGGAAGGCGATGGACAGATGCCCACCGATGTCGAGTGCTTCAGGTGCGTTGACGGTCATCTTGACTCTTCAGACACGAGGTCCAGGAGGCGTTGTCGGCAACCAGGAGCAGGATTCAGGCTGGTACACAATGTCTGTCGAGTGCTGAGGTGTCGGCGACCGGATTGGACCCAACAAGCCTTGGCAACGGCAAGTCTTGATGAAGATGAAGATCGTCGATGGTGCAGATCAGCAAGGTCTGGAGAACTCACCCCGCGAGGGTAAGTGAGGGCAGGCCTGGAGCAACCAGGATGCCCAAGAAAAAAAAGATTGGCCTTCGTTAAGGGCTACTAGCCAACGGGCTAGCGACCGCAAAGGAGCCTTGAGACGTCGTACGTGGATCTGGCTCACAGGACACTCGTAGAGTGGAGGCCAGTGATCTTCGGTGCAGTTGGTGCTGGAGGCTAGGGCTACTCGGAGCCCAAAGCACGACTTCGTGGGAGACCCAGAAGAGGATGCACTTGCAAATGTGCTCAGTGTCCAGGGGTCACGGTTTCACGTCACCCACGATAGCTACGGGCCTCAGCTTTGCTGGGGACTCAGGGTAGCCTCAGGGAAGTCTGAGAATCTACCTCTGGTGATGCGATGACTTTGGCGTCCGACGGGAGCTTCAGAAATGCGAACCGGACAGATGCTTCTTTGGTGCCTGCCAAGCAGGGGAGTCACTCCTTGACCCCAAGGGAGATTCTTCTGTCCTCTAATCGTGAGTAGAGCGTCGAAGGTCCAGGATTCTGTTTCAGAGTTTCGTCCAGGGATAAATCTAAAGTCCTAAGGACTGGGTTCCTATACTTATACCAAGTTTAGGGTTGGACTACTCTGTGGCCCCACCTATGGGTGGGTCAGGGCAGAGGGGTGGCTACACCCCTTTCCTTTGTCCAGTTCGCGCTAAAGCAGGGGCTGCAAGCCCCTGATCCGGTTTGAACTGGGGTATGCACAGGGACACCAAATGTGCCCCCAGTGCAGGACTTCAAAGCACCCGAAGTGCTCCCGCCCAGCCCCAATACACATTATCCTGTCTGGGGAGGTGCTCACACCTCCCTGGGACAGGAAACCTATTGTCCAGGCCTCCCTGCCGGAGTTTCGTCCAGCAGCAGGAGGCCAGACTCGTGTCTGTGGCAGCAGCATCCATTTTGTGATGCCAGGGCTTTGGAAAGAAGTTACCGGGCTAGCCAGAGTTAACATGTCTTTCCTCTAGAAGGGTGGAATGCTACCCCCGCCGCCAGAATTGGCGGGGGGTAGTATTCCAAGATGTTTGACACCAAACACGACATGTTTAGGTGCAGCCATTCCAAAGTTAGCATTTAACGCGAGGTTATAATGCGCTTAAGAGTATATGGTCAGGCTGCACTACAAACAGCATCAGAGAAGGGTCTCCGAACGCTGCAGAGGGGCCCTGCTCATGCAGGGGCACCCTCTCACATAGGAACCACGCACTCTGCCTTCAGGATTGATAAGGCCTGCCTTAGGAGTGACTTATAGGTTTATATGTGTGTATGTTTTTAGTGATATAGGTAACCTATATCACAGTAAGGGGTGCATGCACCACCTTACCCAGGCTGCAGTAGCAGACCTGTGGTGCCAGTTTGGATGGCCTTCCAGGGGTTGCATAATACATGCTGCAGCCCCTGGTAGGCCTCTGAGGTACCTATGCCCTTGGTACATAGTATACCATATACTAGGGACTTATAAGGGCACTCTAGATTCCAATCAGAGATGTGCCTAGGGCACATGGAAACCTTTTTACAGAGAAAAGCAGATAGACTGGGGCCCTGAATAGCAGGATCCCAGTCCAACTAAGTCATAAACCAGCAAAACACCATAAAAAAAAGTGGGGGCAACCATATAGTCATTTCCACCTTCCTACACACCTCAGTTCATGTCTAACCCGCGGGCACAAATTCTATCAGGTGGAGCTCCGCCTTGCTAAAAGCGGCGAAGGATAGGGTTCCTTTTCTTTAGATAACCTCACACACTCTAATAGTGTCATGCTTCATCATCGGGTTCACCCTGACTCCTAAAGGTCAGGGTCGGCTCAACCATGTTCCAGGGAGCACTTGAAAGAAAAAGACCAGGGGGCATAAAGATTAAAAATCCTCCAGCTCGCTCCAAGGTATCCCTTTATTGTTGGAGCAGTTGGGGATGTTAAAAATTAAAATGAATATGTGGGGTGTTAAGGATGCAATGGTCCTAAGACCCAAAACCAACATGTTTCAGCCCTACTCTATGGCCCCATTGGGTGCGGGGCTTTCATCAGGGTAATTAATCTCACCTCCCTGGTGTGTCAGCTCAATAAGCTATCAACATTCGTACAGACTAGATGCAAGTTCCTAACTGCATCCAAGGGTCAAGTGTACACTTGACCTTTTTGTAGTTTTGTTCTTTTTCATAGGTCCAAACTGTAATTAAAAACGGCCGAATTATTGACTGTTCTCACATAACCTTATTTCCAATTTTGATTGGTCAGTGCGTCACATTGAATCCCAATGTGAGATTCTTTATTCTGGCAAAGAACACCCAGTGCGTGCTCATATTGTAAAAGCTAGTTTAGCCATTCGACAATTTATTCAAAGTGTGCATGAGGTGCTGTTGGTGTATCTGGTGAGGGCATGGTTTCCAATTCTTACACCTTGATGTGAACCACACCCATATGAGTAGCTGATGAAATGCCATGATCTTTAAGACAATGTTACCACAGTGCACTCCGAGATTAATAAGTTATATCATTCAGTGAACCAAAATTCTTCAATGTGCGTCCCCGTGAAAGAGTGCATTATCTGGAGTTGCACTGTAGAATTGGATAAAGGAGAAATTTGTCAGAGACGGGTGTCCTTCTATTGACTCAAGTCGCACCTTGCTTCGAAACACGTGTTTCTTATCCAATTATCATCAATACGTTACACATGTTCAAGAGTTCATCAATATTTATTTACGTCAATTACTTCATTGACTGTTAGTTATTCTTCATATCCACAATAAAGATTGTTACAATTTTGTAAATCCTTGATTAACAATCTGTTAAATTAGGTGGGCTTAACCCCAAATTTAGACACGACCACAGTCAGAACCGCTGAACGGAATTACACCAAATTTGGCAGAAAGCTAAGTCCTGGTCAAGAAAGAGCCCTTTTTGGAATTTGATATACATTCAGTAATTTTGGAGTATTCAAAGGAAAAAGAAATATAGATATTTCAGTTGGGGGATAGCTGCTAGCTTGCCTGTGATGTTTTTGGGGACTTTAGGGATTATATCATTTAGACTTTTAGTGGTAGGTCTTGGGAGCTAGTACTTGCCTCTCTGATGTTATGTAAACTATGACTTTGGCATAGTTCTAAAAGGCTTTCTTTCCCACCCACGCGTGACCCCAGTGAACTTAGTTCAATGCACCAGTGCTAAGTTTATTGTAGCCACACAGAACACTATCCAATACATTACTGGAATCTAGTTATTGATTTTGGTTTACAAACAAGCCTTATGAGGGGATCAGGGACACTGTGATAACAGAAACAAACCTATTTCATTCTTCGCAATATCACAAACACACTGCACTAAGAAGAATAGACACTTTCAGATAAAAGCATTTATTATAACGGGAATAACCTCTTTCTCAGTACGTCTAAAACAGCTATCCAGGATATCATTAAAACTGCAAGAAATTATGCTGTAAGCAACGAGAATAAAAGGAAAATTTTTAACATGTTAAGAATGTAATCTAAAACTTAACACTCTAAAACCTACTAATATTCACTATACTTAAAGAGAGCATGGAAAGCAGAGCAAATTGCAGTCTAGAGTTTCTTAAGAAGAAGAGAGGCATCACATACCTTATTCACAGCAAGGGCTGTTGTTATCAGTGGAGGTGTGAAGGCAGTGTTCCTTGTGACAGCAAACACGCACTGCGGTAGCAGGCTTCCTCTGGGATTTGACGTTATCAGCACTGAGTGAAATGTAGCATCTTAGAAGTGTGCTGGCAGTAGGTAATACCATCTTCTGGCAGAATCTTGTGTGATAATCTGGGTGAAGTACCTCTCCTCTTAAGTGGTCAAATGTCAGTCCTTATATACTAAATCTTATCTGAGATAGGAATTTCTGACATAAGAGGACGTCAATTCAGGCTACACTATTTTGACTAAATGTCTGTACTTGTTCTTATTAGACCTTGAAATGGTGACAAGTAGACACTTGATCCTGACTGATGTTGCATCAGGTGTTACATCTATGCCATCAGCCGAACTCTCTAACATTTTCACAGTTCTTGGAAAGACAAGGCCAGACGACATCTGCATCAAATGGCAGACATGACAATGATTCTGCATAAATTGAGAAAGATGGTGACCTCCATGGTGTAAAATGATGACCTCCATGATCTAAAATGACGACGGGGCCTACCTAAAATGAAGTTAGATCAGTTGGATCTTAGGGGAGTCATGTCACTGAAATCTGGCAATACATGCCTTAGTTCTATTTCAATGACATTTGGGGTGTAGTTGTGTTCCCTTACATTAGTTACAATGTCATCTTCTGTAGTGCCCGACCCCAAGAAAGCATTAGAGTAATGTTTAGTACATTTTCAATTGATAGTTTCAGAGCTTGTACTTTTTTGGCTGTGAGTGTAGCTCATGTGAGATAATAATTGCTTTCCTTTCTGTTTAGAGATGTATCTTGCTCTTTCCGTCATTATGTCTCAAAACAGTGTACTAATATAAAGAATTACAACTTTAAAATGTATAATACATTTGTTATTAACATACAAAATTATGCAACTCTTTATCTATTTTATAATTACATATATGTTCTTGCCAGATGTTGCAGACTTTATTTTCAGGTTTTCCATTGCGGTTGTTGCAGTGTGGATCAGGCGGTTTCTTTTCTATTGGGTAGAATAAAGTGCTTTAGTTTAATTTTAAACATTTCCTTGTTGGTAGCTAAGGGGGACTGAGGGACCTAGGCTGCTTTTGTTCACCGTTTTAGGGTGGGTTCCTGTTTATTAATCTTTCAAATTTACTTACTTTCTGTGTGTCTTTTTCCAGGTATGTAGCTGGTATAGTTTTCCGTAGATTAGCAGCTTATGAATGTTGTAGTAAATTCTTTCTAGTACCTAAGCATAAAGAGATAGAGTAGTAGAGTGTTCTGTTAGTTAATTGTTATTTTACATTTTTAAGTTTAATTAATTTTATACTTTAGTTTAAATACATGTTTTACTTACTTTGGAAGGTTGTTGTATATATTTTTCTACTTCTCTTTTCAGGCTCTGGTTACAAAATCAGGCAGAGTCTCTATTTCTTGCAGCTATTGTTGTTTTTGCAGTAATAAGTTGGTAATATTTGCGTGCCTTTTATATTGTTAGTTTAATTGTTTGTGCAATTTTATTGGTTAAGTTTGTTTATGGTTTGTTTTTCTTGGTTTGTTTGATTTTTTTCAGTTACACCCTTTTATGGTAAACTAATTACTGTTTGTTTTATAATGTTTAACATGTATTTTGATAATTTTAATTTGACTGTACAATATAAATATTTATAAGTATATAAATTAATGTTTAAATGTGTGTTGTAGTAGGAATTTCTATATATAATTTTGTTATGTAAAATGATTATTATGTTGTTAAAATATTTATATATTTCTTAAATGTCTATTTTCATGTTTTGCTTATGTAAAATGTTGGTATCTTTATGTTTACTAATTCAAATTAATTTATTTTGGCGATATTAATGTCGCTGATAGTGTGTGTGTGTCAAATGTTTATTTAAAGGTTACAATATTTTTGTTTCCGATATTTTTGTTATCGATGTTAATGAAAATCGATACTCTTAACAGCAATATTTTGGTTCACGATATTTGTATTTTTATTAGTTAATAATATTTTGGTGAACGATATTTAATTTCTGATATTGTTGTGCATCGATATTGTGCGCATCGCTATTTTGTCATTGATCCATGCCTGGATATCCCTGATAGCTGCTGAGAGAGAAGTACATCATGAACGTGTAACTCGATGATGAATAGCTAACATGACAAAGATCATAAGCAGATATGTGATAGATTATGAATGACATAAAGCAGAAAAGGAGGGGGAAAGTAGACTCTATAATGCTATGTATTAGGATGAAGTGTAGACTATTTATTACCATATTTGGTGAGAATAGCCCCTCTCTTTATATGAAATATGTCTTACACCTCAAAAAATCTAAACATGGCAGATGATCAGTGCTTAATTTCTGCCGGTGGTTTCCGGTGCTAAGCACCGGCACTTTATTGTCAGGGCCGGGGCTATAAAAAAAAATCAGGAGTCAGTGGTGGTGAACGTCATTTTTCAAAAATACATGCACAAAGTGAGACAGCTTTACTTTTCCCACATCGTCTGTGCTGCTTGGCCTCTCACTCTCACCCATTCATCAACGCATGCACTCCTGTCTGGCTGGTGACTGAATTTCAACTTTCAAGCTTTCACTAATAAAAAGAAAAAAGCAAACGGGCTCTCCAAGAGCCATCTTTATTTCTGTGGTTAAGATGCCTTGCCCTTCCCCCTCCTTCAGAGCAAGTTAGAGAGCCCCTTTAGGAGCGGAAGAAGGCTGGACTCTTCATGTCCATTACCTGTCAAGTAAGCCTAGGGCCCGGGGAAGATGGGGTCCTGGGGGCCTAGTGTGGCAGGTTATCTGTTTTTTAAAAGCTTTTTTCTAGGATAGAGAACTATGTTCCACAACTCCTAAAATGGCTGCTGCTAGTTGATATGCTGCTTGTTGATATGTGCAAAAAGAACAGTTGATGGACAGAATGCAGAACAATGTCATACATTCACCCCAGTACAGAGATCTGGGCCTAAATCCATCGTTTTTTTGCTCCCCATGCCATTCCAGTTTGAACCCAGCCATATGCAAATCAGTCTTGATCCTGCGCTCAATGGGAACAGTCCAGCCTGAACTGCCAGGCCAGGTCCTCCCTGGACTGGAAACAAGCATCCTAGGACCGGTTTTGGGGTTTCACCCCTCATCAGCCAGGATAGTTTGACTCCAGTGGCATGGAGAGCACGGGACCCACATCTGGGCATACCCGTCCCACTTAGGGTGACAAATGCAAAAAGAACAGTTGATGGACAGAATGCAGAACAATGTCATACATTCACCCCAGTACAGAGATCTGGGCCTAAATCCATCGATTTTTTTTTTTTTTGATGAATTTAACCCAGATCTTTGTGACTGGGAGTGAATGTTTGCATTGTCCAGGATTCCGTCCATCAATTGTTTCTTTTGCTTGTTGATATGGAAGCAGCCAATCTGATCTTATCTTAAGATCTATCAGCTCTGTGGATCCTTCGAGGCGTGACATATACAAAGTTTATGAGCCTTAATTTCTCAAAAACTACTGAATGGATTTACACCAAGTCAAAAATAAATCTGCTTCCTTGACCAAGATCTAGCTTTCAGCCAAATTTAGTGCAATTCGTTCAGGAGTTTTTGCGGAATCACTGTTCAATTTTCCTATGGACAAAATGAATGGGGAAAATGCATTTGGGACCCTCTCCCACCTTATTGTCAGCTCCCACTTGATGGATCACCTGAAACTTTCCAGGAAGAGCTGAGGTGAATGAGACTTATTTTTTAGGAACGTTTCGTGAAGATTCGTCAAATGGCACCAAAGTTTTAAGCAAACCAAAAAACGCTTTTCCTATGGAAACGTGGTCCTAACTATAACTACCCAGTGATGACCGCCACTTTGCAATGTAAACATAATGAAAAAAAGCAAAAGGGGTTAATATTTGATAAATCAACACTAAATATTATAGTATATAGGGTGACAAAGACCCTGGGTGGTCGAAATGCATCTGTGGAGCGATTGTAAGACTCTAATAAATCCTTAAACTCAAGTTCACGGAGTGCGGCATCTCCTTGTGTAGCATAGAATTCATATATATACATATATATATATATATATATATATAGATAGATAGATAGATAGATAGATAAGAAAATAAAGACTTACAAGTGAAGTTGCTATGGAAAAGTACCCTTGATGTTGTGTCTGTTATGTAATGACTCCCAAGAAATACCATAATGAAGCAACCATATAGGCTACAACAATGTGGTTGATCTGAGAAAGCCCATTTGCTGAATATACTGCATTAGTATAATAAGGTGTGCAGTTAAGGAAGAGCGTTTGAAGTTTGTGTTGTAAGAGGTAAACTTTACTTAACAACAAAATATTGCATTGTAGATGCTTTTGACAATGGGCCAGTAATTTTGGTGCATCTGTAAGAAAGCCTAAGTGATTAGTTAATAGCCTTAGCCAGTTGTAAAGAAAAACAGTATACACTTCCTAAACAAAAAATGCATAAACTATCAATTAAATTGTCATCATGTCAGTAAAGTAAATGCATCTAAGAACAAACAGTGATTCTGAATTACAAGTTAGTTGTTCTGTCGTCCAACAAAATAACTACTTGAGATCATCACCAGAATTCAATTGGAACACAAATGGGACAATGTAACCAGCCACAAAATGCCCCAGGCTTGATGGACAGCCCATACAAGCAATGGCTTACCATGAAAAACACATGAAAGCCAATGATTGTAAAGGGCTGACCCTTAGCTTGCTCTCTATACATATGCATACTTATTTTTGATGTGTTGATGACAAGAGTTCTTTCAACATACTAACAATGCTGTCTGTATCAAGACCTAAATATTTAACCTATTTCCAAGAAATGAAAAGTAAACAAATAAGTGCAAAGTTACTTGTGGAAACTGCAAATTCAACTCATGCTGTGAAATCACTAACTGCAATAACAATTTCAGCAAAGCATACTCATAACAAAAGCAAACTGATTGTGACCTTAGCACTGCTATGCCTACTTATGGCGAGAAAGAGCTGTAAAGGTTTGTCTAGGCTGTCAATGAAGTTTATTTGGCAGGCACCCCTCATCCAGTGTCCAAGAAGCTTTCTAAGGGATAGTATGATTTTGGCTCCCACCTCTTGGCAAATGCAAACATTAAAATGCTTGATTAAGCTATCTGTCTTGGAAGATTAGGAACGATAAAGTGGATCATATTATACCATGAGAACAAATTTTAAACGCCCTCGAGTCTCACCCTTGAAAACAAAAGAGGCATTTATCTCACTGACTGCCAAGTGGCTGTTATGAAGATACCATTTCAAACCCTGGAATATTCAGCCTATTACAAAGAGCTGCAAAAACAATACCAGTGTCTAGCTACCTTTCCGTTTAACCGACCTCAAAGAAAACTTTGTACAGAAATATGTATGAAAATGCTGTTAATCATCTGCCTCTTGATATGACTGACATAAACAGCGCCAAAAACAACGAGGGTTCCTTTGCTGCCCAACACATTTTAACTGATGGTGTTGGCCGTAGCCCCTCACCCAGCATAACCTTCTGTGTCTGCAAACAGGTCTTGCAATTGCATGTCCAGATGGCACGCTACAGGAAGTGTTCAGACGCAGCTACATGTAGTTCAATATTTGATTGTTTTTTTCCCACATAATCACACACACACATCCGGATCACATCTTACCTTTTAATTATGCATCCATCGGGAAACTGACTTTCTAATTTAATATATTTGCAAGGAAAATCAAAAATAATCTGCATATTTAAATTAATCCGGAAATCCAAAATGTCGGGTAAAATCGCACTCTGCTTTTAAAAAATAGTATTGCGGAAAACATTTCAGGAAATGACACAAGTGACAGTCCTCCCACGTGGATGTCAAACACTACTGCATGCTTTTATTTAGGAACACATGGGCCGGAGTCCCAAAGTCTTTCTCCTCCATTTGCACTGGAGAGGCACATATGCAAAATTGGATGTATTTGCACACGTGTGTTGCATTTCTACTGAAGGGCGTGCGTGGTGGTGTGCCAAATACAGTTTCCAGTGTATCCCTCATACATATAGAGACGTGACGGAGTCTGCTCCTGGTGACATCCCATTTATGGTTGTTGAGGGCATGGCTGCCTCAGGAGGAGTATGCCTTACAGGAAGGAGACAAGAAACCTCACTGTCTGCATTGCAGAAATGGTGCTCCCCTGCTACTAAAATGCATAATCAGTTTTACATTCCCACCCAATACTTAGGAATAGACCTACTGAAATAGGCATTGATGGGTAAGGAATCTTTAAGGGCGCTTGCTGGCATTAGCATACCTCCATATCCATGACTATGTGGCTCATGTAAACCAATGCTTAGCAGTGATGCAGGTGTGCTGCTTTGTTATGTGTAGAGGACTAGGCTGAAAATGTAAACACAGCATTTGCACTGGCTGCTCGGCCTTTACATTGTGTGGGTCATTTGCAGGGCATTGTTTGCTTCCCACAGGCTGATTTTGGTTTAAAGATTTTTTAATACTATAACAAAAGATGACAAATGTTGATAAAATATAATAGATCAAGTTACAAGAGTATGCTCTCATAAGTAAATTATTACATAACAATATGGGAATAAACATAACAGATCAGTAAGAGAAGGGGAGAGGTGGAAGGGGAAAGGGGCAAAGGGGGATTTCAAAACCTTCATCTCACGAATTATTTAAGTAACAATATTGCAGATTAATATTATTTATGAATACACAATCTATCATACTTAAAAAAATGCAACAATAACATTAATATATCATAACTCCCAAATATCTCATTTCTCCTTTACTTAATGCGCCTTCTGCCTCAGTGTTCCATGACATGATCTCCGTCTTACCCTTATTAATTTCGTAACCTGAGATCTTTCCAAAGTCGGTCGTCAAAATCATGATGCGAGACAGAGTGTCTTGTAGATTTGTAGTATAAATAAGTATGTCGTCCGCATATAGGCCCAGTTTTTTATTCCAATCGCTGTATTTAAAGGGTAGAATTTCAGAATCCTCCCTGATTTTCCTGGCTAAGGGCTCTATATATAGGTTAAAAAGAAGCGGCGACAGAGGACAACCCTGCCTCGTGCCCCTGGAGATACGTACGGGGTCAGTTAGGGAACCGTTAACCAGCACTCTAGCTTCTGGAGCTTCATAGAAACCTTACAGGGCCTTGCAGAAATTAAACCCCAGGTTCAAAGATTTTGCCACAGCTTTTAAATAGGCCCAGTTTATCCGGTCGAATGCCTTTGTGGCATCCAGGGCCATTACGGCCAAAGGTAGCCTGTAAGAAGTTGCCTGGTCTATTGAGCCAATTAGTGCATAAGTCAGATCTTTCAAGGACCTTCCCCGTATAAAGCCCTTCTGGTCCTCATGCACCATCTCAGCCATTAACCCGTTTAACCTATGCGCCAAGATTTTAGCATAGATCTTATAATCGCTATTTAATAGCGAGATTGGCTGATAGGAGTCGCAGTTTTTAGGGCATTTGCCTGGCTTTAGGATTAGTGAGATAGTGGCTTCCTTCCAAGAGGCTGGCATACCAGACCCTCCGATAAAAAGGTCATTGAAGATCTTCACTAAAATGCGAGTTAATGTGCCTCCCAAAACCTTATAAACCTCTTGAGGCAGACCATCGGGCCCGGGGGCCTTCCCCTTCTTAAGCTGTCTAATTACCAACTCTACTTCGCTGATGTCAATTTCTCTATTCAACTGCCCAGTCTTTTCTGATGGAAGGGGATTTACGGGATCTTGTCCTAACCATGCTTTCAATTCATCTTTCGTTGGCTTTAGGTCTTCCCGGTAAACTACACTAAAATAACTGTGAAAAGTTCGCTCAATCCCTCTAGTGTCTCCAATTAGGGCCCCCCGTCTGTTCACAAATAACCTGATCTATTTTGTTTCTTACTTGCTCCTTTTTTGCCTTCCAGGCCAGCAATTTGCTACAGCCTTCACTATACTCAAAATGAGCTAACCGGCTGGCCTCCCACCTTTACCTTGCTCTCTCTTGTAAAATTGTTGCTAGGTTGGGTTTTGCTTGTATCATTTTCTGTAACAACCCAGTCTTAACCCCCTCTTCTATCCTTGGGTTTATTAATTCCCTTTCTAGGGAGAGGATCAACTTCTCCTGTGTTGACACCTCTTTGTAGTAACTTCTTCTTTTCTCCGCAGCCAACGCCCCTAGTCTGCCCCTTAAAAAGGCCTTATAAGCATCCCAGGTCACACCCGTGGCAGTTGAACCCCAGTTATACTTAAAAAACTCTTCAGTCTCTCTATTGAGTATTTCTATGACTCCCTCATCCTGCAGAATCGTGCGATCTAAGGTCCATCTAGACTGGATAACCCTCTTGTTAATCTTTAGTTGGAGAGTCACTGCCGAGTGGTCAGACAGATGAACTCCCACATGATCGATTCATTGAACGTCGTCTTTTATATTGCAATCGATGAGGAAATAGTCTATCCTCGACTGATGTCTATATTTTTTGTTGTAAAAGGTAACGCCTTTTTGTGGACCTACTCTTTGACGCCATATGTCGCACAAACCCAGTTGCTCCATCATTAGTTTTATCAACCCAGATATTTTAGGATTTACCAATGCCCTGCTGTGCGAAGATCTATCTAGGGAGTAATTTAAAACTGCATTGTAATCTCCTGCCAGAATAATTGGGTCAGGGGAGTTTAAAAGCTCAGCCATCAATTCACCTAGAGGATTTACATCATCCTGGTTAGGGCCGTAGTAACCTGCAAGGGTGAAAGTACGGGCCAGGATCTTAACTTTGGCCACTAGCCACCTTCCGGCTTTATCCGAAACATAAGACTCTAGGCTAACTTGCGCCCTCGTTTAATTAGTATTGCTACCCCCTTTGTTACGGCTGATTGAGCCATACATGCCACCTGGGCAGTCCATTTCTTTGCCTTAAAAAGTTCCATGCCTTCCTTCTCCGTGAGATGTGTCTCCTGTATTATAATAATCTGGGCTGGGCAGTCCTTTAAATATTGTAGTATTCTTGCCCACCTTCCAAGTACTCCGAGGCCATTCAGGTTCCATGAGAGAATTTTGATGACATTCTCTTTCTTTTCACCCATCCCTAATATCAACTAAGAGTGATAACCACCCATTAGAAATTAAAGAGGCTTCAGAGGAACAATTTTTTTCCTTTTATCCCACTGCTCCCCACCCTGTGCTCCCCCCCATGGAAAACCCTTCCCTAACTCTACATGGCTGAAAGCCATATGGGTTCCCCCTCAGTGCGTATTTTCTCTAAGTAATATTTTTGTATCTGAGTGAGATGAGCATTATTTTAAACTAGTTAGATTGAAACATTTAAAAGAACTCTAAGAGTAATCTCGCTTTTCACCACAGTGGTTTTTATTTTATTGTCTTTATTCTTTTCACTTTTAGATTTTATCCCATATACTCTGGGTCGTTTAAGGTTTTGGACCTCCTGCTTGTAGGTCTTTAATGAATTCATCTGCCTTATCGCTGCAGTGGAAGATGAGCATTTTATTGTTGTGCATCACCTTCAAATAAGCCGGGAACCTCAACTGAACCACTGCGCCCAAACTTTTAAGTAGATCCATCCTTTGCCCCAACTCCCATTGCCTATTTGAAGTAGCATTCGAAACATCAGATCTGAACTCATATTTAGCGCCGTCAACCTCTATCCTTTTTATACTCAAGGCTTTTGACAAAATCTTCTCCTTTAAAGAAAAGGTTAAAAAATTTAGCAAAATCTTTCTTGGCTTAGTCCTATTGGTATTTAATCTGAAAGGATCTCTGTGTACACGCTGTAGATCTTTCGCAATTTCTTCTTCCGATTCTTCTATCTGTAACTCTCTCTTAATCAATCTCACTACATAGGCTTTTATGTCTTCACCTTCTCTGCCCTCCGGCACTTTCAAAATTTTTATATTGTTCCTTCTTTGGAAATTTTACAACCTCTCCACTCTGTCCTGATGCTCCTTCTCTGCTGATTTTAATTTTACTATTTCGGAACAATTTGTCTGTACCTTTTCTCTAAGCTCTTTAACCTCATCCTCTAACATAGATCTGAGATCATCTATCTTTTTTTCAAGAGTTTCACAGGCGTGTCTTATTTCCTTTTGGTTTTCCTCCGATGTCTCGAATCTACTTTTAATCTCGGCAGTCAAAGCCCTTAGGAGAGTTCCTATAGCTGGGTCTTCCTTATCTGCCTGCTTCGGGTTCTGCTCGGGGCCCTTATCTTTTAACTCGGGGTTCCTTTGCTCTACTGAGTCCTGTCTCCCCA
This sequence comes from Calotriton arnoldi, assembly GCA_963921515.1. NCBI lineage: Eukaryota > Metazoa > Chordata > Amphibia > Caudata > Salamandridae > Calotriton > Calotriton arnoldi. The sequence goes on along the minus strand of CAWUFW010000198.1, from coordinate 142,178 downwards.
CTATTAGAGGCTGGTCATCACCCCCACATGCCTCTGCAGAGAGTGAGGCAAGAACTTGATACCTATTTGGTGACATATCTTTGCTCCAATCCACCCCGCCAACTTCACCCAAACCCGCAGAAGCTTCACCCTGCCTTAGGCTTCCCTTCCCCTCAGTGGTTTTTAGACCTTCCATTCTATTGTCGGCCAAAATTATCGTTTTGGGCAAAACTCTAAAGTAAGTTTTGAGGGAGGGGGTAACCTTTAAGCTTTGATCTAACGTACGTTTCCTAATCACTATTTTGTTTGAGTTATCTTTAACTTTGACGGCTGAGAAATCCTTCACAGTACCATGTGCGTCTTCCACTTGTAGATTGTCAAAGATTTTTACCAAACCTTTCAATTCCCTTCCTTCTTCCCCTTTGTCTTTCCTCAGACCTCTTAAAGCATAACGTGAAAACCCCTTCCCTTGAGTAACCCCACTCGCTGCCTTTCTCCTACCTTTAAGTGATTTTACCTGAATGGGAGATTTCTCTCTAACATAGTCTGCTGTCTCCAAAACTTCCGTTGCCTCTTGATCCAGGAGAAGGAGCCGGCTTTGTTTGCCTACCGACTCACTTCTACTCTCTTCTGACTGCTTTTCCAACATGCAGTCTCTAGTAGTCGTGTAACCCACGCCGCTGCTTCCACGCCTCCTTTCCCCCGGAAGGGGATCCTTACTACCGCCCCTCTCCCCCTGCGCTACCTTTTGCCGGTCCCGGACCCCTGAATTCTGCAAATACGCTCACCAAAGCTAGTCGTGAGTAGGATTCATTTGTTTTTCAAAAGACGTCCATTTATTTCCGCGTCACACGTTATGCGCTGCAAAAGTAACTTTTCTCACTCAGAAACCGCTCGGCTTTCCTCCGCTCTGAGGGTGCTCCCGCAAACCCGCTAATCGCCGGCCACCATGTTTTCCCCTGAAGACATCAATAAAATAACTAAAGTTAACTTTGAGAAAGCTAAGAGGGAGGTATGTAGACTCCTGAAGTTGTGGTCCCATCTTCAACTATCTCTTCTCGGTCGAGTTAATTTAGTTAAAATGATAGTCCTCCCAAAGCTCACTTTTCTATTTGATACTATACCCCTGCCTTTTGAGAAGGAATGGCTAAAGAAGATACAAAGTGAGATCAGCACTTTTATTTAGTCAAGTAAAGGCCCAAGAATAGCATGGAAAAAATTGAGAAGGAGGGTGGAGAAAGGAGGCCTGGCACTACCAGACCTACTTTTCTACTCTTGGGCTTTACTACTGAAGAACGGGAGGACTTTGTTTAGCACACCAAGGCAAACTGAGATGGGGGGCATGTGGGCTACGATGTGAAGTCTGGAGTCAGGAGGCAAACAGGGTTTTCTGTTCAAATATGCGGACCCAAAGTACTTTAAAAAAAGGTAGGTTAAAGATACTGAAGGGGCTAGCTAAGACGTGGTATAAGATCAGAAAGATTTTGAAAATCCCATACTATAGCCTAATGGCTCCTATCTGGGACTCACCGGGTTCTCCGAAATGGAGGAAAGATGCCCTTGCAAGACCACTATTAAAGGTGGGTTTTATACGATGGGAGCACATAATCACAGACGGTAAACTTATCACATGGGAAATGTGTAACCAACAAGTTGACCACCAGTTATCCAGATTCAAATATCTTCAAATGTGGAGCTGGTATCAAGACCCTGAAATAAGAATTGGGGAACAAAATGATCTGGAAGCCCGTCTGATGCAAGAGACAGTACACAAGAAGGAGCTGGCGGCTATCTACTGGCTGATGATCGATCTGGAAGACAGTAGTTTTACCTTGCCAAGGGAAATGTGGGAAAATACTTGCCTGAGGCATCGCTGGAACATCAATGGCAAGTATCTATGACTATGCTATTTAAAGTAGTTAAGCCTGCATACCTGAGAAGAAATCATCTCTTTCCATCCACAGAGCTTACTGGTCCCCCCATAGATTATCAAAGTTTGGGAGGTGAAGTCGCCTGCCCGAAGTGTGTGGTAGTATGAAAGAGGATGATGTTCATATGTTTTGTGGCTTGCCCAGAAATACAGATATTCTGGAGAGATGTGAGTAAGGCTTTGTCTGAAATGCTGAAGACTAATATCGAGGTAAGCGTTATGCTTGTTATTTTTGGGCTTGTGGAATCTTTGGTTAAAATTACAAAGAATATGGCAAGGTTGATCTTTTATTGTGTGCTATTGGCACGTAGAGAGATATGCAAACAGTGGGTGGCAGTAGCCCCTCCCAGTTTTGACGACTGGGTGCGCTCTGTTAAGTATACAGCCGCTCTGGATATGAAGGGTTTTAGAAACCACGATTTTTTTGGCTCCCGATGCTTGAATGGTGTGACATATAAGTGCTAGTAAACAAAATCAGGGGTCCAATGATTAAGCCTTCTCAGCCTCAACTGGTATCTTTGTCTCTCTGCTGGAAAGTGAGAGGGCAGAGAGAAACAAAACATAAAATATGGAAGATGGAGGCCAAGCCAGAGGGTGGTACAGAATGTGATCTCCAATTCTTTCCTTCCTGCTACCTGCACATGAGGTCAGGTCACCCCACCCATCCAAATGTGCAGATGTGCAAGAGGAAGAGCGATATTTCTTCCTATTAAAGAGGCGAACAAGGACAAAAAAAAAAAAAAAAAAACATATTAATATAGAATAAATATTACATCATGGTGGTTTGGGTACTTCTGCAGTTAATGGAGAATGCAATATGGATTTATTTGCAACACTAGGTAAAAAGGAAATTATGGGAGACCATAATAATTATCTGATATATGTTCAAAACATATTTCATTAGCACTAAATGGTATATTGGTATGAAAAATATAGTTAATCTGTGACGAAACTTTAGGCCAAAATCCAGAAATATTTTTGCAATAAAACAACATTAAATCTGCTTTAGGTACGAAGTACCGTCAGAAGTGGCTACTTTTGGGGGCAAGATGGCGGCTGTGTGAAGCTCTGCGATACACCACCCTTCAATGACTCCCGGGTTGGGCTAGTTAAAAATGTCCTAAATGGCTTTTCTCTGCCTATGGTATCAGTGGAAGATATTACAAAGGAGAGCGCCTGAAGAATCGGAAAGAACTACTTACCCGCTGGTTCGGGCGGCTTGGAGATTCCTTTTGGCGGCGGACAGCAGCGGCTGGCGTTCTTGGCGGGCTGGGATGCCGCCGAAGCTCTCTAAACCTCAGAGGGACCGAGGTGATGCCGGTGCGGCGAGCGGTGGGACAGGGGTGGCCGGGACTCGGCGTGGTCCTCCTGGCTCCCGAGGGGTGTCGAGCGCAAGGAGAGGAGGAGACGCTGCAACTGTGGCAACTGTAGCGGCAGCGGCAGCGGCAGCAGGAAGTATGGAGGCGGCCCCTTCCAGACTGAGGGATGGAGGTCTGCGTGCAGATGAGGAGGCGGGCTCTGTTCCTGACAGGCAGCGGGTGATTCCAGGAATGTTCACCGGCCGAATGAAGACCCAGGAGAATGTGGCTGAGTCTGTAGTAGGGGCGGCTCTAAGCATGGAGGACTTTCCTTCACTTGCAAGTGCAAGTGGTTCAGTACCCTCAGAGATATCATGTGCGGGACAAGGAGATACTCCCTGGGAGAACCACAGCAACTGGAGATAGGTACGGGGGCAGAGAGCTTGGTGACTGAGGGGCAGGAATTGCCCACTAACGAGAATTCGACCTTTAGGCTTCCTTACTTACAGAGCGGGACCATAGGGACACCGGAGGGGGGAGATACATTTTTTTCAGTAAATGAGGATTCTGAGCCGTCTATTGGTAGCAGCAATGCTATATCTATTCTAGAAGATTCGGAGGTTGGGTCAGATAGCTCAATATCCAACCCTAGCACGCAAAAACGTCTTCCCACTTTGGCACGGCGGAATAGAAAAAAAGGGGGAAATATCCAGAAGGCAACCCTTACGGATTCAGATCAAAGCCAGTCCGGGCAGCTGAAATGGGACTATTCCACTACGCATATGGGCAGTGATTTTGGAGGGACACCGGACTATCAGGGGCAGGACGAGGTTTTACTGAAACCCGCAGCAGGGGTTCCACCCTCAATGGATCTGATTTTTCAACCCTTAAGCAGATACAGTCGGAAGCCCGTCAGGAACACAAAAGGGCGCATCATGCGACTAAGATGCTACAAGGAGCTATTCGAAAAATAACCAAAACCTGTAGTGAAATTGTGGAAAGAACTACAGTATTGGAAGAGAAAGTAGGGACGTTAGAGTCTGGGGTTGGGGGTATGACCCAACAAATTTCTTCAAATGAATCCAGGATGACGGACGTAATGTGGAAGTTGGAAGACTTCGAGAACCGCCAGAGGCGTAATAACCTTAGATTACTAGGTATTCCAGAAAAAGCGGAAGGGAGGACATCAGAGACTTTGTACTTCGATTATTGAAAGGAGGTTTTCCCGAGCTGGCACATTGGGATTGGGATACTGAAGTACAACGTGTTCATCGCTTTCCTCTCATGCTCAGACAAAAAAAGGGATTGAGCGACACGAATGATAAACCCAGAGCCATTTTAATTTTTTTCGGCAATTTTTTGTTACGGCAGGCGATTTTTGAGAAGGCTCGCCCGGAAGCTAGGCGATCTGCTGAGGGGCATTCGTTTTTGTTAGGCCGGACTTCTGTCACACGACGGTTGAGAGGAGGTGGAGGCTGCGCCAGCTTATCACTCCCTTTCAGAAGGTTGGCTGTGAGGGTTTATTTGCTGAGCCCTGCTCGCCTCAAAGTTATCTATCGAGGAAACATCAGGGTTTTTTCTTCTGAGGTTCAAGCTCAAGATTTTTTACGAGAGATTTCAGCGGCCACCCAGTAGGATGTTTTGGGGTTTTCTGGACGATGTACCTGGACAGTAATGTTAGTTAATATCTTCTAGATGTTTTTTTTGGTCTTGTAGGGGAAAAAAAAATAATAATAAATAAATGGTGGTTTCATGGGGGAGCGGGAGGGGTGGTGGTGGGAAGCAGATCCATGCAGAAGGCATCACAAGGGTCTTCGGACCTTTCTTGCCTTATTGTGGGGTGGGAGGGGAGAGTTTCTGGGGGGTTCTTGGGGGGCCGGCTGGTCAATTGGGTAGAAATAGTTGCAAGGGTTTGAGTATTGGCAGAAAGAGAATGAACTATAGGGAATTCAATTATTAAAAATGGTAAGAGGTAAAGTTAGAATTGCTTCGATCAATATCTGTGGGCTGAATTCTTTACCTAAAAGCGCAGAGTTAATATTGATATCCAGTATTTGAATGCAGATATAATATGTCTCCAAGAGACACATATCGAAGCCGGGAGACAAAAGGCTGTGGAATTAGATGGCTACCAGCTGGTGTCCTCTACAACTCAAGATACTCGAACTAAGGGGTAGCTATTATGGCTCGCAGGGGAAAAAGCCTGTGCTTTCCACGTTCTAAAGCAGATCATCTGGGTAGATGGGCAATTACAGTGTGCAAAGCAGACAATCTCTTGTTTACGCTGTGCTCAATTTATGGCTCTGTGTTTGATGACCCTGCTGTGTTTAATTGGTTGGATCAGGAACTGAGTCGCATGGCCACTGCCAATAGTTCTATGTGGTGATTTTAATTTAAACCTGAGCGGCAATGCTATTAAATTGGGACCTAGGCTATATAGGGGTCGTAAGCCCAAAGTCTTTAATTCTTTATATAATGTATGTAAGACTCATGGACTAATGAATGTTTGGGCTTCACTAGAACCTCAGGATCCGGGTTTTACCTTTTTTTCAGCCCCACATCAGACACATGCTAGGCTCGATTATTTCTTTGTTTCTCAGAGTCTCTCGACTAAGTGCCAGATTTTTAGACTCCCACGGGTTATGTCAGACCATAACCCGCTAATTTTAGAGTTTTCATTTCAAGCCTCAAGGAGCGAGGTCCCACGTTGGACATTTGATAGGGCACTGCTCTACGATCAGGGATACATTGAGCATATGAGAGCGTGGATTCCCAGATTTATTTTGGAAAATAGGGGTAGTGCCCGGGTTGATATTGTGTGGGATGCCCTGAAAGCAGGGATAAGAGGTGAGACTAACAGGTTTGGATGGCAGTCCCAGAAGGCTAGCAAACTGCATATGCAGGAACTTTACACTAAATTAGGAGAGACAGAGACACAATTAGTGGGAACTGTGTTAAATGGGGGTGATGTGGGACAGGCGCAAGTATGTGTAGCTCTTGCTAAATCTAAGATATTGGAAATATCTACTCAGAAGGCAGCGGGAAGTATACTGCCTGGCGTTCTAAAATGTATGAGTGTAGTGAGAGAGTAGGACACTTGCTGGCAGTCCGTATTAGACAACGTGTGACACAGGGGCAATTCTTGCAATTGATGATCCTCAATTCGGGATGGTCTTAGAGGCTTCTGATATTCGTAGGGCCTTCCAGCGGTTTTATCAACAGTTGTACACGGAAGAATCTATTGGGAGTAACCAGGAAATTCACGATTATCTGGCTAACATCACAGGGGAGAAATTAACTAACGAGGAAAGGGAAGCATTAGAGGTACCTATTACAGCTGAGGAAATTGTGAGTGTTATTAGCTCTCTGGCTAATGGGAAGGCGGCTGGTACCGATCTCATCCCGGGTGAATTTTACAAGAAATTGGCTCCCTGTCTCTTGGATTTAATGGTTGAGGTTTTTCTTGGAGCCCAGGCTGGCCAAAGAGCACCAGAGTCATGGGGATCGGCCAATATAGTGGTTTTTCCTAAAAAGGAAATCCGTCAAAGAGCTTGGGTCTTACCGACCAATAACATTAATTAACTCTGACATAAAAGTGTATTCCAAGATTTTGGCCAATCGATTAGCAGGGGTGATCAAGAATCTAGTTTCATCTATCCAACATGGATTCGTCCCTGGTAGGAGTACAATCCGATCATGTCCAGAGAGTAATAGCTCTTTTGATGAGGCAGGGATTACAGGAGACCCTATCGGGCTGATTCTGCTAGATGCGGAGAAAGCCTTTGATAGGGTCTCCTGGCCTTTTTATGGGCTACACTAGAGAGTAGAGGGTTGGGCATGGGCTTCATCAAGGCTGTTGCCGTAATGTATAAGAATCCGGTGGCCAGGATCGCTCTCATGGGCGATTTGTCAGGGCCAGTGTCAATCAGCCGGGGGACACGTCAGGGGTGCCCATGCTCCCCCTATTGTTCGCTTTATATATAGATCCTCTGATTCGAAAATTGGCAAACAATAATAACATCTTAGCTATACACAGTAAAGGAGGGAGCACGAAGATTCTGGCATATGCCGATGATCTCGCTATCTTGACACCCAATCCACTTAGTGCGTTAGCGAAATTGAAAAAGAGGCACAGGCTTTTGGGCACATCTCAGGATATCGACTAAATTCTAATAAAACCCTTGTCATTGTTAGCAAGGGCCTTCAGATTAAAGACTCTCGGGTTGTGCAGAAAGCAACGTATCTTGGGATTGAAATCGGGGTTGATGTGTCCAAAATTGCAGAAATGAATCTGGATCCATTGGTCCCGAAGTTTAAGGCAGAATTTAATCGAATAGATAAGCTTAAATTGACGCTGGTCGGTAGATGTAATATCATCAAGATGGTTTTTCTGCCGAAAATTTTATATATTTTTAGGGCGATTCCGCTGGCTATTAATAATTCCTGGTTCATATCTATGAATTATCTGTTCACAAAATTTCTCTGGGCTAACTGTCGTCCCCGGAGAGCATTAAAATTTATGACGCTCCCGAAGGATAGAGGCGGTTGGGCAGTTCCCAATCTTTTGTTATATCATTGGGCTGCTATACTTCTCAAAATGGGAAGTCTTATAAGGGTTGGAGCCGATCAAGGTCCGGAGGGCACGCCAGATCAATCAATTTATGATTTATTATTGGGGTCAGAGGCTAGGGGCTGCCTGGGACAGCATACTGATTTTAAATATTACAAACGGGTTAAATTTAAGACGTTGATGTGTGCTTTTAAAATCTGGACCGCAGTCAGAAAAAGATTAGGTATGGGCCTCATTCATGCCTATACTCCACTTTATGGTAATAAGTCGTTTCCAACTATTTTCAATGATGGGTATATGAAAACTTGGCAGGATAAGGGTATTATGATGGTTGGAGATATTATGGATGAGACAGGGATGAGGACTTTTGATACAATTAAGGATTCTTTTGTAATGGACAACCGACAATTTTTTAAATATCTCCAAGTGAGAGATTTTTAGGGAGGAAAGTAGGGGGCAGTAGCGGCTTTGCTCGAATAGGTCTAGTGGAACTGCTTCTTAAGGGATCAGGTACCCTTGGGGTTATCTATAAGAGGCTCAACGAGAATATGAAGGACGATCTATCTAAGCATAGTGATCGTTGGCAGGAGAGATTTTCTGTTAGTTCAGGGGAACCAGAAGAGGCTCTTTTATGGCCCAAACTTCTTTTATTGCTGCTAATCTTCAACTGCAATATTTTAAGACCTGGTTTAATTTATATATAACGCCAGAGAAGATCTCAAAATGGGGCGGGGATGTGGGCTCTACCTGTCCTCGGTGCAAGCTTGTAGCGGCTGACATGGTGCATATGTTTGCTACCTGCCCCGATCTGGCTGAGATTAAGAGGGAAGTGGGTGCAATGCTAGAATCTCAGATAGGACAGCGAATTGAGATGACATCGCAGTTGATTGTACTAGGGTTGAGTTGTTCTCAACTAGCTGGTCGGGTTCGGACTTTTCTTTTTATTGCAATGACTGTTTTTAGGCTCTGCCTAGCTACTCACTGGCTCGATCCGGTGCCACCCACAAGTCAACAATGGCTGGGTAGATTCTTGGCAGTTTTTAGGCTGGAAACTGCAGTATATGCTAGAAAGGGGCCAAGAGCCAGTGCTAAGGGGAGGGAAATTTGGGCCCCTCTCCTAAGATGGGTTGGACAATATGAGCAGTGAAGATGATGATGATGGCGATAGGTGATGAATATACTTATGGGTTATTAGGATTTATCAATATTTTGACATATCTAGGATTGTAGCAAGAGGATGTCGGAGCCTATATATGTATATGTATATATATGTATTTGAATATGTGCTCTGCCTGGGAGTGCTTCTTCCTTTTTTTCTTTTTTTCTCTTCTGTTCTTTTCTGTGTCTCATTTAAAGGGATATGTTTTTTCTCTTTCTCTCGTTTCTCTTCTTTTTTTTTTTTTTTTTTTTCTTGGCTCTCTGCCGCATCGACCGGGGTGGGGTGGGGGGGGGTCCAGGGTGGGGGAGGAGAATTTTCCCGGGGGTGGCCATGGTCAGTCTCATATGTATGGTCTTTTCTGGTTTGTTTCGCCTAAAATTCAATAAAGAATTTAAAATTAAAAAAAATCTGCTTTAGGTACATTACATGACCAGCAATCAGTATTGACAGCCGGATTAATTTTATGCAAGTGATCAGGTGCATATAACATTCTTTTGTATATGAAAGGTAAGGCTTGTGTAGCATTAGCAGTGATGGATGGCTTGTATAATGTCTGCCACATTTTATGCCATTATACATGGAGGCCATGAGTTATTTAAGTCTTGTTTCCAAAACAATTCAGTGTTAGATTTTGATCAGCCTGAGGACAGGGAGAGCTTTAATATTTTGTAAACATTGGCACTGTTTGCAATAGTAGAAACTATATGCAAAAGATGATTATGTCTTGAAATTGGAATGTCTG